>OY728127.1:2122547861-2123747861 GCA_963277665.1 Viscum album
AGAAACCCCAAATTGTTCCCTATCAATTCCTCCTATGACATCATCATGAAAACCACCTCCATGTTCAAGGAATGCGTCCTTACATGAAACCATCATTAGACCTCGAAATTAGATCCCACTATCATTCTTTCTAAAATTATCCTCTCTAATGAGGAGATGGAAATGAACAGTTTCAAAATATATATTTATTAACTTGTATATTAAGGTTTAATTATTCTTTTATTCTTCTATTTTCCTTGTTTCAATTATTGTATTATTGTGTAAGGGAATATTTAGATGAATACCGATAGGTTAATTGTCTTTTCAATGATTTAGACATCTTATTAACTAATTTTTATTATTGTTTCTTGAAACTATTTATGCCAACCATATAAAATATTTATGCTTATTTCTTGGTTTCATTTTGTTATATAGTCCTTGTTTCTATTTTTTTCTAATTGAACTTAGTCCAGAATACAGATTTTGTTTCATAGTTTCTTTTTTTCATCATATAGTTTCTCTTTTCATTCTTTTTTACAATTCCTGCTAAGATATATCTTTGTTGGAAACATTGGCATTAGATTAATATGATGTTAATAGCTAACCAATAATGAATTTGTTGTCCTATTTTCTTAGAAAACTACCTCAAGCCACGTGAATAAATGCCCTATGCTAGAACAAAATTTAATATAAAGATAAACTAGATGCTACTAGGTGGATAACCCAACCTATTAAGGAGGATGGAGTTAAACTAGTTATTAATTTATGTCCAAACATTCTTTTATTGTTTGAGGTATCCCATTATGAGTTTTACTGGATTATTGAATGAAGAAGGATAAGGGAAAAACATATTTTTCTCATAGATTAAGGTTTTTTATATTCATATAAAATGTATACTAGAAATTTTTGATAGACCAGATGCTTTGATTATCAAACAAAATATTTCACAAGACATCTTGATCACTTAGTTATTGGGGTGTGATATGATTTTAAATTGGTAAATTATTTATAGGAATTTATATAGAAAGAATTGAAATAAATTAACTTTTCTCTGGTATTCACCATTTTATTTATCTAAATAGTTAATTTCTAGGCCATAACATGTTATATGTGAACAAATACTTGGGTTCACTTGTTTTAATGAATTTTTCTACTCCATCTAACCATTTTTAGCTCCCCTCATGAGTTTGAATATGCTTGTATTTCCCTTTTAGTTTTGAATTGGTTTCAAGTAAATTAATCCAAGAGCTGATATTTTTTATTCCAATTCGGATTGATTTGTGTGTAGTTGAAGACTATTGGGTTGATACAATAGGAATATTGATTCAATAAATGTTTGACCATATGATCCTAACATGGAAATCATAGCACAACCTTATGTTTGGTAATTAAAATTATCTCTTCTTAGATGATTTAAGTAATAACTAATGTTGTGGAGTGATGGGGATATACACACCAACGGAATCCTAGTTTCACTGATGAGGCATGGATGATATTAGGTAATTAGGATAAAATGAGTTAAATATTTGGCAAAACCCTCATTTTCAAATTCCGTGATAGGAGAAAAGTATCACTGAGGTACAGATGTGTGCAATTAGAAATTGTAAAGGTGACTCAAGTCCTCTTTATCTTGTGCTTGTTTGGTTGGCTAACCTTATAATTTATTTAATAATTTTTTTTGTAAAAGCTTTATTGATTTTGACTGTATTTATGTGTGTTTCATGTTGTGCATAAATCAAAGAGTAATTACTTTAGAAGTAAACCATGGACTCTAATGGTTAAAAATATCTAATATTTTTGGGGTTTCACCTCAAATAACTTTAACAATAATGATCAAGTTGTTTAATAGTTTTTTATTTCTCTTTTTACACATATCATTTAATAGAATTTATTTTTAAATTATATCTATAAAACCAATAAAAAATATGGATCTACAAATAAACTAGTTTTTTTATAAATTAATATGAGAAAACCAATTAGTCCTCATCTGGTTTTAAAAAAACTGGATGATTTGTTGTCAATATATTATCAATGTTCTCATCATTTGAAACTAGTTTTAAAATTAATGGTTAATTTTCAGACTAATTTATTACAGATAAAGTTTATAAATAGATAAAAAAATTGTTACACCAAATGGGTAGTTTGGGATACTGGTTTTGGGGTTATTATCGGTGATTGTTGTTTCTATCTTAATTTTTTTTTGGGTTTTTTCTGGTATATTCATTTATTATTTTTTATCACTCATACTTAGGGACATAATTTTATGTTCAAAATGTTGGAGAAGTTATAGGATAAAGCTATCTAATGCTGGTGCTTGATGGGAGCTGGTTTTGATAGCTAGAGGTTGTATAGAACTGATGTTAGAGGTTAGATTTTCTTGTTCTTTTGCATGGATATTTAGTTTTTTTATAGTTTGTCAATGTCTATATTTATGTTCCTCTTTTTTAATTTGGATGTGGTTCTTTGGTTCAGGTTTCATATGTAAAGAAGGTTCTCATTTAATGGTTCCTACTTCTTCATGTTTATTAATTTTGAAAAATATTTATAAAGGGATTTTTAGGATAATATAGTGTTTAGAATGGTGTTGGTATCTTTTTGGAGGAATGATAACTAGATTTGAGTCATTCAGACTATCGATACTTTGTATGTCAACATGGATAATGAAAATAATTATTTTATACTTCCATTTATTTGTATTTTGATTTCAATTCATGAAGTTATATTTCAATAATTTGTGGGTTTGTTTTTTGGTTTTTTGTGATGTAGATATTAGAGCTGAAGTTTGTGGCATACCAGCGAATTGAGGTTTCTCGCTAGTATTAGGGCTGACCAAATTTTTTTTATTGGTACTGAAGTTTTCTCATTTTTTGGTATTATCTTTGGTTGTGTGTGGTGGAGATCCTAGAGCTGGGGGATGTTTTATAATTGCAAGTTGATGTTTCTCACTCATCCTAGAGTTGGCTCGCTTGTCCTGGGGTACGAATTGGTCCCTGATGGTTACTGGAGTGGGATCATTGGAATGGATGGTCTACTAATGGAGAATATTCACCGAAATGAATGGGTTGTTAGGGATTATTGGTTGATGGTTCTTATGTTGGCTCACTGGTATGGATGGCCTGGTGTTTCAGTTGACTCGTGGGCATGGATTGGCTGGTACTGGAGGTGGCTCGCTCACATTAATGGGTTGCTGTTGTGATATCATCGCATGGATGATTCATTGGTTCTACTCACTGGTCGCTTGTATGGGACTTGACTCACTAGCATAGATGGGTCAGTAGGGCGTTGTGTGGGTGGGGTGTGATGGATGCAACTTTATTAAATTCTATTAATAATATAATTATTAATTTTTTCTAAGTTTTAACATGTGGTAAATTTTTATCCAGTTTAATAATTAAAGAATATGTATTATATATGATAAATTAATAAATATAATATGAAATAATACTATAAATAAAAAAAAAATATAATTTTTATTCAAATTTAATTTGCAGAAATATATTATATGTGGTTAATATAATTTCCAAAATAAAAAAAATCATTATAACCTATTACAAACCACTTTGACCAACATATATATTATCTGTTGGTATTATTATAATTATAACAAAACTATTTTAACTATCACAAAAACATTTACTTATAGGTTTTTTATTGATAGTTTATTGACAGGGGAATATATATTCGTAAGACATTTTACCATCAGAAAATTTACTTTTTCAGATAAATATGCTCCTGTTGGAAGAAGTGAAATATTTAGTAGGAACAGTTTTTCATTTTTTGGGTTTTTATCATTTTTAGGGGTTTTAATGTTTTCTATGTGTTTTTATGTTCTTAATGTTTTCTTAGGGTTTCTCAAGGTTTTTAGGGGTTTTTATGTTTTAGGGGTTTTAGGGCTATTTTAGGATTTTTAGGGTTTTTGGGTTTTTTAGGGCAAAGATGGCACAAGACCAGGATTTTCCTAGTCCCCCAAAAAGTAAATGTAGAAAAATAATTTCAAATTTACAAGGCAAGGGTAGATTCAAAAAACCCATACCCAAAATAAACTATATATCAAAATGATCTACCCCCCTCCCCCATCCCCATAGGGGTCTCCATTTGTGACATATCCAAAATACACATCTGACCCTGCCATCTCCAACTCTAACATAGCCTTCACATCACTTTCCTTGTCAGAAGAAAGATTGGTATACATGTCCCTAAGCCTCTACTGCTCTATAAACATAGAGGCATTGTAGAAGGCTCTAGTAAAAAAATTTAGTGGTTTTAGGGGTTTACGGTTTTTGGAGGGTTTAGGTTTTTTTAATGTTTTAGGTTTTTAAGAGTTTTTTTTATCATTTTTAGGAGTTAAAAATGTTTTTAGTGTTTTTTTGTTTTTAGTGTTTTTATGGGGTTTTAAGGTTTTTATTGTTTTTAGGGGTCTTTATATTGTATATATTATTTAGTGGTTTATGGTTTAAAAGGTTTTTATTATTATTATGTTTTTTGGTATTTTTATAGTTTTTAGTATTTTTTGGGTATTAAGTATTTTTAAATTTTTTAAGTTTTCACAAAGGGTTTTATGGTTTTTACATTTTTGGAATTTTAGTTATTTTTTATAATTTTTATGGTTTATTAAGGTTTTTGGGGATTTTGAGAGGTTTTAGGTGTTTTTTAGTTTTTTAGTGCTTTTATGTTTTTATTGGTTTTTAGTTTATATTTTTTTTATTTTAGGGTTTTTAAGGTTTATAATAATTTTTTAACATTTTTAGGGTTTTTATGGGTTTTTGGAGTTTTTAGTTATTTTTAGAATTATTATGGGTTTTTAAGAATTTTAGGAGTTTTTATGGGTTTTGGGGGGTCCTTAGGGATTTTATGGTCTTTTAGGGTTTTTTTAGGGTTTTGAGTTTTTTAGGTTTTTTATGGGTTTTATGTGTTTTTATATTTTGAAGGTTTACTTGGGGGGTTTTAGGGTTTCTTATTCTTTTAGTAATTTTTATTGATTATTAGGATTTTAATTTTATTTGGGGGGGGTAGGTATTTTTATGGGTTTTATGTTTTTTAAGTGGTTTTTGATTTTCTTGGTTTGTTTGGTTTTATAATTTTCTTAAGTTATTTTTGGGGTTTTATGTTTTTTATAGTTTTTTAATGTTACATAGGTTTTAAAGGTTTTCATATTTTTAGAAGGTTTTAAGGGGTTTTATGAGTATTGGGAACTTTAAAAGTCAATTAGGGGTTTTTGGGATTTTAGAGTTTTTAACATTTTTAGGTTTTTTGGGGGTTTTATGAATGTTTAGGTTCTTGTGGTTTTCTTAGAAATTTTATTATTTTTAGTGTTTTTAAATTTTTATGGATTTTAGGGATTTTTTACTATATTTATTATTTTTTAGGATTTTTATGAATTTTTAAGGTTTTAATTTTTTTAGGGATTTTAGTGTTTTTATAGTTTTTTCTAGTTTTAGGAGTCTTTTTCAGTTTTTAGGGGTTTAAAAGTTTTTAGTATTTTTTATATTTTTCAGGGTTTAAAGGGTTTTTATATTTATTTATTGGATTTTAGGTTTTTATGGGGTTTTATGGTTTTTAAGGGTATTATGGGTTTTATAGTTTTTAGGAATTTTAGGGTTTCTAGGATTTTTTAGGTTTTTAACTTTTTTATGATTTTAGGGGTTTTCTGTGTTTTCAGTTTTTATGTTTTCCTAAGGGTTTAATGGGTTTTTACATTTTTATGTATTTTTAGGGAATTTTTATGATTATTATGGTTTTTAGGGTTTTTAAGGAAATTCAGGGGTTTTATGGTTTTGTTATGATTTTTAGTGTTTTTTAGGTTTTTAAGGGGTTTTATATGTTTTTTGGTTTTGGAGGTTTTCTTATGGGGAATTTTGGGTTTTTAGGGTTTTTACATTTTTAGGAATTTTTAGGGATTTTTATGATTTTTAATATTTTTTGGGTTTTAAGTATTTTGAATGATTTAAGGGGTTTTATGGGTTTTTGGGGGTTATAGGGTTATTTTAGTTTTTTGGGTTTTAAATGGTTTTTAGAGTTTTTAACATTTTTAGGGGTTTAAAGGGTTTTTTTAGTTTTTAGTGGTTTTTAAGGTTTTTATGGGGTTTTATGTTTTTTTGGGTTTTAAGGGTTTTTATCAATTTTATGGGTTTTATGGTTTTATTATTTTTAGCAATTTTTAGTTTCTTAGGGGTTTTAAGTGTTTTTAGGTTTTTATTGTTTTCTTACGGTTTTTTAGGGTTTTTAGTGTATTTTATATTTTAGATATTTTTAGCACTTTTAATGATTTTTATGGTTTTTATGTTCTTGATGGTATTTAGGGATTCAGAGGGTTTTTAGGGATTTTGATGGTTTTTAGTGAATTTAGGGGGTTTAGGGTTTTTTAAGGTTTTTAATGTATTTAGTATTTTTAGGGGATTAAACAATTTCTTGGTTTTTAATGTTTTATTTTGGGTTTTCGTGTTTTTTAGGGTTTTCAAATTTGTATGGATTCCTAGGTATTTTTTACAGTTTTTATGGTTTTTTGGGTTTTTATGGATTTTGAGGGTCTTTATGGTCTTTATTGTTTTTTTGGGTTTTTATGGTTTTTTGGATTTTTAGGTGTTTTATTGAGTTTTTTGGTGGGTTTAGGGTTTTTATAGTTTTTGAATCATTTTTTTAGGTTTGGTGGGGTTTTAGAGTTTTTAGTGGTTTTTTGGGTTTTTAGTGTTTTAAGGTTTTTTGTGGTTTTTTGTTGTTTTTATGGTTTTTATAGTTTTTAGGGTTCTTTAGGGGTTTTTGGTGTTATAGTGTTTTTTTAGGTGTTTTAAGAGAATTTTGGTTTTTAAGGTTTTATTAGGGTTTTAGGGTGTTTATGGTTATTTATATTTTATATATTTTTAGGAATGTTTTAGGATTTTTAGGGTTTAATAGGGGTTTTGGGGGTTTTGATTGGTTTTATGGTTTTTTAAGGTCTCTTGGGTTTTAGAGTTTTTTTTTGTTTTTAGATTATAGGGGTTTTATGTGTTTTTAGGTTTTTAAGATTTTCATAGTGTTTTTTAGGTTCATTTGGTATTTTTAGTGATTTTTTAGGATTTTTTTTATTTTTAAAGTCATTATATATTTTAGGGGTTTGGGGGATTTGGGGGGGTGTTTAGTTTTTAGGTTTTATATGGTTTTTTGGATATTTTTAATTTTTTTAGGGTTTTAAAGGGTTTTTATGTTTCTTTGTGTTTTTTGGGTTTTTAGTGTTTTCTATTTCTTTTTGGGGGTTTTAGAGGTTTTAGGGTTTTAGGATATATTTAGGGCTTTTATGAATTTTTATATTTTTTATGATTTTATGGTTTTCAAAGGGGTTTTCTGGGTTTTTTGTGGTTTTTTGTTTGTATGTATTTTTATGGATTTTTAAGGAATTTATTTTTCTTTGGTTTTAGGTATTTTGATTGTTTATATTATTTTTATAGTTCTTAAGGATTTTATTATTTTTAGTTTTTCAAGGGGTTTTATGTGTTTTATGGTTTTTAAGTCATTTTTTGGGGTTTTCAAGGTTTTTAGGGTTTATTATGTTTTAGGGATTTGGGATATTTTTAAGGATTTTTTTTATTTTTTGTGGGTTTTAGGAATTTTTTAGGGTTATTTATCTTTTTAGTGTTTCTAAGATATTTTATTTGGTTTTTATGGTTTTTATATATTTTTAGGTTTTTAATGGGTTTTTAGTGTTTTTTTTAATTTTTGGGTTTTAAAGGTCTTTAGGAGTATTTAGTTGTTTTTAGGGTTTTATGGGTTTTTTGGGGTGGGGGTTTAAGGTTTTTAATTGTTTTTATGGTTTTTATGGTTTTTTGGGTTTTTAATATTTTTTAGGGTTTTAGGGTTTTTATTGTTTGTATCACCTTTTAGGGGTTTTAGGGTTTGTAGCATCTTTTTGGTTTGTAAGGGTTTAAGTGTTATTAGATTTTTAATTTTTCTTGGGTATTTTCATGGTTTTTAGGATTTTTTTATATTTTCATGGATTTTTATGTATTTTTTATGATTTTCATGTTTTTTTATGTTTTTAGGAATTTTTAGGGGATTTTTGGGGTTTTTTTAGGTTTTTAGGATATTATTGTTTTTTCATAATTCTAGGGTTTTTTGGGTTTCTTAGGGATTTAAGGGTTTTTAGAGTTGTGTTTAACATTTTTAGGGGTTTAAATAATTTTTTAGAGTTTTTAGTGGATTTAACATTTTTTAATATTTTCATGGGTTTTTATAGTTTTTAGGGTTTTTATTGGCTTTCAGGGTTTTTATAATTTTTTTGGTTTTTAAGGGTTTTATGTGTTTTGATGTTTTTCAAAGTATATTTTTGTGTTTTTTGGGTTTTTATCATTTTTAGGTCATTTTATGACTTATTTAGGATTTTTATGGGCTTTAGTCTTTTTTGGGATTTTTAGGGCTTTTAGGGTTTTTTTAAGGTTTTTAGGCTTTTTTACAATTTTTATAATTTTTTATGTTTTAGGGTTTTAATGTTTTTTAGGTTTATTGGATTTTCTTAGGGTTTATTTATGGTTTTAGGGTTTTTAAAATTTTTATGGATTCTTATAGAAATTTTAGGATTTTTATGATTTCTTAGTGTTCTTAGGGATTTGGAAGGGTCTTTAATGTTTTTAAGGTTTTTCTATTTTATGGGGTTTTGATTTTTTTAGGTTTTTATGGGTATTTATAGTTTTCAAATGTTTTTAGGGGATTAAATGTTTTTTTTAGATTTTATTGATTTTAGTGTTTTATGGGTTTTTAGGGTTTTTAAAGGTTTTAGGTGTTTTATAGTTTATTTTGCGGTTTTAGGAATTTATATAGTTTTAGTGTTTTTAGTTTTTTAAAGGTTTAAGTGTTTATAGGTTTAATAGATTTATTAGGTTTCTTTGGGTTTTACGGTTTCTTATTTTTTAAATTATTTTCCATGAATTTCTTATTTTTTATGATTTTTTACCATTTTTATGGTTTTAGGGGTTTTTAAGAATTTTTTAGGGTTTTTGTTTTTATAGGATTTTTAGTGTTTTTAGGTTTTCTAGGGGTTTGAATTATTTTTCAGTTTTTAAGGTTTTCTTTGGATTTTTCAAGGCCTTTAGATTTTTTTACATTTTTAGTGTTTTTTATTTTAGAATATTTTTATGGTTTAAGGGTTTTTATGGTTTTTATGGTTTTTTTGGGATGTTGATGGTTTTTTGGGGTTTTGGTGTTTCTTGGGTTTTTTTGGGTTTTTATGGGGCTTTAGGGGTTTTTTAATTTTTTATGTGGTTAATGGTTTTTAATGTTTTTTGTCATTTCTAGGGTTTTATGATTTTTAGTGTTTTTCGTCGGGTTTTAGGGTTTTTTAGGTTTTTTTGGGGTTTTATGGTTTTTAGGAGTTTTATGGTTTTTAGGGGTTTTTTTGGGTTTTTGGTGTTTTAATTGTTTTTATGTTTTTAGTGGTTTCAGGTGTCTTTATATTTTTAAGGTTTTCATAGGGGTTTTTAGATTTTTTTGCATTTTAACGTTTTTATTAGTTTTGAAGGCGTTGATAGGATTTTTATGGGATTTTAGGGATTTGGAAAGCTTCTAGGTATTTTTAGGATTTCCAGGGTTTTTAGGGTTTTGGCATTTTCTAGGTTTCTAGGGATTTTTAGTGTTTTTATATTTTAAGGATTTATTAGTGTTTCTCATATAATGTTTTTACATTTTTAAGGATATTTTGGTGTTCGATGGTATTTTTTTGGTTTTTACCGTTTTTAGAGATTTTCAATGTTTTTTGTGTTTTTAAGGTTTTTATAATTTTTTGGTTTATTGGGTTTTAGGGGGTTTTTTATTTTTTTACATTTTTTATTCTTTTATATTTTTTAATGTTTTTAGTGTCTTAAAGGGTTTTTAGTGTTTTTAGTGGGGTTTAGAGTTTTTATAGGGTTTTGGGTTCTTTTATGTTTATAGGAGTTTTATTATTTTTATTTTCTTTTGTGGTTTTTAGGGTTTTAAGGTCTTTAGGGTTTTTTTGGGTTTTTAGTGGTTTTATGTTTTTTTAGGTTTTTAAGGTTTTCTTAGGGGTTTTTAGTGTTTTAGTGAAATTTATGTTTTTAGGAATTTTGGTGATATTTTTTGATTTTATGGTGGTTTAGGAGTTTAATATATTTTTAGGGTTTCTAGGATTTTTAGGGTTCATATGGCATTTTTTCGTTTATATGATTTTTTAGTATTTTGGTATTTTATAGGTATTTAATAGTTTTTAAGGTTTTTATGTGATTAAATGGTTTTTAAAGTATTTAATGGTTTTTAGGATTTGGGGGATTAGTGTTTTTTCAGGTGTTTAGGGGTTTTTAGGTTTTTAGGTTTTTTATGGATTTTAGGGGGTTTATTGGTTTTAGAGTTTTTTTATTTTTAGGGGTTTTAAGTGTTTCTAGGTTTTTAAGCTTTTCATAGTGGTTTTAGAGTTTTTAGGGTTTCATAGGGTTTTATGTAAATTTTTGGAATTTTTAATATTTTTATGTTTTTGGGGGTTTTATGGTTTTTTATAGGACTTAGGGGATTTATGGCTTTTTAGGTGTTTAGGTTTTTTAGTATTTTTGGATTTTTGGTTATTTTATGTGGTCTTAGGTTTTTACGGTTTTCTTAGGTTTTTTAATGTTTTTAGAGTTTTTTATGCTTTTAGTGATTTTTAGGTTCTTCGTTTGATTTTAATGGGTTTTTAGGTTTTTATGGAATTTCAGGAATTTAAGGGTTTTTTAGTATTTTTAGCGTTTTTATGGTTTTTTTTGGTTTTTATATTTTTTTAGTTTCTAAGGTTTTATGGGTTTTTTTAGTTTTTAAAAATTTTAGGGGTTTAAAGGGTTTTTTGTGGGTATTTATAGTTTTTATGGGTTTTAGGATTTTTATAGTTTTAGGGAATTTTAATGGTTTTTAGTGGTATATAGGGATCTTCGAGTGTTTTAGGATTTTTATGGTTTTTCGTATTATTAAGTTATTTAGGGGGTATTAAGTGTTTTTAGGATTTTGTTGTTTCCTTATTGCTTTTTAATTTTTTTGGGGGTTTTTTATTATTTTAGGGATTTTTATGGTATTTTTAGTATTTTATGGTTATTTAGGGTTCTTATAGATTTGGAGTTTTTTTGTATTTTTTACCAATTTTATGATTTTTGGGGTTTTTAATGATTTTAGGTTTTCAAGTTTTTCTTTTGGATTTTTAGGGTTTTTGGTGTTTTTTAATTTTTAGGTATATTTAGTGTTTTTTATGATTTTATTGTTTATTAGGTTTTTTAGAGATTTTGAGGGTTTTCCATTTTTTGGGTTTCTTATGTTTTTTAGATTATTTATATTTTTTATGACTTTTTTATTGTGTAAATGTATTTAAGAGATTTTTTATTTTTTTAGGGGTTTAAAGGGTTTTTAGAGTTTTTATCGGGTTTTAGGGTTTTTATAGGGTTTTCGGGTTTTAATGTTTTTAGCTGTTTTATGGGTATTGTAGATTTTAATGGTTTTTAGTGTATTATTAGTGGTGTTTAGTTTTTTATCATTTTTATGTCTTTTAGTAGTTTTAAGTGATTTTAGATTTGTAATATTTTCTTAGGGTTTTTAGTTGTTTTATAGTTTTTATTTTTTTTTGGGTTTTTATGGAATTTTTTATGTTTTTGTGGATTTTGTAGTTTTTAGTAATTTTATGGTTTTTATAATTTTTATAGTTTTTAAGAATTTTTTGGGTTATTAGGGTTTTTCTAGTGTTTATAGAGTTTTATGGTTTTTTTGAGTTTTTAACATTTTTAGCGGTGTAAATATTATTTGGAGTTAACTGTTCTTTTCAGTGGTTTTATGTTTTTTATGGGTTTTTATGGTTTTTAGGTGTATTTTGGTTTTGATAGGTTTTAGGGTCTTTTTAGGTATTATGAAAATTTTTAGGGATTTTTGGGATTTTAATTCTTTTTAGGTTTTTAAGGTTCTCTTAGGAATTTTTGGGGTTTTATTGTTTTTATTTTTTTTAGGAATTTTTACAGATTTTTTAGGATTTTTAGGGTTTTTTGGGAATTTAATGGTTTTTTGGGTTTTATGGATTTTAAGGTTTTTATCATTTTTATGTGTTCAAGGGGTTTTAAATATTTTAAAAATTTTACGAATTTTATAGGAGTTTTCTAGATTTTTATTGTTTTTTATGTTTTTTGGTATTTTATTGCTTTTTAGGATATTTATGGTTTTTAGGGGTTTTAGTTATTTTGAGGGGTTTAGTGTTTTTTATCAGGTTTTGGTGTTTCAATGGTTTTAAGGTTCTTTTTGGGTTTTTGGGTTTTCATAGGTACTTTCTTGATTTTTAAGGTTTTTAGGTATTTTGAGGGCTTATTTAATATTTTTATGGTTTTTTATGGATTTTGGGTTTTTGATGGTTTTTAGGGTTTTATGGTTTTTAGGGTTTTGGGGTTTTTATTGTTTCTAGGTTTTTAGTGGTTTTAAGTGTTTCTTGGTTTCTAAGGTATTTAAAGGGGTTTTCAATATTTTTAGGGTTTTTATGTTTTTAGATATTTTTAGGGCCTTTTAGGATTTTATGGTTTTTAGAGATTTTAGGGATTTTGCGGGTTTTAGATATTTTGGGGTTTTTTCATTTTTTCATTTTTTAGATTTTTTGGTTTTTTTAGTGTTTTATGGTTTTTAGAGTTTTTTAATGTTTTATTGGTTTGAAGGAAATTTTCAATTTTATTCCCATTTAGGGTTTTATGGGTTTAGGGTTTTAAACTTTTTTTTGGTTTATTAGTAATTTTAGTTGTTTTTATGGTCTATAATGACTTTGTGGTTTTTTGGGTTGTTAGAATTTTTTAGGTTATTTATGGGTTTTATGTGTTTCTTAGGTTTTAAGGTTTTCGAATAGTTTTTATGATATTTTTGGGCTTCTTACATTTGTAGTGATTTTTAGAGATTTTTTAGGATATTTATGGTTTTTAGGGTTTTTTACATTTTTAGGGTTTCTAAGGGGTTTTCTGGTATTTATTCTATTTAGGAATTTTTGGTTTTTAGCAGTTTTTAGGATTTTTAAGGGACTTAAGTGTTTTAGTTTTTTTAATTTTTTCATAGGGTTTCTCTATTTTTAGGGGTTTTTTTGTTTTTAGTGAGTTTTAGGGATTTTTTACATTTTTTATGGGTTTTTTTTATTTTTGGGGATTTTAAGGGGTTTTAGGGGTTTTTATGGTTTTTTATTTTTTTTATTGTTTTTGAGGGGTTTAGGGGTTTTTTATGTTTTCAGTGGTTCAGAATTTTTTTAAGATATTTTTAATATTCTTGGGATTTAATGGGGTTTTAGATTTGATAGCGGGGTTTTAGGTTTTTTTTTGGTTTGATAGGCAAGGAAGATGCGAGAGTCATGCTTTTCCCGGCCCCCCCAAATTTATTAGAGAGAAAAATGATACACAGCAGACAAGGAAGGGGAGGGGTCAAACGACCCACACCCAAAAACCCCTTACAACCCAAGACGCAAAAGACCCCAAAAAATCAAAAGCGAAAAAGAAAAAACACACAAAGCCAAGCAACCACCATCATCATCCAGCATCAACCAGCATCCAGCAGCTCACAGCTAACCAAACTCCCAGCATTTAAACTTGAGCAACAATAAACATCCAATAGCATCACGATCATAAACCACAGCTTCAGCAACTCCCAGCTCAATAGAAACCAGCATCCAGCATCACAATTGCCATCATCCAGCGCATTCCAGCATCCAGCAGCAGCACATCCAATCATCACAGCAACATAGCAGCAGCAACACGTCCAGACCAACCAGTCCCAGCAACCAAAAGCACCAGAACCGACAATGCAACCAATCACAGCCAGCAGCATGAAACCATAGCATGAGCACCGCAAACAAACACAGCCATCATCAACTCCCAGTAACCAACAGCACCAAAGTAGATCATGCCTTGCCAATCCCATATACCCAAGAAACCAACAGCAGCCTCCTAACCCATCACTTAAGAGGTTATAGCTTAACAACCAGCAACCAAAACCTTCAACCCGAGCATCTTGCAGCAATCCACATCTCCCAGTGCAACTAACAGCGCACCACCAGCAACCATACCCAGTACCAAACCGCAGCATCCAGAATTTTGCAGAAGTGCGAGAAAACTGAAATCCACAACACACGATAATCCAGAACTCACGATTTACAACAAACTCATGATCTAGCTACAACAATAAAACATGACCCAACTAAGAATCATCATCACATCGGCCCACAAAACCACACAAATCACATCCAAAAACCAAAATAGCATCCAAAAATCCACAACAAACCAGAAGATTAGCATCAGCATAAAACGAAGAAAGTAGAAAATGAACCTTGCCTCCCTGATCGAGGATCGCCTCCGTCAGATCCGCAGGTCTTGAAACCCTAGAAACAGATTTCAGATCTGTCAAACCCGCACCACACCACTGCATAAATCCATACAAAGCAAAGCCAGCAAGGACCAAGAAACACCACCGGAGCCCCGATCTGTCAAGGATAAACCCTGACGCATGCAGATGCACCTCCAGCCGCACGAAAACCGTGCTATCCATGCCTCTAAAGGTCTTGAACGCGTGATCCACGAGCCACTTGACGAAGTTCGAGAGCACATATCCATTCCAACAAGAAGCCCCACCGCCAAAAACCGCATCTGCATCACACCTCAAGGGCTTGAAAGGAGCAGCGAAGCCGCCGGGAAGGGTTCTAGGAGGAGCTCCTGGGAAATGCGAAATCAGGAGAGAACCTAGCGAGAGTGGCGGCATTCTATTTCCCTTTGGTTTGTTAGGGTTTTAAATGTTTTTAATGGTTTTTACATTTTTTAGGGTTTTATAGGATTTTATGGTTTTTAGGGTTTTTAGTGATTTTTAAATTTTTAGAGGGTTTAAGTTCTTTTTTAAAGGTTATCTTATAGTTTTTCTATGATTTTTGTGTTTTTTATATTTTTAGGGATTTTTATTTACTTTTTATGATTCTAATGCGTTTTTAGGTATTTTTATGGTTGTGGGATTTTTTAAGGTTTTTAGGGTGTTTATGTGTTTTTAGGTATTTTTATGGTTGTGGTGTTTAAGTTATTTTTTAAAGGTTATCTTATGGTTTTTAGGTATTTTTAGGGATTTTTATTTATTTTTTAGGGTTTTTATCATTTTTGGGATCTTAAGTTATTTTTTAGCATTTTTATGGTTTTATGGTTTTTGAAATTTTGAGGGTTTTTGTGGGTTTTTGTGGGTGTTTTTTGGTATTTAGGGTTTTTTTAAATTTTTAGGGTTTTTAATGCTTTTAGAGTCTGTTATCATTTCAAGGGTTTAATGAGTTCTTAGAGTATTTAGTGGGTTTTTAGCGGCTTTAAGGGTTTAAAGGGTTTTTAAGGTTTTTAGGGGTTTATGGTTTTTATGGGTTTTATAGATTTTAGGGTCTTTAAGGGTTTTAAAGTATTTTAGCATTTTTAGGTTTTATAAGGGTTTTTAGGGTTTTAAGGTTTTTTAAGGTGTTTCAATATTTTTTATGGGTCTTTACATTTTTAGGGATATTTAGAGTTTTTTTGGATTATTTTTTAATTTTTTTTAATTTTAAGGGAATTTGAGTGTTTTAGGGTTTTTATTTTTTGTAGGGGTTTTAGGGATTTTAGGGTTTTTTAGGGTTTTAGGGGTTTTAATTATTTTTAGGTTTTTATGTTTTTTGTTATTTTTTTTTTGGTTTTTAGGGGTTTTTACATCTTTAGAAAATTTTAGTGATTTTTTTGAGATTTTTGTGGTTTTCTAGGGTTTTTAGGGATTTTGAGGGTTCATGTTTTTTACGGTTTTATGGTTTTTTGGGGGAATTAGGGTTTTATTATGTTTAGGGATTTTATTATTTATTTTGATTTTGTTAACATTTTTAGGTAGCTAAAGGGGTTTTAGGGTTTGTATGCAGATTTTGGATTTTTAAGGATTTTTAGGTTATTTATAATTTTTAGGTTTTTATTATTTTTATGTTTTTTAAGTTTTATTATCAGATTTCAAATTTTTTATGGTTTATATGTTTTTAGGGATTTTTAGGGATTTTTCAAGATTTTATGGGTTTTACAGTTTTTAGTGATTTTGAGGGGGTTTATGGGTTTTTAGGTGTCTTACGTTTTGTTATATTGTCAAGGGGTTATAATTTTATTTTGGTTTTTAATGATTTCTTAGGATTTTTCTAGGTTTTTAAGGTGTTTTGCATTTTACGGGAATTTTTCAATTTTTAAGTTTTTAAAGGATATTTTTGGTTTTAATGGATTTAGGATTTTTAATGTTTTATGGTTTTTATGGTTTATCAATTTTTAAGGGTTAATTGAATTTTTTATTTTTTTTATCATTTTTAAATATTTTAATGTTTTGGGGGTTTAATTCATTTTAGATTTTTTAGAGGGTTTTAGTGTTTTTATTTGTTTTTAGAGTTTTAAGGTTTTTAAGGGTTTATGTTATTAGGGGTTTTAGGGTTTTTAGGGTATTTTAAGGGGTTTTTAGGATTTTTTTCATTTTTAGGATTTTATGGGTTTTAAGTATTTTTTTGGTTTTTCATGATTTTTGGGGATTTCTAGGTTTTTAGGGTTTGTTATGTATTGTGGGACTTTTAAGGATTTTTAGAGTTTTTATAGTTTTAGGGATTTTAGGGAAAGTAAGATGCAGGGCCAAGCTACTCTTGGTCCCTCTAAAATGTATAGAAAATAATTTCAAGCCAAACAAAGGGAGGGGAAGGGCCAAATGGCACACACCCAATATCCCCAACACCCCCCAAACTCGGTACCCAAAACCATCCAAAAACAAAGAGTCACCAAGAGGAACAAATTATTCAATGTCGCCACTAAAGTCATGCACCCGGACTGCAATATAAGGATCATCATTTGAGTCCTGTCCAATAGCCACATTAGTAAAGTAGTAGTCTAGGTCCACCCTCATTTCCATGGATTCCCATCCCAACTCAAAATACTCCTGCAATCCAAGCAATGACAAGTACTTCTCTTTAAGCATCTCCTTTTCCTGAGAGTGTGAAGGTCGCTCCCCCCTGATGACATTCAGTTTCATCTTCTCTACCCTAGATGTCTCTCTAGTTTCTGTGGGTCTCAGAAGATATGAATAGTCCCTCCTCTGCCTCTGTTTTTGGGGGACAGATATGGAACTATCCCCAAGAGATGATCTCTCAAATAGAACTTTGTCACTGGCCATATCATCCCTATACCCTTCAAGGGACACTCTAGAGGCATCCCCATGCTAAGACCATTCTTTTAACTGTGCCATATTGGAATTTATCTTGCAGTATTCCTTAGTAATTCTCTCCATTTAGCTTCGAGCCTCATCCTCGATGGGGAAACTTGTCCATTACACCATCACCATGTCATGTAGGACAACACAATGGTCTTCAACAAAAGGGACTCTGTGAACCTCCATGGCCTTCTGCAATTTCAGGACTAGGCCTCCTTCACCAATTCTACTATCCATCCTCGGCATTGGATACCTGCCCAGGTCCTTTTCACAATCTACATTAGCCTCATCACTGTGGGGAAGTGACGAGATCCCCCTTCCAAACCTTCCAAAAACTCCACTCTCATCCTACAACAGCACTGGGTCATCCATGCTCTAGCCCAGGGATCCCTCCTTGAACTGTTGTCCCACCAAAATCATCTCCTACCCAACAAAAAATATCTCTTGACTAGTCCAAGCTATCTCCACCTGCCCAGCCACCTCCCCTTGCTTAGACACCCCCTACTCATCCTCACCACCATCTAACTCAGCCAAGGAATATTCTTCAAACATGTTATTCATAACGTTTTTAAAGTTAATTACGTTTTTAGGGTTTTTAGGTATTTTTTCATTTTTATGGTTTTTAGGCTATTTAGGAATTTTTATAATTTTTAGGGGTTTTTGGGTTTTATGTTTTCTTATGGTTTTTTAGGTTTCAAGGGTTTTTTTATTTTTTTCAGTTTTTATGGTTTTTTATAGTTTTTTATCATTTTATATGCTTGAAGGGTATATATAGTTTTTAACGATTTTTAGGGTTTTCAGGGTTTTATGGTTTTTAATTTTTTTATGGTGTTTGGATATTTTTATGGACTTTTAGGTTTTTTATGTTTTCAGATTTTTAGGGGTTTTAATTATTTTTAGGTTTTTATGGTTTTCTTAGTGGTTTTCATAATTTTGTGGATTTTTAAAATTTTCACTATTTTTAGTGAAATTTGTATGGTTTTGAAGGTTTAATTTTTCTTTGTGATTTTGAAAAAATTTAGTGTTTTAAAGGTTTTGGGATTTTTTATGGTTTTAACTTTTGTTCAGATTTTTAGGGGTTTATAGTGTTTTTTGGTTTTTATGGTTTTCTTATGGGTTTTAATTTTTTTAGGGTTTTTTAGTATTTTCATGATTTTTAGGTTTTTTTTGGATATTTATGGTTTTTCAGGTTTATAAGGGTATTAGGGTTTTTAAGGGTGTTATGGTTTTTGAGGGTGCATAGGGTTTTTTTGAGTTTTTTGGTTTTTAAAGTTTTTTTAACGTTTTATGGTTTTAAAGGGTTTTTAGAGTTTTTTAGGGATTCTTAGGGGTTTTATGGATTTTTAAGGGGTTTTATGGATTTTTAAGTGGTTTTAGGGTTTTTAGGGTTTTGGGTTTTTAAGGAGTTTTTAGGGTTTTAGAGTTTATGGGGTTTTCAATAATTATAATTATTTATATTTTCATGGTGTTGTTCGGGGTTTTCCAAGATTTTTTGTATTTTTTAATTTTTTTGTGATTTTTAGGATTTTTAAGGATCATTATTGTTTTTTTGGTTTTAGGGATTTTGAGGATATTTAGGGTTTTCATGGGATTTAACATTTTTTAGGTTTTTTGGGGTTTAAGTGTGTTAAGGTTTTTATGGTTTTATTAGAGTTTTCATGTTTTGTTTATGTTTTTAAGGAGTTTTACAACATTTTAGGTTTTTTAATTTTTTTATGGTTTTTAGGTTTTTCAGAGTTTTGAGGGGTTTTTTGTGGTTTCAGAGTTTTTATCATTTTTGGGTGTTTTAAGGTATTTTTGAGTTTTAAGGGGATTATGTTTTTTAAAATCATCATTTTTAGGGGTTTAAAGGGTTTTTAGAGATTTTAGTGAATTTTTGGGTTGTTTTGGGTTTTGGTGGGTTTTACAATTTTTAGGGGGGTTATTTGTTTTTAGGTGTTTTACAGTTTTTTAGGACTTTCTAGGGGTTTAAGGATTTTTTTCTTTTATTGGGTTTTTAGGGGTTTTAAGTGTTTTTAGTTTTTTTTAATGTTTTAATGGGTTTTTTGGGGTTTTAGGTTTTTTATGTTTTTAGGGATTTTTGGGGGATTTTTTAATTTTTTTTATGATTTTTAGGGACTTTATTGATTTTTAGGGTTTTTAGTGCTTTTTGGGTTTTTAAGTTTTTTTAGGGATTTTAGTGTTTTTAAGGGATTTGTGTATTTCTAGGGTTTTAAGGTTTCCTTTGGTTTTTTTGGGGTTTTTTGTGTTTTTATGTTTTTATGAATTTGTAGATATTTTTTATGATTTTAATAGTTTTTAGGGTTTTTAGGTATTTTGAGGGGTTTTAGTGTTTTTGTGGGGTTTTCAGTTTTTTTGGTTTTTTTGGTTTTTAGGTTTTTTTAGGTTCTTGAGTTTTTGAAAAAAAAAAGTTAGTGTTTTTAACATTTTTAGGGGTTTAAATAGTTTTTATAGTTTTTAGTGTCTTTTTTCCATTTTATGGGTTTTATGATTTTTATATTTTTAGGGGTTTTATGGTTTGTTTGGTTTTTAGGGGTTTTGGGTTCTTTTACAGTTTAAGGTTTTTCGGTGTTTTTTTAGGTTTTAGAGTTTTTAAGTATTTTTTTTTATTTTTATGTTTTTATTGGGGTTTTTAGGTTTTATTTGGTTTTAGGGATTTTTAGGTATTTTTTAGTGTTTTTAGGTTTTTAGGGATTTGGGGGGTTTTAGGTTTTTTACATTTTTTAGGGTTTTTAGGGTTATTATAATTTTTTATATTTTTTATCGGATGAAATTATTTTATAGTTTGTATTTTTTTTGTTATGGGTTTTTTGTGTTTCTTGGGTTTTTTATGATTTTTTTTTTATTTTTAGGGATTTTTTAGGTTTTTATGGTTTTTAGGGTTTTTAGGGATTTTGAGGGTTTCTATAGTTTTTTAGGGTTTATGGTCTTTTTAAGTTTTTTTTATCATTTTAAGGGTTCAAAGGTTCTTTAGTGTTTTTTTCATTGTCTGGTTTTTGTTTGGATTTTTTGTTTTTAATGATCTTAGGAGTTTTGTGGTTTTTAGGGTTTTTATGGTTTTCTGAGTCATTTTAGGGTTTTTAACCATTGTTTATGTTATTAGGGTTTTTAGGGTTTTTATGTTTTTCTTTATGTTTTTATGGTTTTCTTAGGGGATTTTAGGGTTTTTAAGGGATTTCAATTTTTATGGATTTTAGATATTTGTTAGGATTTTTATTATTTCTTATGGTATTTATGGATTTTTAGGTGTTTCGTGGTTTTTAGGGTTTTTAGTGTTTCTTATTGTTTTTCTATATTTTATATGTTTAAGTGTTTTAGGGGTAAAATATTTTCTTAGGATTTTTTATGGTTTATGGTTTTTATGTTTTTAGGGATTTTAATGGCTTTCAGGGTTTTTGTAGTTTTGAATATCTATTATTTTTTAAGGTTTTATAGGGTTTTCGGGTTTTCGGATTTTTAGGGTTTTTCTAGATTTCTATATTTTTAAGGTTTTAGTGTTTTTAATATTTTGAGTTTTCTAAATGGTTTTTATAGATTTTAGTGATCTTAGGTTATTTTTTAGTTTTTAGGGATTTTGCAGGTTTTTAGGGGTTTTATGGTGTTTAGTGGTTTTCTTATTTTTAGGGATTTAGTCTATTTTTTATTTTTAGGGTTTTTATGTTACCTTATGTTTTTAGTATTTCTAAGTATTTTTTGGGATATTATGATTTTTTTATTCTTTATGGATTTCTATTACTTTTTAGGATTTTTTTGGATTTTAGGTTTTTTATGGATTTTGAGGGGTTTTCGGGTTTTTATCAATTTTTTCAGTTTTTGTGGATTTATTGTGTTTATAGGATTTTATGGTTTTCTTTGGGTTTTTCATGGTTCTTCGTGTTCATAATATTTTATGGAATTTTTGGTATTTTTTTGTATTTTTATGATTTCTTCAAGTATTTAGGGAATTTGTGATTTTTAGGGTTTTAGGGTTCTTAGGGGTTTTATGTTTTTTTGGGTTTTTTTATGTTTTTTATGTTTTTTTTCAAATTTTAGTAGTTTTTATGTTTTTATGGTTTTGTGGGGTATTTTATTATTTTAGGGTATTTTATGGGATTTAAGGGTTTAGGGTTTTAATGTCTCTGAGTGTTTTTAGGGTTTTAGAGGTATTATGTGTTTTTAGAGTTTTGAGGTTTTCATAAGGTTTTTTTAGGGTTTTTAGTGTTTTATACATTTTTTGGGAATTTTAGCGATTTATTAGGATTTTATGATTTTTAGGGTTTTCAAGTATTTTGAGGGTTTTTTGGGTTTTTTGGGTTTTATGATTTTTTTCAGATTCAGGGTTTTTTGAGTTATTTTGGGTTTTTATGTTTTTTTAGATTTTTTAACGTTTTTTGGGTTTAAAGTGTCTTCAGAGTTATTTGCGGATTTTTAGGGTTTTTATGGGATTTTAGGGATTTTTAATGTTTTTGGGGGTTTTATATTTTTTGGGGGTTTTAGGGTTTTTAGTGTTTTTATCATTTTTTAGGTTTTGTGGGGTTTTAAGTTTTTTTCAGTTTTTATGGTTTTCCAGGTATTTTTTAGGGTTTTAGGTATTTTCAGTACTTTTAGAATTTTATGGATTTCTATTTTTTTAGGGATTTTAGGGGTTTTAGTATTTTTAGGGGTTTTAGGGTTTTTATGGTTTTTTTGTTTATGTTTTTTTAGGTTTCTATGAGTTTTTTGACTTTTCAAAACATTTTAGGGTTTTAAATGGTTTTTTGTGTTTTTAGTGGATTTTGGGTTTTTATAGATTTTTATGCCTTTTAATTTTTTAGGGGTTTCTATGTATTTTAGGGTTTTAATGTTTTTTAGGGTATTTATAATTTTTTATATATTTGGGGGTTTAATGTGTTTTTAGGGTTTTTTGATTTTCTTAGGTGCTTTTAGTGTTTTAGGGGGTTTTTTCCATTTTTAAGGAATTTAAGGGAGTTTTTCTTATTTTTATTTTTTTAGTGTTTTTAGGGATTTTAAGGGTTTTATGGTTTTTATGGTTTTTATTATTTTTTAGTATTTTTTAGTTTTAATTATTTTTTTAAATTTTAACTGTATTACAGGTTTAAAGAGTTTTTTAATGTTTTTAGTTGTTTTTATGGTTTTATGGGTTTCCTGGGTTTTTAAGGTTTTTTGGGGGCTTAAGGGTTTTTAGCATTTTTTTTGTTTTCTTAAGTGTTTCAACGTTTTTGGGGGTTTTTATGTATTTTTTAGGATTTTTATGGGTTTTCAGGTTTTTAGGGACTTTTTGGTTGGATTTTTTGGATTTTTTATAGGTTTTTAGGTTTTTTAGTGTTATAGGTTTTTAGGGGATTAATGTGTTTCTAGGTTTTCAATATTTTCTAAGGTTTTCTCAGGTTCAATAGGGTTTTTTAGGCTTTAGGTAAATTAAGTCTTATTTAGTATTTCTATGGGTTTCTATTATTTTCAGTTATTTCGAGATTTTTTAGAGTTTTTAGGGTTTTTATAGTTTTTTTTTGTTTTCCAGAGTTTTTTTATGTTTTTAGGTTTTTAAGTGTTTTTAGAGTTTATTAAAAAATTAGTGGTTTAAATGGGTTCTATATTTTTTATTGATTTTAGGGTATTTTTACTTTTATGGTTTTCTTATGTTTTTTGTGGTTGTTATGGTTTTTAGGGGGGTCTAGGAATTTTAGTGTCATTTTAGAGGTTTTTGGGTTTTTAGAATTTTTTAGTTTTTTAGGGGTTTTAATTTTTTTAGTTTTTTAATGTTTTCTTAATGTTTTACAAGGTTTTTTACATTTTTGGCATTTTTATTGATTTTTTATGTGTTTTTAGGTTTTTATTTGAGTTTTTTATGGTTTTATTGAGTTTTTTAAGGTTTTTAGCATTTTTTAGGTTTTTTATGGGCTTTGAGTGTTTTAGTTTTTAGATTTTTTATTTAGGGTCTTTAGGTTTTTTAGGGTATTTTACATTTTTTTGGATTTTTGGGATATTTTAGTATTTTTTTGGTTTTTTGGGTTTTTAAGAATTTTGTGATGTTTTATGCTTTTCATGGTTTTTTAGGTTTTTAGGGGTTTTAAGTGTTTCTAAATTTCTATGGTTTTCTTAGGGCTTTTTTTGGTTTTTTTCGATTTTTTTATTTTTGGGTATTTTATAGAATTTTATGGTTTTTTTGGTTTTATTGTGTTTTTAGAGGTTTTAGGGTTTTTAGTGTTATTATGGTTTTTTCCATTTATGTGGGTTTTTTTTTATTATTTTAGGGTTTTAAAGGTTTTTAGATTTTTTTAAATTTTTTTAGGGTTAATGATTTTTCAGTGTTTGTGTTTATTTTTATAGGTTTTATGGGTTTTTAGGGTTTCTTATGTTTTTTGGGGATTTTAGGGTTTTTATTATTTTTAGGGTTTTTAGGGTTTTTAGTTTTTTTAGGATTTTTGGGGATTTAAAGTTTTTTATGTTTTTAAGATTTTCTTAGGGGTTTTCATTTTTTTTATTTTTGACAAATTTTGGGATTTTTAGGGATTTATTTTTTTTATGTTTTTTTATGGTTTTATGGGTTTTATGGGGTTTTTGGTATTTTAGGTGTTTTTTTAGTTTTTAGGATTTTAATTTTTTTTAGATTTTTAATTTTTTTTGTTAAATTTGTAAGGTGTTTTTAGAGTTTTTAAAGGGGTTTTATGGTTTTTATATGGCTTTCAATTTTTTACGGGTTTTATGGTTTACATGGTTTTTAGTATTTTTAGTGTTTTTAACATTTTTATGTTTTTTCGGTTTTTAAGTGTATTCATGTTTTTTTTGGTTTTCTTAGTGTTTTCATGGTTTTTATAGTTTTTCGAATTTTTAAGGATTCTAAATATTTTTGAGTATTTTTTGGTTTTTAGTGTTTTTAGTGATTTTTATGTTTTTATGGTTTTTTTTTGTTTTTTTGTGTATTTTGGGTTTTTGGTTTTTAGGGTTTTTTGAGTTTTTTGGGTTTTAAGGTTTTTATAGTTTTTTAATGTTTTAGGGGTTTAAAGGGTTTTTATTGGATTTTAGGGTTTTTATGGGTTTTAGGGGTTTTTAGGTTTTAGGGGTTCTTATGGTTTTTATGGGTTTTTGTATTTTTGGGGCCTCTAACGGGTTTTTAAGTTTTTTGGAGTTTTTAGGTTTATAGGTGTTTTAGGACTTATATATATTAATGGATTTCTTAGGGTTGTTTGGGATTTTTATGTTTTTTCACATTTTTATGGACTTTTTGGTATTTTTTAGGATTTTTAATGTTTTTAGGGTTTTAGGGATTTTGAGGGGTTTTACGGTTTTTGGGTTTTAGGGATTTTTTGGCGGGGTTATGGTCTTTTGTTAAGTTTTTTATAGTTTTTATGGATTTTAGAATAATTAAATGTTTTCATGGTTTTAAAGGTCATTTAGAGTTTTTATTGGTTTCTAGGGATTTTTTGGGGTTTTAGGGTTTTTTAGTTATTTAAGCACTCTTTTCTGTTTGTTGAATTTTTAATGTATTAGGATTTTTAATAATTTTTTGGGTTTTTAGGGGTTTGACATGTTTTTATGTTTCCAATGTTTTCCTCATGCTTTTCATAGTTATTTTGGTTTTATCATTTAAAATTTTTTTAGGTCTTTTATAATATTGTTTTGCTTTTATGGTTTTATGGAATTTGATGGGATTTATTTTTTTAGATTTTTTAGTGTTTTATTTCGTTTTTTTGGGGTTTTAAGGATTTTTTAATTTTAAAAGGATTTTATGGTTTTTTAGAGGGTTTTAATGTTATTGGGGGATTAAAGCATGTTTATTATTTTTACTAGTTTTCAATGGCGTTTTTAGCCTTTCAGATTTTGATTTGGTTTTAGGGGTTTTAAAGGTTTTTGGGTTTTTTGGAATTTATGCGATTTTATGTTTCAAATGTTTTCATAAGATTTTTCAAGGTTTTTTGGTTTTTCTACTTTTTAAGGGATTTTATGGGTTTTTGGGATTTTTATGGTTTTTAGGTTACTTGGGATTCTGATGGGTTTTAGGTGTTTTTTTTTTTGATTTTTTGGGTTTTTTTGTTTTTTGGGGTTTTAGATGTTTTTTTAGTTTTTTAGGGTTTTAAAGGGTTTTAGTGTTTTTTTAACTTTTTTAAGAGTTCATGGGATTTAAGGCTTTTTTTTGGTTTATTAGGGTTTTTTGGGGTATTTATTGTTTTTAAATTTTTTTTGGGGGGGAGTATTATTTTTACGAGTTTTAGGGTTTTGGGTTCTTTTTGGGTTTTTACTCTCGTTTAGGTTTCTTTGGAGTTTTAATTGTTTTTTGGGTGTTAAGGTTTTCCAAGTGTTTTTATGGTTTTTATGTTTTTTTACATTTTAAGAAATTTTATGGGTTTTTTGGGAATTTTTATTGGTTTGGGGTTTTTAGGGAATTTGAGGGTTTATGGGTTTTTTTAGGAATTTTAGAATTTTTATTTTTTTAAGGATTTTAAATCTTTTTTTGTTTTAAGGATTTCCTTGGGGTTTTATGGGTAACAAGGGTATTTTTATGTTTTTATCGATTTTATGGGTTTTTTTATAATTTTTATGGTTTTGTAGGGTTCTCATGGATTTTAAGGGTTTATAGGTTTTCTATGGTTTTATTTTTATTTTATTTTTTTAAAAATGATTATAGGTTTAATGAATTTATTATATTTTTTAGTGGTTTTTATAGTTTTTATGGGTTTTAGGGGTTTTTAATGTTTTTAGGATTTTTTTTGAGTTTTTTTGGGTTTTTGGGTCTTTATGGATTTTTCGGAGATTTTAGGTATTTTAATTACATTTAGGTTTTATATTTTTATTAGGGATTTTGAAGGGTTTTACGGTTTTGTATGTTTTTAGGGATTTTTAGGGTTTTTTTTTGTATTTTATGGGTTTTTTGGATTTTTAGGTTTCTAGAGGATTTAGGGGTTTTTGTGTTTTATAATTTTTTCGTTTTTTAGGGTTCTTTCTTGTTTTTAGGTTTTATGGTTTTTTATAGATTTTCTAGTTTTTTATTGTTTTTAATGTTTTAAGGGATTTAAGTGATTTTTTAGGATTTTGATTGTTTTTAGAGTTTTTAGAGATTTTGAGGGTTTTTAAGGATTATGTTTTTAGTATTTTTATGGTTTTCTTGTGTTTTTATAGTTTTTCAGCGTTTTAAATGATTTTTGACATTTTCTAGGTTTGTAGGGATCTAACGTGTTTCTAGGTTTTAATGGTTCTCTTTTGGGTTTTTGTGGATTTTAGTGATTTCTATGTTTTTTTTTATTTATTGGGATTTTTGGATTTTTATGGTTTTTTGAGATTTTTATAGACTTATATGAAATTTAGGGTTTTTTAGGGTTCTTGGGATTTTAAAGTTTTTAGTTTTTTTAGGTTTTTAGGGGATTTATGGGTTTATTAGTTTTTATGATTTTCTTAGCATTTTTCTGGGTTTTTAGGTTTTTTTATGTTTTTAGTGTTTTTTACACATTTTTATGATTTTTATAGTTTTTATTGTTTTTTTGTGATTTTTCCGGTTTTTATAGTTTTGAGGGTTTTTTCGTTTTTTTGGTTTTTTTGGTTTTTTTTTCTGTTTATTTGTTTTTTTTAGTTTTTAGGGATTTTATAGAATTTTAGATATTTGAATTTTTGTCAGGGGTTTAATGGGTTTTCGAGTTCTTAGTGGGTTTTTAGGGGTTTTTTAGGTTTTTTACGGTTTGTAGGGGTTTCATGGTTTTTAGGGGGTTTTAGGTTTTTAGGTTCTTTTAGGGGTTTTTTTAGGTTTTTTTGTTTTAACTTTTTTAGTTTTTTAAGCATTCCCTATGGTTTTTCATGGTTTCAAATTTTTTTACAAACTTATGAATTTTAAGGGGTTTTTTGGATTTTTATGGATTTTTATGGTTTTTAGGGATTGTAAAGGATTTAAGGGTTTTGATGGTTTTTGAGGTTTTAAGGTTTTTTGGTGTTTAATGGATTTTTGGGGTTTTACAGTTTTTTTTAGTTTTTAAGGTTTTTAATGTTTTTTATAGTTTTCTAATGTTTTTTGGTATTTAAAGAGGTTTTAGTGTTTTTACAATGTTTTTTTGGTTTATATGGATTTCTAATAATTTAAAAGTATTTAATGGTTTATGGTTTTTAGGGGGTTTAGGGGTTTTAGGTACTTTTAGGGGTTTTTTTTATAGTTTTTAGTGTTTTTAGGTTTCATTGGGGTTTTAGGTGTCTTAGGTTTTTTAGGCTTTCTTAGGGGTTTTCAGAGTCTTTAGGTTTTTAATGTTTTTATGGATATTTAGGGTTTTTTTGAATTTTTTAGGGTTTTATGGATTTTTTAGATTTTATGGGTTTTTTTAGGGTTTTAGTGTTTTTAGTGTTTTCGGATTTTTGGTTTTTTCGTGGTTCTATGTTTTTTGTGATTTGAGTGTTTTTTGGATTTTTATGGTTTTTTAGGGGGTTAGGTTGTTTTTGAGTTTTATAGTGTGTTTATGGTTTTTAATAATTTTTTAACATTTTTAGGGGTTTAAATGGTTTTTATAGTTTTTAGTGGGTTATTATGGTTTTTATGGGTTTAAATAGTTTTTTATGGTTTTTATATATTTTAACATTTTTTGGGGTTTTTACGGTTTTTAGTGTTTTTACAGTTTTAAGGGTTTTTATCATTTTTATGTTTTTTTGGGTTTGAAGTGTTTTTAGGTTTTTGAGGTTTTCTTAGTGTTTCTCAGAATTTTTATCGGTTTTGGCATTTTATTGGATTTTACATCATTTTTAGAATTTTTATGGTTTATTACGGTTTTAGGGATTTTGAGGGTTTTTAGCATTTTTTAGGTATTTGGGTGTTTTAAGTGTTTTTATTTTTTTAGGTTTTCTAGGGGGTTTTCAGGGTTTTTAGGGTCATTTATATTTTTAGGTATTTCAGGTGTTTTTTAGTATATTTATAGTTTTTTATGTTTTTAGGGATTTTGAGGGTTTTTAGGGTTTATGGATTTTTGGTTTTTAGGGTTTTTTATTTTTTAGGGTTTATAGTGTTTTTAGAGACTTTCAATGTTTTTAAAGGTTTAAATGGCTTTTAGATTTTTTAGTGGGTTTTATAGTTTTATGGGTTTTAGTGTTTTTTAATGTTTTTAGGGGTTTTATTGTTTTTAGGGGGTTTTGGGGTTTTTAGGGTCTTTAGAGATTTTAGGGTTTTTTATCAGTTTTTTAGGGTTTTTAGGGTTTTATGTATTTTTATGTTTTTAAGGTTTTCTTTGGTTATATCAAGGTTTTTAGAGTTTTTTATATTTTTAGGGAATTTTATAGATTTTAAAGACTTTTATGGGGTTTTATAGTTTATAGAGATTTTGAGGATTTTGGAGGGTTTCTAGGGTTTTTATGGGTTTTTTGGATTTTTAATATTTTTTTAAATTTTTATGGTTTTTAATTTTTTTAGCCTTTTTGACATATCTAGGACTTTAAATGGTGTTTAGAATTTTTAGCAGTTTTTAGGTTTTTAGCGACTTTTAGTGTTTTTTTTTGTTTTTTTTAAATTTTAGGTTTTTAGGGGTTTAAACAGTTTTTATGTTTTTATGGTTTTTGTAGTATATTTCATTGCCTTTATGGGGTTTTTATGATTTTAGGGATTTTTAAGACTTTTTCATATTTTTATTGTGTTTTAGGGTTTTTAGGGATTTGGAGGGTTTTAGGGTTTTAAGGTCATTTTATGGGTTTCTAGTATTTCTAGAATTTTTGGGTTTTACGAGTGTTATGTTTTTTTAGTATAATATGGGTTTCTTATGATTTTTCAGGGTTTTAGGGTTTTTTATGTTTTTAGTGATTTTTGTGTATTTTTTATGATTTTTATGGTATTTAGGGTTTATAAGTATTTTAAAGGGTTTTAGTATTTTATAGTGTTTTAATTTTTATGATTTTTTGAGTTTTAGGGTTTTGAGGTGTTTTATAGTTTTTTAACATTTTTATATGTTTAAGTGGTTTTTATAGTTTTTAGTGGTTTTTAAGGGTTTTATGGGTTTAAAGGGTTTTGTAATGTTTTTTTTGGGATCTTTACTATTTTTAGGGGTTTTATGGTTTTTGGGTACATTTGTGTTTTAGAGTTTTAGGTTTTTAGTGGATTTATGTGTTTTTAGGTTTTTAAGGTTTTCTTAGGGTTTTTATGGTTTTTAAAGTTTTTTATGTTTTTAGATTCTTTAAGGATTTTTATGGGTTTTAGGGTTTTTAGTGAATTTTAGGGTTTTAGGTTTTGTTTAGGTTTTTACGGTATTTTATGGTTTTTATCATTTTTGGGGTTTTATGGTTTTTTAGGGGATTAAAGTGTTTTTAGTTTTTTAATGTTTTTAGGGGTTTTCAGGGTTTTTTGGGGTTTTACATTTTTATGGATTTTAGGATTTTGTTAGTATTGTTATGGTTTTAGTGGTTTTGTGTGTTTTCTGGGGGTTTTAGGGTTGTTAAGTATTTTATCGTTTTTTTGGGTTTTAGGGTTTTTTTGCGTTTTCAGGTTTTTTTTATGGTTTTTAGAGTTTTTTTAACTTTTTTAAGGTTTTAAAGGGTATTAAAATTTTTAGGGATCTTAGGGGTTTTATGGGATTTTAATATTTTAGGTGTTTTATTGTTTGTAGTGGTTTTTAGGGTATTTTACAATTTTTAGTGATTTTAGTGTTTTTAAATTTCTTAGGGGTTTTAAGGGGTTTTAGTGTTTTAATGTTTTCATAGGGTGTTAATGGGTTTTTAGGTTTTTTTATGTTTTTAGATATTTATATCCATTTTTGAGGATTTTTCATGTTTATTATAGTTTATAGGGATTTTGACGGGTTTTTGGGGTTTTTGGGGTTTTTGGGTTGTTATGCTTTTTTTTTGCTTTTTTTTTGAGTTTTTTTTGTTTTTTAGTTATTTATACTTATATAATGTTTTTTTCAGTTTAAAGGGATTTTATAGTTTTTAAAGGTTTTTTTAGGTTTTTATGGATTTTTATGTTTCATAAGTATTTTAGTGGTTTCTATGGTTTCTAGCGGTTTTTATTGTTTTTATGGTCTTTTAGGGATTTTAATATTTTTTATTTTTTTTGGGGGTTTATCATGTTTTTTAGGTTTTAATATTTTTATTAGGGTTTTTCAAGGTTTTTGGTTTTCTTATGTTTTTAGATTTTTTTTAGGTTATTTTTATATTTTTTTGGTTTTTACAGATTTTGAGGGTTTTTAGTGTTTTTAAGGCCTTTTAGGGTTTTTTAGTTTTTTTTTACCATTTTTATGTTTGTAGGGGTTTCTAGTATTTTTTCATTTTAAAGGTTTTCTTAGGGGTTCTCATGGTTTTTAGGTTTATTACGTTTTTAGGGATATTTAGGGTTTTTTTAATTTTAATGGTGTTTAAGGGGTTATAGGCATTTAGAGAGTTTTGTTTTTGCGGTTTTAAGGATTTTGGGGGTTTTTTTGGTTTTTTTTGGGTTCTATGGTTTTTTAATTTTTTTTAGGGTTTTTAGGATTTTTAGAGATTTTTTAATGTTTTTAGGGAAAGGAAGTTGCAATGCCAAGCTATTCCTGACCCCCAAAATATATAAATAAGAAAAAAACTATAACATATAAGGGAGGGGCAGATTCAAACAACCCACACCTAAAACCCTGGCATCCCCCACTAAACAAAAGTACAAAAAACCCAAGATGCAAAAGGGGAGACAGTTATGGAACAAAGTCACCATCCCCATAGGGATCCGAATCAGCACCATAGTCGGAGGAAGCATCTGAGTCCACCAACTCCCATTTAGAAGATTCATATTTCTTGAGGAAGGATGCATGGTACTTCCTGAGTTCCACATCCAGCTTCACTTTGGTGGCCCAGTCTTCCCTGCCATGTGCGTCTCCTTTACCTTTGCTGGCCTTGGAGGAAGCCCTAGTAGCCATTGGCCTATGTAGGGAGGAGTAGTCCCTCCTAGCCCTCTATTTCACAGGACTGTCACTCCTCATCTTGGACTTCCTGTGGGCAGTGGCAGCAGGCACAACCATGCCATCCTGCTTGCTACATTCAGGATCAGACCACAGATTTCTCTTCTTCTTACCACCAGAGGAGTTAGAGAGACCGATCTTCTCTGGCGCCCTCCTGATCCTATTCAAGCTGGCATACATAAGATCATCACAGTCCTCAAGGATTTCTCCAAGCCTTATGTGTTCATCATTTTCATCCCCAACAAAGATCACCGGATGCAGTTCCATATTGTGAAAGATATCATGTATATGCTACTCAATCAGGATTTTTGAACAGTCCAACATAATCGGGTCATACAATTCAATACAGGGAGGAAACTTCTCAAACAGAACAAGAGATGAGTTCTTGTCGGGCAGCTCAATGCTCTTCTTATCATCACAAGGACTACCAATTTTTTACATGAGCTAAGGGGCATCACCTTGACCAAGTCCTGGCACATAAAAGTCCAGCAGCACTTTCTAAGGAGAGGGCATAGTTGATTTTTTTGGGATTTAGAGAGATTTATGGTTTTAAGGGTTTTTATGGTTTTTTGACTTTTTAGTGTTTTTTAGTTTTTTATAGTTTTTAAAGTTTTCTATTTTTTATCATTTTTATGGGATTAAAGTTTTTTTATGATTTTTTAGTTATTTTAGGGTTTTTATGGGTTTTAGGGTTTTTTAATGTTTTAGGGGTTTTATGTGTTTTTTTGGTTTTTTCAATTTTTAGTGTCTTTCATATATTTTACTGTTTTTTAGATTTTTAGTGATTTTTAGGGACTTTTTAATAATTTAATGTTTTTAGAGTTTTAATGATTTTACTAGTTTTGGGTGATATTTTGGGCTTTTTAGGTTTTTTGGGTTTTTAGGATTTCTTTGAGTTTTTGGGAATTTTATGGTTTTTAGAGTCTATTTAACATTTTTAAGGGTTTAAAGGGGTTTTAGAGTTTTTATTGGGTGTTTAATTTTATATAGGGTTTTAAGGTTTGTTAGAGGTTTTTTATGGTTTTATGGGTTTTTTCGTATTTTATGGTTTTCATCATTTTTTAGGATTTTTTGGATTTTATATTTTTTACTATTATAAGGTTTTATAAAGGTTTTTAGGGGTTTTAGTATTTTTTACGTCTCTATGTATTTTTATGGATTTTAGTATTTTTATGGCATTTTTGGTTCTTAAGGATTTTGCTGGTTTTTAAGGTTCTTTAGGGTTTTTACAGTTTTTGGAGTTTTTTAGGATTTTTAAGGGTTTGAATTGTTTAATGTTTTCAAGGGTTTCTTATTGTTTTTAAGGGTTCATACATTTTTAAGGATTTTTATTTAGTTTTTAGGTTTTTTATGGTTTTATAGTTTATATGTATTTTGATGTTCTTTTGGTTTTTTAGGGTTTTAGGGTTTTTTTGGTTTTTTGGGGTTTTATGGGTTTTTTTTGACATTTTTGTGTTTCTAATTTTTCTTACAGTTTTTAAAATAATTAAATATTTAAAGGGTTTTTATATTTTTAGATATTTTATTGGTTTTAGAGATTTTATGGATTTTAGTAGTTTTAGGGTTTTTATATTTTTTTAGTTTTTATGAGTTTTAATTGTTTTTAGGTTAATAAGGTTATTAAATGGGTTTTCATTATTTTTCATTTTTTATGTTGTTTTGGATTTTTATGATCTTTTCATTATTTTTATTAATTTTATGGTTTTTAGGGATTTTGTTGTGTTTAGGGTTTTTGGGTTTTTGGGTTTTATGGTATTATTTTTCGTTTTTTAGGTTTTAGGTGCTTTAGTGTTTTTAATTTTTTAATATTTTCATAGGGGTTTTAAAGGGTTTTTATATTTTTAGGTATTTTTATTTATTTTTTAGATTTTTTATTAGTTTTATGTAATTTGAAGGTTTTGATGGTTTTTTGGGTTTTAGTGTTTTTTTGAGTTTTTTGGGATTTTTTTTGTTTTTAGAGTTTTTTTAAATTTTAAGGGTTTAAATTTTTTTTATAGTTTTTAGTGAATTTAGGGGTCTGTGGTTTTTTATTTTTTTTAGTGTTTTATGGTTTTTAAGGGTTTTTGGGTTTTTAGGGGCTTTTAAAAATTTTATTATTTTTAGCAATTTTTGGTTATTTGTGTTTTAAAGTGTTTGTCAGTTTTAAGGTTTTCTTACGTGTTTTAAGGGTTTTATGTTTTTTCAAGATTTTTAGGGCCTTTATAGGATATTATGAGTTTTTATTATTTTTTGGTATTTTTAAGGTTTTTACCGGTTTTATGGTTTTTTTTGTTTTTTAGGTTTTTAAGGATTTTATGTGTTTTTTAGGTTCTAAGGTTTTCTTAAGTTTTTTAAGTTTTTTTTAGTTTTTTTTATGTTTTTACGGATTTTAGGGATTTTTATTTATTTTTATGGTTTTGGGGGGTTTTATTGATTTGTTGGGTTTTTTGGTTTTTTGGTATTTTTAGGGTTTTATAGTTTTTTGGGGTTTCAATTATTTTTTTAGTTTTTTATGTTTTTTAGGTTTTTAGAGTTATTTAACTTTATTAGGGGTTTGAATGCTTTTTATAACATTACTATTATTTCTGGTTTTTTGTTGTTTGGGGGTTTTTGTTGATTGATTTCATGGTTTTTATGGTTTTTGAGGTGTTTTGGAATTTTTATTGTTATTTTGGGTTTTTAAGGATTTTAAGGGTTTTTAGATTTTTATGGTTTTTTATAGTTTTCCAGGTTTTTTAGGGGTTTTATGTGTTTAGATATTTTGGAGGATTTTTTATGATTTCTATGGGATTTTAAGGTTTTATAGATTTTGTGGGTTTTTTGGGATTTTTTCGGGTTTTTTGGGTTTTTAGGATATTTTTTGTTTTTTACATTTTTAGGGGCTTTAAGCATTTTTTGGGTTTTAATATTTTATTATCATTTTTCAATATTTTTAGGTTTATTTATTTTTTAGCGACTTTTAGGGTTTTTTGGACTTTTAAGGTTTTTTTGGGTGTTTGAGGTTTTTATGGTTTTTTAGCTTTTTGGGGTTTTATGGTTTTTTTGGGTTTTTAGGGTTTTTTAGATTTATAGGGTTTTTAAGGTTTTTTAGAGTTTTTTAATTTTTTTAGGGGTTTATACGTTTTTAGAGTTTATAGTGTGTTTTTCAGGTTTTTATGGGTTTCTAGGGTTTTAAGGGTTTTATTATTTTTGGTTTTTTAGGGTTTTCACAGTCTTTCTAGGATTTTTAGGGTTCTTATCATCTTTTATGGTTTTTAGGAGTTTTAGGGTTTTTTATTTTTTGGGGGATTTTTGGGGGTTTTTAGGGTTTTAGGGATTTTGAGGGGTTTTAGGGAATTTATGAATTTTTTTCAGTTTTTGGGGGTTTTTAAGATCTTAGTGGGTTTTTAGAATTTAATAATGTCTTTATGGGTTTAAATGATTTTTATAGTTTTTAGTGGTTTTCTAGGATTTAAAGACTTTTTTGTTTTAAGGTTCTTAGGGATTTTTTATAGTTTTAGGTGGTTTATGGTTTTAGGGTTTTTTAGGGGGTTTTTAGCATTTTTAGTGTTTGATGGTTTTTGGAGGTTTTAATTAATTTTAGGTTTTTCAGGTTTTCATGGGGTTTTTTAGTATTTTAAGGGTTTTTTTTACATTTTATAATTTTTTAGTGATTTATTAGTATTTTTATGGGTTTTAGAGTTTTTATGGATTTTGTGGGGTTTGGGGTTTTTTGGGTTTTTATGGTTTTTTATAGTTTTTTGGGGATTCATTGATTTTAGAGTTTTTTATTGTTTTTAATAGTTTAAATGGATTCTAATATTTTTATTGGTTATTAGTATTTTTATCGGTTTTAGTGGGTTTTAAGGTTTTTCGGGGTATTGAGGTTTTTAGTGATTTTTATTGTTTTTATGGTTTTTAGAGTTTTTAGGGTTTTTAAATGTTTTTCTGTTTTAAAGGTTTTTATATGGGGATTTATGGTTTTTCTAGAGTTTTAGTGTTTTTAGGGTTTTAGTTTTTTATGGTTTTCTAGTGGTTTTAGCATTCTATAGGTTTTTAGGGTTTTAAGTGTTTTTAGGTTTTCTTGTTTTTTTACAAGTTTTCAATGTTCTAAGTGTTTTTTTATATTATTAGTTATTTTAGGTATTTTTTTGGATTTTTTATTGGTTTTTCGTGTTTTGATTGATTTTGATGTTTTTTCGGTGTTTAGTGTTTTTGGGGTCTTAATGTTTTTTGAGGGGTTTATGGTTTTTTGTTTTTTTTTGTTTCCTTATTTTTTTCTATGTTTTTTTAAATTTTAAGGTTTTCCAAGGTTTTAGATTTTTTAGAAGTTTTTTTAATGTTTGTATCATCTTTTAGATGTTTTAATGGTTTTTAGGTGTTTTTATTATTTAGGGGTTTTAGGGTTTTCGTGATCTTTTAGATTTTGTAGCAGTTTTTAGGTTTTTAGGGGTCTTATGTGTTCCTAGTTTTTTAAGTATTTATTAGTGTTTTTAGGTTTTTTATGATTTTATTGATTTTTTGAAACTTTTAAGATTTTTATGGTTTTAAGTGTTGTCAGGGATTTTATGAGGTTTTTGGGTTTTGAGGGCCTCTATAGGGTTTTTTAGCCTTTTTAGTTTTTTAGGTTTTTTATGTATTGTAATTGTTTTTAGGTTTTTAAGGATTTATTAGGGTATTTCGGGTTTTTTATGTTTTTTGAAATTTTAGGGATTTTTAATATTTTAATGATATTTGGGGTTTTTAGGGATTTTGGGAGTTTTGGGTTTTTTATTGTTTCTTGAGTTTTTATGGCCTTTTGGGTTTTTTGGAATATTTTACAGTTTTTATGTGTTTTTAGAGTTTTTTAACATTAATAGATATTTAAAAGTTTTTTAAATATTTTAGTGTTTTTAAGGTTTTTATGGGTTTTAGGGTTTTGTAAGGTTTAGGGGTTTTATTATTTTTAGCGGTTTTAATGATTTTATCATCTTTAATGTTTTTATTGTTTTTTATATTTTTATGGTTTTCTTAGGGGTTTTCATGTTTTCTTGGGTTTTATGTTATTAGGATTTTTTGGTCTTTTCTATGATTTTTATGGTTTTTAGGGTTTTTAAGGGTTTTAGGGATTTTACTAGGTTTTAGGGTTTTAGTGTCATTTTAGGGTTTTTGGGTTTTTTTCATTTTTTATGTTTTCTAGTGGTTTTAAGAGTTTTTAGGTTTTAATTTTTTTCTTAGGGGTTTTTACTATTTTTGTAGTTATAGGGTTCTAGGGAATTTTTTTGAATCTTTTAGGAATTTTATCATTTCTTAGGGTTATTAAGTATTCTTAGGGTTTATTGGTTTTTTAATGGGTTTTAGTGTTTTATGATTTTCTTGGGTTTTTTTGATTTGTTTGAGTTGGTTAGGTTTTTTATGTTTTTTATAGTTTTTTAACATTTTTTGGGGTTTAAAGGTATTTTATAATTTTTAGTAGGTTTTTAGGGTTTTTATGGGGTTTTACTGTTTTTTAATGTTTTTAGGGGTTTTAATGTTTTGAGGGGTTTTATGGTTTTTAGGTGGTTTAGGATTTTATGGTATATAGGTTTTTTGGTGTTTTTTATGTTTTTCAAGGTTTTGTGTGTTTTTAGGTGTTTATGTTTTTAAGGTTCACTTAGAGGTTTTCATATTTTTTATGTTTTTTCATATTTTATAATTATTTCGGGATTTTTAATATTTTTATGTTTTTTTTTATGTTTTTAGGTATTTTGAGTGTTTTAGAAATTTTAATATTTTTTAGATATTTTTAGGTTTTTTGGAAAAATTTATGTTTTCTAGGTTTTTTTAGGGATTTTAGTTTTCTAAGGTTCTCATTGGGTTTTTTTAGTGTCTTTAGGTTTATTTACGTTTTTAGGGATGCTAGTAATTTTTTAGTATATTTATTGTTTTTAGGATTTTTAGGGATTTTTAGAGTTTTATGGTTCTTATAGGTTTTTTTAGTTTTTTTGTTTATTTCTTTTTAGTTTTTTATGGTTTTTATAATTTTTAGAGTTTTAAACATTTTTTTAGGTTTAAAGGGTTTTTTAGTTTTCAGAGGTCTTTTACTTTATTTATGGGTATTTAATGTTGTTTAAGGATTTTGAGTGTTTCTATGGGTTTTAATAATTTTTAGAGTGTTTGGGGTATTTTATGGTTTTTATCAGTTTTTAGGTTTTTAGGGGTTTTAATTTTTTAGTTTTTTGTTATTTTGTTAGGGTTTTTAGGGGCTTTATGTTTTCAAGTATTTTTATGGATTTTATTATTCTTATGGTATTTATGGAATTTAGGGATTTTAAGGGGTTTTATGTTCTTTTTAGGGTTTTTAGGGGTTTATATTTTTTTAGGGTTTTAGGGGTTTTAATTGTTTTTAGGCTTTTAAGGATTTCTTAGGGTTTTCTGTGGTTTTTGTGGGTTTTTATTTTTTTGGGTGTATTTAGCGGTTTTTAGTGTTTTTATGGTTTTTAGGGATTTTGAGGGTTTTTTGGGTTTTTTTACATTTTTTAGAGATGTTACAGTTTTTTAAGGATTTGAGTGTTTTTTGAGTTTTTTATTGTTATTAATATTTTTTAGAGTATTTTAACAATTTTAGTAGTTTAGAGGTTTTTAGTCTTTTTAGTGGTTTTGGAGTTTTTATAGGTTTTTAGGGTTTAAAATATTTTTAGGGGTTTTATGGTTTTAGGGTAGTTTTTAATTTTAGGGTCTTTTATCATTTTCAGAGTATTTTAGGTTTTTTTTGTTTTTTTAAAGATTTCTTAGGTTTTTAGGATTTTTAGGGTTTCTTAAAATTTAGTCATTTTTAGGGGTTTGAATTGTTTTAACGTTTTTATGGTTATCATGGGGTTTTCATGGTTTATAAGGTTTTTAACATTTTTAGGGATTTTTAGAGTTTTTAATATTTTTATTATTTTTACGCCTTTTACAGATTTTGAGGAGTTTTAGGGAATTTTTAGGTTTTAGGGAAAGAAAGGTGCGAGAAAAGGCTATTCCTGGCCCCATAAAATATATTAGCAAAAAAACACAGCAGACAAGGGATGGGCGGGCTCAATCAACCCACACCCAAAAACCTTGGACACCCCCACAATACCCAAAAGTCCCCAAAAACCCAAAAAACTCTGAAGACCAGACAAAGAAAAAAAGAAAAAATCATCTCCATCAGGATCTCCCAACCAACCAGCAACCAGCATCCCGCAACACATTTTTCATCATCTTGAGAAACTTCAAGCAACTCATAACCACAAGTACCAAAATCATCAACATCAACTTCACCATTTTCCAGCCAAGAATTATCAAAAATCTATCACCTTCTTTAATCGTACCCATCCAAGCATCATCCATCAACCAATAACTCATTTTCCAATATCTAGAACCTCTTATCCTGATAGCTTCCACCATGACACACCTATAAGTACAACCAACAGCACAAGACCACCAGTGCCCATGCCCAGAATCAATAGCTTCAACACATCCTAGCTCTGTAGAAAGAAGTATCCAGCACCATAGTTTATGACAAACACCAAATCCATTCATGCCTCATAAACAAGCAGAAACACACAACAAATCTCTCACATCAGCACATGCCAATTTCTACAACAGTAACATAAAAATCAATCAAACCATAGCACAGGGAAACCATCACCCATGCTTGGAACCCATCCACAACACCCAAAGGTAAGGAAACTTCCGATGCCACTCAACGTTACCAGAATCCAGCACCCTCAGCAATTCAAAACAAAACAAACCACAACACAGAAGGCCACATACCAAAATAAAATCCATAACGCAACACAACTTAGCTATCCCTTCATCAATAGCATGAATCAGATCTGAAAAACCAGAAATACGAACCAACTAATTCTGCACAAACCGATGCCAAGACGAACTCATCTACGCCTCCTATAACCTCTGACCAGAACCAGAATCCCCTATATCAGTGTCAAGAACTATTCTTCTTATACCGTCACACAACTAGAAAATCCACCATGAAACACACATCCCCATATCACTACTACGAAACCTCAACTCATCGTGACTCCTCCAAAACCACTTGGATCCAAACAGTGTAAGAGTGTGCGATGCCACCTGTTGACCAGATCCGACCTCTCCATCAAAAGCACAATCAAGGACGAGATATTGTATAGTTTAATCAAAATTTTAATGGTTTTAAGGTTTTTATAGTTTTTAACATTTTATGGGTTTAAAGTTTTTTAGATTTTTTTGTGGTCTTTTTGGGTTTTATGGGTTTTATGTTTTTAATGGTTTTGGTGGGGGATATGGATTTAGGGGTTTTATGGTTTTTAGATTCTTTTAGGATTTTTATGAGTTTTAGTATTTATTAGGTTTTAGTGGGTTTTATGTGTTTTAGGTCTTCAGGGGTTTATTAGGGTTATTAGGATTTTTTATGTTTTTAGGGGATTTTATGACTTTATTTGGTTTTTTATATTTTTTATGGATTTTGAGGGTTTTTAGTCTTTTTAGGGTTTTATGTTTTTTCGATTTTTTAGGGTTATTTGAGTTCTTTTAGGAATTTTATGGTTTATTATATTTTATTTTACATTTTTAGAGGTTTGATGGTTTTCTATAATTTTTAGTTATTTTTTTACGGTCTTGATGGGCTTTTAGGGTTTTTTAGGTTTTTCGTGGATTTATGGTTTTTAGGGGTTCATATGATTTTAGGGTCTTTTAGGTTTTTTATAATTTTTATGTTTTTTATTGGTTTATGTTTTTTTTTGGTTTTTAAGGTTATCTTTGAGTTTTTCAGGGTTTTTAGCATTTTTTTACAATTTTAGGTATTTTTAGGAATTTTTTAGGTTTTTGTGGTTTTTTGGATTATAATAGATTTTTAAGGTTTTTTGGGTTTTATGATCCTTTTATGGTTTTAGGGGATTTATAATTTTTAGGTTTTTTAGTTTTTGTTAGTGTTTTTAGTTTTTTAAGGTTTTCTAAGGGATATTAAATGTTTTTTGGGGTTTTTATTTTTATGTATTTTTAGAAAATTTTAAGGATTTTTATGGGTTATTAGAGTTTCTAGGGATTTTGAGGGGTTTTAGGGGTTTTTAGGGTTCTTAGGGGTTATTTGATTTTTTTTGGATTTATAGTGTTTTTTGAGTTATTTTTGGGTATTTATGGTTTTGTAATAATTTTTAAACATTTTTAGTAGTTGAAAATGTTTTTAGATTTTGTAGCGGTGTTTAGATTTTTTATGGGATTTGAGGGTATTTTATGGTTTTTAGGTATTTTTTTGGGTTTTAGGTGTCTTTAGAGTTTTTAGGGTCATTTAGGGTTTTTAGAATTTTTATTTTTTAGAGGTTTAATTTGGTTTTAGGTATTAAGGATTTCCTAGGGTTTTTCAGTGGTTTTGGCATTTTTTAGGTTTTTAGGAATTTTTAGGGATTTTTTTAGGGTTTTCTGTTTTTTAGGGGATTTAAGGATTTTTATGGCTTTGATTATTTTTTTGGATCATTCTAGGGATTTTAGGAATTTTAGGGTTTTTATTTTTTTAGGGGTTTTATGTGTTTTTAGGTTTTTATTTTTTTACTTAGGGTTTTTCTAGGATTTTAAGGGTTTTACATTTTTATGGATTTTGAGGGATTTTTTAGGATTGTTTTGTGTATCTATGGTTTTTATAAATTTTAAGGGTTTTATATTCCCTTAGGGTTTTATCTTTTTAATTTAATTTTTTGTGTTTTAGGGTGTTTTTTTAGTTTTTAGGGTTTTCATGGCTTTTTAGAGATTTTAAACATTTTTAAGGGTTTAACTGGGTTTTTATTTTTTTGAAATTTTTAGGTAATTAAGAATTTTTATGGTTTTAATGGATTGTTCTTGTTTTTATTGTGTTTTAGGATTTTTATCATTTTTTAGGATATTTAAAGGATTAAAGTTTTTTAGGTTTTTTATTTTTTCATTGGGTTTTTCATGGTTTTTAAGATTTTTTATGTTTTTAGGGATTTTAAAGGCCTTTATTTGGTTTTTTATTTTTTCCATTTTACATATTTTGATTGTTTTCATGATTTTATGGTTTTTAGATTTTTTATGGTTTTTAGGGGTTTAATGTGTTTTTAGGGTTTTAAGGAATTATTATTGGGTTTCAGGGTTTTTAGGGTTTTTATGTTTTTAGGGACTTTAAGGGATTTTATGTTTTTTATGGTTTTTTAGGGGTTTTAGGTTTTTTTGGATTTTATGGTATTTTTGGGTTTTTATATTTTTTTAGTTTTTTAGGGATTTTAATGTTTTTTTTATATTTTTTAATTTTTCGGGGTTTAGTGAGTTTTTAGAGTTTTTTTGTGGTTTTTATGAGTTTTATGGGATTTCAGGGATTTTTAAGGTTGTTTGGTTTTTTATGGTTTTTAAGAGTTTTTATGGTTTTAAGGGCGGTTTTACCTTTTTTTAGTTTTTTAGTGGTTTTAAGTGGTTTTTGATTTTTATGGTTTTATTAGGTTTTTTCAGGGTTCTAAGGGTTTTTACATTTTAAGGTATTTTTTAGGGGTTTTAGTATTTTTATTCGTTTTTATGTTTTTTGGGGATTTTGGAGTTTTTTTATGGTTTTTAAGGTATTTTTAGAGTTTTTTGGGGTTTTTAAAATTTTTTAGGTTTTTAAGGGTTTTAATTATTTTTAGGTTTTTTATGGTTTTAATTATTTTTAGGTTTTTTCAGTTTTTACCGGGGTTTTCTTATGGGTTATCTTGGTTTTCTGGGTTTTCACCATTTTTGGGATTTTTATTCATTTTTAAGGATTTTTATGGATTTTTATAGGTTTAAGGGATTTAACAGTTTTTATGGTTTATAGGGGTTTTTAAGGATTTTAGAGTTTTAATGATTTTTTGGTATTTAGGATTTTTTGAGTTTTTTAGGGTTTAAAGGTTTTTCAGATTTTGTTAAAATTTTAAGGGGTTTAAATGATTTTTAGAGTTTTTATTTTTTTATGTTTTTATAAGTTTTTGGATTTTTATGGTTTTTAGGGGTTTTTATAGTTTTTAGGGGGTTTTATTGTTATTATGAACTTTCAAGGTTTTTATCGTTTTTTAGGTTTTTTAGGGATTTTAATTTTTTAGGTTTTAAATTTTTTTCTTAGGGTTTTTCAATGTTTTAGGGGTTTTTATGTTTTTATGGATTTTTATGCACTTTTTACTGTATTTATGTGTTTTTAGGGTTTTTTTGAATTTTGAGGGTTTGAGGGTTTTTCAGAACTTTTTAGGGTTTTTAGTGTTTTAAGTGTTTTTTAGGTTTTTTGGGGTTTAAAGTGTTTTTAGGTTTTTAAGGTTATCTTAGGGGTTTTTAGGGGTTTAGGTTCTTTTACGCTTTTAGGTATTTTTAGGTATTTTTTAGGGTTTTTATGGTTTTTATGGATTTTGAGGGGTTTAAGGTTCTCTTATAGTTTCAGGGATTCTTTTGGATTTTTTGGGTTGTTTATGTTTTTTAGGTGTTTTATTTTTTTTATTTTTTTCTTATTTTTAGGGGTTCAAAGGGTATAAAGAGTATTTATTTCATTTTAAGGGTTTTTTTAGTTTTATGATTTTTAAGGTTTTTAGTGGTTTTAGGGTTTTTAATGTATTTTAAGGATATATTTTTTTAATGTTTTTTTGGGATTTTAAGTGTTTTTATGTTTTTATGGTTTTCTTAGTGTTTTTCAAGGGTTTTATGGTTTTTTTTTTACATTTTTAGAGATTTTTAGAAATTTTTTAAGGATTTTTATGGTTTTTAGGGTTTTAGAGATTTTTAGGATTTTTAAGATCTTTATGGGTTTTTTGGGTTTTTTGGTTTTTAGGTGTTTTACGTTTTTTATATTTTAAGGTTTTCCTATTATTTTTTGGGATTTTATTTTTTTTAAGATTTTAGGGATTTTTTATGATTTTTATGGTTTTTAGGGATTTTGATGGTTTTTAGGTATATTGGGAGGGTTTTAATGGTTTTTTGTGTTTTATGGGTTTGTTTTGTTTTTTATGATTTTTTGGTTTTTTACTATTTTTAAACATTTTTAGGGGTTTAAAGGATTTTTTGTGTTTTTAGTTTTTTTAGGGTTTTTATGGTGATTTAGATTTTTTAAGGTTTTTAGGTATTTTTATTGTCTTATTATGTTTTAGGGTCTTTTATGATTTTTAACATTTTTTGGGGTTTTAGTTTTTTTATGCTTTTAAGGATTTCTTAGGATTTTTTAGGTTTTTAAGGGTTTTTACGTTTTATGGATTTTTAGGGTTTTATGGGTTTTTAGTATTTTTGGGATTTTGAGTGTTTTTTGGGGTTTTAGGGTCTTTTATGGTTGTTTAGGATTTTTAACATTTTTTAAATTTTTAGGGGTTTCAATTTTTTTAATGTTTTTACGGTTTTCTGATGGTTTTTCTGGGTTTTTGGGGTTTTTTATATTTTTAGGTATTTTAAGGATTTCATGGAATTTAATGGTTTTTTAGGGTTTTTAGTGATTTTGAGGGGTTTTACGGTTGTTATGGTTTTTAAGGGTTTTATGATTTTTTAGGGATTTAGGATTTTTTTGAGTTTTTACTAGTTTAATGTGTTTCAGAGTATTTTTGGTTTTATTGTTTTTATGGGTTATTAGGGAGTTTTATGTTTTTGTGGGGTTTTATAGTCTTTAGTGATTTTAGTGTTTTTGGGGTATTTTAAGGTTTTAATGCTTTTTTGGTTTTTATGGGTTTTATGTGTTTTGGGTTTTAAGGTTTTATTAGGGGTTTTTATAGTTTTAGGGGTTTTTTATGTTTTTTTTATTTTTAGGGCTCATTTTGTATATTTATGGTTTTTAGGGGTTTTCAAGAATTTGATGGGTTTTAGGAGATTTTGGGGCTTTTTAGGGGTTTTGGGGTCCTTTATAGGATGTTAATATTTTTAGGGTTTTTTATAATTTATAGGGTTTTTAGGATTTAAAGTTTTTTTAGATTATTAATGTTTTCTTAGAATTTTTGAGGTTTTTTATGGGTTTTTATAATTATTATGGGGTTTTAAGGATTTCAGGGATTTTTTTTGTTTTTAAGGTGTTTATGTTTTTTTTGGTTTAAAGGGTTTTTAGATTTTTTTGGGGGGATTCAGGGTTTTATTGGGTTTTAGGGTTTTTATGGGCTTTTCAGTATTTTAGGGTTTCTATTGTTTTTTAGTTTTTTATGGGTTTTAAGTGTTTTTAGGTTATTAAGGGTTTATTAGGGCTATTTGATGTTTTGAGGGGTTTTAATTTTATTTTGGTACTGTTAGGATTTTAATGGTATTTAGGGATTTTTAGGTTTTTTATGGGTTTTAGGGTCTGTCATGGTTTTTTAGGGTTTTAGAATTTCATAGGTTTGGTAGGGGTTTTAAGTTTTTTTGTGTTTTACAGTTTTATAAGGGATTTTCATGGTTTTGAGGGTTTTTCACATTTTTTCGGATTTTTAGGGATTTTTTTAAGATATTTATAGTTTTTATGGTTTTTTGGCATTTTGAGGCTTTATAGGGTTTTATGTTTTTCGGGATTTTTTGGGTTTTTCTTTTAGTTTTTTATGATCTTTATGATTTTTTAGAGTTTTTAACTTCTTTATGGGTTTAAAGTGTTTTTACAATTTATAGTTGGTTTTGGTGTTTTTGTATTATTTTTGGGGTTTTTATGGTTTGCAAGGGTTTTTATTGTTTTTAAGGGTTTTAGGGTTTTTAGGGTTTTCAGGGTCTTTTGGGTTTTTAGAGTTTCATTGGATTTTTAAATATTTTTTTTGTTTTTTAGGGTTTTTCATATATTTTCAGGTTCTTTATTTTTTTAGCAATTTTTTAGGATTTTTAGGATTTTTTATTATTTAAGGTTTTTGGTGATTTTGGGGGTTCTTATGGTTTTTAGTTTTTATAGGTTTTTACATTTTTTTTATGTTTTTAGGAGTTTTACGTGTTTTTAGGTATTTAAGGTTTTCTTTTTTATTTTTCTGTATTTCAAGGTTTTTTACTTTTGTTAAGATTGTAGGGCCTTTTATATTTTTTATGATTTTTAGGGATTTTACTGATTTTGAGGGCTTTATGGTGTTTAGGTTTTTTCAATTTTTTGGGATCTTTTGGAATTTTTTATTTATTTGAGTTCTTTAAGGTCAATAAATTTTTTAGAGTTTTTAAACACGTTTTGGGGTTTAAAGGTTTTTAGTGTTTTCATGGTTTTCTATAGTTTTTTATAAATTTTTAGAGTTTTTTAAGATTTTCATGGGTTTTTATGGTCTTTAGTGGTTTGTAGGGTCTTTAAGGGTTTTAGGGTATTTATGCTTTTTAGGGGTTTTACATATTTTTAGGTTTTGAGGGTTTTCATTGTGTTTTTTCTGTTTTTCATGGATTTTTTGGTTTCTAGATATTTTAAGGATATTTTTAGGATTTTTAGGGATTTGTATTGATTTTTAGGGGTTTTATGGATTTTGATGGGCTTTTGGATTAAAGGTATTTTTAGGGTTATTAGAATTTTAGGTTTTTTAGGGGTTATAAATTCTTTTAGTTTTTATTGTTTTCTTAAGGTTTTTAGGGGTTATTATATTTTTTTGGTTTTTAGGTCTTTTATGGTTTTTATAGGTTTTCAGGGTTTTAGGGATTTTGAGGGTTTTTAAGGAGGTTAGGGGTTTTAGTGTTTTTATAGTTAATTTAGGGTTTTAGGGTTTTATTTATTTTTTCGGGGTTTTAAGGTTTTTTGAGTATTTTAATGTTTCAGGGGTTTAAAGTGTTTTTAGACTTATTAGTAAGTTTTTAGGGTTTTATGGATTTTTAGGGAGGTTTTATGGGGTTTATTGGTTTTCTTTGTTTCTAGTGGTTTTAGGTTTTTAGGGTGTTTTAGGGATTTTAGTGTTTTTAGGTTGTTTATAGTTTTAAGTGTTTTTAGTTTTTCTTAGAGTTTTTTAGGGATTTTAGGTTTTTTTTTATGTTTTGGGGTATTTTTACGTCTTTTTCAGTGTAATTATGATATTTTATGCTTTTTATGAATTTTTTGTGGTTTCTAGGGTTTCTATGGTCTTTTTAGGAATTTAAGGGATTTTAGGGGTTTTAAGTATTTTTAGGTATTTAAGATTTTCTTTGGTTTTTTCAGAGGTTTTTCAGGTTTTTTATGTTTTTGGGATTTTTAGGGATTTATTTATGATTTTTAAATTTATCTAGTGTTTCTAAGGATTTTGAGGGCCTTGGTAGTTTTAGTGTTTTTGGGTTTGATTAGTTTTTTAGGTTTTTAAGGTTTTTTTTGTGTTTTTTGATGTTTTTAGGGGTTTAAAGGGTTTTTAGATTTTTTAATGGTGTTTAGGGGTTATAAGGTGTTTAAATACATTAAGGTTGTTAGTGGTTTTTATGGGATTTGGGGGTTTTAGGATTTTGAGTGTGTTTTAGTTTTTTAGATGCATTAAGTGTTTTTATGTTTTTAAGGTTTTCTTACAGTTTTTAGGGTTTTTATTTTTTTAGGTGTTTCGGGATAAAAGGAATTTTTTATGATTTTTTTGGATTTTAGGTTTGATGGTTTTTGAAGTTTTTTAGGGTTTTAGGTTTTTTTAGGGGTTTTAGGGTTTTAACATTTTTAGGCTTTTAGGGGTTTTAACTATTTTTAGGTTTTATCTAATTTTAGTTTTTTAAGGATTTCTTAGGGGTTTTAAGGGTTTTTACCTTTTTACTGATTTTAATGTATTTTTTAGTATTTTATGGGTTAATGGGGTTTTAATGATTTTGAGGGGTTTTAGGGTTTTTAGGCTATTAGGGGTTTTATGGATTTTTTTTGTTTTAGGGTTTTTCGGGTTTTTATGGTTTTTCAGGTCTTTTAGATTTTCTGGGTTTTTAAGGTTTTTTGATTTTTTTTAAACTTTTTAGGTGTTTAATTTGTTTTCATAATTTTTAGTGATTTTAAGGTTTTTTATATGTTTTTTGGGTTTTTAAGGTTTTAGGGGTTTTACTATTTCTAGGGTTTTTAGGGTTTTTAGGATTTTAAGCATTTTTTAGATTTTTCACTTACTTAAGTGTTTTTATGTTTTTAAGGTTTTATTAGTGGTCTTTAGGGTTTTATTGGGTTTTTACATTATTAGGGTTCCTTTGAGAATTTTTATTGGTTTTATGGTTTTTAAGGTTTTTAGGGGCTTTAGGGGCTTTAGGTTATTTTAGGAATTTTAGTGTTTTTAGGGTTTTTAGTGGTTTTAAGTGTTTCTAGGTTTTAATTTTTTATTTTGGGTTTTCAGGGTTTTTAGTTATTTTATAGTTTTTGTGATTTTTTAGCATTATAGGGTTTTTATGGTTTTTAGGGTTTTTAGTGATGTTGAGGTTTTTTTGGTTTTTATGGTTTTTTTGGGGGTTTATGGATTTTTTGAGTTTTTTAGGGTTTGTACGGGTTTTTAGAGTTTTTTAAAGTTTTAAGGGGTTTAAAAGTTTTTTAGAGCTTTTAGTCATTTTACGGTATTTATGGGTCATTTGGTTTTTAATATTTTTAGGGGTCTTTGTGGTTTTTAGTTATTTGTAGGGTTTTTAGGGTATTTGGAATTTTTTAGGTTTTTAGGGGATTTAAGTATATTTAGTTTTTTATGGTTTTCTTAGGGATTTTCATGGTTTGTAGAGATTCTACGTTTTTAATTTTTTTTGGGGATTTAATTTTTATTTTTATGGGTTTTAGGGTTTTTAGGAATTTTGAGGGTTTTACTGTTTTTTAATGTTTTATGGATTTTTAGGGTTTTTATATTTTTATGTTTTTTAGGGTTTTAAGTATTTTTAGGATTTTAAGGTTTTTATTGGGGGTTTTAGGGGTTTTAGGGTTTTTAGGGTTTTTATATAATATTTTTTTTAAGGAAATTTATTTTTTTTAGTTTTTTTATGTTTTTTTAAGTTTTTTTACAGTTTTTAGGGTTTTTATTGTTTATTTATTTGGGTTTTTATAGTTTTTAGTGGTTTAGGGGTTTTATAGGATTTTAATGTTTTTTAAATTTGTAAGGTTTTTTATGGTTTTAGGGGTTTTTATTGTTTTTAGGTATTTTAATGCTTATTAGGCTATTATGGGTTTAAGTGTTTTGGATATTTGTGGTTTTCATAGGGTTTCTAGGGTTTTTTGGTTTTTAACATCTTTAAGTATTTTTAGGTATTTTTTAGGATTTTTTAGGTTTTTAGGGATTTTAAGGGTTTGTAGGGTTTGTAGGGGTTTTAGAATTTTTGAATTTTAGTGGTTTTATGTTTTTTAGGATTTAAAGGTTTTAAGGTTTTCTTAGGGATTTTATAGGTTTTTTACTTTTTTTAAATTTTAGGGTTTTTTTTGGATTTTTATACTTTTTGGGGGGTTTTAGTGATTTTAAGAAGTTTTTTTTGTGTTTTGGGGGTTCATAGGGTTTTCATGTGTAGTGACCCCAGATTCTAGTATGTAACCCTTACTTGATTATTTTCTTGGTTTTAAATGTTATGGGCGACATATGGGAGAGTCGGGAGATCTTGGACTGAAGGTTGAAGCAAAGGGGAAGGTGTATGGGTGGCGCACGGTTTGTCTAAACCTTGCGGCCAAACCGTGTGTGACTGACTGAGGAGGTCATGGCTTCCGCACATCCAGTGCACGGTTTATCTAACTGTTCGTCCAAACCGTGCGAGAAGGGTGACCGAGGCAGTTGTGAACACATAGTTAGTGCACGGTTTTTCAAACCGTGAGGACTAACCAAGCAATCACTTAAATTAGATCCTTAAATTGTGGATCTAACTCATTTTTGCCTCTAATTGCCTCATTAAAGCTCCTAAGCGGCCCTAACTCAGGATTTTGGTTCTCCTAAGGTCAAAGAGGGTTCTCCCATTCTTCTAGAGGTGATATGAAGGCTTCTCTTGGCGAATCGAAGCCGGATTCTGGAGGTATGTGATCGTTCTCCTTCATTCATGATCGTTTTCTTAGATCTACTCAGATCTACTTCTCGTCTTCTGCCAGTTTCTTAGATCTACGCCCGTTATGGGTATATCTAAGTGTGTGGATGCCAAATATGATGATATTTGGTCTTGGTTTTGTTAGGAGAAGAGATCTAAGGTGGGATTTTGGAGATTTGACCCAGTGTTCTTGAGCGTTCTTCATCCATTGCTTGGTTTCACCTTTTTGTTGAGGTAGGTGGCTTCACTCTCGACTCCTCTTGATAGAACTGGTTGGCTTAGTTTCAAATTGGTTATTTTAATGGAATTGATTACGAAAATAATGGAATAAATATACTTTAGTGATGATTTATGGTTTTGATAAAATTGTGAAATCTTGGTGAATTGTCTGGAAAGTGACTTGGCTATTTGAATTTAAAATGTTGATTTTAAATTATGAAATTGCTGAAATGATAAATGGTTTGATCAGAAATGGGTTTTCAATAAAAAGGGTGTTTTATTGAAATGGTTTTGATGGATTTGGTTTTCAATAAAAAGGAAGCTTTATTGAAATTGTTTGAATTGTTTGAACACACTTGGTTTGGATGGAAAATGGTTTTCAATAAAAGTTGTTTTATTAAAAGGATTGTTTGGCATGATTGTTGGGAATGTGTGGTGTGTGTTTTCTTGTTGCATATACGAGGCTTGGTTGAAATAGGACCTTGTGCTCGGTGCCAATCATTTAATGGCACAAGGGACCTTTATGTACGAGGCATGGTTGAAATATAACCTTGTGCTCAGTGACAAAGGTGTAATGGCACATGGGAAATAATTACCTTGTGATGACTTGGTAGATCGACGAGAGACCGCTCATGAGTATGGAACTGTCATAACGATGCATGCATGGTTGATTTCACGGGTTTGTAAAATGGTTGGGAATGTCGAAATTGGATGTTTTTGAAACGGTTTGGAAATTTTTTTGGTTATTTTTCTGAAAAAATAACGTGTTGGAAAAGATGGTTTAAATTGAAATTTGATGATTTTGAGCATGGATGGTTTTGAAAAACTTGTCTATATTTACTTATAAACTTCATTGGTGAAAATGTTTTATATAAACTGTTTTTGTATAAATTTTTCTAACTCTTCTATCCAAGTGGCCTGAGTAGGGAAGTCATTGGGGAAAACCTAATGATTTTTATACTCACCCCTGCTTTGGCACTTTGGTACTTTTTCAGATGTTGTATTCTGAGACACAGGTAAAGGTATAGCATCTCATTACTAATGTCTCGTGGTGATGTTTGGGAGATGCTGTGGAGCTTGGAGTTTGTGGACCACGGAGTAGTGGTTTCTTTTGAGAGTCTCGTGTTGTTCTTCTGTTGTGTACCTTGATGTTTGGTTTGGTCTTTCGCTATTGTGTACTCTGATGTGGTTTTACATAAATGAAGTTGTTGATTGGTCTTTCATTTGTTCATGCATCATATAGTGAATGGTTAATGGATGGGTTTGTTTTCATAAAGGTTAAATCATCACCCAATTGTATTTGAAACCCTTCGGCATTTATTTCCAGCCTTTGGCATCTTGGGGATATTGCTTAAGGCCTAGTAATGACTCATTGCACTCTCAAGCCAATGAGAATTGGTGGGTCGTTACAAATGGTATCAACTTGTTCAGTCCCTTCCTAACAAGTGTTCATCGATGTTCTTGGTCTTGGAGTTAAAATTCCTTCTTTTCTATTCCTTGGGTGTTCGTATTAGACAGGAGTAGGATTGTAGGAACTTGAAATGTATAGCATAAAAGTACATAGCTAACCCATTTATGATGAACTTCAAGTTACCAGGGTGTTGGATACATAAGTGTTTTCGATACACTTCTATAATGTTGGAAATCTCATGGTCATGGGTTTAGCCAATGAGAGGATCATGGCATGCATTATAGAGGAATGACTTCCCACTATGATTTCTTATCTCATTGTGAGGAATGAGTATGAATTTTATGAAAGGTGAAATTTTTTGAAAAAAATGCGGAAATTGTTTTCAATCGAAAGACTTTGAAAACATGATATTTGGTGTATTTTGAAAATGGATTGATTTTCAAAAAGTATTTTTAATGTTTTAAAAACTGGTTGAACATGGAAAAAGGTTGTTTGAGAACAATGTTGTGATAGTTGATGTGATATAATTTGAAATGCTATGCCAACAGTTTCTAGAGAGTGAGATTGACGGAGTTTGTTGTTGGTTTAGAAAATGGAACCTAGTAGGCGTCGTCGAAACCAACCCGAAGAAGCTATGGAGAATGTGGTTGCACCGGAACCACGTGTGAACCAAGACCTTGTTCAGAGTATTGTCCAATATTTTCAAGCTATGGATACAGGGAACCAGAGTAATGAGCCATGACATGTGGATCATACCATCCAGTTCATGAAGCAGAATCCACCAAACTTTCGGGGTGATGCTGAACCCGAGAAGGCGGAGGTGTGGCTAAGTAGGATGAATCGTATATTCGATTTCATCGACACACCAGTATAGCTGAAAGTAAAGATGGTGACGTATATGCTAGAGGATCTTGCACGTGAGTGGTGGGATTTAGCGGTGGAGGCTAAATTGGACGAAGGCCTTACATGGGAGGATTTTGAAGAATTTTTTAACAAACAATTCTATCCTCACACGTTCAAGATCCAGAATATGACGAACTTCTTCATCTTGAAACATGATATTCTCTCTGTCAAAGAGTATGAGGCTATGTTCATGAATTTAGTCTATTTTTCACCAAAGGTTGTGGTAAGTGCATCTTTGAAGGCACGCATCTTCGAATCGGGGCTAAGGCAGGAGATTCGATCGAAGATTGGGGTGCTCTATATTACAGATTATACAGAGATGGTGAATAGCGAAATGGTTTCTAGACGTGATATCTCGGGATCGATAGGAGGAGGAATGATGATACCCACAGGAATGGGTGGGAACTCTAATGTTGGGAACAAGCGGAAGAGGGACACCTACTTCCAAGGTGGGAGTGCGAATCAGAACCAGACAGCGGGATCAGTCAACCTTCCTCCATGACCCCAGAGAAAAGCAGGTTTCTTTCAATGTGGGTTGACTGATCACATGAAACGAGAATGTACAACACCAACGAGAGCATGCCACAATTGCAATAAGATTGGGAATCTTCAGTGATATTGTCGCAGTGCTCCACGGTCAGGTGTTCGGGACACTTCCCAGGCGTCGCAAGCATCGTATGCTTCGAGAGGACGAGGACAGCAGAATCAGTCTCGTTAGCATAACAGAGCTAGCCATGGTGATTCTCGAAATACCATGACTCCTCAACCATGGAAATCTCAACAAGGCAACAAGGAGAACAGTGCAGCGACGAAGCAATTGTATGGAGCTGAGCAGATGATGGTCGATGATCATGCTGGACCATCTACGGTGAGAGGTACGATTCTTTTTAATTCCACCCTCATGAAAGTGTCGTTCGATACTGATGCATCACATTCCTTCATTGCTTCATGTGGTGTTGATTTTCTATGTTTAAAACTGGAAATGATGCCTTATGTCTTGAAACTGCAAACTCCTCTTGGTGAAAGAGAATGTCAAGCTTTAGTTTGTAGAGCATGAGCTATAACTGTGGATATAGTTGAGCGGAAATGGTATTTCTCATGCTGGAGATGGATGTCTAGGATATAATCCCGGGTATGGATTGGTTGACAAGGTTTAAGGCTCACATTGACTGTTATAGGAGAATGGATAGTTTCACGACTAAGAACGACATCGACCATCTCTTTAGAGGAGATAGAATGGTAAAGAAAGGAGCAAAGAGCTTGTTGGCACCAATGGTGGGAATTATATCTTTCCAATTGGAAGCATTTACTTTGGCATCAATGGTGGATAATGAGGAAAATAGTTTTCCTGCTATTGTGGATAAATTTTCTAATATTTTTCCTGAAAACTTATCAGGGTTACCACCTGTAAGAGATCTGGAGTTTACGATTGATCTCCTTCTGGGGACCAGTCTTATCTCACTTTCATCTTATAGGATATAACCAATGGAGTTAAAGGAATTGAAATTGCAGTTAGAGGAGCTGGAAAGAAAGGGTTTCATTCGAACAAGCACATCTCTATGGGAAGCACCTATTTTTTTCATGAATAAGGCAGATTGAACTCTTCGATTGTGTGTTGATTATCATAAACTTAACCAAGTTACGATAAATAATAGATATACACTTCCATGCATTGATGATCTGTTCGATCAATTAAGGGGAGCTCATTAGTTCTCCAATATTGACTTGCGATCAGGATATCAACAATTGTGAGTTCAGAAGGAGAATATTCCAAAGATATATTTCAGAAGAAGATATGGCCACTACAAATATGTATTCATGCATTTTGGTCTTACGAATGCACCAGCGGTCTTCATGGCATTGATGAATCAGATATTTCCACAATATCTGGATTCTTTTGTGGTGGTGTTTATGGATAACATTTTGGTGTATTCAAGAACAAGGGATGATCATGATAAACACTTGGAGAGAGTGTTGGAAATGTTTAGAGACAATCAGTTGTATACCAAATTATCAAAGTGCGATTTTTGGATACAAGAGGTACTCTTTCTGGGACATTTTGTTTTTGAGAAAAGTGTTTCAGTGGTTCCAGAAAAGATAGAAGTTGTTCATTCTTAGAAACTGCCAAAGAATGTCTTTGAAATATGAATTTTTCTTGGTCTAGCTGGTTATTACCGACGCTTTGTCTGTGACATCTCATGAGTAGCTTCGCCTATGATAGCATTGACAAAGAAGAACATTTCATTTCAATGGACTATGGAATGTCAGAGATATTTTCAAGATTTGAAAGTTTGCCTTACATGATCACACATCTTAATATTAACAGAATCAGGTCAAGGGTACATGGTGTATTATGATGCTTCAGGATCATGGTTGGGATGTGTTCTCATGCAAGGATACCATTTTGTTGCTTATGGTTCAAGGCAGTTGAGGGTGAATGAGAAGAATTACTCATCACATGATTTAGAGTTAGCTACAGTCGTCCATGCTTTGAAAACATTGATACATTATCTCTTTGGTGAGAAGTTTACTGTGTTTACAGATCACAAAATATTGAATCACATTTTATCACAGTGAGATTTGAATCTGAGGTAGAGGATATGGATGGAGTATCTTCAAATGTTCGAATTTGACTTAATGTATACACCGGGTAAGGTAAATTCGGTGGCCGATGCATTAAGCAGAAAGTTGTATGCTCAGTTGGAAAGGGAAGCTTCAGATGAATGGCAGTTGATGTCGGTCTTAGCCGACATGGATGTGGAATGTGAAGACCGAGGTGATGTTGTTGTTTTCCTTTCACCTACACTTGTTCCTGATCTGGTAAAGGTGGTAAAAGAGGACCAAACATCTGATGTGTAATGTCTGGTAAAGAGTTCAAAGCTCAATGGTGGGGAGTCCATTAATGGCTGGAAACTGGAAGCGGGTTCAGTTTTGTGTTTCAGAGATCGGATGGTTGTACCTATAGTTTTTCAGAAACAACTCCTTCATGCTTACCACCATTCGAGATGGGTTGTACATCCGGGTACAAAGAAGATGTATAAGGCGTTGAGGGCACTGTTTTGGTGGAGCAACATGAAAAGGAAAGTGGCTGAGTTCGTCTCACGATGCTTAAATTTTCAGCAGTTTAAAGCAGAGCATCAGAGACCAGCTGGTATGTTACAGTGTTTACCTATTCCAGTATGGAAATGGGATCAAATAGTAATGGATTTTGTTACAGGTCTTCCAAGAACGGTCTGGAAACATGATGCCATTTGGGTGATAGTGGATCACCTAACCAAGTCGGCCCATTTCATCCCTATTCGTGAAACCCATACGGTGGAAGATCTTTCAAAAATCTATATCTAGGAAGTGGTAAAAATACATGGTGTACCAGTGTCTATTGTCTCAGATAGAGATCCTAGGTTCACATCTCATTTCTGGAAATCCTTACAACAATCCCTTGGGACTCAGTTGACTATGAGTACGGCATATCATCCTCAGACGGATGGATAATCCGAAAGGATGATACAGACATTGGAAGAAATGTTGCGGGATTGTGTAATTGATTTTGGTGGCTCATGGGAGGAGCATATACCCTTTGTGGAGTTCTCATACAATAACAGCTATTAGGCCTCGATACACATGGCTCCATTTGAAGCATTGTATGGGCGTCCTTGTTGTTCTCTACTATGCTGGGTGGAAACTGGTGAAACATCACTGGTCGGGCCGAGCCTTGTCCAAGAAATAATGGAGAAGATTTAGTTGATTAGAAAGAGTATGGAGACGGCTCAGATTCGTCAGAAATCTTATGCAGATCACCGTCGAAGACCATTGTGGTTCTTAGTGTGTGATCATGCCTTTTGAGAATCTATCCACGGCTAGGATATCATCATTTTGGGAAGCAGGGAAAATTATCTCCTCGATATAAATGCCCTTTTGAGATACTGGAACGGGTTAGAGAGGTGGCATATCAGTTGTCATTACCACCACGGTTCAGTTCTGTGCACAATGTGTTCCATGTATCTCAGTTAAAGAAGTATCAACCCAATCCTGACCATGTGATCAGATAGGATCACGTTGACCTAGAGCCAGATGCTTCATTGGTACATATCCCGGTGCAGATTGTGGATAGGCTGGATAAAGTCTTGCGTGGAGAAAGCATCGGTCTAGTGCGTATTTTGTGGCAACATGGTCATATTCAGGAAGAGACTTGGGAACACGAGAAAGAAATGAGAGATTAGTGGCCAGAACTCTTTTAAACAAGCATTGGTTTTCTACTTTCTGGGGATGGAAAGACCAATGGTTGGGAGAATGTATTACCCTCGATTTTTGTTATGTAACCCTTACTTGATGCTTTTCTTGGTTTTAAAAGTTAAGGGTGACGTGTGGGAGAGTCGGGACATCCTGCACTAAAGTTTGAAGCAAAGGGGAAGGTGCACGGGCAGCGCATGGTTTGTCTAAACTGTGCGGCCAAACCATGCATGGTTGACTGAGGAGGCAGTGGCTTCCACACGGTCGGTGCACGTTTTGTCTAATCATGCGGAAAAACCGTGCGAGAAGGGTGACTGAGGCAGTAGCTAACACACGGTTAGCGTATAGTTTGTCAAACCGTACGGACTAACCGTGCGGTCACTTAAACTAGATCCTAAAATTGTGGATCTAACTCATTTTTGCCTCTAATTGCCTAATTAAAGCTCCTAAGCGGCCCTAACTCGGGATTTTGGTTCTCCTAAGGTCAAAGAGGGTTCTTCCATCATTCTGGAGGCAATCCAAAGGCTTCTCTTGGCGAATTGAAGCCGGATTCTTGAGGTATGTGAGAGTTCTCCTTCATTATTGATCGTTTTCTTAGATCTACTCAAATCTACTTCTCGTCATCTCTTGGTTTCTTAGATCTATACCCTTTATTGGTAGATCTAAGTGCGTGGATGCCAAATATGACAAGATTTGGTCATGTTTGTGTTAGGAGAAGAGATATAAGGTGGGTTTTGGAGATTTGACCCGGTGCTCTTGAGAGTTCTTCGCCAGTTGCTTGGTTTCACCTTTTTTTTGAGGTAGGTGGCTTTACTCTAGACTCATCTTGTTAGAATTGGTTGGCTTAGTTTCAAATTAGTTATTTTAATGGAATTGATTGTGAAAATCATGGAATAAATCTTCTTTAGTGATGATTTATGGTTTTTATGTAATTGTGAAATCTTGGTGAATTGTGTGCAAAGTGACTTGGCGGTTTGAAATTAAAATGTTGATTTTAAATTATGAAATTGATGAAATTGTAAATGGTTTGATCAGAAATGGGTTTTCAATAAAAAATGTATTTTATTGAAACAGTTTTGATGGATTTGGTTTTGAATAAAAAGGCAGCTTTATTGAAATGGTTTGAATTGTTTGAACACACTTGGTTTGGTTGGAAAATGATTTTCAATAAAAGGTGTTTTATTAAAGGATGGTTTGGCATGATTTTTGGGAATTTGTGGTCTGTGTGTTCATGTTTCATATACGAGGCTTGGTTGAAATAGGACCTTGTGCTCAGTGCCAAACGTTTAATGGCACATGGGACATTTAAGTATGAGTCTTGGTTAAAATATGGCCTTGTGATTGGTGCCAAATGTGTAATGGAACATGGGAAATAATTACCTTGTGAAGACTTGGTAGATCGACGACAGACCGCTCATTAGTATGGAACTGTCATAACGATGCATGCATGGTTGATTTCAAAGGTTTGTGAAATGGCTGGGAATGCCAAAATGGAATGTTTGTGAAATGGTTTGGAAATTTGTTTGGTTATTTTTCTGGAAGAATAACGTGTTGGAAAATATGGTTAAAATTTCACTTCGATGCTTTTGAGCATGGACGGTTTTGGAGAACTTGTTTATATTTAGTTATAAACTGCTATGGTGGAAATGTTTTAGATAAACTATTTTTGTATAAATGTTGCTAACTCTTCTATCCTAGTGGCGTGAGTACGGAAGTCATTAGGGAAAACCAACTAAGTTTTATACTCACCCCTGCTTTGGCACATTGGTGCTTTTGCAAATTTTGTATTCCGAGACACAACTAAAGGTAAAGCATCTCATTACTAATGGCTCATGGTGATTTTTGGGAGATGTTGTGGAGCTTGGAGCTTGTGGACCACAGAGTCATGGTGTCTTTTGAGAGTCTCGTGTTATTCTTCCATTGTGTACCTTGATGTTTGGTTTGGTCTTCCGCTATTGTGTACTCTGATGTGGTTTAATATAAATGAAGTTGTTCATTGGTCTTTCATTTGTTCATGCATCATATAGTGAATGGTTAATGGATGGGTTTATTTTCTTAAAGGGTAAATCGTCCCCCAATTGTATTTGAAACCCTTTAGCATTTATTTCTAGCCTTTGGAGTTTTGGGGATGTCACTTAAGGCCTAGTAATGACTCGTTGCACTCTCATGCCAATGAGAATTGGCGGGTTGTTACCAATGGTATCAGCTTGTTCGGTCCTTTATTAACAAGTGGTCATCGGTGTTCTTGGTCTTGGAGTTGAAATTCCTTCTTGTCTATTCCTTGGGTGGTCATCTTAGACAGGAGTAGGATTTTCGGAACATGAAATATATAGCATAAAAAGACATAGCTAAACCTTTTATGATGAACTTAATGTTACCAGGGTGTTGGATACATAAGTGTTTTCGATACACTTCTAGAATGTTAGAAATCTCATTGTTGTGGGTTTAGCCAATGAGAGGAGCATGACATGCATTTTGTAGGAATGACTTCCCCCTAGGATTTCATATATCATTGTGAGGAATGAGTATGAATTTTTTGAAAGGTGACAATTTTTGAAAAAAATTCGGAAATTGTTTTCAATCGAAAGACTTTGAAAACAGAGTATTTGGTGTATTTTGAAAATGGATTGATTTTAAAAAAGTATGTTTAACATTTTAAAAAATGGTTGAACATGGAAAAAGGTTGTCTGAGAACAATGTTGTGATATTTGATGTGATAGAATTTGAAATGCTAAGGCAACAATTTCTAGAGAGTGGGATTGACGGAGATTGTTGTTGGTTTAGATAATGGCACCCAGTAGGCGTCGTCGAAACCAACCCGAAGAAGCTGCGGAGAATGTGGTTGCACCGGAACCATGTGGTAACCAAGAGCTGGTTCAATGTATTTTACAAGCTTTTCACGATGTGGATACGAGGAACTGGAGGAATGAGCCATGACATGTGGATCATACCAATCAGTTCATGAAGCAGAATCCACTGAACTTTTGAGGTGATGTTGAACCTGAGAAGGCGGAGGTGTGGTTAATAAGGATGAATCGTATATTCAATTTCATCGGCACACCATTAGAGCTGAAAGTAAATCGGGCGACATATATGCTCGAGGTTATTTCACGCCAGTGGTGGGATTTAGCAGTGCAGGCTAAATTGGACGAAGGCCTTACAAGGGAGGATTTTGAAGAATTGTTTAACAAAAAATTCTATCCTTACAGGTTCATGATCCAGAAAACATCAGACTTCCTCATCTTGAAACAGGAGAGACTATCTGTCACAGAGTATGTAGATATGTTCATGAATTTAGTCTGTTTTTTCCCAGATGTTGCGTCAAGTGCTTCTTTGAAGGCACGCATCTTCAAATAGGGGCTAAGGTAGAAGATTCGATCGAAGATTTCAGTGCTCTGTATTACAGATTATACATAGATGGTGAACAAGCAACGGTTCCTGAACGTGATATCTCAGGATCGATAGGAGGAGGAATGATGATACCCACGGGAATGAGTGGGAACTCTAATGCTAGGAACAAGTGGAAGAGGGACACATACTTTCAAGGTGGGAGTGTGAATCAGAACCAGACATTGGGATCAGTCAACCTTCTTCCACGACCCCAGAGCAAAGAAGGTTTCTTTCAATGTGGTTCGACTGATCACATGAAACGAGAATGTACAACACCACTGAGAGCATTCCACAATTTCAACAAGATGGGGAATCTTCAGCGATATTGCCACAGTGCTCCATAGCCAGGTGTTCGGGACAATTCCTAGGCGTCGCAAGCATCATATGCTTCGACAGGATGAGGACAACAGAATCAGTCTCATCAGCATAACAGAGCTAGCCATGGTGATTCTCTAAATACCATGACTCCTCAACCAGGGAAATATCAACAAGGCAATAAGGAGAACTGTGCAGCGATGAAGCAATTGTATGGAGCTGAGCAGAAAATGGTCGATGATTAGGATGGACCATCTATGGTGAGAGGTAAGATTCTTTTGAATTATACCCTCATGCAAGTGTTGTTCTCTACAGGTGCATCACATTCCTTCATTGCTTCATGTGATTTTGATTTTCTATGTTTAAAATTGGAAATGATGTCTTCTGTCTTGAAACTGCAAACTCCTCTTGGTGAAAGAGAATGTCAAGCCTTAGTTTGTAGAGCATGTGATATAAATGTTGATGGAGCTGAGAAAAAATTGGATTTCTCTATGTTGGAGATGGATGTCTATGATATAATATTGGGTATGGATTGGTTGACAAGGTTTAAGGCTCACATCGACTATTATAGGAGATTGGTTAGTTTCACGACTGAGGACGGCATCGACCATCTCTTTATTGGAGAGAGAATGGTAATGAAATGTGGGAAGAGATTGTTGGCACCAATGGTGGGAATGATCTCTTACCAATTGGTAGCATTGACTTTGGAATTAATAGAGGATAATGAGGAAAGTAGTTTTCCAGTTGTTGTGGATAAATTTCTAATGTTTTTTCTGAAAACTTATTAGGGTTACCACCTATAAGAGAACTAGATTTTATGATTAATCTCCTTCCGGGGACCAGTACTATCTCACTTCCATCTTATAGGATATCACCAATGGAGTTAAAGGAATTGAAGGTGCAGTTAGAGGAGCTGGAAAGAAAGGGTTTCATTCGGCCAAGCACATCTCTATGGACAGCACCGGTTATGTTCGTGAATAAGGAATATAGAACTCTTTAGCTATTTATTGATTATTGTAAACTTAACCAAGTTAAGATAAAGAATAGATATCCACTTCCACGCATTGATGATCTGTTCAATCAATTAAGGGGAGCTCAGTGGTTCTCCAAGATTGACTTGTAATCAGGATATCACCAATTGTGAGTTCAAAAGGAGGATATTCCAAAGAAAGCTTTCAGAAGCTGATATGGCCACTATGAATATGTAGTCATGCCTTTTGGTTTTATGAATGCACCAATGGTATTCATGGATTTGATGAATCAGATATTTCAGCGATATCTGGATTCTTTTGTGGTGGTGTTTGTTGATGATATATTGTTGTATTCAGGAACAAGGGCTGAGTTGTTTCTGAGAAAGGTGTTTCACTGGATCCAGAAAAGATAGAAGTTGTTCTTTCTTGGCAACTGCTGAAGAATGTCTTTGAAATACGAAGTTTTTTTGGTCTAGCTGGTTATTACCGATGATTTTTCCATGACTTCTCATGACTATATTCTCCAATGACCGCATTGAAAAGAAGAACAGTGCATTTCAATGGACAAAGGAATGTCATAGATCTTTTCAAGAGTTGAAAGTTCTCCTTACATCCGCACCTATCTTAATCTTTCCAGAATCAGGGCAAGGGTACCGGGTGTATTGTGATGCTTCAGGATCAGGGCTGGGTTGTGTTCTCATGCTAGGAGACCATGTTGTTGCTTATGGTTCAACGATGTTGAGGGTGCATGAGAATAATTACCCAAAACATGATTTGGAGTTAGCTCTTGTCGTCCATGATTTGAAAACATGGAGACATTATCTCTTTGGTGTGAAATTTAATGTGTTCATAGATCACAAAAGCTTGAAACACATTTTCTCACATTGAGATTTGAATCTGAGGTAGAGGATATGGATAGTGTATCTTCAAATGTTCGACTTTGACATAATGTATACACTGGGTAAGGGAAATTCGATGGCTGATGCATTAAGCAGAAAGTTGTATGCTCAGTTGGCAAAGGAAGCTTTAGATGAATGGCAGTTGATGTTGGTCTTTGTCGACATGCATGTGGAATGTGAAGACCGAGGTGATGTTACTGTTTTCCTTTCAGCTAACTTGTTCCTGATCTAGTAAAGGTGGTCAAAGAGGCACAAACATCTAATGGGGAATGTCTGGTATTGAGTTCAAAACTCAATGGTTGGGAGACCATTGATGGCTGGAAACTTGAAACGGGTTTAGTTCTGTGTTTCAAAGATCGAGTGGTTGTACCTATAGTTTTTCAGTAAAATATCCTTCATGCTTACCACCATTCGAGATAGGCTGTATATCTGGGTACACAGAAGATGTATAAGGCGTTGAAGGCATAGTTTTGTTGGAGTGGCATGAAAAGAAAAGTGGTTGAGTTCGTCTAGAAATGCTTAACTTGTCATCAGGTTAAAGAAGAGAATCAGATACCAGCTAGTATGTTATAGTCTTTACCTATTCCAGTGTGTAAATGGTATTAGATAGCAATGGATTTTGTTACAGGTATTCCAATAACGGTCCGGAAACATGATTCCATTTGGGTGATAGTGGATCGCCTAACCAAGTCGACTCATTTCATCCCTATTCGTGAAACCCATATGGTGGAAGATCTTTCAAAATCTATATCTGGGATGTTGTAAAGAGAAATGGTGTACCTGTGTCTATTGTCTCAGATAGAGATCCAAGGTTCACATCTCGTTTCTGGAAATCCTTACAACAATACCTTGGGAATCAATTGACTATGAGTATGGTGTATCATCCCCAGACAGATGGACAATCTGAAAGGACAATACAGATGTTGTAAGACATGTTGTGGGCTTCTGTAATGGATTTTGGGGGCTCATGGGAGGAGCATATACCCTTAGTTGAGTTATCATATAATAACAGTTATAAGGTCTCGATACACATGGCTTCGTTTGAAGCATTGTATGGGCGTCCTTGTCGTTCTCCACTATGCTGGGAGGAAACTGGTGAAACTTCACTAGTCGGGCCGAGCCTTGTCCAAGAAACAATGAATAAGATTCATTTGATTAGAAAGACGATGGAGACTGCTCAGATTCATCAGAAATCTTATGCAGATCACCGTCGAAGACCGTTGTCGTTCGTAGTGAGTGATCATGTCTTTTTGAGAATCTCTCCAAGGATTGGATATCGTCATTTTGGGAAGCAGGGAAAATTATCTCATCGATATATAGGCCCTTTTGAGATACTAGAACAGGTTGGAGAGGTGGCATATCAGTTGGAATTACCACCACGGTTCAGTTCGGTTCACAATGTGTTCCATGTATCTCAGTTAAAGAATTATCAACCCGATCCTGACCATGTGATTAGATGGGATCACATTGACCTAGAGCCGGATGCTTCGTTGGTACATATCCCGGTGCAGATTGTGGATAGGCAGGATAAAGTCTTGTGTGGAAAAAGCATCGATCTAGTGCGGATTTTTTGGCAAAATGGTCAGATTTAGGAAGAGCCTTGGGAACACGAGAAAGAAATGAGAGAGCAGTGGCCAGAACTCTTTCAGACAAGCATTGGTTTTCTACTTTTTGAGGACAGAAATATTAATGCTGGGGAGAATTTAGTACCCCCAGTTTCTGGTATGTAACCCTTACTTAATTCTTTTCTTGGTTTTAAAAGTTAAGGGAGATGTATGGGAGAGTCAAGAGATCTTGTACTGAAGTTTGAAGCAAAGGGGATGGTGCACGGGTGGCGCGCAGTTTGTCTAAACTGTGTAGCCGAACCATGCATGGCTGACTAAGGAGGAAGTGGATTCCACATAGTCAGCGCACGGTTTGTCTAACTGTGTGGCCAAATTGTGCGATAAGGTTGACTGAGGCAGTAGCTAATGCACGGTTAGCGCACGATTTGTCAAACCGTGCGGACTAACCGTGCAGTCAATTAAATTAGATCCTTAAATTGTGGATCTAACTCGTTTTTGCCTCTAATTGCCCCATTAAATATACTAAGTGGCCCTAACTCTGGATATTGGTTCTCCTAAGGTCAAAGAGGGTTCTCCCATCATTCCAGAGGCGATTCGACGGCTTCTCTTGGAAAATCAATGCCGGATTCTTGAGGTATGTGATCGTTCTCCTTCATTCTTGATCATTTTCTTAGATCTACTCAAATCTACTTCTCTTATTCTCTCGGTTTCATAGATCTACGCCCATTATGGGTAGATATATGTGTGTGGATTCCAAATATGACAATATTTGGTCTTGGTTGTGTTAGGAGAAGAGATCTAAGGTGGGTTATTGGAGATTTGACCCGGTGTTCTTGAGCGTTCTTCTTCCATTGCTTGGTTTCAACTTTTTTTTGAGTTAGATGGCTTCACTCTCGATTCCTCTTATTATAATTGGTTGTATTAGTTTTAAATTTGTTATTTTAATGTAATTTATTGTGAAAAGCATGGATTAAATCTTTTTTAGTGATGATTTATGGTTTTGATGAAATTTTGAAATCTTGGTGAATTGTGTGCAAAGTGACTTGGATATTTGAATTTAAAATGTTGATTTTAAATTATAAAATTTATGAAATTGTAAATGGTTTGATTAGAAATGGGTTTTCAATAAAAAGCGTGTTTCATTGAAATGTTTTTTATGGATTTTGTTTTCAATAAAAAGGAATCTTTATTGAAATGGTTTGAATTTTTTTAACACACTTTGTTTGGATAGAAAATGGTTTTCAATAAAAGATGTTTTATTTAAAGGATGGTTTGGCATGATTTTTGGGAATGTGTGGTGTGTGTTTTATTGTTTCATATATGTGGATTGGTTGAAATAGGACCTTGTGCTCGGTGCCAAACGTTTAATGGCACATGGGACTTTTAAGTACGAGGCTTGGTTGAAATATGACCTTCTGCTCGGTGCTAAAGGTGTAATGGAACATGGGAAATAATTACCTTGTGATCACTTGGTAGATCGACGAGAGACTGCTCATGAGTATAGAACTGTCATAATGATGCATGCATGGTTGATTTCACGGGTTTGTGAAATGGTTGGGAATGCCACAACAGGATGTTTGTGAAATTTTTTGGAAGTTTATTTGGTTATTTTTATGGAAAAATAACATGTAAGAATAGCTGGTTTAAATTGCACATTGATGCTTTTGAGCATGGATGGTTTTGGAAAACATGTTTATATTTAGTTATAAACTGCTTTGGTGAAAATGTTTTATATAAACAGTTTTTGTATAAATGTTTCTAACTCTTCTATCCTGGTGACGTGAGTAGGGAAGTCATTGGGGAAAACCTATTGTGTTTTATACTCACACCTGCATTGGCACTTTGGTGATTTTGTAGATGTTGTATTTCGAGACACAGGTAAAGGTAAAGCATCTCATTACTAATGGATCGTGGTGATGATTGGGAGACGATGTGGAGCTTGGAGCTTGTGGACCACAGAGTAGTAGTGTCTTTTGAGAGTCTTGTATTGTTCTTCTGCTGTGTACCTTGATGTTTGGTTTGGCCTTCCGTTGTTTTTTTCTCTAATGTGGTTTAATATAAATGAAGTTTTTGATTGGTTTTTCATTTGTTCATGCATCATATAGTGAATGGTTAATGGATGGGTTTATTTTCTTAAAGGGTAAATCGTCCCCTAATTGTATTTAAAACCCTTCGGCATTTATTTCCAGCCTTTGGCATCTTGGGGATGTTGCTTAAGGCCTAGTAATGACTCGTTGCACTCTCAAGCCAATGAGAATTGGCGGGTTGTTACATCATGGGTTTCTATGTTTTTTGAGTTTTGTAGGATTTTTAATGTTTTTATAGTTTTTAATGTTTTTTTGGGGTTTAAAAGGATTTTTGAGAATTTAGTGGGTTTAGGGTTTTATGGGTTTTAGGTTTTTATGGTTTTTAGTGGTTTTATTGTTTTTAGGGTTCTAGAATTTTTTAGGTTTTTAGGGGTTTTAAGTCTTTTTATATCTTTTTAAGGGTTTATTAGGGGTATTTAGGGTTTTTTACATTTTTAGGGATTTAATGGGACTTTTAGGGTTTTTAGGTTTTATGGTTTTTATGGATTTTGAGGGTTTAGGTTTTTTTGGGGTGTTAGAGTTTTTGTGGTTTTTGGGGGTTTTTATGAGTTTTTTAGGGATTAAAAGGTTTTGTAGACATTTTTGACGTTTTTAGGGGATTAAAATGTGTTACAGACTTAAATGGTTTTTTTGGGTTTTTATGTTCATTTTTTGTTTTTATGGATTTTAGTGGGTTTATCATTTTTTGGTGTTTTTTGAGTTTTTGGGGTCTTTTTTAGTGTTTTTAGGTTTTATAGGGGATCTAAGTGTTTTTAGGTTTTTATGTTTACCTTAAGAGTTTTTAGGGTCTTAGGAATTTTTATGTCTTTATGGATTTTTATTTCTTTATTAGGATTTTTATGGGGTTTAGGGTTTTTAGGGATTTGAAGGATTTTAGGATTTTGTGTGTTTTTAGATCTTTTAACATTTTTCGGTTTTTAGGGGTTTAAAGTTTTTTTAGTTTTTTAATTTTTTTCATTGGGGTTTTCAAGGTTTTTGGGTTTCTTATGTTTTTTGGGATTTTTAGGAATTTCTGGAGATTTTTATGGTCTTTTATTGTTTTAGGGATTTCAGTGATTTATGGGGATTTTGTGTTTTTTTAGATTTGTTCGGTATTTAATGGTTCTTTTGGGTTTGTAGGGGTTTTTATTTGTTAAATTTTTATGGTTTTAAATGGTTTTCATAGTTTTTAATGTTCTAAGGGGTTTAAAGGTTTTCAAGAGTTCTTAGTGTCTTTTTTATGATTTTTTCTGGTTTTATAGGGGTTTTTAATGTTTTTGAGGTTTTTATGGTCTTTATTGGGTTTTAGAGTCCTTTTGGGGGGTTTAGGGTTTTGTTGGTTTCTTAGGGGTTTCATTTTTCTTTATGTTTTTTAGGTTTTATATGAGTATTTCAATGTTTTTAGGGTTTTTTACATTTTTTGGTATTTTAAGTGATATTTTAGGATGTTTATGGTTTATATAGTCTTATGGGATTTTGAGGGGTTTTTGGATTTTAAGGGATTATAGTGTTTTGATGTTTTTTTTGTTTTAGGTTTTTTCTTTTGAGTTTTTATGGATTTTAGGGTTTTCAGGATTTTATATGGTTTTTAAGTATTTTATGGTTTGGGCAGGGGGGGGGGGTTTAGGGTTCTTTAGGGTTAAAAAGGCATTTTAGGGTTTTTTTAACATTTTTAGGGGTTTAAAGGTTTTTTAGTTTTTTTTAGTTTTTTTAGGGTTTTTATGGATTTTTAGGCTTTTAATGGTTTTTTAAGGATTCATGGTGTTTAAGAGTTTTATATTCTTTTTAGGGGGTTTTACGAGTTTTAAAATTTTTAGGTTTTTTAGGGGTTTTATGTGTTTTATGTTTTTAAGGTATTATTAGGGTTTTTCTAGGTTTTTAAGGATTTTTATGTTTTTGGGGACTTTTATGGATTTTTTATTATTTTTATGTTTTTTCATGTTTTTATGGATTTTGAGGGTTGGGGATTTTTAATTTTTTTATATCATTTTTTAGGTTTTTAGTTATTTTATGTGTGTTTCGGTTTTTATGGTTTTCTTATATTTTTAAAGGTTTTATGGTTTTTTATGTTTTTATACATTTCTTTTTTGATTTTTTTAGGATTTTTTTTGGGGTTTTATGGATTTTGATGGTTTTTAGGGTGTTGGTGGTGTTCATGTTTTTTTGGATCTTTAGTGGTTTTTTTATCACTAAGGATTTTTAGTTTTTTAGATTTTTTAATGTGTTTTGGGGTTTAAATGGTTTTATGGTTTTTATTGGTTTTTTTGGTGTTTCTAATGATTTTTAGGGTTTTCAATGTTTTTAGGTTGTTTATGGTTTTTAGGGTTCTTAGGGGTTTTTGGGATTTTAGGGTTTTTAGGGGGTTTAAGTGTTTTTAGGGTTTTTTTGTCTTCATAGATATTATCATGGTTTTTTTAGGGTTTTACATTTTTAGGGGTCTTTTGGGATTTTTTAAGATTGATATTGTTTTTAGGATTGTTAGTTATTTTATTGGTTTTTATGGGGTTTTAGGGATTTTTTGGGATTTATGGTTTGGGGGGGAGTTTTTTTAGTTTTTAGGGGTTTTACGATTTTTTAGTGTTTCTTAACGTTTAAGGGGTTTAATAGTTTTTTATAGTTTTTAGGGGATTTTTAGGGTTTTATGGGGGTTTATGCGTTTTTATGTTTTTATGGGGTTTCATGGTTTTTTTGGTTTTTTTGGGTTTTTAGGGACTTGTATGGTTTTCAGGGTTTTGAACTTTTTATAGGTTTTTAGGTGTTTTACCTCTGTTAATGTTTTTAAGGTCTCTTTAGGGGATTTCTAGGTTTTTATGTTCATTAATGTATTTAGAATTTTTTCAGTTTTATAGTATTTTTATTGTTTTTAAGGGTTTTATTAATTTTGATGGGTTTTAGGGTTTTTAGGGTTTTTAACATTTTTAGGATTTTAGGGGTTTTATGTGATTTTAAGTTTTTATGGATTCCGTAGGGGTTTTCTAGATTTTTAGGATTTTTATGTTTTTAGGGGGTTTTATATATTTTTTTGGATTTTTATGAGTTTTTAGGGTTTTTAGGATTTTGATGGTTTTTAGCATTTTTAGGGTTGTTATGCTCTTTATGGTTTTTAGGGTTTTTTAATGTTTTATGGGTTTAAGGGTTTTATAGAGTTTTTAAAAAATTTATGGGTTTAAATGGTTTTTAGAGTTTTTAGTCGGTTTTGATGGTTTTTATGAGTTTTTATATATTTTTAGGTGGTTTATGGTTTTTATGGATTATTAGAGTCTATTAGTGTTTTTAGAGTATTTTAGGTTTTTAGTAGTTTTATGTGTTTTTAGGTTTTTAAGGATTTATTCAAGGTTTTAATGGTTTTTAGAAGTTTTTATGTTTTCTTGAGATTTCTTTTATTTTTAAGGGTTTTTATTTTCTATTAGGGGTTTTAGGGTCTTTTAGGGGTTTTAGTGTTTTTAGGTTCTTTTTTGTTTTAAGGTTTTTTAAGGGTTTTAAGTGTTTTTTGGTTTTTATGGTTTTATTATGGGTTTTCTCAGTTTTTATGTATTTGGGTACTTGGGGGATTTTTTTGGATTTTTTGGTTTCTTATTATTTCTAGGGATTTTGAGGGTTTGGGGGGTTTTTTTGGTTTTTTGGTTTTTTATTGTTTTCTGGGGGTTTTGACTTTTTTTTATTTTTAAGGGTTTTCATGGGTTTTAGAGTTTTTTTTGTCATTTTTAATGTTTTAAAGGTTTTTTTTATTTTTAGTGGTTTTATGGGTTAAATTTATTTTTAGGGTTTTTATGTTTTTAGGTGTTTTATGGATTTTAAGGTTTTTAGGGTTTTTAGTGTTTTTAGGTGGTTTAGATATTTTTTTGGTTTATTAGGGGTTTAAAGTGTTTTTGTGTTTTTAAGGTTTTTTTTTCAGGGTTATATGTTTTTTCATGTTTTTAGGAATTTTTATAGATTTTTAGTATTTTATTTTTTCTAGGGGGGTTTTTGGATTTTGTGAAATTTTAGTGTTTTAAGCTTTTTTATTGTTTTTTGGGATTTTATGGTTTTTTTTTTGAGTTTTTTCGCTTTTTGAGGATTTTTAGAGTTTATTAAAAAAATTAGGTCTTTAAAGGGTTTTTATAGTTTTTATTATTGTTAAGGGTTTTAAGGGTTTTTAATTTTTTAGGCATTTTTATGGTTTTTAGTATTTTTAGGGTCTTTTTTAGGTCTTTTAGAGTGATTTAGTATTTTAGGGGATTTAAGTGTTTTTAGGTTTTTAAGGTTTTCATAGTTTTTTTAATTTTTTTGGGGTTTTTCATGATTTTATGGATTTTTATATATTTTTATTATTTTTATGGCTTTTTAGGTATTTTTGGTATTTTTGGGGTTTTAGGGTTTTTAGTGTTTTTATGTTTTTTGGGGGTTTTATTATTTTTTTGTTTTAAATATTTCCTTGGTGTTTTTCAGTGTGTTTAGGGTTTTTTCATTTGAGGGGTATTTTTGGCTTTTTAAAAAAATTTATGGGGGTTTAGGGTTTTTGTGGAATTTGATGGTTTTTTGGGTTTTAAGTTTTTGTTAGTTTTTAGTGTTTTTTTAATTTTTTGGGGGGTTTTATAGTTTTTAGTGAGTGTTTAGAGTTTTTAAGGGTTTATGGTTTTTTTAAGTTTTTAGGGGTTTTAAAGGTTTTTAGGTTTTTTAGGTGTTTTTTGGGTTTTTATAATCTTTAGTCTATTTAGGGGTTTCAGGGTTTTAAGTGTCTTTATGTTCATAAGGATTTCATAGTAGATTTCAAGTTTTTAAGGGGTTTTTTACATTTTTTTGGGATATTGAGGTATCTTTTTGGATTTTTATGGTTTTTAGGGTCTTGGGGAATTTGAATGTTTTATGGTCCTTTTTTATTTCAAAAGTTTTTTGGGATTATTTGGGTTTTTAGGATTTCTTCGTCTTTTTAGGGTTTTAAGGATTTATAGTGTTTTTAAAATTTTTCGGGGATTAAAGGTTTTTCATAGTTTTTTGGGGGTTTTATGGTTTCTTTGGGTTTCATGGTTTTTTATGTTTGGGGGGGGGGTTAATTTCATTAAGGGTTTTTGGGTTTTTTATGGGTTTTAACCTTTTATAATTTTAAGGGTTTTCATGTGTTTTTAGGTTTCTATGATTTTCTTAAAGTTTTTTCAAGGTTATTAGAGTTTTTAGGTTTTTAGGGCACGTAAGGATCGAGACTAGGCTAACTTGGTCCCCCAAAATTTATTGAAAAGGAAAAGAAAACAACAAAGTGTTATAAGGAGGTATTACATAACCGGGTGTGAAATTCACCCTTCAAATCGGATTCCACAAGTAGAGAGAAAAAAGGCATGGCGATGAAGGACCACATCGAGCACCTCTCCATGATAGCCTCCTTGGAAAGGGCATTTGTAACTGCATTCACCTCCTAGTACGAATGTGTCACATTGAGGTTCATCCTTTGACAGAGGGTAAGGCACTCCACCCATTGAGGGATAATCTTCTAGGGGATGCAGCTGGATATGTTCATAAGGGAATTCACCACAAGCATAGAGTCTGATTCAAGCTAGAGAATGCTCCATCCAAAGTGGAAGGCATACTTAATCTCCTTCATCATAGCCCACATTTTAACTTTGAGGGTGTAACCATCACCAATAAAGCGATGGAAACAACCCTTGATAAAACCCTGATAGGTACGAAAGATCCTGCCGCACCCAACAGGACCCGACTCTCCCATAGCCGCACCATCCACGTTAACCTTAATCCCAGAGGGGAGCAGAGGAATCCATCAGATGAAATTGGGAACCTGTGGTTTTTTGGTCCTACCAGGAACACCAAGCATTTGAAGGATAATGAGGTCATTGACATTATTATCCATTATCATGTATGGATACGAGACACCACATGAACCGCCTTATGAATCATCACCACACCACCATAGAACGAGATCCACTTCTTGTTGAAGGCCTCTGCATTTTGAGCAGTCCATATTTGATATATGGTGTAAATGACAACAAAATGAAGGAAGTGATGTACCTGATCACTGCAAGACCAGCTGGCCAGGCTGTCCAGCTGCTCGAGGGGAGGCATGTCCAGGAAAAGTGGGAACCCAAATAGTGGTTGAAATTATTCCCAGAGTGCAATGCCAAAACTGCATTGAAGAAAGGTGTGATGAATAGTACCCTCAGCACATGGGCATAGAAAACAGATAGAGGCAAGGATGTGCCTAGATTTTTCTAGAATTTTCTGTAGGGGCAGCCAGTTTTTTCACAGTTTCCAAAGTAAAAGATGGCTGGCCAGGGGAATAAAGTTCCTCCTAAATCTAGAGATCCAGGCAGGGGGAGAGGAACCCCGATTACATTTTTACCAATATAAGTCCTTAGTATTAAGCTTCCCAACAAGGTTGGGTTTCCAGATCAAATTGTCATTGTTAACAAAGGTGTATCTATGAATTTTCATGGTAATTTCATCTGTGAGGAGCATCTCAAACTCTACCAATTGAGGAATAAAGTTCGCAATGGACAAGATTCTAAGGCTAGCAAGGGGGATTCACATAGACCTACATAGGCCTATCAATCTAGGGATTGGACCAAACATTCAAATTTGAGTGCTTTGAGATGATCCATTTTGAGTGAGAAGTGATTCCGTTGTATGAGGCATGGATTGTTGGCCAAACAAAGGATGGAATGTATCATCTATACTCATCTCAATGCTTATCACAAACCTCTCTCAAGTGAACCCCAGGACACCGACCATAGAGTCAAACAGTCCCCAGGTAAATTTGGAAAGGACTTTATCATTAAATCGTATGAGGTCCTTGATGCCAAGCCCCCCCCCCCAATTCAACTGGCTTAGTATAGTCTTTCTAGGCCACTGAAATCAGTTTCCATTAACTAATTCATCTCGTCTCAGAAAATTTTATAATATTTGATTGCAGATCCTTGATAAGGTTAACCATCCACCTATAGATAGAGAAATAATATGTGAAAATAGAGTTCATGGCTGAATGGATGATGAAATCCTTTCCAGCTTATGATAGAAACTTCCCTTTTGATTTAACTAGTTGTTGAGTGATTCTAGTGGCAATTCTCTTAAGGTGACAACGCTTGATTCTTCTCCAAAACACGGGGACACCCAAATAATAAAAAGTAAGTGATACCCTCTTAACCCCAAGGGAACATGAAATGGAAATTTGTTGAGGGTGGGAGACCTCCTCTTTGAAGACTATTGATGATTTATTCCAGCTGATAGATTGTCCCGCAACACATTCATAGTGATTGAATATCACTCGGATTGAGGAAAAATTCCATTTGTCAACTTTCCCAAAATGGTGAATATGATCAACATAAAATAGGTGAGATGGCACTTGAAGGTATCTCGCTTTCTTAATTGGATTGAAGTGGCCAGCCTGAATGAGATCAATGAGGTATCTACTCAAATAGTCTTCAGCGATCGCAATGAGAATTCTTGAAAGCTGATCTCCCTGTCTGACCCCACATGAGCATGGTAAAAACCCCTTAGGAGATCCATTGATAAGAATGGAGACCCAAACAATATTTAAGATGGATGTTATGATCTTGATGAAGCTTATTGAGAAACCATATTTAGAGAGAACTTAAAAAATTAAACTCCACTTGATAGTGTTCAAATCTTTAGAGATGTCAATATTTAGAGAAAAATTTCCATGTTTGGAATGCTTCCATATGATATTGATGCCCTCCGAGGCTATGAAAATACAATCCTGGATATTTCTCCCTGAAACAAACTTGAATGGATTTTGGGTAAGTATCTCCCCCATTAATTTACCAATTCTCATGACCAGAATCTTGATGATGATTTGGGAATAGTATTCCTGATATCCATTGGCCGGAAGTCACCAATGTCAATTGAATTGTCCCATTTGGGAATTAGGGAAATGAAATTTGGGTTGGTTCCATGTGGGAATGAGCTGGAGAGGAAGAATTATCTGATATAATTGGTAATTTCCACATGCATGATATCCCATTAGGACATAAAGAACTTGTTAGTGAACCCATCTAGTCCTAATGCGCTGTCCATGTTCAATGGAAACAAGGAAGCCCTAATTTCCTCCTCAAAGGGAGCATTCATCAAAGCTTTTTTTTGTTTCTCATCAACTCATGGCATGATGAAATATTTTAAAGGAAGAGTATAAACCCCACCATGATTAGTATACATCCCCTTTAATTGATCAACAATAGAATTGGAAATTTCATTCTTCTAAGTGAAAGTAGAATCTGAGATACAGACTAATTTTAATAACTTTTTATCCTTTTTCTATTTGTGAAACTGGTGTAAGAATTTGGATTTGTGGTCCCCATCCTTAATAAATCTTACATTGAATTTATTTTTAGCCATATTCTCCTTAAGTTCCAGAAGTTCATCAAGCTTGGAATGAAGTTGCATCTCCTCTCGAGAGGGTAGATATGACTGGTGGTTAGAAGATTGGAGGGATTAAAGTTGGTGTTCTGCTACCTGAATATCATCATCCAACCTAGATAAGTGATTCATGCTCTACTCCTTAAGTAAGGATTTGATTTTATTAATCTTGGAGACCAGGATAAAATAGTGACTACCATGGAAAGTGTCACTCCACCCATTGGTGACAATTTCTTTGAATCCAGGAACTGATAGCCAAGAATTATTGAATCTGAAAGGTAGGCATGATGACCTTGGAGAACCCACTGAGATGTCAGCAATATAAGGATTATGGTCTGAGTTAAGCAAGGGAAGAGTAAACCTAGAGACATCAAAAAGAGAATTCTTGTCACTGATCCTATAGAAGCACCTGTCCAGCTTGCTTTCTTTCCTTCCATTAACAGTGAATCTTCCCCGTATGAAGGAGGATCTGACAAATGGAACTTCTGTGAGGTCACAAGTATCTAAGAAATAGAAAAATTCTTCAGCAAATGAGAGAGAGAAGTTGGAACCAATCATCTCATCCGGTCGCAAGACAGTGTTGAAATCTCCAATGATAATTCAATTGTTCTCAATTATCTCATTTATTTGGGACAATTTTCTTCATAGGGCTCGTCTCCTTATGTATAAGAAAGAGTCATGCACAAAGTATAGGGAAGATAAAGCATCAGTAAAGCCAACTACCAAGGTGATGATTTAAGAACTCACATATAAAGATAGGAGCTGAATATCATCATGTTTTAGAACCCATAAAGTGTCCAGTCTATTCTTGTTAGAATCCTTTTTTTTTAAAAAGTAACCAAGGATACCCAAGTTAAATGCCATCCAGTTATCAAAATTGATCACTAATTCAGTGATTCCAAAAATAATAGGTCTCTGAGTGGACACAGCCGTAAAGGAGTCCCTATCGGGTTTCGCCTGGTATCCTTACCAGAGGACACAACCATAAAGTAGTCACCAGTCCCTGAAAGGAGAGCCTAGGGTGAGAAATACATCTTAGATTGACATGATGAAGCTTCTGGGATAGGAGGTTCCATAGGTGCTTCCACATCCTTGAACACCTATGAGCCAGGGGTGGTGATAGCAACAGGCCTCGAAATAGTAGTTACCGGATCAGCTGGAAAACCAAGAGGAGGGTCTATAACTATCCAAACTAGAGTGTGAGGCCTAGATGCACCGGACACCAGAGGATCGAGTAGATCCTCAAGATCATCGTCAATCATCACTGAGATGGTGAGTGAAGATGAGACATCAGGCCCAATAGCCACTCCCTGCATATGAGGGGGCGTCTTCTAGCAGCAGGTATCATCCACCACCAGCACCTCATTGGGAAAGTCAGTAGGAGGCTCTGTAGGGGTCATATCAACAGTGGGATCTAGGTTGTGGGACTTTACAAGAATTCCTTCATTGAAGGAAGAGGTCTGACCAGGCATAGAATTCATGGGGACCTAGGATACAATGGGTTTGTTCCTCCCCGCTCCAACTCCACGGTTCCTATTACAGAAGTCAGCATCATGCCCTTTAAGGTTTCAATTGGAACACACATTCAATCTTCATTAATCAGAAATGAGGTTCCCAAAGAGATTGTAGTGAAGGCAGAGTTTAGGCTTCTGCTCATACTAAATTTCCAATGTGAAGCTATCCTTAGTTGTGTGGAGAACTTCTTTCTCAACCAGCGTGGATGCCAAACCAACGTCAACAAGGACACAAGCGTAGTGACCATATTTTGGGTCATCCGGATACTTATCAATCCATATAAAAAACCCACTGAGATTGAAATGTCCCATAGAATCCAAGGATTCCAATAGAGCTAGCTTAGCTTGAAGATACAGATCCATACATGCGCATATGTATTATTCACATTCGTGGGGTAAAATTTCCGATCCCACTCCTAAATTCAAAGGAGGTCAGGCTTCAAATTGATAGAGCCAAAGCTCTATGCTTATCGTTTCCATTTGTTTTATGGGAAGACAATGTGGTAGTACCTTCTCCCCATAGCAGTCACCCTCCATTCAGAGAAACCCTTGATGTCCTTGATCTATTTAGTAAGATCAGTAAATTTCCAGATCCACTCGCCCTTTGGAGTCAACAACCTCGAAATGAGGGAGAAGTGAAAACGATTGAGCCTTTCCTCCACCACCTCATTATTAGCTGAGAAATGAACCACTCACCCCTTCTGAATCACTTGATCGAGAGAGGGGGTTCAGAAATTAGAAAAGGTAAGTGAATTCGCTGATTTCACCGCCTCTGAAAAATTATGCATCAATATCGATGCCTCTAGTTCATAACAAGTCGCACCAAACTTTGAGGGATGATTCTTATAGAGCTAGAAAAGCTCCTTGTGACCACACAAATCTGGTAGAACCGGAGCTAGCTCTACCTTTTTGTTAGGGGGTGGCGCGGTCAAGGGTCGATCATGATCCACATTCTCACCAGACTCCCTTCCATGAGCAATCTCCTTGATTTCTCATAGGTTTTTAGTTATTTTAGTAATTTTTATGTTTATTATGGTTTTTATTATTTTTAAGGGTTTTGAGTGGTTTTAGGGTTTTTAGGGATTTGAGTGTTTTTTTGGGTTTTTAGGATTTTTAGAATTTTATATGTTTTTAGGGGTTTTATTTGTTTTTAGGTTTTTAATGTTTTCTTATTCTTTTCAAGGTTTTTATGGGTTTTTATGATTTTATGGTTTTAGGTAATTTTTTGGGTTTTATGGTTTTTATGGGTTTTATGGAATTTATGGAATTTGAAGGTTTTATATGGTTTTAGGGGTTTAATGGTTTTATAGTTTTTTTAGGTTTTATGGTTTTTTTTATTTTTTAGGGTATTTAATGTTTTTTATATTTTTTAAATTTTTCAGGGGTCTATAGGGGGTTTATAGTTTTTAGTATATTTTAGGGATTTTTTGGGGTTTTAGGGTTTTTAATGTTTTTAAAGATTTTTATGGTTTTTAGGATTCATGTAAGGTTTTTTTAGGTTATTAGTGTTTTTAGGTTTTTAGGGGTTTTATGTTTTTTTAGGTTTTTATGGTTTGATTTGGGGTTTTTATCATTTTTAGGGTTTTTATGTGTTTAGGGCTTTTTAGGATTTTTTTGTATTTTTATTTTTTTATGGATTTTAGTGATTTTAAGGGGGTTTAGTGTTTTTATGGGCTTATGGTTTATATGTTTTATTTATGTTTTTAGGGTTTTTTTGAGTTTTAAAATTTTTAGTGTTTTTTAATGTTTTTCAGGGCTAAAAGAGTATTTATAGTTTTTAGTGGGTTTTAGTATTTTTATGGGTTTTTGGGGTTTTTAATGTTTTTAGGGGTTTATTATTTTTATGTATTTATTATTTTTAGGGTTTAATAATTTTTATGTTTATTAATGGTTTTATAACTTTAGTTTTTAAGGTTTTCTAAGGGCTTTTAGGGTTTTATGGTTTTTTTATATTTTAGCCATTTTTCGGAATTTTTTTTCATATTTTTATATTTTTTATGGTTTTTGTGGATTTTGAGGGTATTCTAGGGTTTTGTGGTTTTATGGTTGTTTGGGGTTGTATGTTGTTTTTTATGGGTTTTAATGTTTTTAGAGTTTTTGAATAATTTTAGGGATTTAAAGGGCTTTGGAGTTATCATTTTTTAGGGTTTGTTTAGGGTTTTATGGATTTTTAGGGTTTTTAATGTTTTAGGGGTTTTTATAATTTTTATGGGTTTTTGGAATTTTAGTGTAATATAGGGTTTTTATCAGTTTTAGGTTTTTTAGGGGCTTTAAGTGTTTTGGGTTTTTAATTTTTTCAATGTTTTTTTCTGGGGTTTTTAGGGTTTTCTACATTTTTTGGTGTTTCAATGGATTTATTTTGGTTTTCAGGGTTTTTAGGGATTTTGAGTGTTTTAAGATTTTTTAGGGTTTTTGTTGTTTATATAGTTTATTGGGTTTTTAGAGGTTTAAAGTGTTTTTATGTTTTTATGGTATTTTTATATTATTAGGGTATTTTGGATTTTTTAAATTTTTAAGGATTTTTTGGGATTTTTTAGGATTTTTATGGATTTTATGGTTTTTAGGAATTTTGAGGGGTTTTATGGTATTTTTTAGTTTTTAAGGTTTGTATGGATTTTTTTTTTGTGTTTTCAGTATTTTTTTGTGTTTTTAGGGGATTTAATTTTTTTTTGTTTTAAATATTTTAATGGGATTAAAAGGTTTTTATAGTTTTTAGTGGATTTTAGGGTTTTTATGGGTTTTTAAGGTTTTATAGTATTTATTGGTTTTTATAATTTTATGGTTTTTTAGGTTTTTAAGTGTATTTATAATCTTTTTGGGTTTTATGGTTTTTTATATTTTTGGGTTTTTAAGGTTTTCTTAGTGTTTTTAGGGTTAATATGTGTTTTAACATATCATGGTTTTTTAGTGGGTTTTAGTATTTTTATAGGGTTTTAGGGTTTTTAGGTATTTTAATGGTTTTTTTGGTTTTTTTGGTGTTTTTGGGTATTTATGGGTTTTTTGATTTTTATGGTGTTTTGAATTTTGTATGGGTTTTATGGTTTTTAGAGTTTTTAATGATTTTTGGGGTTTAAAGTGTTTTTAGAGTTTTTAGTTTTTTATGGGTTTTTTATGAGTTTTAGGGTTTTTTCGTTTTTAGGGGGTTTAGGGTTTTAGGGTTATTTAGGGTTTTAGGGTCTTTTAGTGTTTTTAGTTTTTTAGCATTTTTTAGGTTTTTAGGGGTTTTAAGTTCTTTTAGGTTTTTAAGGATTTATTAGGGGGTTTCAAGGTTTTTAGGGTTTTTCTATTTTTATGTTTTTTTAGATATTTGTTATATTTTTATGGTTCTTAGGGTTTTAAGGATTTTAGGGATTTTGAGGGTTTTTAAGGGGATTAAGGGAATTTTTATGGTTTTGGCGTTTTTAAGGTTTTTAGAGTTTTAATGTTTTTTAGGTTTTTAATATTTTATTAGGGGTTTCCAGGGTTTTAGGGGTTTTATGTTTTTAGATATTTCTATACTTTTTTATTTTTATTATTTTTAGGTGTTTTAAAGATTTTCAGAGTTTTTTGGGTTTTTATGGTTTTTAGGATTTTAGAATTTTTTGGGGGTTTTGGGTTTTTTTGAGTTTTTTATGGTTTAAAGGTTTTTTTATAGTTTTTATGTTTTTAGGGTTTTAAACAGTTTCTAGATTTTTTAGTGGGTTTTAGTGGGTTTTATATTTTTTATGGTTTTTATGGTTTTTGTGTATTTTTCAGTTTTTAGGTCTTTCTGCGTTTTTTTATTTTTTAGGTTCGTTAGAGGTTTTATGTTTTTCTTAGGGGGTTTAAGGGTTTTGGGGGTTTTTATTTTTTTAATTTTTTTAATTTTTTTATGGTTTATAGGTATTTTATGTTATTTAGGGGTTTTATAGTTTTTAGGGGTTTATATAGCTTTCATAGTTTTTTGTGTTTTTTTGAATTTTTTAGGGTTTTAATGTTTTTTAGTGTTTTTTAACATTTTTTGTGGTTTTAAGGGTTTTAGTGTTTTTAGTGGATTTTTATGGTTTTTATGGGAATTTATGGTTTTTAAAATGTTTTTAGGGGTTTTAGGGTTTTAGGGTCTTTACGAGTTTTAGTTTTTTTAAGGTTTTTTGTATTTTTAGGTATTTAAGGGTTTTAAATGTTTTTAGTTTTTTTTTGTTTTCAATGTGGTTTTAAAGTATTTTAGGGTTTTATATGTTTTTTGGGAAATTTGGGATTTTTTTGGAAATCTATGGGTTTTTAGGTTTATTAGGGATTTTGAGGGGTTTATGGGTTTTTAGGGTTTTTATGGCTATTTTGGGATTTTAGGTATTTTTGAGTATTTTAGGGGTTTAATGGTTTCTAACTTTTTTTTTACTATTTTTAGGGGTTTTAATGTTTTTTTGTGTTTTAAGTTAGTTTTTTGGGTTTTAGGGGTTTAAAGGTCTTAATGGTATTTTATAGTTTTTAGGGGTTTTAGGGTCTTCTCAGTGTTTTTATGGGTTTTAGCATATTTCTGTTTTTAGGGGTTTATGTTTTTTTTAGTTTTTTAGGATTTCCTAGGGGTTTTCAGGGTTTTGATATTTTTAGAGTTTTAGGGATTTTTAGGATTTTATTGGTTTTTGTTGGATTTAATTGTTTTTATGGATATGAGGGTTTTTATGGTTTTTTAGGGTTTTAGGGTTTTTATCATTTTCTTGGGTTTAAGGGTTTTAAGTGTTTTAGGGTTTTAAGGTTTTTCTTAGGGGTTTTCATAGTTTTAGTGTTTTTATTAATTTAGTTATTTTTTGGATTTTTTTGGATTTTAATGGCATTTAAGGGTATTTTGGTAGTTTGAGTGTTTTTAGGAATTTTTTAGAGGTTTTAGGGTTTCTATAGTTTTTTTATTTTTAGTGGGTTTTTGAGGTTCTTTTTGTTTTAATGGTTTTTATAGTATTTTAACTAATATTGGCTTTAAATGTTTTTTAGTGTTTTTAGGGTTTTTATGCTTTTTATGGGTTTTAGGGGTTTTATGGTTTCTCATGGATTTTAGGGCTTTTATGGGTTTTATCATTTTTTATGTTTTAGGGGTTTAAAATGTTTCTATGTTTTTAGGGATTTATGAGGGGCATTTGAGGGGTTTTATGTGTTTTTAGGGGTTTTATGTTTTTATGGATTTTAGGACATTTTAGGATATTTATGGGTTTTTATGGTCTTTAATGATTTTGAGGGGTTTTAGAGTGTTTAGGGTTTTTAGGGGTTTTTAGGGTTTTTTTAGTTTTTTAGAGTTTTAAAGGTTTTTTTGATCTTTTTAATGATTTTTGGGGGTTAATGGTGATTTATTATATTTATAGGGTTTTAGTGATTTTATGGGATTTTAGGGGGATTTTATGATTTTTATGGGGTTTTGGGGGTTTTATGGTCTTTAGTGTTTTTTATGTTTTTAGAGGTTTAAGTGTTTTTAGGTTGTCATGGTTTCTCAAAGGTTTTTAGGGGTTTTAGTTTTTTTTCCTTTTTGGGGATTTTAGGTTATTTTTATGATTTTTTTGATTTTTATTGGTTTTAAAGATTTTGATGGTTTTTAGGGTTTTTTTGGGTTTTGGGGGTTTTTAGGTGTTTTTTGGAGTTTTTATGTTTTTTAAGTTTTTTTATATTTTTTTACAACTTTATGGGTCTAAAGGGTTTTAGAGTTTTAGTGGTTATTAGTGGTTTTATGGGTTTTTAGGGTTTTTATGGTTTTTATGGGTTTTTATGGATTTAGGGTTTTTAGGGTGTTAAATGTTTTTTTGGTTTTTTAGGGGTTTTAATTGTTTTTAGGATTTTATATTTTCTTATGGGGTTTTAAAGATTTTAGGTTTATTTACTTTTTTAGTTATTTTGAGAGATTTGTTTTATATTTTTATGGTTGTTTAGGGTTTTTAGGGACTTTGCGGGGTTTTAGGGTTTTATGGTTTTTTGGGGGGTTTGGGTTTATTTACAAAGAAAGATTATGAAGTATATGTAAGAGAATATGAATTGAAAGAGATGAACCCAAGGTTGAAATGTAGTTTGTTCTAGGGAAAAAGTTTACAGGACCAAACCAAACACCAGAGCACCAAGGAAAGGCACCCAAAATGATCGACTGAACAAGAAGGCTGAAACAAATCTATAATATCATGAAGCCCCTCCACAAGGTAGCCAGATTGAAGAAAAATACTACCACTATGCTGGTACAACATTAGACCCACTAAGAAAAGCTGAAAAAATACACAGCAAAAGAAACTATCATCCAAAAGCACATGGTCCTAGCAAGCAGTAGATCTCGAGATATGAAAACATCAATGAAAACTACAACCAGTGCCACTAGTCATTCACAAACAAAACATTAACCAGAAAATAACTGCATATGATCCCCTCAGACATTCCCCATATGACATAGTAGAAAGAACCATATCGACACCAAAGAACAAATCCATCAATCACTCTGAAGGCTAGTAAAATCAAGGCAACAAATAGATAAGGAATAATCAATAGCACCCAACTAGAAGAAGCCACAAACATTAGCAACCAGTAACTCATGCACACACACATGCACCACCAACCACACACACACACACACAAACACACACACCACCCATAGAAATAGACACACACACGCACGATTACCCGAAAAAACACACAAAACAAAACACACCAACCAAACACACCATAACCATCACACATAAACACAAGGCCTAACACAAAAAGTAGCCACAACGTCACTACAATCTAAACAAATGGCACTAATAATATGCAAGATGAAATCAAGCTACATTAATCCCCCAAACTTGTAGCAACAAAACACCATTAGTAAAAAATAACCTATGTTTCCACCCTCTCTATCTCCAAACAAAAGATCTCACACCTAAACACCCTAAATAAACCAATAATAACCACCACAACACCTGAAGCCTAACTGATCAACAAAAACACAAATCCTAGTATAAAAAGCCACTCTCAACCCCAATATACCTTCAAAATCCTAAAAATTTCATGAATAGTAAGGACCTAGAAACCCCTGATCCAAGGAAATTGATCATCCCTTGAAAAGAACCTCCAAAACCCCACCTGAATCTATCCAAGGTGATCAACATTCAATTATCAATGAAAAAAACATCCCTATAGCAGACCAATCAGCACACCTACAATAAACACTGGTAGGATATCCCACCTCCTTGTACCCCCACCTAACCAGAAACCATCCACCTATCAACTATCCACAACACCACTTAATCGAACACCAACAATTGCAATCATCCCACCCAACACCAATCATAGCCCATCCGTTCTAGCCACTCACACTAGCACAACCGATGAAACCCAAGAGGCTACCATTACCACCTATCCAAAAGTGAAAACTTGTCACTAAGTCCCACAACACCATCCCCTACACATCCTAAACCACAAACCTCCTCATGAACCCATCATACATGTAGACATTCTACAACAGCAAGGCATTAAACTACTACATGTGTCCACAAAAATATCTATGAAAACAGAAGCCAGAAATCACCACCTATAATAGGCCAACCACCAATATAATTCCCAACTGGTCATCCAAGAACTCAATCGAAACCATCCACAATAAACCCCTACATGTGTCCAAGCATCAGGCAGATCAAACCCTAAATAGACACCAATAAACCAAAAATCATCAATCCAAGCCTGAAGCACCTACACCATAAACCCCATCCTCTGTAAAATCACATAGAAGAAAAACCTATACCTCCATCCTCACCACACAAAAATACCCTCCATCAATATCTCCATACACCAGAACTAGGGAGCCTCTGCACCCTAGCCTCTATATCCAAAACAACCTACAACCACCCGATAATAGAATAATTGTAACAACAAAATAACATAACTCCAAAGACCCAGACAAGAATAAAACAAGGAAAATAATCCACTCTAAAACCCATCCCTTTCCAACAACCAAACCCATCTCTAAAAACAACAACAAACCCAAATTTAGTTCATCAAAAACCCAAACATCCCAAAAAAATAAACAACCATCCCTATGAAAATAAATTGGATAATTACATCTTTGAACCAAATCCTAGTTCACCCAATAATTGGAAAATATATTTCAATAAGAATTCCTAGAGAATATATTAAATTAAAAATTGGGATAGATATAACTTCTATAGTGGCTGGAAGAGCCATACAGTTGAGAGTTCCTTTCCTTCCAAATAAAATACACTGAGGTGGTCACCCCCAATCTTACCAAGACACTCGTCAAAGAATATTTAGTAAAAAAACAAGTGAACCAATAACAAATGGTGGAGAAGGATTTATCATTGATAACAAAATTTAAAAGTTTTTAAAAAATAAGACCATATATTCCTATAGAACTCATAATTGAATAAAATATGATCATTACTTTCAGAATATAGGTCAAAAATAAGGAACTAGTAAGGAAAAACTAGACCCCTTTAGTAGAACCTATCTTTAGTGACCTGCCGATTGAGGATCCCTATCCATAAGATAAAGGAAAATATGTAATGTGTGGGATGTATCCATACTATATAATTCTTGGATACAATGGAAGATTTTACTCATAATTCATCCCAAGTAAAATTAGTGGAGAACTCAACCTAACAATTCCAAATAATCATATCATATCCTCCTGCAGACCCACTGAAAGAGAGAATCTCTTGCCATAAATCCCAAATATCAATGGAGACCAAAAGTGGTGGATTCCAAGAGGCATCTAAAATTATGTTAAAAACCAATGAAATTTTATTTAACCTAGAATAATAGATTTTATGGTCATCCATAAAGGATAAAATAGTAGCTATGAGAAGCTATTAATAAAACCATAATGGAATTCTATATCCATTCCTCATTGAAAAATAAATATTTCCCCTAAGAAAATCATGAATACCCAACAATTTCTTCCAAGTCCACAAGAATTTATATTTAACATTAGTAACTTAAAACTAATAGTGGACAAGAAATAAAATCCATGTCGAATACCTCTAAACAGAATAAAAAGATGGGTTAAAAATACCCTAAGCATGTTTTACCACTACCACTTTGTTCTAGTACCTGGTTTGTTTAACCCCTAAGACTCCATTCTCTTTAGTACTAGACACAAAATCCTAGGTTAACTTATCCCTAGATGTATCAAGAGAAGGAAATTTCCAGATAAAAAATCAATGTATAGATTCAGTGGACTGAACCATATTCTTAGGAAACAAAATGTGATATCACCAATAAGATTGAAAAATAAATATATTTTTTGAACAAGTTGTAAACGAACTGCAAGGGTGAGAAAATTATTTTTCCAAACATTATTCCTTATACGAATTTTATACTCTAAATCTACATAGTTAACCACTCTACTCTTGGAAGTAATAAGGGGGACCTCGAGATAATAAGGAGGAAAAAACCCTCCCTCAATACCCATAGTATCCTTGATACTATCTCAAACATCAAAATAAGTTCTAATTAAGAACATAAAATATTTTTAAATGTTAACATTCAAACTATACAAGGATGAGAAAAGATACAGAAATTGTTTCAAGACTAATATGGAGTCCAAATTACTAAATGAGAACAATAAACATCATCCAGAAAGAAAATATGGGATATATAAGTAATACCACAATGCCAATGAAAATTTTAAGATCTTGAATCAGAAATGAGAGAATCCATAATAAGATAAATGACCTCTATATAAAACACAAAAATGAAGGGGGGAAGCGAATCCCCTTACTCCAACCCTCTCTTCCCTAAAAAGTAACCTTGTAGGATGCCAATAATATTCACCATACACATCAGGGAAGAAGCACACATTTTGATATAAGAGTTGAATATAGATAGAAATCCAAGATGGTCTAAGGATTCCCAAAATAACTCTCATCTGATAGAATAAAAATAATTAAACAAATATATCTTAAATGAAAATCATAGAACCCTAGAATCAAGATGATAACCCTTCATCAATCCTTGGAAATCAAAATGTAATCAGAGATTCAACTTCATTGAATGAAGGATGATTGAGTTGTATTGATGTAATAAAGAAGAATCAATCTCAATGTGGATTATAAGATCTTATAAATACACTTTTATTTTGTGTTTTAGTGATAAATAGGCTTGAAATTCATAAGAGAACAAGCATGAGACACCTTAGGAATCATAAAAGTGATTGAGACATTAGCTTCTTGTAACATCTTCATAATTATAAATAAGTAAAAAATAGATTCATTCACATATGATTCAACCAAATTATGGAAGAAAAAATCATTAAAACCATCTAGAACTAGTGATTTATTATGAGAAAGAGAAAATAAGGCCTTATGGACTTCCACCCGCACCATAGTCTTTCCCAGCACATATAAACAAGCCATATTAATGGAGTAAAAAAAATGAATCCATACTATATCTCCCATAGTAATATGTAGCATGAGGGTATCTAATTAGTCCTTGAATGAGCTAAAATGTCTCAGGGATAATAATTCTAGGATCAGTGATAATGAAACCATTAGCTCTATGAAAAAGTATCAAATTTAAAGAATTAAATTTAAAAAATACTATATTGATATATTCCTCATTTAGCCATTGGACCCTTATATTCACATTTTACAAGAGGGATTCCTTCAATTTTAAAGCCTTAGGCCTCTCTTTATATCTTACCTCCTTTTGAATATGGACAAAATAGGGGACATTCTAGAAAGAGGCAGTTTGAAACTCAGATAATTCCGACCCGATGGAAGAAATTTTAGAGTTGTTCTTATCAGTAACCTGAGTATGGAATTCACTGAGAGAAATGTTAACTATATTAATCTTTTGATAAAAATGGAACATTTTACAACCTTTGAAATAAACATTCCATGATGAGGACACCGAGTTGATAATGTGATTATGATCATCCAAATGATTAAAAAATATATACAGAAAATTTCCATTTTGTAGAACATCTTCAGCTCTAATAAAATAGGTGTATGATCAAAGATACCAAAAGTTGTAAAATATGAACTAAAAAAGGTAATACTAGAAAGATAATAAATGTGAACTAATGGTCTATCCAACTTCCTCAAAACTCCATAATCCCCCTTCCTTTAAGAGAACCTCAACACCAAACATTGAATTTTGACCAAATTAGAATTCGTAATTCCAGAGTTTCAATCCTTCATAGAAGAACTATAGTCTAAATAGAGACCAGATCAATCCTTTAAAATCTCACCACATTAAAATACCCTTGAAACATACAATTATCATCATTACTAGAAGTAACACAAAATGAAAAATTCTCCCAATGTGTTCTATGCTCAGCAATAGAATTAAATCCAAAAATAAAGGAAATCACATAGGAAAAGTCCACATTAACAACATTACATGATAGTTATATATTTGGGAAGATTAAAACAAAGGATCTACAACCAATATATAGGGATTCAATTAAACAAGAATAATCCTTGATGGATAATAACATTGGTTAGAAAAACAGTTCCAACCCAACAAAATATTCCCCACAAAAGCAATAAGATTATCCTTTTTAACCTTGGTTTCCCTAAGTAAAAAAACCCAAAATGTTAAAAAGAGTGAGATCACATACATTACTTTATTTACCAAGTATGTTGAGACCCATAACATTCCATAATCCAAAATTAAACATTGCAAATAAAGGGGGGGGGGTCAAGAAGTAACCAGCTTGGGTCCAATTTTGATTGGTGCTCTATTTACCTCATATGAAGCCACAATATCCAATTTATCCCTTAAAGGAGTATCACATACGATAAAATATGTGGGAATTACCTGATTATGGGGTTCCATACAAGGATAGGAATCCCAAAAATCAACATCACCTAGAGAACTCAATGAATAAAAACATGATTGGTTAGAACTAAAAATTAAGACCTATGTTCCTGTAGAACCCTTATTACCATTAGAAGAGCTAGAAAATTTATTAATAGAACAATAATTACTAGAAATATGTGATAAAACCTATAAAATATAAAAAACCATCAACATAATAGGAGAGTAATAAACTTTTGGAATAGAACCCAATGCAGCACCATAAATAACAGAGCCAAAAAAAGGAACCAGATCCTTTGAGCCAGCTGGTTTAGCAGGGGTAGTAACAAAAGTAGTAACAAAACCAATGATATCCAAAAGAGGACCCTAAATCATAAAATTAAATGAATTGAGAATAGTAATTATAAAATTCTTCTCAGGACTAGAAGTTTTCGTGGAAAAGAATAAGAAGCATCCACTATAGAAAAATACAAAGTCCCAAGTGGAATAGACTTAGTTTTATTAGTAGTGGTAGTCAATATGTTATCAAATATCTTCTTCATAGGAAAATGATGAGGTAGAACACCCTTTTATTAAAAATAAGCAATATGAGGTGGGTTTTTCTTCTAATTAATCCTCTACTTGGGGGAAACATTGGTCTAAACTGGATTAGATTCTGCCTCAGGATTCTTCTTTCACTGATTAAAATGATTCACAAAGATTCATAAAAATATTAAAATTATAGGAAGCCAACTATACTCAACATTGATGAAGAAGGAAGAGATGGATCCCAATTCCACTATAATTTCCTCTACAAGGCCCTACTCATCTATTATTTCAACACAAATGTGTGAAAAGTTAATCCTAATAATATCAACCAGGAATTTGTATGAAAAGAGGGGCTTTCCAGTTGAACTTTAAAATAATTTGAGGCTCTAAAAAAACTATATTTCAAGAATAATGTTCCAAAAATTCACCAAAATTGTAAAAATGAATAAGGGTTACTTACTAAGGAAAATACTTGGATACCATGATTTGAGAATTGTCAATCTACCTAAAAACAATCAAAGACCACTTTAAATATTTTCAAAATTTTCATAGGAAGGAAAAAACCCAAAGAAGTAAAATCCTTTATCATTGAAAAATATCTTAATGAAATGATTCCCCTATAATTAATAGGAAATTATGGAAAAAAAATCAAATGGAATATTCTTTTACCAAAGATAACCCACAAAGGTGTTATTCCACATGGATTCTCCATTATGAGAGACTGAGAAAGGTAGAAGAACCTTCAAAAACATAACTCCACACAAAGGGGATATAAAACCAAATCAATGAAGTTAACACTAGGTATCATGTTTACAATAGTTGTTTAATTAGCCGAGGGAGAAATAAACCTTCCATAGAGCCCCATAAACATCACCCTTTAAAGATAACCCAGTTGAATCAGGATCTGAATTATTAATAGATGAGTTACTTAGATAATACCCATTATATATCCCAATAAATTGAGATGAATAAATTAAAAATATCACTATAAAATCAGTAGAATCTTTAACCTCCACCGATACCTCTAAGATATCTCTATTCGTAACACACACAATGAGACAAATTGAAGCAGTCGAGTGATCCTAAACCATTGAAATATCAATAATACCATCACCCCCTAACAAGGTTGAATCCTTCTTCATCCCATCCAAAAATGATGAATACATCCTATTTTTAACCAAAATAGGGTAAGAATTAAAAAAAACCTCCAAATCCCAAACCACCCATAAATCCGGGCCTAGAGAAGCCACCTCTATCAAAGATGATCCTTTCATGATCCCAATCACAGCCATTTATCCTCTGAACATCCATTATCAACCTTGACCAAAGAATTATCTGAGATCTCTACTTCAATCTCTCAAGAGAGTCTATAAATCACCTTTTTATCCCAATATGACTTAAAGGAGATAAAGTGCACCACACTCAAAGAGAAAAAATCCATTAAACTCGATATCTATAGAGAAATCCCAGAGGAAACTCACCACCTCCATAGCTACAACCTAGATCCATCATGATGGAAGGAGAGGAGCTCGATCAAATAGAGTGAAATGGTGTTTTAGTTTTTTCATAAAACATATAGGGGTTTTAAGGTTTTTTAGTGTTTTTAATGTTTTAGGGATTTAAAGGGTTTTTTTTGAGTTTTTAGTGGGTTTTTAGAATTTTTATGGGGTTTAGGGGTTTAGGGGTTTTATGGTGTTTTGGGTTTTCAGGGTATTTTTATGTTATTTAACATTTTTTATTTATTTAGTGTTTTTATGTGTTTCTAGGTTTATATAGTTTTCTTAGGGGGTTTCAAGGTTTTTAGGGTTTTTATATTTTTAGGGATATTTAGGAGTTTTATGGTTTTTAGTGTTTTTAGGGTCATTGAGGTTATTTTAGGTTTTTAGGAGTTTTTAATGTTTTTTTTATTTTTATGGGTTTATAGATTTTTTAATGTTTTTTTTGTTTTTAAGGGGGTTTTAGATTTTTAGTGGGTTTTTAGCTTTTTATGGATTTTTAGGGTTTTTTAAGGTTTTTGGGGGTTTTATGCATTTTAGAATTATTTAGGTTTTTATGGGTTCTAGTGTTTTTAGGTTTTTATGATTTTATTATGGGATTTTAGGGTTTTTAATTTTTCTTTATTTTTTCATGGATTGTTGTGGTTTTTTAGGATTTTTATAATTTTTAGGTTATTTTGGGACTTTAAGGGTTTTTATGGTTTTTATGGGTTTTTTGGTTTTAAGGTTATTTATATTTTTTTAACATTTTTAGGGGTTAATTTTTTTTATTTTTTTAGTGGTTTTTAGTGGTTTTATAGGTTTTTACGGGTTTTTATGGTTTTAGGGATTTTAATGGTTTTAGGGATTTTAATGGTTTTTAGTGTTTTTAGGGTTTTTAGAATTGTTTCGATTTTTTAGAGTTTTAAATGATTTTATTTCTTCAAGGTTTTCTTCGGGTTTTAAAGGTTATTAGTGTTTTTTATATTTTTATGTATTTTTAGTATTTTATGGGTTTTTTAGTATTTTTAGGGTTTTTTGGTTTTTATGGTTTTTTGGGTTATTATGGTTTTTGAGATTTTAGGGTGTTCTATTTTTTTGGGTTTGTACGGTTTTTCAGTGTTTTTTAACATTTTTAGAGGTTTTGAGGGGTTTTACAATTTTTAGTGGTTTTAGGGTTTTTATGGGGTTTTAGGGTTTTAATGGTTTTTAGGGGTGTTATGGTTTTTAGGGTTTTAGGGTTTTTAGGTGTTTTTATCATTTTGTAGGGTTTTTATCATTTTTTGGTTTTTCAACGTTTTAAGTGTTTTTACGTTTTTAAGATTTTATTATGGTATCTCAAGGATTTTAGAGTTTTTTACATTTTTATCAATTTTTATTAGTATTTTAGGGTTTTTATGGTTTCGGGGGGTTTTGGGATTTTGACGGTTTTTTAGGGTTTTCTTAGTTTTTATGGTTTTTTGGGGATTTTCGGGGGGGGTTGAGTTTTTCAAGGTTTTAATGCAAGATTCTTAGGGTGGTCAAATCTTCATAGTGTATGGTGATGCATGATGGATATGGTTGAGAGAAAAGTTGAAGATGATGTGTTTGGATAGTGGAATGAAGTAGTAAACTAACATTATATGGAGTGTTATCTACTACATAGACAACACACTCATGGGAGGGATGTGATGGGTAATCCACAAGACAGAACGCTTGGGTTGAGACATGTAATTGTGGTATTTGAAAATTTTAAGAACTAATTTAACTTACATATTAGAAAGAAAATAATATATAATAGAAAGGGAAGAAATTAATGATCCTAAAAATGGAGAGAATAAACTCACAATGTCTCATTAATGAAAACATGAATGAGAATAAAAGGTCATGGGGTAGGATATATATTTCCAAGTGTTGATACAATATTCAAGGGTCTAATACACTAAATTCATAAAGGATAAACCTAATTTTTTTACTTAAATTAAAAAAGATAAACTTTACCAAATATTTTTTGGGAAATCAGCACATAAATTTCTAACTATCCATTAGATTTGACTTCGAGTGCCTAGCCCATCAGATTTGACATTAGTATCTAAATATTCCATTCCTGAATTCTCTATTTGGGAAAGGCTTCAAAAATTTAGGAAAATATGTGGTACAAGCTTTAAACAAAATATTTGGGCATAAATATGTGAGATAATAGGTCCGTATTCTCCATCAATGCAAGCTAACATCCATTGGGACTCTAATGAAGTGAGATGGGATCCCATTGTATAATTAAACGTCTTTAGTCTCCCTGACATCATTGGGCCTTGAAAATCCAACTCCTCCTATATTGAAATTGACTTGGTGTCTTCAATATGATTCTCATCATCCTCCCCCTCTTTAAAAGGAGTTTCACTTGACTATTCATCCTCTACACCCAAAAAGGACAAAGATAAAAAAACATTGAATGTGAAACCTACCCCATACATACCTTGAAATGCTGTCTTATAATAATTGTTATTAATATTATCAAGAATTCAGAAAGTCATGTCTCATAATGGCATCATTTTTTATTTCTGCTTATCATTAAATATCACCTTTTAGGTATGAATCCATACTAAGTCACCGAGATCGAACAACACTGTCTTGCAACCCTAGTTTTTACTATCAAAATATTTCTGGGACATTCTCTTGATATTTTTTCATGCCTTTTCCTAAAGTTTCATGATGAATTTTATAATCCCTTTCATTTCCAAATTAGTTTATTCCTGCATAGAAAAAGTTACTAGATTAATAGGTTCATGGGGGTTAAATCAATAAACAATTTAAAATGAACAATATTGAGTAGTGGAATTCTTTCCCTATTATATGTGAATTCAATATATGGATTAAAATCCTTCAAATTATTGATATTATTCTTAACAATTATCCACAAAATGGACGATAGTGTCTAATTCACCACCTATATTTTACCATCGGGTTGCAGATGAAAAGTAGTGGAGAATAGTAACTTTGTACCAGGTTTTATCTATAATGTATTCCAAAAGTAACTGAGAAATTTTGTGTCTTTATCTGACACAATTTTCCTAGGAATTCCATGTATTTTGAGTTCTTACTAAAATGAAATCGTTGCAATTATAATGGAATTATCTATTTTCTGATAAGGAATAAAATGTGCCATTTTAGAAAACCAATCCACCTAAGCAAAAATGGAATGTGTCCCCCTATTAGGCCTTGGTAACCCCATAATAAAGTCTATTGATATGTCCTATCAATGGTTTTTATGGATTGGGAGAGGAAGATATAATCCATGTGGGTTTATTTTTTATTTGTATTTATGGAAGACAATGCCCTTTCCCATAGATTTTTCAATATATCTATACATCCTAGGATAATAGAAATTATCACTAAGAACATATAGATATTTTGGAACACAAAAATGTCCCATTAACCCACCAAAATGTGACTCCTTTATTAAGATTAAATAGATAGAGAAATTGTGAATACAGATATTATCAATCCGTAATAATAATCCATCATGTAAATAGAACTTTTCATAACTAAGTCTTGGTTTAAAATGACCATAAGGTTCACCAAAATCACTAGTAGTGGAATATAAATCCTAAATCTATTAAAAAAATGAGTTTATAATCCATCCAAGATAAAATAGAATATATTCAGTAAAGTGAATCATCCATAATATTTTCTTTACCCTTTTATTCTATATTACATATGATTGATATTCAATGAATTCCATCCACATATCATGTATCCTATTTAGTTTATATTCGATCATAATGTATTTAAGAGCCTCATGATCAAAATGGATAATAAATTATTTAGACTAAAGATAATGATTCCATGTTTTTAGCACTATAAAAATGCACAGAACTCTTTATCATATGTAGTATTGTTTAGAGTTGGTACATTTAACTTCTCACTAAACAAAAGAAAAAGAACTAACTTCTTGCATGAGTAACCGTCGTAGAAAAATTCATCTTTCATCACATTCAATTAAAAAGGTATTACTAAAGTGTAGGAGAGAAATAAGGGGCATATGTGTGATTATCTCTTTGATTTCATGGAAAACATTCTATTGGGTTTCCCTCATTTAAAAGGAACATTCATCTTTGTTAACTCATTCAACGACACTGCTAGTGGGATGAATTCCTTCATGAATATTCTATGAAAACTAGCAATCACATGAAAAAATAATACATGTATGATAGAGGTGAGATCCAAAAACTCCTAAATGGACTTTATATTCTAAATATGTATATTAAATCCATCACCTCTTACCAAAAATTATTGTAAAAATTTTATCAAATGAAAATTCACTATTTTTAATTTTATTGAAATTTTTTTATTTTTCTTAACACCTCCAAGACTTTTCTTGAGTGATCTACATGTTATTATAATTTAATACTATATTCCAAAATATCATCATGGTAAACTACCAAAATTTCTCCAATATATTCATTTAAAACATGATTTATTATCCTCATAAATGTGTTAGGAGAATTAATGACACCAAAGGGCTTGACTAACCATTCATAAAGTCCATTTTTTGACTTAAATGACATTTTCCGCTCATATCCTTATTTCATACTAATTTAATAGTAGCTACTTATTATTTAATTTTATTTATAAAATAGTATATCCATTTAACTCATCTATTATGTCATATAACCTTTGTAAAGGACGAAGATACCTGACCATGATGTTATTGATGGATCTATATTCATTACACAATATCCATGTTCTATCTTTCTTCTAAGCATTGGTGTATAGCATAGGGACCAATGATCTCTCTGATATATCCCACATCCAAAAAATCCTAAACATTCCTTTTAATATATTTTTTCTCCTCTAGGTTGGTGAAATATAAAGGGTGGTTCAGTAGTAATGTTCTGGGTATGAGGTCAATTTGATGCTCAATAACTCTAATGGGTGGGAAATCGGTTGGCACCACTTTAGAAAACACATCATCAAATTCCATTCACAAAGTCTCAACAACATGTGGAAAATGATATTTTTAAGTCATTAGTGTCCAAAATTACTTCTTTGTACATAAGTACTAAAATGTTTTTCTAAGAAATAAAATCTTTCATAACCTCGCAATTTTTCCAACATCTTAATTTTCTATCATATCAAATATTTTTCCCCTCATAATTTTTATTTTCTTTTCACTTATAATATTCTCTCATATTCTCTTTTCCCCCAATTTTATCATTTTTTATTTTCTCCATTTGTTTCCTCATCACTACATTTTTCCTTTTCTATAAAAATGTGATATTCTAATTTTATTAGGAGAATATGGTTTTTAGGGTTATAGGTTCCCATAGGATTAAAAAAGAGAGACAGTTGAAGAACCCATCATGAGTAACACATTGATCATACTTCCATATTCAACACAAAAACAAATGGCACACCATCATATAAAAAACATAGCACAATAGATCAACCCTGTATTTATTAATGGAGAACAATACTTTCACCTATTTGGTAAACTTAAGATCTCCACTATCATTCAACCACTAAATCCGATATGGATGTTGATGCTTCAATGTTAGAAGTCCAGACTTCTCCACCAACTATGTGGTCACTATATTTCTATAGGTTCCTCTATCATTAATAAGATTACATACCTTCCCATGGATATTTCATAGTGTATGTAAGAGGTTCTTCCATTAATACTTCTCTCCAATGTTAATTTGTTCACTTAGGATTCTCCTAGTGATTGGAATATCACCATCTTCTATAAATTCTCCATTATCAATTTTTGGGGATTCCTCGTCTTCCTCCTATGAGATCTCTCCATCAGTCACCCATTCACTATACTTGTTGATGGTCATGGTGTGATGGTTTGGGAATTTACTAGTGATGTGATCTTTTACTTAACATTTGAAACATAAAATATCTCAATTATTTATTTGGTTATTCTCAAGAGTAGGTTTCCAAGGTGGAAGTATTACCTTGTCAATTTTGTAATCAATCGCCACTTTTTCCTTTGAGGGTTCTCCAATATCCTTCCTTGAATTTAAACATAGATTGAAAAGGGTTGTGGTTTTCCTCATGTTTCTCCAAATTTATTATTTTCCTCTTAATATTGGTGGCTTGTTGGATTATATCTTATATCTACACCTGGTCGTACATCTCTACTTGATCAGAAATTTCCCGATTGATCCCATGTGAGATTTGTTCCATGATTCCTTCTCCATCCTCCCCATTTTTTTCTTGAATCATGAAATTTGTATCTCCTTGTAGTAATATTCAACACTCTTAATCCCTTATTTAAGGTGTTAAATCTTTTTTTGGTGATATCTACATTAGTGTGAGGGAACAAATTTCTTCCTCATGTAAAACTTCATGTATTTAGTTGTATGGGTAGGAAATCCTCCATATCAGGCTTGAGGATTTTGAACATGATCCCACCATATTAATAAATAATAAATAATTTTAAGGGATGAAAGTTTTACCTTTTTATCCTCAGAATAGGCATGTCATAAGAATACTTACACGATCCACATTTTCCATTCCAAATATGCTTCCAGATGACTTTTCCCTTGAAACGATGTGACCTTAACCATGATACCTCCAATGATGTAAACGTCATGTGGTATCCTTTGGGCTCCACTAGGTTATTTTAAACTCCTCCTCCTTTGCACTACATCCTCAAAATCATAATCAATGTTCTATATCTCCTCCTCTAAAATGTAGGGATGACATGGAACTAGAGCGCGTCATGGGTTATCATGGATCATCCTTAGGCTTGTTTGAATCTCCAGGTTTTCAATACTCTCAGGTATCACCTCCAACTTCCTATCTAGAATTTTCTCAAAATAGATCACCATATCTTATACATGGAGTGGAGTAGCTTCTAGTACATAAGATCTACTTCGACTTCCTTCATCGCTAGCCTGAGAAATTTTCTTCTGATGATATTCAACCATGATATGTAACACAAAATCAATCAAGAATGGGGAGAAAGACACACAATTATACCCACACACTCACATACAAAAATACACACACAAACACACACAATATGTATACACTCACACACATAAAATATACATTATCATGTACAAAAATATACACACTCATGCATGCAAGATACACACACTCATAAACACAAGGATACACACTCAAACATTAAAAATATATACACTCATGAAAATAGTGATACACATCCACAAACTCCTGATATACACACTCACACACACAAGGATACATAATCATGAGTATTTTTCTTATTTTTCTCCACTCTCAACACCAAATTTAAATCCCAAGCCCTTATGAAATCTAATACATTCTTTCAGGAAATCACGTGACACCAATCCTTAAAAAATAAAAAAAACTTTGGGGGTGTTTTAATACATATTTCTTATTGGTAAACATTTATAAAATGGTATATGGTAGAAATGAGGGTAGAAAATACGGTTAAATGGTGTAAAATGGTGGATGGGAGTAATAAAGTGGTTTTTCCAAATTATGAATGATAAGAAAAAACAACCACAATATGAACCAAATATGATATAGTGATGAAGTAAAATGATGGAAAAAGTGATGTATTAAAATTGAATGTTCTAATAATATAAAGCATGAAGAAGATGTAATTGTATTCAATTTTTTTAAAATCTCCTCAAAATATTTGTTCTTTGTTCTTTAAAGAAAAATATAATGGATGAAGATTAAGTTGATTTTTTAAATCTTTAAAAGTGAGGTTGTGCTTAGTTTTGAAAAGAAAAAAATGAAGAGGTAAGAGAATTTTATTTTTCAGAAACAAATCTCAAATAGAAAATTAAATACCGAAAAATATGGATGAATAATTGGTTCAATGTAAACAATCTCAATCTATCACAACATTGGCCAATTCTAAAGGTTTTCAAAGAAAAATGGTTTTTTTAATGTGTTGATAATGAGAAAATATAATTAGGGTAATTGATATATGGGATAGAAAAAGGGTAATAAATGCCTATCATGTCAACCAGATCTCTGATACAAACTAGTGTGAGATGCTCGAGGTGGCTTAATCTTCATTATGTGGGTCGGTAGATGACGGATATGGTTTGGGGATAAATAGTGGATGATGGGTTTCAATAGTAAAGTAAATTAGTCATAGAAAATTATATGGAGAATAACCAACTAATTAGACAACACACTCAAGGGAGGGATGTGATTCTGAATCCACACCACAATTCACTTGGGATGATGCATGAAATTTGGGGATTTATGATCTTGGATCACTAATCTAACTTGAACATTGACATGGAAATAATAAACATGTGCAAGGGAAGAAATTAATAAACCTAACAATGGAGGGAATAAACTCCTAAAGTTTCACTAATTCAATCATGAATGAGCATAAAATGTCATGGGGTGTTTATTTATAACCAAGGGATGATACAATAGACTATGGTCTAACACGCTAATGTTAAAACAGAAAAACCTACTTTGTTCCCTTAAAGTAAAAAAGATAAAGTTTAGAAAAGAATTATTGGAAAATTAGAACATAACATTACAACTATCTCCCATTATATCTGACATCGATTATCTAGCCCACCGAATTTAACTTTGGTGTCCAAAGATACCACTCTGGAATTCTTCATATGGGAAAGGCTTCCGAAATTCATGAAACCAAGTAGAACAATCTTTAAACATCATGTTTTTTCCTGAATAAGTTAGAAAATAGTCCCATTTTCTCTATCAATGCATGGATATATCCATGGGGACTTTAATTAAAAATGATGCAGACCCATTATAGTATTCAACCTCTTTAATCTCCCACATGTCATTAGGCCTTATAAAAAAACTCGTCCTTCTAGGCAATAGACTTGGTGTATTTTACATGGTTCTCATCTTTATTTAATGTTTTTATATTTTTTAACAATTTTATGGATTTAAATGATTTTTAGAGTTTTTAGTGGTATAGGGTTTTTATGTGATTTTAAGGTTTTTATAGTTTAGGTTATTTTTTGGTTTTTAGAGGTTATTGCATTTTTAGTTCTTTTAGGAGTTTTATGTGTTTTTATGTTTTTAAGGTTTCTTAGGGTTTTTTAATGTTTTTAGGAATTTTTATGGGATTTAAGGATTTTTATGTGTTTTAGGTTTTTTTAGGAATTTGAGGGGTTTTATTTTTTTTTGGGGGGGGGGGGTTAGTGTTTTTTTTGGATTTTTAGGGTTTTAATTTTTTTTATAATTTTTTAACTTTTTTAGGGGTTTAAAGAGTCTTTTGTGTTTTAGTGGGTTTTTAGAGATTTTATGGGGTTTTTAAGAGTTTTTATAGTTTTTCAAGGTTTTATGGTTTTTATGGTTTTTAGGGGTTTTAGATTTTTTAGGTTTTTATGGGTTTTAATTATTTTTTTATTTTTAAAGGTTTTCTTATGGTTTTATAGTTTTTAATATTTTAAGGGTTTTAGGTATTTTTTGGATTTTTATGGTTTTTTGGGTTTTTATGGTTTTTCAAAGATTTTAGGGGATTTTGAGTTTTTTAGAGGCTTTATTGTTTTTATGAGTTTTTAAAATTTCCAGTGGTTTAAAGGGCTATTGGAATTTTTAGTGGGTTTTTTTGGGGGTTTAGGGGGGTTTAGGGGATCTTATGGTATTTATATGTTTTTATGGCTTTCATTTTTTTGTTTTTTAGGGTTTTTTGGTGTTTTAGGTATTTACGGTTTTTAATGTTTTCTTAGGGGTTTTTAGGGTTTTTAGGATTTTTAATGTACTAGGGATTTTGATTGTTTTTATGGTTTTTAGGGATTTTCAGGGTTTTTAGGGATTTAGGTATTTTTTTGAGGGTTTTTAAAGATTTAAAGGGTTTTAACCTTTTTAGGGGTTTAAAATGATATTAGATATTTTAGTGGTTTAAGGGTTATTTTTGGGTTTTTAGGGGTTTTAAGGGTTTTAGTGGGTTTTATGGCCTTTAGGGATTTTTGTGTTTGTTGTGTTTTAAAATTTTTTTTTGGGTTTTAGGGGTGTTAAGGGATTTTATGTTTTTAGGTTTTCATAGAGTTTTTCAGGGTTTTTTTATTTATTAGGGTTTTTGGGGTTTTTAGGATTTTTATGGGTTTTATGAGTTTTATGGGTTCTAGATATTTTAAGGGTTTTTAGATTTTTTACGGTTCATTTTGGTAGCTAGGTGGTTTTTGAGTTTTTATAGGTTTTAATGGATTTAAAAATAATAATTTTTTGTGTTTTAAAGGTTTCTTAGAGTTTTTAGAGTTTTTTTATGGTTTTTAGGGTTTTTAGGTTTTTAGGGTTTTATGGTTTTTATGGTTTTTAGGGTTTTTATCATTTTTATTGTTTTAATATTTTTAAATGTTTCCATGTTTTTTCACTTTTTATTGGGTATTTAGGGTTTTTTATGTTTTTAATGATTTTTTAGGATTTTATGGGTTTTTAAGGGATTTATGGATTTTGAGGTTTTTTATGGTTTTTAGGGCAAGGAAGATGCGAGGATCGGGCTATTCCCGACCCCCCCAAAATTTATTATGAAAAAAAACGCAGCAGACAAGGGAGGGGAGGGGTCAAATGACCCACACCCAAAAACCCTTTACAAACCCAAAACACAAAAGACCCCGAAAAAAGAAAGATCAAAAAAGAAAAAACACAAAATGCCAAGCAAGAAAGGTCCAGCAGCAGTTCCAACTAAGCAGCAACCAACATCCAGTAACAGCAGCACCATCACCATACTCAGCAACTTCATCACCTCCAAAGCATCAGCAACATCACTTCTCAGCCAAGCAGCATCCAACGTCCAGCCCATCAGATTCCGACAGCCAACATCCCATTTCCACCTCAACAACCAGCAGTACCAACACCAAGAAACACCACCAAACCAGATTTCCAGCACCCACCACTTCCACTCAAGGGAAGTGGTATCCAAAGACCAGTAGCTCATCATCCAGCAACTCAATATCCGACCAAAATTCAGCAGCAACTTATAAAGGAACCAACAACCAGCAGCAATCTTCATATAAAAACTCAGAATCCAACGACCATCATTCAGTAGTAACAGCAGCTCAAAACCAAACCAGCCACAACATAAGAACAGGCCGGCCAGCATATCAGAACGAACATAGCACAATATGACCACACCTTCATCAGTAGCAAGATCCAAGAAAAAAAAAGAGTAAACAGGAAGGAAAACCAGCATTTTTTCCAATTTCGTCCACCATGACCCATCGAGATGCCAGAAAGGCCAGCAAGACCCTCCTTGGGTCCAAACAAGAAGCGCAGATCTGAGCACAGAACCGAAAACACCATCTCCAAGAAGTCGCAAAGCCAGAAAAACCCACTTATCACCAGAACGAATCCAAATCTCTCCCAGACAAAGCCACCAGAGCGTCTTGCCGCACCAAAGATGAGATCCACAAACACCAAGAGACCTGAACAAATGAGATAAAACCCAGATCTGATAATCAAACCTGAAAATCGGTCCAGGTACCCCTCTGTCCAGTTGTTGAGACATCCATCGTGCCTTCTTTGACTTCACCCTCGACCTCTTATACTTTTCCTAGATCATTGTAGAGCCATCATCGTCGTCACTAAGGAGCAACAGCGTCGATGCCCGAGGAGAAGCAGGAACCAGATCTAACAAAACCGATCTAAAACGAAGCAAAATCTAGAACAAGCCATTACCGCCATTTCCTGAAGCAAGCCACCAAATCGCAGCGCCATCAACCATCTTCTTCGATTTACACCATCGTGCTAGGGGAGGAAGCCACTCGAATAGAAAGTCATCCGCATCACAAATCCCGAGCTGGAAGAGATCGACGAAGCTGCTGAAGAGGATTCCAAGAGGGAACGATAGAGATCTCCGCGTCGGGCGGGAGAGACCCGGAGAGAGCGGCGGCATCTTAATGGGTTTAGGGGTCTTTTATGGTTTTTAGGATTTAGGTGGTTTTTTGGGTTTTATGCTTTTTTTTGACTTTTTAGGGTTTTTATAGTTTTTTTTGTGTTTTGGGTTTTAAGGATTTTTGGGTTTTTTCTGTTTTTAGTGTTTTTGGCGTTTTTATGGTTTTTTTCATTTTTTAGGTTTTTAGGGGTTTTAAGATTATTTATGTTTTTTAGGGGTTTTTAGGGCTGTTTACTTTTTTGTGGATTTTTAGTGATTTTTATGGGTTATTAGGTTCTTTAGAGATTTTTAGGGTTTTAGGGTTTTGAGGGTTTTTTGGGTTTTTTGGGTTTTTATGGTTTTGTTTTAATTTTTTTAGGTTTTTATGATTTATAGATTTTTTAATGTCTTTACAAGTTTAAGGGGTTGTTATTGTTTTTAGTGGGTTTTAGGGTTTTTATAGTTTTTAAGGTTTTTTAAGGTTTTTAGGGATTTTTTTTTGTTTTTATCATTTTTTGGGTTTTTTCGGGTATTAGAATTTTTTATGTTTTTTAGTGGTTTAAAGTGTTTTTATTTTTTTATTTGAGTTTTCAAGATTTTTTTTTTGGGTTTTTTTACATTTTAGGGATTATTATATATTTTTTAATATTTTTTTGAGTTTTTGGGTGTTTAGAGATTTTTGAGGGATTTTAGGGTTTTTTAGGGTTTTATGTTTTTTATGTTTTTGTTGGTTTTTATGGTTTTTTAGGGTTTTTCAGTTTTAAAGGGTTTTAAGTGTTTATTAGTGTTTTTAATGTTTTTAGTAGTTTTTAGAGTTTTTAGTGGTTTCTTGGAATTTTATGTGTTTTTAGGGTTTTTAAGGTTTTTAGGGGTTTTTTTGGTTTTTAGGGTTTTTATTGTTTTTAGGGTTTTTAGGTTCCTTTGTGTTTTTAGGGTTTTTAGGCGTTTTATGTGTTTTTTGGTTTTTTATGTTTTCTTATGGTTTATCAATGTTTTTAGGGTTTTTACATTTTTAGGTATTTTTAAGGTTTTTTAGGGATTTTAGGGGGTTTTTTTTGATTTTATAGTGTTTTTAATGGTTTTTAAACTTTTTAATTTTTTTAGGGGTTTAAAGGGTTTTTAGAGTTTTTAGTGTTTTTTATGATTTTGGGGGGTTTATGGATTTTAATGGTTTTTATGGTTTTTAAGGTTTTTAGTGTTTTTAGGTTTTTAGCATTTTTTAGGTTTTGAGAGGTTTTAAGTGTTTTTATGTTTTTAGGGTTTTCTTGGAGTTTTCATAGTTTTTAGTGGTTTTAATGTTTCTAGAGATATTTGTGGAATTTTTAGGATTTTTATGGTTTTTAGTTTTTTTGGGGATTTTGAGGGTTATTAAGGTTTTATGGATTTTATAGGGTTTTAGATTGTAACACCCCAAGCTTCTACGGTACGCTTCTCTTTGAATAATGCGATAGCGTGTGTTGTACGCAACATCAAGTTCTAACACACCACAACCAATCAAACTAGCCGTTATGAATAGTAATAGCTACCTTTTGAAATTATATATATTTTATATTTCAAAATGGATTTCATTTTTGGATTCGGAATATCGAAATTATCCTAAGTTTAATTTTTTGTATTTTTCTGAGAACTTCCAATTTTTATGAATAGTGAAAAATACTTAAAAACAACTTTTTTAATCAAAATAATTTATAGTGATAAATTATATTATTGAGTGGTTTTAAATCATAATTAGAATATATTTTTACCATTTTATCCAATGGTGTTCATTAGAATCAATTTCACTTTGAAATTGGACATAAACAATTATCAATCTTATGATATATATTGTTTCTTAAAAACACGCTATTTGTTGTGACAGCGGGAATTAATTATAAAATTAATTAATGCAACTTATATGTTTGGAATTTTGTAAAATAGACATCATTTTTGAATTTGAAATATCAATTATATCTTAGGGTGAAATTTTGGCATTGTTCTGAAAAACTTCAATTTTTGATGAATAGTGAAACTACTAAGTGGTAGTTAAAAAACTGAATTTTTCATAAAACTTAATTTTACCGCTTCTGTGAATGGAATTTTGAAAATCTGAGAGACACAGTTAATATCAAGAAGTAAAATGTGGTTCAATGAGATGAAAATAATTTTTGGTGAATAGTAACTTTTTACTTTTATTTACCACGGTTAAAAGTAAAATAGGGTAATTAAGGGTAAAAATGATATTAATATTACCCTAAAAAATGTCCTAATTCTATTGTACAAGTGTATCTCGACCAAAAACAACCTTAGGAATAAAACAGTATCATTTAGGTCCACTTGTATTAGATTAGGACATTTATTATTATTTAATTCAAAGAACAGTTAAAAGAGTTAAAATCATAGCTTATTTACTAAAACATTTTTTATATAGGGTTATACATAAGATAAATTCTATTTTAAATATTCATTAGAAAGATGATAATATTTCCTACATAATGATATTTTATTGATAATTTTTAGACTTTAAATAATTTAATTTAATTATGACACAATGATGATGCAGTAATTACCATAATTGTGAAAAATTAAAATAATTGACATTATAAATTCCCAAATAAATATAATTTGAGACTTTTAATGAATTAAAATAATTTTATAGGCTAATATGACATGTTAGGATTGATTTAATTAACTTTGGTCGAAGTAGTCATTCTGTTATGTGTTCACAAAAATCAATTATTGAATAGTGTCAAAATTGACATAAAAGAGTTTTTAAAACAAATATTATATTATTAATTGATATTAAATTCCTAAAAATCTAAGGATAGGGAAAGAGACTTATACCATGATAGTTTCATCATTCATGGACCACTTGGGGGTCTCTTGGATGTATATAGTAAGTTTATTAACAATATATTATAAAAATACAAAGTGACATGGTAAATGTCAAACTAATTAACTAAGAGTTGAAACTAAAAGATAAGGTTAATATAGTAACCCAAACCTGTCTAAATTCTATTGGTTGAATGGTTTTAAACATATCCCCACCTTAACCTTTGAATAATCAACTTTTGAGCCATTAGAAACCGATTATGAATTAATTATAAATTAATATTTCTAGCTTTTCCAAAAGTGCCTCTAACCCCTCTTATAAAAGGGCACTCCTCCTCATTTATTCACACCTTCAAAGCCTTTTTGTTCCGACAAACTCTGCTCAAATACTCTCCCAACTTCCCTCAATACAACCTAGAGGCCTTAGTTTGATCAGAAAGCCAACCTAAGGATCCCTTTTGATCAAATCAAAAGGAAGAACCCGAAGAAGAGGTAATGATTTCACCACCCTTTTCCAAGTTCCTTTCTTCTTCCACTTCTTCTTTCTTTGTTATTACCATTCTAAATAATAACTCCAGTATCTTATATATACTGTGATATTATTATAAATATGGTACAAACATATTCATTATTCTTTCCACCCTTTGAATAACCTGTCACCATACGTGCGTACGTACGACTTACCGTCTCCACATCATGGTGTAATTCTTATTCAATATATTATTATTTGGATGGGTATAATAATGATGTGTAACTCATGTAAATAATAAATATAACATGATAATGATTCTTTATATATTATATACTATCAACTTATATATTATTTTAATATCAAAAGAATGATATTGTCGCTCGTGCGTACGTACGGATTACGGTCTCCATGAACACGATGAGATTCATTCTCCATCGTATGCATTCAAGTATAATTATCATTTTCTGATTTAAAAATGATGTTTAAGGACTTTATATCATTCTGGATATGAATAATATACAACCTATGCATTACAAACATGGCTTACTTAACAAAACATATTAAAGAAAACATGTAAGTTAACACCCGAAACAACGATAATACTAAGATATTATTAACAAAGCAATGTTAAAAGATCATATATGATATCATATTAATGCATATGATTCTTGTATAATTTAATAACAATTATTTCACTATTATACAGGAGGTTATCCTACCCCAACCAAGGAAAAGTACAAGGTAAGGTTTATTTCACAATCTCTTCATTATCCGAGGTTGTTTATACGTAATAATCTACTTGGATATCTTTATCATCCACATCCATGTTTCTTAAAAATGTATTTGAAAACATTTTTACTATTTACAAGAATATCGGTTAAAGTCATTTATAACCTTGTTTGACTTTTTATAAGAGTTTTATAAAGGAATCTTTCCGTCATTTTCCAAACAAGGTCCTTTTTAACCTTTTCGACAAAATTAAGGTAAGAGAGTTTTTTTAACTTATACGGCGGGTGCAGCTATTTTCCTCTATTATAAAATCGTCGAAGCTTCCCTTACAAGCTTATAAGAATATTTTCAAATAAAATGTTTTATTTTATAAATATATTACTCTTAAATGATTTCAAAAATAGAAAGAGATATTTCTCTAAAAAGAGTTTTGATTTCATCTATGTCAACATCCTTTGATGGATTTTATGCTTATTTGTAGTAGATTTATTATGATACAAAACTTCTATAGTGTATTGAAGGTTTTGTGATATGTTTGACTGTGGATGTTCTATTTTTATACCATTCATAGTTTATGGTGAAAGTATTGACATTTCGTATGCTAGTTTTAATACGAATGTTTATGTTATGTTTAAACCTTTTCATATGGGAATGCATTGGATTTAATATGTGATGGGTGGAGCCCGCTATAGCTCCTCGATGCATCGGTAGGTCTCATGAGACAAACTAGTGTCTTGGCATAAGGCCTTGACAAAATCTTATTTGTAGTCTTGGCACGAGTCCTTGGATATGTGGTTATGATAGTCTGGCATTATGCATTCCATCATTATGAAAGTGGTTATTGATATTGCATGTGATTATTCGATTAGTAGAATATCCATGTGAATAAGTAAATGGAATTATTCCATTTTACTTTTGCCATACTATGTTGAAGTTCAAGTTTAAAAGTCTTTTGATTTAGTTATACATTTCCTTAAATGTTTATGCTTATTTTTGAATGTTTCTGCTATATTGTTATCCTTACTGGGCATTTGAGCTCACCCATTTTCTATGTTTTAATTTTCCCAGGATGTGAAGAAGTAAGTTATGAATGACCTATAGGGATAGTATGTGGGGATACGAGTGTGGAATATGGAGATAATGTTGTTGTAGTAGTTTTTCACTTTGTCATGTAATGTAAAACTTTATGAATATATCTAGTGTTTCCAAGGCTACTAAACCAATCGGTCTTTCGAGATTTGATCTTTCTTGTGATCATGCCAATGTAATGTAATAATGCACCGAATCTGGGTAACTAGGGTCGGGGCGTTACATATATTTTTTTAGGTTTTTAGGGGTTTAATATTTTTTAGGATTTAAGGATTTCGTAGGGTTTTTTTGGTTGTTAGGTTTTTTTTCATTTTATGGATTTTTAGGGTTTTTATGTGTTTTAGGGATTTTGAGGGCTTTTGGGTTTTTTGGGGGTTTTTATTTAATTTTTGGGTTTTTTGTGTTATTTTTATTTTCATTGGGTTTTCAATTTTTTTATATATTTTAATGTTTTAGGGGGTTTAAAGGTTTTTTGGGTTTATTTTGTGAGTTTTAATGGGGGTTTTATGGTTTTTAGCGTTTTATGTGTTTTTAGTTTTTTAATTTTTCATAAGGTATTTGTGGGTTTCTAGGTGCTTTTACATTTTTTGTATTTTTATGGATTTTTTTTTATTTTTATGGATTTTAAGGGTTTTTATGGATTTTGATTGTGTTTAGTGTTTTTTACAGTTTTTAGGGGTTTTAGTGTTTTTCGAGTTATTTTGGATTTTATGGATTTTTAGGGTTTTGACATTTTTAGGGGTTTAAAGGATTTATTGATTTTTCAGTGTGTATTAGGTTTTTAAGGTGTTTTAACAGATTTTTTGAGTTCTTATGTTTTTTGTATTTTTAGGTGGTTAAGAGTTTTTTAGGGTTTTTAGCATTTTTGGGGTTTTAATGGTTTTAAATTTTTTTAGGTTTTTTTGATTTTCTTATGGGTTTTCATAATTATTATGCTTTTTTAAATTTTTAGGGATTTTTTAGGTTATTTATAGTTTTTAATAATTTTAGGGATTTTGAGGTTTTTTATGGTTTTTCGGGTTTTTAGGGTTTTTTTATTTATTAGGATTTTATTGTTTGATAGTGTTTTTTTACATTTTTTATGGGTTTAAAGGTGTTTTAGGTTTTTTAGGGATTTTAGGGGTTTTATGTTTTTATGGATTTTTTAACGTTTTTAGGGTGTTTAATTTTTTTTATAGTTTTTTGGGGTTTTAGCAATTATTATGTTTTTAGAGGTTTTAAGTGTTTTTAGTCTTTCAAGGTTTTCTTAAGGTTTTTAAGGGTTTTTAGATGTTTTATGTTTTCTATTATTTTTATTTATTTTTGGTTATTTATTATTTTTTGGGTTTTTTGGATTTTCAAGGGTTTTAGGGTTTCTTTGGTTTTTAGAGTTGTTATGGTTTTTTTGTGTTTTAATGGTTTTTAGGGTTTTTTTTATTTTTTGTGGTTTTATGTTTTCTTGAATTTTAATTTTTTAGGGTTTTCAAGGGTTTTTAGAGTTTTTTAGGGTTTTATGGATTTTTTGTCTTTTTAAGGTTTTTAATGTTTTTAGGGGTTTTATGGTTTTTAGAGTTTTATGGTTTTTTAATGTTTTTATTTTTTATCTATGTTTTTTAAGAGTTTTAAGTGTTTTTAGGTTTTCATATTTTCTTATTATTTTTTGGGTTTTTTTATTTTTAGTGATTTTAGGGGTTTTTTTGGAATTTTATGGTTTCTAGGGTTTTTATGGATTTTGAGGGTTTTATGGGTTTTGGGTTTTTAGGGGTTTATGGTTTTTTGGATTCTCGTGATAATTTTTTATTTTTAAGTGTTTTAAACTTTTCAAGAGTTTTTTTATCATTTTTAGTGTTTTAAAAGGTTTTTAGATTATTTAGTGGTTTTAAGGGTTTTATATGGTTTTATAATTTTTAGGTGGTTTTATGGGCTTTTCAAGGGTCTAGGGGTTTTAAGGCCCTTTTATTGGTTTTATGGGTTTTAATGTTCTTTAGGTTTTTAGGGTTTTCTTAAGGGTTCTTACGGATTTTTAAGAGTTTATTTTTTTTATTTTTCTAGGGTGTTTAATGTTTTCAGAGTTTAAAATTTTTATGGTTTCGAAAGGTTTTTACAGTACATAGTGGTTTTTGGGGTTTTGTGGGATTTAAGGGATTTTAATGGTTTTTAGGGGTTTTTAGGGGTTTTTAGTTTTCATATTTTTTAGGGATTTTTATGATTTTTGGTAAATTTAGGCCTTTTTTGGATACTTATTATTTTTAGGGTTTGTAGTGATTTTGAAGGTTCTTATGGTCTTCCCAGGTTTTTAGGGTTTTATGGTTTTATTTAGGTTTTTATTGGATTTTTATATTATTTTTAGTTTTATGGGTTTTTATATTTTTTTAATTTTTTTATGGGTTTAAATGGTTTTTATACTTTCTAGTGGGTTTTAGGGGTTTTATAGGGTTTTGGGGGGTTTTATGGGTTTTACGGGGTTTTTATGATTTTTAGGGGTTTTAGCGTTTTTTAGGTCTTTATGTTTTTCTATGTATTTTTATGTTTTTAATGTTTTCTCAGGGTTTTCAAGGGTTTATGTTTTTTTATCTTTTTAGGGATTTTATGTTTTTTATGTATTTTTAAGGTATTTATGGATTTTTAGGGTTTTTTTGTTTTTTGGGTTTTTAGGGGTTTTCTTGAGTTTCTTAATTTTAAGGTTTTTTATAGTTTTTTAACATTTTTAGTGGTTTAAAGGGGTTTTAGAGATTTTGGTGTGGTGTTAGTGGTTTTTTTAGTTTTTAGGGTTTTTAGGCTTTCTAGGTATTTTTATAGTTTTTAGGTTTTTAGGGGTTTTAGCATTTTTTAGGTTTTTAGGGGTTTTAAATGTTTTTATGTTTTTAAGGTTTACTTTGGGTTTTTAGTGTTTTTTGGATTTTTTACATTTTCGAGGATTTTTATGGATTTTTTAGAATTTTTATGGGGTTTTAGGGATTTTAGGGATTTTAAGGATTTTGAGGGTTTTTATGCTTTTTTTTAGGTTTTTACGGTTTTTTGCATATTATGGGTGTTTAAGTTTTTTTATTGTTTTTGAATTTTTATAAAGGTTTAAAGGAGTTTTTAGTGTTTTTAGTGGTGATAGGGTTTTATGGGGTTTTTTTGTTTTTATTGTGTTCAATGTTTTTAGGGGTATTAGGGATTTCTTATGTTTTTTCAGGGTTTTTAGACTGTAATATGTTTTTTTGGGATTTTTAGGAATTTTTTCTCATTTTTATTGTTTTTAGGTATTTTGAGGGGTTTGGGGGTTTTTGGGTTTTTAGGGTTTTTAGAGTTTTTATAGGTTTTCTGGGTTTTTGGGTTGTTTTGATTTTTTAGGGATTTTATGGTTTTAAATATTTTTTTTACATTTTCAGGGGTTTAAAGGGTTTTAGAGTTTTTAATGGATTTTTTGGGTTATTATGGGTTTTTAATATTTTAGGGGGATTTACTATTTTTTTCAATTCTTAACGTTTTTAGGTTTTATAGGTTTTTATAGTTTCTATGTTTTTAATGATTTTTAGGTGTTTTCATGACTTTTAAGGTTTCTTATATTTTTAGATATTTTAAGTATTTTAAAAAAATATGTTTTTAGGGATTTTATGGATTTTGATGGGTTTATGGTTTTTATGGTTCTTTTTAGATTTTAAATGTTTTTTATTTTTATTTGTTAGGGTTTTAATGTTTTTTTATGATTTTTTAATTTGTTTGGGGTTTAAATGGCTTTTAGTGAATTCAGTGGGTTTTTGGTTTTTATGATTTTGTTGGGTTTTTAAGGTTTTTAGGGATTTTAGGGTGTTCAAGTTCAATTTCGTGGTTTTAGAATTTTTTGGGTTTTATGAGTTTAAAGTGTTTTTATATTTTTAATGTTTTCTTAGTGTTTTTCTGGGTTTCTAGGGGTGTTTATGTTTTTCAGGATTTTTATGTATTTTATGAATTTTTATGGCCTTTTGGGTTTTTAGGGATTTTGAGGGTTATTGTTTTTTTAGAATTTTTATGTTTTTTAGGTGTTTTAAGTGTTTTTATATTTTTAGGGGTTTTTTATGGTTTGTAATCATTTTAGAGTTTTTTTCTTTTAGTGATTTTATGTATTTTTTAGGATTTTTATGGTTTTTAGTGATTTAGTGTTTTTGAGGGGTTGTATGGTTTTTATGTTTTTTAGGGTTTTTTTATTTCTTTATAGTTTTTAGGCTTTTAGTGTCTTTTAATGTTTTTAGGGGTTTAAAGGGGTTTTAGAAGTTTTTTGGGTTCGTAGGATTTTTCTGTTTTTTATGGGTTTTGAGGTTTTTAGGGGGGTTATAATTTTAGTTTTTAGGGGTTTATGGGTTTTTTGGGGTTTTAGTGTTTTTAGATTTTTTGGGGCATTAAGTGTTTTTAGGGTTTTAAGGTTTTTTTTGGTTTTTCATATTTTAGGGTTTTTACATTTTTAGTGGTTTTAGTAGGTTTTTATCATTTTTATGGGGTTTTAGGGTTGTTAAGGACTTTTAATATTTTTTTAGTTTTTATGTTATTTGGTTTTTTTATGGGTTTTAGGGTATTTTTTAAATTTTAAGGGTTTTTATGGGTTTTTTGAGATGCTTTACATTTTTTGGGGTTTAATGGGGTTTTATAGTTTTTAGTTGTTTTAGTGATTTATGGGTTTTAGGGTTTTTTACTATTTTTAGGATTTTTAGGATTTATTAGGTGTTTTAACGCTTTTTATATTTTTTAGGGTTTTTAATTATCTTTAGGGTTTTTAGCGTTTTTATAGTTTTTATGTATTTTTAGGGTTTTTATGATTTTTATAGTCATTTGGGGTTTTAGGGATTTTGAGGGTTTTTAGGTTTTATATGGTTTTTTTGGGTTTTTAGGGGTTTTAGATATTTTGAGGGCCACCTTAAGGGCTTCGAGCCCCCTCAAGGCCTTTAAGGCCACCTGATTTACAGTTGCACAGACAGATTCTACAAGGAACTGCTCCATAGGATGAAAGAGTAGAGTGCATTCACTAAAGCAAGGATAAATGGACTTGGAAGAATAAGAGGGTATGACATTTTCCATCGGTACTAAACCTATGCACCTCCGCACATAGACATACTAGCTGAACAGCCATGCAAAGGTGGAGAGTTGATCCTGATGCAAATGCTGAGGAGGGGCGATTTCAAGTAGTCATAATCTGTATGATTTCATTAAGACCTACGAGTCCTGTAATGTCTCAAAACCTATGGGCTATGTAATATCTAAGACTACGGGCCTTGTAAGGGTTCCCCATCATCCCTTAAAAGGGGGTTATTAGAAAATCAATAAAAAATAAGGCCTTCGGGCCATTCAGTCAAGGTTTTATATGGGTTTTTGTGATTTTAGGGTTTTTGTGATTTTAGGGTTTTTTGTGATTTTAGGGGTTTTTTTGAGTTTTTAGGGGTTATAGAGTTTTTAGTGGTTTAAGTTTTTGGGGTGTTTTTAGAGTTTTATTGTTTTTATGGATTTTATCGCTTTTTAGGTTTTTTGGGGGTTTAAGCATTTTACATCAATTATGGTTTTCTTAGGGGTTTTCAGGTTTTTTTGAGGTTTTTATATTTTTATCGATTTATTTTTGATATTTTATGATTTTTATGTTTGTTTAGGTTTTTAGGTATTTTTATAAGTTTTAAGGTTTTATGTTTTTTATTGTTTTTTGGGGTTTCAGGGTTTTTTTAGTTTTGTTAGGTTTTAATATTTTTTAGCTTTTTAAACATTTTAAGGGATTTTAATTCTTTTTAAAAAAATTAGTGGGTTTTCTAAGGTTTTTATGGTCTATTGGGTTTTATAATGTTTTTTATGGGTTTTTATAGTTTTATGGTTTTTGGGTTTTTAATGGTTTTTAGGGACTTTAGGTTTTTATGGGTTTTATGATTTTTGATGTTTTTAAAATTTTTATAGGGTTTTTGGGTTTTTTTGTTTTTAGGGATTTTAGGGAATTTATAGTATTGGGGGGGGGGGGGTTCTAGGTTTTTAGGTGTTTTCATTGGTTTTAGAGAGTTTTTGGGCTTTTAGGGTTTTTTTATTTTTTGGATTTTTTTATTATTTTGGGTTTTAAGGGTTTTTAGAATTTTTTATATTTTTAGGGACATAAAGGGCTTTTAGAGTTTCTAGTTCTGTTTTTGCGTTTTTAGGGGTTATTAGGGGTTTTAAAGATTTTAATGATTTTTTATGGTTTTTAGAATTTGTAGGGTTTTATGGGTTTTTATGGTTTTTTGTTTTTCTTATGTTCATTTGGGTTTTTTAGAGTCATTAAGAATTTTTATGGTTATTAGTTTTATTGGGGATTTTGAGGGTTTAAGTTTTTTTTGTGTTACATGGGGTTTTTGGGTTTTTAGGATTTTTTTTTGAATTTTTATAGATTTTATGATTTTTGATGATTTTTTAACATTTATAGGGGTTTAATGGTTTTTAGAGTTCTTAGGGGGGTTCAAGATTTTTAGGATTTTTATTGGTTTTAGGTGCTTTTATAGGTTTTAGGGGATTTATGGTTCTAGGGGTTTGGGGGGGTTTTAGGGTTTCTAGCGTTTTAAGATATTTAGGGATTTTATGTTTTTTTGGTTTTTTAGGTTTTTTAAGGGTTTTTTGAGTTTTTTTATATTTTTTGGGATTTATTAAAAAAATAGGGTTTTTGGGTTTTTAATGATTTTGGGTGTTTTAGGATATTTAGGGTTTTTATGGTCTTTTGGGTTTTTAGGTTATTATAGAGTTTTTTAATGTTTTTATGGTTTTCCAAGGTATTCTATTGTTTTTAGGGATTTAATTGGTTTTTTGAGTTTTTAGTGGCTCTATGGTTTTTTGGTTTTTTGGTTTATAGGGGGTTTTATGGTTTAATATTTTTTAGGGTTTTTATCATTTTTTAGGTTTTTAACGGTTTTATGTGTTTTTATGTTTTTAAGGTTTTCTTAGGTTATTTTTAGGTTTTTGGATTTTTTATGTTTTTTTGTATTTTTAAGGCTTTTTAATTATTTTTACATCTTTTTAGGGATTTTAGTGATTTTTAGGGTTTTAGGGTTTTATGGATTTTTATGGTTTTTTTGTGTTTTAGGGCAGGGGGGGTTGAGTTTTCTATGGTTTTTAGGTTTTTTATAGTATTTAACATTTTTACAGTTTTAAAAGGTTTGTTATTGTTTTAGTGATTTTTAGAGAATTATGGGGTTTTATGGGTTTTATGGTTTTTGGGTGGTTTTGAAGGATTTTATTGGTTTTATGCTTTTTAGTGATTTTAGGCTTTTAATATTTTATAGGTTTTAGAGGTGTTAAGTGTTTTTATGTTTTTATAGTTTTCATAGGGATTTTCAATGTCTTTTTGGATTTTGAGGATTTTTTTTGTTATTTTGAGGGTTTTTTGGGTTTTTATGTTTTATTTTCTATTTTTTATTGTTTTAATGGTTTTTATTGTTTTTCACAGTTTTACGGGTTTTGAAGGTTTTTTAAAATTTTTAGTTTTTTTAGGTTTTCTTGCGGTTTTAGGATTTTAATGTTTTTAGGGGTATTATGGTTTTTATGTTTTTTTTATTTATATTTTTTTAGGTTTTTATAATTTTCTTAGGGGTTTTCTGGTTTTTAAGTCTTTTTACCGTTTTTATAGATTTTGAGGGATTTTGTGTATTTTTAATATTTTACGTGTTTTTAGGGATTTTGAGGGTTTTAATGGTTTTTTTTATTTTTAGGGGTTTTTTGAGTTTTGAAGGTTTTTATAGTTTTTATTGTTTTCAAGAGTTTTATAGATTTTTATAGATTTTAGTGTTTTATGGTTTCTATTAGATTTAGGGATTTTAACAGTTTTTAAGGGATTTTTTGTTTGTTGGGTTTTAGGGTTTTTCAGGATTTTTTTGGGGTTTTCATAATTTTTTAGGTTTTTTAGAGTTTTTAATTTTTTTATGTTTTTATGATTTTATTAGGGTTTTTTAAAAATTTTGTGCATTAAGGGATTTTTAGTAATTTTTATGATTTTTACGGTTTTTTTTGTTACAGGGATTAGGAGTGTTTTTTGAGTTTTTAGGGGTTTAATTGTTTTTATAGTTTTTAACATTTTTAGGGATTTAAAGGGATTTTATAGTTTTTAGTGGTTTTATAGGGGTTTTAGAGTTTTTAGTTGTTTTACTAGGGTTTTATGGGTTCTAGGGTTTTTTAGTTTTTTAAGTGTTTTTAAGGGGTCCTAGGATTTTTTTGATTTTTTTTTGTGTTTTAGGGTTTTTATATTTATTAGGTTTTTAGGGGTTTTAATTTTTTCTTAAGTTTAAGTATTTTATTAGGGTTTTTAGCGTTTTTAGCGTTTTTTCATTTTTATGGAATTTTAGGGATTTTATGATTTTGATGGTTTCTAGTGGTTTTAGGTATTATTATGGGTTTTGGATTTTTTATGGTTTTTAGAGGTTTTTTGGGTTTGAAATATTTTATTTATTTTTTAGGGTTTTATGGGGTTTTCTATTTTTTATTTTAGCGTTTTAAAGACTTTTTAGTGGTTTTAGGGTTTTATGAGGTTTGAAGGGGTTTTATGGGTTTATTGGTTTATGGTTCAATGGTTTAATGGTTTTTATTTTTTTTTAAGGATTTTTATAATTTTTTAGTTTTTTTAGGGGTATTAATATTTTTAGGTTTTTAAGGATTTATTAGGGTTTTCAGGGTTTTTTTAAATTTTTAGGGTTTTTAGGGTTTTTTTATTTTTATAGTTTTTAGGGTTTTTAGGGATTTTGATGGTTTTTAGGGATTTTATAGTGTCTTTGGGGTTTTAGGATTTTTTGTGTACATAGTGTTTTTAAGGTTTTTAGGGGTTTTTAACACTTTTAGGGGTTTAAAGGGTTTTTATTATTTTTAGTTATTTATTAGAATTTTATGGGTTTTTTGGGGGTTTTAGTGTTTTTGGGGTATTATGGTATTTAGGGTTTTTTATTGTTATTAGAGTTTGAAGGTTTTTTAGGGGTTTAATGTGTTTTAGGTTTTAATGTTTTATTAGAGTTTTTTTCCAGGATATTAGGGTTTTTATATTTTTAGGGACTTTTAGGATTTTTTAGGATTTTTGGGGGTTTTTGGATTTTTAGTGATTTTTAGGGTTTTTAGGTGTTTTAGAGGTTTTATGGTTTTTTTGGGCTTTTTTTAGATTTTTGAGTTTTTTTAGTTTTTTAACATATTATGGGTTTAAAGGGTTTCTAGGGTTTTTAGTGGCTTGGGTTTTTTATGGGTTTTGAGGGGTTTTATAGTTTTATGGGGTTTTTTGGGTTTTTAAGGTTTTTTATGGTTTTAATGGGTTTTAGGTTTTTATAGGTTTTCAAAATTTATAGGTTTTTAAGGATTTCTTATGTTTATTCAAATTTTATAGGGTTTTTACATTTTTATGGATTTATATAGATTTATAAGTATTTTTATTATTTTTAGGGTTTTTAGGAATTTGTGGGGTTTAGAGTTTTTTTGGTTTGTATGGTCTTTAAAGTTTTCTTTGAATTTTATTAACATATTTTGGTCTCATAAAAGTTTTTATAGTTTTTACTGGTTTTTATTGTTTTTTGGGTTTTTATGGATTTTTGATGTTTTTATAGTTTTTTATGATTTTAAATTTTTTTAGGGCTTTCAAGTTTTTAGAGATTTTTAGGATTTTTATGGGTTTAAGTGATTTTAGGTTTTTATGTTTTTCGTAGGGTATTTCAATGTTTTTATGGGTTTTAACATTTTTAGGTATTTTTAAGGGTTTATAGTGTTTTAGGGTTTACAGAGATTTAGAGAGGCTGTAGGGTTTTTCATGATTTTTTGCGGGGATTTAAGGTTTTTATTGTGTTTTTTAGGGTTTTTAATGTTTTTTACATTTTTATAATTTTTAGGGGTTTAATGGGTTTTTGGAGTTTTTAGTGGGTTTTGAGGATTTTTATGGGGTTAAAGGGGGTTTTGTGGTTTTTAGTAGATTTTACAGTGTTTAGGTTTTTTTAGGGATTTGTGCATTTTAATATTTTTTCGGCTTTTAGGGGTTTTAAGTGTTTTTAGAAATTTATAGTTTACATAGGGTTTTTAGCATTTTTTTTGTTTCTGAGGATTTCCAGGGATTTTTTTGTATTTTTATAGCTTTTAGATTTTTCATGGATTTTTAAGGTTTTTTGGGTTCCTAGGGTTTTATAATTTTTTATGGTTTTTTTGGTTTTTTTAGTTTTTGGGGTTTTTAGAGTTTTTTAATGTTTTTAGGGGTTTAAAGTGGTTTTATAGGATTTTGGGTTTTTTGGGTTTTTTTATGTTTGTAGAGTTTTTATGGGTTTATGGTTTTTAGTGTTTTGGGGGTTTTTAAGGGTTTTAAACATTTTAGGTTTTTAGGGGTTTTATGTTCTTTTATTGTTTTAAGGTTTTATTATGGGTTTTCTTGATTTCTAGGATTTTTTATATTTTTATTGATTTTAGAGATTTTTAAGATTTTTATGGTTTTAAATTTTTTTAGGGATCTTGAGTTTTTATAGGATTTTTTAGGGTTTTAGGGGTTTTGTGTTTTTTTGTTGTGTTTTAGTAGTTTTATGAGTGTTTTAGGGTTTTAAATGTCTTTTAGAGTTTTTAACATTTTTAGGGGTTTAAATGGTTTTTAGAGATTTTAATGTTTTTACAGTTTTAGGGGGTTTATGGGTTTTTAATATTTTTATGGGTTTTATAGTTTTTGGGATGTTTAAGGATTTTAGTGTTTTTATAATTTTTCAGGTTTTTAAGGGCTTTAATTGTTTTTAGGTTTTTAGGGTTTTTTAGGGGTTTTCAATGTTTTAGGGTCTTTATTTTTTTAGGATTATTATGTATTTTTTAGGATTTTTATCGTTTTGAGGGTAAATAGGGTTTTAAGGGGTTTTAAGGGGTTTGAGGTTTTTAGGTTTTTTTTTATTTTTATGATTTTTTAGGTTTTCCGTTTTTTTAATGTTTTAGCAGTTTAAAGGGAATCTATATTTTTATTGAGTTTTTGTGGTTCAGGGGGGTGTTAGGGTTTATATGGTTTTTAGGGTGGGGGGGGGGGGTTGGGTTTTAGGGTTTTCTGTAGTTATTATTTCTTTTTATGTTTTCAGGGGATGAAAATGTTTTATGGTTTTTAAGGTTTTCTTAGAGTTTTTCAAGTGTTTTAGGGGTTTTTTGTTTTTATGATTTTTTAAGGACATTGGGGGATTTAGGGGGGTTTTTTGAGATTTTTTAATTTTATGGTTTTTCGTAGTTTTTATCATTATTAGGGTTTTAAAGGTTATTTTGAGTTTTTAGTGATTTTTATTGTTTCCCTTGGTTTTTATGGTCTTTAGGGTTTTAAGGGTTTTTTAGGTTTTTAGATGGTTTTAGTGTATTTGTGTTTTATAGTTTTCTTTGAGGTTTTCATAGTTTTTAGTAATTTTTATGTTTTTTTGGGATTTCTTGGGATTTTTTATGATTTGTTGGTTTTTTATGGTTTTTAGGCATTTTTTGGGTTTTTTGTGTGTTTTAGGGTTTTGTGGATTTATGGTTTTTTTGGTTTTTAGGGTAATTTTGAGTTTTTTTTTGGTTTTATGGGTTTTTAGAGTTTTCAATTTCTTTATATTTCTAAACACTTTTTAGATTTATTAGTAATTTTTAGCGTTTTATTGGTTTTAGGGTTTTAATGATATTTAGGGGTTTTAGGGTTTTATGAATTTTAAGTGTTTTAGGTTTTTATGTTATTCTTAGGGATTTTCTGAGTTTTTTACATTTTTAAGGATTTTAATGTATTTTAATGGTTTTTATGATTTTTATGGTTTTAAGTGTTTTTTGGGATTTTGAAGAGTTTTTAGGGGTTTTAGGGGTTGTAGGGGTTTTTTGTGTTTCCTGTTATTTTTAGGTTTTTAAGTGTTTTTTAACAATTTTGGCATTTAAAGGGTGTTTAGAATTTTTATGGGATTGTAGGATTTTTAACATTCTTTTGGATTTTTAATGTTTTTATTGGTTTTTATGGTTTTTAGGCTTTTTACTAGGTTTTAAGGTTTTTAGCATATTTTGGTTTTAAGGGTTTTAAGTGTTTTTAGGTTCGTAAGGTTTTATTTGGGGTTTTCAAGGGTTTTAGGGTTTTATGATTTTCTTGTTTTTTAGGGTTCTAATGGATATTTAGGGGTTTATGGTTTTTTTTTGTTTTTTAGGGTTTTAGTTTTTTTTGAGTTTTTTAAGGTTTTATGGTATCATAGACATTTTTAATGTTTTTTGAGTTTAATGGGTTTTTAGAGTTTTTAATGGTATTTTAGGGGTTTTATGGATTTTTAGGACTTTTAAACATTTTTAGTTGTTTTTTTAATATTTTGTGTTTTTATTGTTTTTTATAATTCTAGGGTTTTATTGTTTTTTATATTTTTATAGGTATTAAGTACTTTTAGGCTTTTAAGGTTTTGTTAGCGGTTTTTAGGGTTTTTAATTTTTTTACATTTTTTGGGTTTTTAGGGATTTTCGTTGTTTTAGTTTTTATTAGGGTTTTGTGGGTTTTATGGTTTTTTAGGTTTTGGGATTTTATAGTTTTTAGAAAGTTTTAGGGATTTTATAGTTTTTAAGGATTTTTGGGTTTTATGTTTTTTGGGTATTTTATGGTTTATAGAATTTTTATGTTTTTAGGGGTTTTAAGTGTTTTTAGTTTTTTAACGTTTTCTTAGGGGTTTTAAGGGTTTTATTGTTTTTTTCATTTTTAGAGATTTTTATATATTTTTTAGGGATTTAGGGTTTTTTGTATTTTGAGGGGATTAGGGATTTTAAGGTTTTTTGGTTTTAAGGGTATTTTTGAGTTTTTTAGTGTTATTAAGGTTTTTTAGTGTCTTAAATATTTTTATGTGTTTAAAGGGTTTTTATAGTATTTGTGGGGTTTTTTGGGTTTTAATGGGTTTTAAGGTTTCTTAAAGTTCTTAGGGGTTTTAAGGGTTCAAAGGGTTTTAGGACCTTTTAGGGTTTTTAGGGGTTTTAACATTTTTTGGTTTTTAGGGGTTTTAAGTGTTTTTTTTGTTTTGAAGGTTTTCTTAGGAGTTTTTATGATTTTTATGATTTTTTCATTTTTATGGATTTTAAGGACATTTATTTTATTTTTATGGTTTTAGGGGTTTATAGATTTTCAAGGATTTTAGTTTTTATTAGAGTTTTCTAGGTTTTTGTTTTTTTTAGTGTTTTCATGGATTTTTTAGTTTTTTAGGGGTTTTAAGGTTTTTTATAGTTTTTAATGTTTTAGTGGGTATAAAGGGTTTTTAGGTTTTTTATTAGTTTCTTGAGATTTTGTTTATTTTTAGCATTTTTAATGATTTTAGGGGTTTTTATGTTTTTTAGGGTACATGGGATCTGTGGTTTTTATAATTATTAAGTGTTTTTATGTTTTTTATGTTTTTATTTGGGGTTTTTTCTGAATTTAGGTATTTTATGTGTCTATATATTTTTTGGGATTTTTATGATTTTATTTGTTTTTAGGGATTTTTGGTATTTTGTGGGTTTTTATATTTTTTTTTGTGTTTTTAGTGTTTTTCTGGGTTTTTAGTATTTTTTAGTTTCTATGGGTTTTAAGGTTTTTCTAGGATTTTGATGTTTTTAAGAGATTAAAGGGTTTTTATAGTTTTTAGTGGTTCTTAGGGTTTTATTGGATTTTAGGTTTTTCAAAGGTGTTTAGGGATTTTAATGGTTTTTAGAGTTTTTTAGGGTTTTAAGGCTTTTAGGTTTTTCAGTATTTTATGTGTTTTTAAGGTTTTTATGTTTTTCAGGGTTTTTAGGGGTTTATACATTTTTATCCATTCCTAGGGATTTTTAGTATTTTTACAGGTTTGAGGGTTTTTAGGGAATATGAAAATTTTTAGGGATTATGAGAATTCATAGGGATTAATGGGTTTTTAGTGGTTTAATGGGTTTTTAGTGTTTTTTAACATTTTTAGTGATTTAAGGGGATTCTTGAGTTTGTAGTGTTTTTTGGATTTTTATATATTTTTTGGTTTTAATATTTTTGTAGGGGGTTTTATGGGTTTTATCATTTCTAGGGTTTTTAGATTTTTAGGGGTTTTAGCATTTCTTAGGGTTGTGGGTGTTTTATGTATTTTAGGTTTTTAAGTTTTTGTTGGGTGTTTTTAGGGTATTTAGGGGTTTTTATATTTTAATGGATTTTAGGGATTTTTAATGATTTTTGATATTTTTAGGTTTTTAGGGATTTTTATGATTTTTATGATTTTTAGTTTTTATGGTTCTTTTCGGTTTTAGAGTTTTTTGAGATTTTAGGGTTTAAAGGGTTTTTAGAGTTCTTTTTCAGTTTTTATAGATTTTAATTATTTTTAGGTTTTATGGATTTATTAGCTTATTTAATGGTTTTTAGGTTTATTTACATATTTAGGGATTTTTTAGGATTTTATGGATCTTTTGTGTATTTATGGATTTGGGGGGGGGGGGTTGAGGTTTTTGTGTTATTAGGTTTTTTTGTGGGATTTTAGTGTTTTTTTTGAGTTTTTTGGGGTTTAAAGGTTTTTAGTATTTTTGAATATCTTTAGGGAATTAAAGGGGTTTTAGAGTAGTTGGGGTTTAACTTAGTGGTAAGCACCCTGTAATCCTATATGAAAAATGGGGGTTCAAAACCCATGGGGCGTAGGTACTGTAGCAGCAGTGGAACTGTAGCAATGGCTGACACTATAGTAACGACAGGTCACTGTAGCGGCAGTAGAGTACAGTCGCAGCGGCGGGTACTGTGTGGTACGGTAGGAGTGTGGATACTGTAGAAGTTTTATTCACAGAATGGCCCATGGGCCAAAAATTTGGGCCTACGGGCCACGTAATGGGCTAATTTCCCACTTGGCATTCGGGCTATGTAATGGGTCTCCCTCTACCAAGTTAAAAGATGTCTTTTCTTTTCCTTAATAAGAAATGAGGCTTTGGCCCCAAATATTTTTTAAAAAAATGGGTTTTTTTATTTTTTAGTGGGATTTATGGTTTTATGGGTTTTAGGGTTTTTAATGGTTTTATATTTTTTTGGTTATTAGGGTTTTCATCATTTTTATGTCTTTTAGGGATTTCAAGTTTTTTTTTCAGTTTTTAAAGTTTTCTTTGGTGGTTTTATGGGTTTCAAGTGTTTTTATGTTTTTATGGATTTTTTTTGGAATTTTTAGGATTTTTAGGATTTTTATTGGTTTCTAGGATTTTGAGGTGTTTCATGGGTTTTTTGTTTTTTTGGGTTTTATTTTTTTCTTGTTTTTAGGGGGTTTTTTCAATAGTTTTAAACATTTTTAGGGGTTTAAAGGGGTTTTTTGTGATTTTAGAGACTGTTTAAGTTTTTTGTGGATTTTTAAGGGCTTTAAGGGGTTTTTGTGGTTTGTTAGGGTTTTTATGGGGTTTATGGTTATTTATTGTTTTTAAGTTATTCTTGGATTTTTATCATATTTTTTGTTTTTAGGGGTTTTAAGTGTTTTTTGGTTTTTAATGATTAGTTGCGGGTTTTCACATTTTTTACGGGTTTTTACATTTTTTTGGGATTTTTAGGGATTTTTAGAATATTTATGTTTTTATGATTATTTTGGAATATGAGGGGTTTTGGGTTTTTTTTGGTTTTTTGTATTTTCATGGGTTTTTGGGTTTTTCTGATTTTTTAGGGTTTTAAGGAATTTTGAGTTTTTTAATATTTTTATGGGTTTAAGTTATATTTAGAGTTTTTAGTTGTCTTTAGATTTTTATGGTGTTTTACGCTTTTTAAGGGTCTTTGGTTTTTAGGGTATTTAGCATTTTTAGGTTTTTAGGGGCTTTAAGTGTTTTTATATTCTTATTTTTTAGTGTTATTTAGTGATTTAGGATTTTTATATTTTTAGGGATTTTAGGTTTTTTAGTATTTTTATGATTTTTAGGGTTTTTTTTGCATTTTTATGGTTTTAGGGTTTTTCGAGGTTATATAGATTTTTTTTAGTATTTTTTTCTAGTTTTAATGGGTTTTATTATTTCTTATAGTTTTTAACATTTTAGGGGTTTAAATGGTTTTTATAGTTTTAACAATTTTAGGGTTTTTTTCTAGGGTTTTATGTTTTTAATTTTTTTTAGTGGTTTTATGTTTTTAGTATTTTTTGGGTTATTAATGGTTTTTAGGGGTTTTAGCATTTTTTAGGTTTTTAGGTGTTTGAAGTTATCTTATTTTTTTAAGGTTTTATTAGGCGTTTTTAGAATTATTCGAGTTTTTTTGTTTCTTTTATTTTATGGATTTTATGAATTTTTATGGATTTTTATGGTTTTTAGAATTTTTGGCGATTTTAAGGGGTTGTTGTGGTTTTTAGGGTTTTTAGGGGTTTTAAGGTTTTCTAATGTTTTCTTATGTTTTTCAGGGTTTAAAGGGGGTTTTTTAGTTTTAGTGATTTTTAGTGGTTTTATGGGTTTAGAGGGTTTTTTAATGTTTTTAGGGATTTTTTTGGTTTTTAGGGTTTTTTACGATTTTTAGCATTTTTTATGTGTTTAGGGGTTTTACGTGTATCGAGGGTATTAATGGGTTTTAGTGTTTTTCAGGGGTTTTGGTGTTTTTTCTATTTTAGGGTTTTTTGGGATTTTTTATTTTTTATGGATTTTTACGGTTTTTAGGGATTTTGAGGTTTTTTATGGTTTGATTTTTTTTGGGTTTTAGGATTTTTTTATTTTTTCGGGAGTTTATGTCTCTTTAGAGTTTTTTAAGGTTTTTAGGGGTTTAAATGGTTTTTAGAATTTTTAGTGATTTTTTGGGTTTCTATGAGATTTTAGGGTTTTTATGGTTTTATGGGATTTATAGATTTTACATTTTTAAGGGTTTTTGAGGGTTTTTAGAGTTTTATAGTTCTTTTTAGGGGTTTTAAGTGTTTTAGGTTCTAAAATTTTTCTTAGGGTTTCTTCGTGGTTTTTTATGGTTTTTTATGTTTTTAAGGATTTTAGGTATTTTTTTGCATTTTATAGGGTGTTGGACTTTTTAGGGATTTTTGAGTTTTTTAAGGATTTTATAGTTTTTAGGGGGGTTAGGGTTTTTATGGTTTCTTGGGTTTTTTTTACGTTTTTAGGGTTTCTAATGTTTTTAATGTTTTCTACCAGTTTTAGTGGTTTAAATGGTTTTTATAATTTTTAGTGGGTTTTATGGTTTTTATATATTTTCAGGTTTTTTAAAATTTTCATGGGTTTTAGAGTGTTTTAGGGTTTTTTTGGGTTTTGGAGTTTTAGGTTTTTAGGGGTTTTAAGTGTTTTTAGGTTTCTATGGTTTTCTTAGTTTTTTTTCAGGGATCTATACCTTTTTAGGGATTTTAGTGGTTTTTAGTATTTTTATGTTTTTAAGTGTTTTTAAGGATTGTGAGGGTATTTATTTTTTTTAGGGTTTTTATGGCTTTTTGTGTTTTAAGGGTCTTTTCACAATTTTTAGGGTTTTAAAGGATTTAAAGATTTTTTAATGTCTTAAAGTATTAAAGGTTTTTTAGAGTTTTTAATTGTTTTTTGGGTGTTTATGTATTTTTAGGGATTTTTATGGTTTTAGTAGTTTTTATGGATTTTTGGTGTTTAGGGTTTTTAGGTTTTTTAATGGTTTTTATTTTTTTTTTGGTTTTTAGGGGTTTTAATTATTATTTTGTTTTTAAGGTTTTTTGAGCTTTTTATAATGTTCAATGTTTTCAGTTTTTTAACATTTTATGGTTTTAAATGGTTTTTTTGGTTTTTTTGTTTTTAGGGATTTTAAGGGTTTTAGGGTTTTTTGGTTTCTATGGTTTTTTGGGATTTTAGTGTTTTTAAGGGTTTTTTGATTTTTATTGTTTTTATGGGTTTTACATGTTGTTAGTTTTTAATGTTTTGTTAGGTTTTTTTTTTGGTTTTTTGCTGGGTTTTACATTTTTAGGGACTTTTAGGGAATTTTTACTGATTTTTTTGGGTTTCTAGGAATTTTAGGGATTTTAAGGGTTTTTAGGGTTTTATGTTTTTTTGGTTTCTCAAGGTTTTTTTTTATTTTTTAGGGTTTTTAATTTTTTTAATAGTTTATAAACATTTTATCAATTTAAATAGTTTTTAGAGTTTTTAGTGGTTTTTAGGATTTTTATGGGTTGAAAGTTTTTTAGATGTTTTATAGTTTTAATGGTTTTTAGGGGTTTGAAGAACATTTTTTTGTTCTTTAGGGATTTTTGTGATATTTGTTTTTTAGGGGTTTTAATTGTTTTTAGGTTTTTAATTTTTCTTTAGGGATCTTCATGGTTTTTAGGGGTTTTTAGTTTCTAGAGATTTTTGGGGCTTTTTTGGTATTTTTATATATTTTAGGTTTTTTAGTGATTTGGAGGGGGTTTAGGATTTTCATAGGGTTTTTATAGTTTTTTGGGTTTTTAGAGTTTCAGTGGGTTTTATGTGTTTTATGGGTTTTTAGTGTTTTTTATGGTTTTTAGAGGTTTATATATTTTTTAGGGTTTTTTAGGGTTTTTAAGGTTTCATAATTTTTAATGTTTTAAGAGGTTTTAAATGTTTTTAGGTTTTTAAGGTTTTCATTGAGGTTTTTAGTATTTTTAGGGTTTTATGTTTTTATAGATTTTAGTGATTTTTTAGGGTTTTATGGTTTTTAGGTTTTTAGGGATTTTGATAGTTTTTTGGGTTTTTTGGTTTTTTTGGATTTTAGGGGGTAGTTTTAAGTTTTTATGGATTTTATTGAGTTTTAGAGTTTTTTTAAAAAATATGGTTTTATGGTCTTTTATGTATTTAGGAATTTTAATTTATTTTTTAAGATTTTTATTGTTTTTAGGGTTTTAAGGGATTTTGAGGATTTTGAGGGTCTTTTAGGGTTTTTATTTTTTTTTTGGTTTTTTGAGTTTTTTAGGTTTTTTTAGGTTTTTATTGTTTTTAAACATTTTTAAGGGTTTAAAGGGTTTTTAGAGATTTTGGTGGGTTTTTAGGATTTTTATGTTGATTTTATGATTTTTAGGGGGTTTTGGTTTTTAGGTTTTTTTATTGGTTTTTAGGGGTTTAGCGATTTTCAGTGTTTGTAGGTTTTATGTTTGTCTTAGGGTTTTTTCAAGGTTTTTAGGGATTTTTACATTTATAGAGATTATTTAGAATTTTATGGGATTTTTGGGATTTTAGGGTTTTTAGGGATTTTTAGGGTTTTAGAGTTTTTATAGTTTTCAAGGTTTTTGAGTATTTCAGGGTTTTTAAGGTTTTTGGTGTTTTTTACCATTTTATGGGTTTAAATGGTTTTTAAATTTTGAAGTTGTTTTTATGGGTTTTATGGGTTTTTAGGGTTCTTATGGATTTTAGAGGATTTTAGGATTTTAGGGGTTTTTGGGTTTTTAGGGGTTTTGGGTTTTTTATGGGATTTAGGTTTTTTTAGGTTCTTACGGTTTTATTGTTGTTTTTTAAAGGTTTTTACTTTTCTAGGTATTTTAGTGGGTTTTTTTATTTTTATGGTTTTTTGGGGTTTTAGGGATTTTGATGGTTTTTATAATTTTTATAGTTTTTGTGGGTTTAAAGGTTTTTTTGTGTCTTTAGGGGTTTCAAGGGTTTTGAGTTTTTTTAAAAAAATTAGTGTTTAAAATTGTTTTTTGAGTTTTTATGGTTTTTAGGGGGGTTTTTTTGGTTTTTAGGCACTTTCGGGTTTTTAGGGTTTTTATCATTTTTTATGATTTTTTAGGGGTTTAAGTGTTTTTGGGTTTTTAAGGTTTTTATCGGGATTTTAATGTTTTTTACATTGTTTAGTATATATGGATTTTTTTTATAAATTTTGGGGTTTTTAGGAGTTTTAGGGATTTTGTGGGTTTTATTGGTTTTTAGTATTTTTCAGGTATAAATTTTTTGTAAGCTTTATCGGAAGTATGAAATGTGTAAGTGAAGATGTAGCAGTGAGATATAGCCAAAATTTCCAAGGATTAAAGGCGACACCACCAACAAAGGATTCTCCAAGCCTAAATACAATTTCACCGACAATAGATATGCACCACCAGTTCTTGGAAAAGGGAGGTGGCTAAAGTAAAAAAGGATGCACAACAAGCATAACATATTATTCAGTTTCATGTTACTCAATTATAAATTAATTAAAACAAATTATAATGAAATATTAAAGAGAGTTAAATGAACCATATTAAATTATAAGGCAAAGGGCACTCAAAATGAACATAAATGTATAAAAACACTTCCCCATGCTATTTAATGATCTTTCTAACTAATGTAGTGAAATTCCATCTTAAAGAATATTTTTTCCTAGTTGAATCTCTTCTTTAATTTGTTTTCACGAATCTCCTTCCTTTTCCATGTGGATAAGTCATTTTGTGCCCCAACTAAGTGTGATTTGGTCCACCATGGCGTTGGATGTCAAAAAGTTTCAGATGGTTCAATCCAAATAACAATTGGGCTTAAAATATTTTTCAAGCCCAAAATTAGTCTCCTTGGGTTGAATGTTATTTTTATCGTTTTCCCTGGTTGGAGAGTATTTTCCGTCAAATACTTGGAATCTTCTTCTTAAATGTATGGAGATTAGTCACCAATGTTGAACATTGCATAAATGCTAGAAAAATCATCAGGTAAATTGATTTTATTGGTATTTTTTCCCACTCGTTCAAGAAATTTGAATGAAACTTCAACTCATGGCACTATCTTTAGTTTCTTCTTATGAAGGAGAATCCACACATTGACTCTAGTTTGGAAAATGCATAGCTTAAGATTCTTGTTATCTCTCCTCTTTTATATTTCATTATACTTCTCTATTTCAGCATGAATAGATTCCTGAATATTCTTTATCTATTTTTATTTCTGTTGCACATCAATATTAACCTTAAAATCAATTCTGAAATAGAACAATTTTATAAGAGTGATTGGATTGATGCCATAAAACACTTTTAATGGAGAATGTTGAGTGGTATCACTAGGAAATATATTATAAAAAATTCCTCTTATGCAAGATGTAAATATCAATCTCTCATATTTTTATTCCCCAGTGTTCTCAGGATAGTGAAAAATGTAGGCTTGGTAACTTCCATTTTCCAATAAGTTTTAGGGTTATGGGAAGTTCTAAAAAGAAGGTTCTTACTGAATTTACCCTATAATATCCTCCAAAAATGGCCAAGAAATTCAGTGTCTCTAACTAAAACAATGTTTTGATGAATTACATGAAGTTGAACAATCACATTAAAAAATGATTATGCCACTTTCACTAAATATTCAATCTTATGGAAAGTTATGAAATGATCTTTCTTATAAAATAATTCAACAAAAACCATTATGGAATATTTACCTCACTAAGTCTTTGGTAAATCCATAATGAAATCTATATTGAGATCTTCCCATGGTTGATCTGAAATAGGTAATTTAGTGTATATAATTGGCATGAAATTAAAATTTCCTCTTTGGCATGCCTAGTATCTCGAATTAATTTCTTGGAATTTAGATTTCATTTTGGCTAGTAGGAATTCTCCTTTAGTATCTCCTTGGTTTTTTATATGTAAAAATGACCTGAAAGTTCCCCTTCACGTTCCTTCTGAATGAGAAAGTCCATATAATTATCATTTGGAACAGAAATATTTTTTCTCAAAAAGATAAACCTATATTGTATAGAATAATCCTCCACAAATCCATTTTTACATTAGATTAAAATAGAATTAAACTCCATATCATGTTGATAATATTCTATCATAAGTTAAAATCAAAAAAATCAAGATTTTAGAATATAAAGTAATACATACCTTCAAGATACATCATTTCCCATCATTTTATCATGAACCTTATTGTATTTTGACACAAATAATAATTATTGTAATAATTCCACCCACATTTCATTCCTTGACCTTAGATTTTGTTATCCATTAATAAATCTCAATGTCTGATACTCAGAATAAAGAACCAACTATTTTAGTCTCAAATAATGAGACCAATGATCTAGGGATCTCACAATTACTTAAAATTACATATGTTTGATGATTTAATTCCTCTTAAATCATTCATTTTCTCACTAAAATATACAATATGATTATTTTGTTGGATAAGAAAAATGCATATCCAAACTCCACTATATCACACTCCAATTTAAATACTCGATCAAAATTAGGTAATTCCAAAACTAGTACTTCACACAAATTTTTCTTAATGATTTCAAATTCTTCATTTTCATGCTTTGACCACTCATATTTACCATTTTCAAGAATTTAGTTATAGGTTCCATTATAGTTCTGAATTCAGAAACAAAATTATGATAAAAAGATATCAAACCACGAAAACCATGAAAACCACTTAATTTTTTGATGGATTGTGGTTGTGTTCAGGACTTGATTAATTACACTATTGATTCATTTACCATGAAACTTTATTTAGAAACCAAATATCCTAAGAACCCCACATGCATTAAAAAAATCACACTTTTCTATCTTTCCATATTGCATTTATTCCCATGGAATTTTAAATACCAATTGATGATGATTCACAAGGCTCTTCACATCCTTTCTTGAAATAAAATATCATCTAGATAAAATAAATAAATTTACAAATAAAAGGTTTATAACTTCATTAATGAGTTCCATGATAGTACTATAAGCATTTGAGTGGTTTAATGGAATTACCATCCACTCAAAAAATCCACATTTGGTTCTAAATGTTGTTTTCCACTCATCCCCTTCCATTATTTGAAATTGGTGGAATGCACTATGATGATAAACATTCTAAAAGATTAATGACCCCTAAAATTCATCAAGAAGATAATTGGGTCATGGAATAGGATACATAAACTTGAGAGTAATATTATTGATAGCTCTACTATCAATACACATGTGATACATACCATCTTTCTTCATCACTAACAATTCTAGAACTAAAAAAGGGATTAAGCTTGGCCTTATAAAGCCTCAATCTATATTTTTTTCACTTTCTTTTGAAATTACATTGATTCCCTAGGATTATAGTGATATGCGGGTTTATTAGTAAATTATTCACCTGGTAAAAGATTACTCTAGTTTTCAATGCCTCTAAATGGTGGTAATCCTTCTACAAGATAATTATGAAAAAACATGATATTCATCTATCAGGGAATGATCTAACAGATAGTGATGGATCTTCTCCTCATAGTATGAATTTTACATCATCAATAAATAAAAAACTAGTTTTTTATTATTGATTACTTTCTCCACATGAGATTTATTGATAAATATTCTATCTCTATGAGCTTTTGGAAATTATTTTTCTTGATTATTTTGGGATGGATTCAAGGGATCATGTGTGATATTATTTTCCACTATAAAACTACCAAGGTATTTGGTGAGTCCTTTCACAAAAGTAATGCTTTCGATGTCACAAATTATATTTACCCTAACAAGTATACCACAAGTAAGGGGTCGATCCACAGGGAACTATGAGGTTATTTTTATCTTGCTTAACATTAGTTTGTATTTTTGTTTTTAGTGAAGTATTCTAGATTTAGAGTCGATTTTTTTTTGGTTGTTTGGGTATAAAAATAAAAATTGGTTTTTAAGCTTCTTTTAACAAATTAATTACTAAAATGAAAGTAAAGATGGGAAAATTGGTTTTGATGAAAATAAAGAGAGAAATGCGTTGGGTTATGGATTTGTGATAAGTTGATTATTAAATCAAATTGCTTATGAGGTTGTGTTGTTCATAATAACCTAACTTTCTGGGTTTAATTTGTAATAAAGTTTCCTTGGTCCGGTAAACATTATATTTAGAGCTGAAGAAACAAACTCCTTGATCTGGTAGTTAGTGTTTAACTGATATTTATTTAGCTTAGTCCATTTTGAGCCGACAGATACTTCCAATGGTCATGGAGTTGTTCATCTTTATTCTTCTTTTCAATCCCTTAAAATTCTGCCCTTGGTCGGGTACAGAATTTCCAGGGATGATATAAAGTGATTTAAGAAGAATAAGGAGAGATTATTAAAACAAAAACATTCAGTGCAACTTAATTCAAATTAAAACTCATCAGATTCCACAACCCCAACACACTGGGTGTTTATTTACACATATTGAAAATGATAAACACAAAACTATTTATACCTGATGAAATCATGCTTGGAACTTCGAAAAAGGAATGGTTATTTGGTAGACAGAATAATGGTAGTACGAAGACAGTGTGTCTTTCCTTCAGAGCTTCCATACAATATTCCCACACACTCCCCTAACATTCACCATTTGGTCCGGAGGCCAATGCATATTTTTATAGAAAAAATAAGTACATGGCGTGTAGCAAATGTACACGTTGTGTACTTTTGTCAACACGTTTTTGGCTTCAGTTTCTCTGCTGGTAGGTGTCCTAACACGTCGTCTTTGACTTGTAACATGGTGTCGCCGGGTAGATGAATGTACAGGGTGTGTAGCGCCGCCATACATGCCATGTAGTCTCAAAATTTGGCCCCCAACCAGTTCTAGAAATACATAGATGGCGTGTATAAATGGCACACAATGTGTCCACTTTGGCTGTCCACATGGGCCTGTAGACTCTTCTCGGCCCCCAAATGCTTCTAGAAATTCATACACGACATGTAGAAATGTGAACTCAGCGTGTACTACATTCTGGTTACATGGGAATGTATTTTTCCTAGTCAACCCGTGTCTGAACTGGAATGTACATGGCGTGTATATGAGTACATGCCGTGTAGTTTCAATTTTTTTCTCTGTTCTTCTTCGTTTTGTGTACATGGCCATAATCCTCTTGGAAATGAACAAGATCGCCAAAATCAAAGTATTTGTTCTCTAAAAATTACGTAATTGATGGAAACTTGTTCTTAGTTTTCAATAGAGTACATGAAAATGTAGACACAAATTGGGTGTATCAAACTCCCCCATACTTATTCATTTCCTTACCCTCAATAAAATCTCGACATTTAATTAAAAGAATATATATTGTAAAAGGAAGAACTTTAGTTAATCATAAATGTAAATAATAAGTGACATAAGAAAATTTCACAAATAATTCAAAGCAGTTTCAATCCAAGAGATATTCTAATCATGCCTCATATATAATTCAATTAACTACTTTCATCTTCTTTTAACAAATTCTTCAACCTTTGAAATATAAGAAATCCATTTGATGATTTACCTCACCAAAAATATGCTAAACACTCAAGATGTTTTTAAACAAAGTTATGCTCAATCAAAGATATATACACTCTATCAATATGATAGAAAGAATTTTTTCTCTCCACTATAGAAAATTTAACTTTCAAAAATCATGAGGGATTTTCAATAAGGATCAGATGTTTCTATGGCTAAAGTTTGGTAGGTAAAGATGTGAAAAATAACTTTGAGGTTTGAAAAATGAGGCTAAATTATTAAATAAAAATGCATGATATTCAAAATTAAACTCAATGTAAAAACATCCGCAACAAGAATTATCAAATGATCTCATCACCACCATCTCCTTTAGTTGAGTAGGAGTCACAAACCCACAAATGTGTATAAGGCCCCTTTGCATGTACCATTTTTTTCAAAAATGGAACCTTTATGAATTTCTAAAATAGTGGCTGGGAACTCTTTTCTCCCTAAATGATCAAGAGGCTCTCCCCATACTTAATTTCTTGACAATTCACGAATTTATACCATGTGTTTCCAATCCCTTATTTTGATCTCAAAAAAATAATCATTCAAAATCATAAATTAATTAGCGTAGGAAGGGAAATAGGCTTGTAATGTGGCTTCCTATAAAGGCTATTTATGGTCTCTAGTGGATTCATGAAGATAAGATGTAGGGTTGGCTCAAGATAAAGGGGGTAAAATAATCTAACTCCTCAATCATTTTAATGTAATTCAAAAATTCATCATGTTTTGAAAGAAAACATGAAATTTATGGTAGTTATGTAAATTATATGAATCTCTCATGAAATAGGGTATTATAAAGAATATGAAAAATGGGTTTAGAATACCTCTTGGGAGTGGGAAAAATAAATAAAGAGACAATCAGGTCATGACTTGCAAAATAATATATTAGTCAAATCTATGTAATTATCTAAGGATTATAATTTTGCAATTTTAATTATATCATCAATCCTTTTAAAATAGTTAAGAACCAAAATAAGCATGCAATTTTTTTTAAAACATTTTCACTTTCAACTTATTATTTAAAAATAAGATTAACCAAAAATGTATTCACATTTTTAAATATATCTTCTAATAATGATGTCTCCTAGAATCTGAAAAAGGAAAAGACTAAAGAGGTCAAGATACACCCCCCCATACTCAATAATGCATGTGGTCCACTAAGTGACCAAAAAGAGGAACAAGGGAAGGTGGGGACACAATAGTGGAATAGAACGAGGGGATGTAAGGAAAGAAGTAAACTTATGAAAGAAAAGTAATCAATGGAAAATAGTACTCCCCTCATGGCTAGGTGTAGGAAAATGGAATGTGATGTAAAAGTGTAGCCCAAAACGTGCCAGAGTACCTGTGAGGGGGAAAGAAAGAGAACACTGCAAACAAGCATAAAAAACACAGGTACAAGATATCACAAAAATATATATACAATGAAAAGCATGTGTCCCAAAACCAGTCATGGGGTCGCCATAGAAGAGGAATCATCCAGTACAGAACAAGCCAGTAGAGATGGAGCAAGAGCCTTTGAATCAGCATCGGGATGCGAAGCTAAAGAAGTAGGAGCAGCAGGGGATGGACTCGGTAAAGGAAGCTTGGCATCCCCCCTGGACTGGTAGCACTGGTGGTAGTGGTAGTAGCAGCAGCTGGGGTGATAGAAGAAAGGAGAATGGAATCTATGGCCAGTGCAGTGAAGGGTGGTGGAGGTGCAGTAGAAGGGCTAGGAACTGAGGCAGAGGCAGGTGGCGGGGAAGTGGAATACCAAGATGCTGAACAATAATCCCCAACAGCTGCTCCATGCGGTCCTGGAGGTAGTCGATACGAACTAGGTGCTGCTCTATTGTAGCGAGGCGGAGGGAAAGGGAGAGACCGATCAAGGGTGTGGGGGTAGGTGGGGTTGTTGGTGGTATAGAAGAAGTAATTCTAGAATAAGTGGGGTCAGTAGGAAGGGGTGGGGTGGGGAAACTAGAGGGTATGGGGAAGGAGGAGCAGGGGAATCAGCTGGGGTAGGAGGGTCATCAGGCGGCTGGGGCTGAGCCTGGGCAAGGATGTAGGCACCCCCTGCTTCTGGACCAATCCCATGCGAATAAGAATGAGATAATCCATCCGCTGGGGAGAACCTAACAGGTCATGGATTAAAGAAGGCTCGAAAATCCCAAGGTGTTGGGTGAGGAAAGTGGTGTAAAACTCGTTGTTCAGGTTTCCGTGATGGCCGGTAAACATAGCATGGAAATAGGAGGTAGCTAGGTAAGGGAGGTCTGGGTAGTTCTATAGGATGAAACAATTAAGGTGATCCGTGTCATGACCAGTCATGACACCCCATATCTTCATGGTGGGGAAAAGAATGGAGGTGAATCACCGATGGGTAAAATGAAGGATGAGGTCAGTGATAAGGGTACTCTTCTATGAGGTAGGGGTGTAGCGGTGGTCAATCCCATCAATCTCCCACCACATGGCAACGAGCTTAGAGCGCTCGGGCCTGGTCAGGGTAGAAACAGCGGGTGGGGTGATGGGATGGGGGTATAAACCATACCCTCGGCCAAAATCTATCATCGTGAGGGAAAATCATCGGCCACCTAGTCGGAACCGAACCACGGTCACCGCATCACCTTGTGTCTCCCGCTACTCAGCTCCATCGAACTCTAATGAGGCCGAGAACTCAAAAAATAAATTGCAGAATATAGGAGTGCTGACATGGAAAATAGAAAGAAGGGAAGTTTGTCCAAGGAGATCCTCTAACTCTCCCCAGATACCGAGCTGCTGTGGAATGCTGCTGTCGAGGTAGAAGCCACTCAACAGAATCGGCCGGCGAGAGAAACACTGTACCCGGTCATGTGCCAAGTCGATGACCGGGAATACCGTGCACGGGTAGGGAACACCCGAAGGTCCCAGTCTAGGTGCACGTGTAGCAGCAGGAGCTGGCTCTAGGGGTGGATATGCTGAAGTAGATGGAGGTCCACTGGATGAGGTGGTCGATCTGGGGCTAGCAGCTACTAGAGAGGGCTCAGGAAGTGTGGCAGCCAGTGGTGAAGTAGCGATGGTGCTTGGAGGCTCCGGATGGGGTGGTGAAGGACCGGCTGTGCTAGGACCATCCCCTGCTAAGGTAGTGGGTGGTGGAAGGATGGCCAATGGAGGGAGCTCGTAGACCGGAGCGTCTGGGTCTGGCTGCGTCAGAGGCTGGAGTCCTATCTAACGATAAATGGGCCTCTTTCCCTAAGTGGCGGAGGCAGGATACTTCCCACGGGAAGGATATCAATCCGCCATATCCGGAAATTGAGAGAAGAACCAGAAAAATAAAATTAAAATAAAATAAAACCAAGAAAATGTGAGAAATCTAAAAAATAAAAGTACACGGCGTGTACATCTAGAGTATATGGCATGTAGTGGAAGCTGAGAATCATCCTGTGTTCTCTAGATGAACATGCTGAGGGAGCAGAAGATAGACCATGTAAGTGTACACGGCGTGTATATAATATACACATCGTGTTCATGCAAAGGAGACGTGTTCATGTATCAGTAAAGACGCGGCCATGTTTTAATAGTTATAATAATAAAGGACACGCCGTGTACAGATCAGACACGACCTCTTCTTTACCAGAGGAACATGGTCTTTTGGAGGGCTAGACACAAGCCGATCGAAATAAATGGTATACACGGCGTGTACCAAACACACACTCCGTGTAGAGGAACATGGTATGCGAGGCCGTGTTAAGTGCTACACATGGAGGTGCCAAAAGAAATGTCATACACGACGTGTACCGAACACACACACCGTGTACGTGAAAATGGTGTGGGAGGCCATGTGAAAAGGGTACTTGGGAACGATGGGGGAAAGGTACATGGTGTGTACCAAACATACACACCGTTTATATTCCAATTACAAAGCATTTTATGTGTGTCCATGTACAAAAGTACATGGCGTGTGTTATTCATCTTGTGGTCATGTATCATGGAAGAAAAATGGTCATATGATCCCGAAATCACCCTAAACGTGCCTAATAAGTAGAAATAGAGGGTGTTGAAGGGAGTACCTTGACCAAGGATCGCAATGCAAGAAGAATCAGATCCCGAAACGCCCAGAATCGAAGGATTTGAGAGTGGGGCGTTCAGGTGTCGTTCATGAGAAGAAACAGGAAGAGGAGGAGGCACCGCGTGACACGGCATGAAGCTGGGTGGCTGCGACTTATATTGCCATGGTACACGACATGTACATCGGGACTACAAGCTGTTTATCTCGATTTCTTTTTATTAAGACATATATATATATAATTAAAATAAACTATATGATAATTAATATTAATTAATTAAAATAATAAAATTAAATAGATATATATATATATATGTGTGTGTGTGTGTGTATACATAATTTTAAAAATAAAACTATACACGTAATGTATTGGGAAATACATGTTGTGTGTTCTAAAATTTTAAAAAGAGAAGTACAACCTTTGGTCCGGTGCTTCGTGCGAGGTTCGAACCGGCAATCGGCCATTCCGAATGGAAGCCCTCAACCACTGGAGCGACGGTTATACTACTGCCCATATTTATTATTTATATATAGTTATTATATATATCCTATACTACATAGAAAGAAATAAAATGAATGGTGTGTGGTTTTTAATTATACAAGAAGGGGATGAAGCTTGGAGATTAGCTGAGTTTGAACCCGGGTCTTTTGGATCCAGGGCCGAGACATTGCCAATCTTCCAACTATATGTGCATGAATTAATTTATATGAAAAAGTAATAAATTAGTAAAGAAAAATATGATGCACGTGACGTATATCGAAAGACACATCGTGTGGTTTTATTAAAAGGGTAAATGATGAAAATGGATCAGTTTCCAAAATTCGAACCCAGGTCTTTTGGAACCAGGTTACGATCTTGGGAAACTAATCCATCCCCACCATGGGTTCTCTTATAAGAAAATATATATATATATATATATATATGAATTTTACTACACACTCCATTTAAGAAAATATAAAAAGGAAGAACCATGTGTTGAAGGTAGGCCGGGAGGATTCAAACTGGGGATGGCTCGAATAAACTCCAGCGACCTTTCCATCAGTACATGAATCATCCCTAGTTATTAATCAGTTTAAATATATATTTATAATAGTTATAAAAAAGGAAAATAAAAAGTTACATGTCGTGTTTTTAGGTAGTACACGAAGTGTATCCTCTGGGTTTCCTCCTAGGAAGCGCCTTTGTTTTAGGTCATTGGCTCGACCTACTTACCTTTGGTTACCAGAGATGTATGGCAGATAATGTTCCAACCATGTCATCTATGTGATGGTAATCCTTCAAACATTTCCCGTTCACTTTGAATGGTTGACCATCATCTCCAGAAATTTCCACTACTCCATGATGGAATATGTGTATGACTTGGAATAGTCCTGACCATCGTGACTTTAAATTTCTTGGAAATAATCAGAGACGATAGTTAAAGATAATTACCAGATCACTGGTTTGGAATGATTTTTTTGAAATCATCCGATCCTGGATATCTCGCATCTTCTCCTTATAAAGCTTGGCGTTTTCATACGCCTCTAATCTGATTTCATCAAGTTCCGACAGTTGGAACTTTCGCTTCTCTTCAGCTTCCTTCAGATCAAAATTCAGGGCCTTTAAGGCCCATTAGGCATTGTGTTCCAATTACACTGGCAGATGGCATGGATTTCCATAGATGAGGTAGAATGGGGACATTCCCAGTGGTGTTTTGAAAATAGTTCTATATGCCCACAAAGCATCATCTAACTTCTTGGACCAGTCTTTACTCGAAGTGTTTACTATTTTCTCTAGGATCTTCTTGAGCTCACGGTTGGAGAGCTCCACTTTTCCACTGGACTGGGGATGATATGGTGTCCCCATCTGATGTTTTAGTCCATACTTCTACAGTATTCCTCTCATCATTGAGTTGTCGAAGTGGGTCCTTATACCGCTAATCAGTACTCATGGAACTCCATACCTGCTAAAAATATTTTTTATTAAAAAAATCATGACTACCTTGGTTGTGTCATGTGTTGTAGCAGTGGCTTCCACCCATTTGGAGACATAGTCGACGTAGACCAGGATGTATGTGTTCCCAAAAGATGGGGGAAAGGGACCGATGAAATCTATGACCCACATGTCAAAAATCTCGACCTCCAGGATTGGGTGTTGGGGAATCTCAGCTCTACGTCCCACATTACCGGTCCTACGGCACTGATCACAATAGGGAACAAAGGCCCGAGCATCTTTATGCATGGTGGGCTAGAAAAACCCAGACTGCAGGATCTTGGCTATCGTACGGTCAGACCCATGATGTCCCCCAACTGGTGAGGCATGACAGAACTCTAGGACACTGTGAACTTCATGCTGAGGAATTCAATGATAGATTACCCCATATCCACAGGATAAGAATAGTAGAGGATCTTCCCAGAAGTACCTCATCACATCAGAGAAAATATCTTCCTTTACTGGAAGGAGAGTTCGGGGTGAACGACACCTGTAACCATAAAATTATCAATTTCAGCATACCATGGTCTAGGTGTGTCATTGACTGAAAAGTGGTGTTCATCAGGGAAATACTCCCAGATCTCCTGATCTTCCTCCTTATCTAAATGAGGTAACTCGAGCTGGGAGAGATGGTCAGCAATAATGTTCTCATTCCCTTTTTAATATTAGATCTCTAGGTCAAATTCATGTAAGTGGAGTACCTAGTGGATTAAGTGGGGCTTCACATCTTTCTTGTTTAGTAGGTACTTTAGTACTGCATGGTCAGTATAAAAAATAACTTTATACAACACTAAGTAAGAAAGGAACCTGCCAAATGCGAAAACCACTGCAAACATCTCCTTCTTTGTGGTGGTGAAGTTGATCTGAGCCTCATTGAGTGTCATGCTGGCATAATATATAGGTCGTAAAATCCGATCAAGCCGCTGTCTCAAGACTACACCCACTGCATAGTCACTGGCATCACACATCACCTCAAATTGTTCCTCCCAGTTGGGAGAAATCATCATCGGAGCTTCCACCAGACGCTGCTTCAGATGCTCAAAAGCTATGACGCATGTTTCATAGAACTCAAATATGTAATCCTTAGTTAGAATATTGGGGAGGGGATGAGCTATTTTGTAAAAGTTGTAGACAACCCACCTTTAGAAACCAGCATTCCCCAAGAAGCTACTGATGGCTTTGACAGAAGTCGGAATAGGTAGTCATGAAATGACTTCTATCGTTTCCGGATACACCTCTATCCCCTTTGCTGAGATTATGTGGCCAACGAAGATGCCACCTTACACCATGAAATGAAACTTTTCCCAGTTCAAAACTAGGTTAGTGCTCTCACAACATTCCAAATCTAGCTCCAGGTGTCGTAAACAAGTGGTGAATGATTTCCCATAAACGAAAAAATCATCCATAAATACCTCCAGGATTTGTTTCGCCATGTCGTGGAAGATAGCCAGCATGCAGCGCTAGAAGGTGGAGAGGGAATTTCGCATTCCAAAAGACATCCTCCGGTAAGAAAATGTATCATAGGGCAAGTGAATGTGCTCTTCTCCTGATCCTCTGGAGCAGTGGAAATCTGGTTATAGCCTGAATAACCATCGAGGAAGCAATAGAAGTTGTACCCTGCTAGTCTCTCTATCATTTGATCCATGAATGGTAGGGGAAATAATCCTTCCTTGTGGCATCGTTTATCTTTTAGTAATCCACATAGACTCGCTAGCCTGTGACAGTGCGTGTTGGGATGAGCTCGTCTTTTCATTTGAAATTACAGTGATACACCCCTTTTTGGGTAACACTTAGAGGGGACTCACCCACGGACTATCCAAGATGTTATAGATGATGATGGAATCCAACCATTTAATCACATATTTTTTTAAAACTTCCTTTATGGGGGGATTCAGGTGCAATTGTGGTTGTCACGATTGCTTGGCACCTTCTTCAAGTAGCACCTTGTGGGTACAAATGGTAGGGATGACGCCCTTTAAATCAGCGAATGTCCACCCAATAGCATGTTTCCATTATTTCAAAACCTTTAGAATTGAATCTTCCTGCTCCTGTGACAATTATGCATTAAGTATGATTGGGAAATTTTGATTGGGTCCGAAATACCCATACTTAAGAGAAGATGGAAGAGGTTTCAGTTATAGCTCCGGTGTCTTGAAAATAGAAAGTACAAGTGTTTGCACCTTTTCCCAATCCAGACCATTTGGAATAACCGTACGTTGCCAAAAGTGGTCGCCCTGGCCTTCTAGGAATTTCAAGTCCTCTGGCGCTTCATCTGGAATGTCTGAAAAAATAAAGGTATCTGAAAAGGAACATACTAGATCATTCCCATTTTCTCTCAAATGATCATCCATGGTGGTTATAGAGTAACAGTCCTCATGATAAGGTAATGATGCATGTTTAACAGCCTTGAGGACATTGTAGGAGACTCTCTCATCTCCTACCCGATGAATCAGCTCTCCTTGGTGCACGTCAATCAGTACCTTTCTAGTGGCCAAGAAAGGTCTTCCAAGTATGAGAGGTGCCTCCTGGTCATCCTCCATATCGAGGATGATGAAATCAGCTGTAAGGATCATCTGACCAAATGTGACAAGCATGCCCTCCAGTAGTCCCTTTGTATGTTTGATGGATCGATCAACAAATTGAAGGGCTATTCGGGTAGGCCTCAAATCATGGAGCCCGAGCTTCTTGAAAACTCCAAGGGGCATGAGGTTCACACTGTCCCCCAAGTCACATAGAGACTTCCCAAACTCGCATGGTCCAATGGTATAGGGAATAGTGAAACTACCTGGATCCTAGATTTTGGTAGGAATTGAGTGATGGATGACTGGAGAACACTCCTTGGATAGGGAAATAGTGCCAAGATCCTCCAACTTTCTTCTATTGGAGAGTATGTCCTTCATTAATTTTTCATAAGTAGGCATCTGCATCAGTGCCTCTACAAATGGGATATTTATGTGAAGATTCTTGAACACGTCCATGAATTTTATGAACTGGTAGTCCAGATTTCTCTATTTCAATATTTCTAGGAAGGGTAAGGAAGGTACAAAAGGTTTGACAACCTCTTTCCCTTTAGTTTTAGAAGCCTCTTTCTGTGAGCCTTTGGATGAGGAAGGGCTATTAGTGGTACCTTCTTCATCATCAGGGGGTGTAGATACACCTGGCTATGCTGGTTGGTTCTGGTGGAGCTCTTTTCCGCTCCAGAGTATGACAACATGGGCTTCCTCTCTCAGTTTCTTCTCTGTATTTCCTGGAAAAGTACTGGGTTTCCTTCCTAAGAGTTGGTTTTCCAACTGCCCAATTTGGTTATCTAGACCTCGAATTGACACCTCCTGATTTTGGAACCTGGTCTCAGCAGTAGATATGAATTTGGTTATAAGATCCTCTAACCTTGAGGTGTTCTCCTGATGAGGAGGTAGTAGATCTGGTGGAGGTGGTGGCTGTTGCGGCTGCTGTGGGTGAGGGTTATGATACCCTTTCTTCTAATAAGATCCATGTTGGGGTATTTTCTGCCTCTAGTACTGGTTTGGATAGGGAGGTTGGTTATAGCCGAGTGGTCATTGGGGTGGAAGATTTTTCTGATCATTCCATGTCGGGTTCTGGTATTGATGGTCCTGGTTGGGCCATCAGTTTTGTGCAACAAAACTTACCTCGATTATTGATGGGCCTCTAAAAGAACCCAAGAATTCTCCCATTATGTGGTTATCACCACATTTCCTACATGCTAGATGGTTTTCTGCATGTACTTGGGATGTGCCCTTCATATTGAGCATGTTGATTTTCTTGGACATAACATTCAACTGGGTAGCTAACATGGTAGTGGCATCTATGTTATGAATACCTCATTTCTGTGTTCCTTGTTCGGAATGCCACTGGAAGCTGTTGGAAGACATATCTTCCAGCAGTTCGAAGAGTTCTTCAGGGAACTTACTCATTACTATACATCTAGTAGCAGCATCCACCACAGACTTGGTATTATTTGTCAACCCTTCGTAGAAGGTTTGTACTTTCATCCAAAGTGGAAGTCCGTGGTGTGGTAATTTCCACAATATCTACTTGGAGAGCTACATGGATTCATACAATGATTCAGCGTCATGATGTTGGAAATTGTGGATCTCGTTCCATAGTGTCACCGTCTTTGAGGGTGCGAAGTATTTTGATAGGAACGCCTGGGCTAGCTCCTCCCAAGTGAGGATGGATCATTGCGGCAATCCTTTGATCCAATATTTTGCCTTATCCTCTAGAGAGAAGGGGAAAAGGAAATTATAGATGGCATCAGTAGACACTCCATGGTAGAAGAATGTGTCACAGACCTCCAAAAAATTGGAGAGATGGGAATTGGGATCCTTGCTAGGAAGGCCGGTGAATTGAATGGTTTTCTGGATCAACTTCATGATATCTGTCTTGATCTCGAAGTGTTGGGTCTGCACCGGATATTGGATGATGCCCATGTCTGCTCTGTGGATTGATGGAAGGACGTATTCCATGAGAGTACAATGTGGATGTGGCTGCTGAGGAAGGGGAACTGGCATGAATTGTTGGTCCAAAGGATTGTATAATGGACCTTGACCTTGGTTGAAATACGGCATCTGCTCAGGTTGGAATTGTTGGATTTGTTGCGGATGTTATTCTGGAGCATGTGCAGCTTGTTGGTTCTGGTTGTCATCCGGACCTAACTACTATCCATATCCTTGGACAATAGCTGGATTACCTTCCTTGTTCTATGCCAGTGGACTATTTTGGTTGTGTTCAGTCATTAGTGCTCGTCGGCACCTCAAAAAATTCCATTCGATCTCTGGGTCAGTTGGGAAAAACCCTGATGACTCAACGTTCTTGGAACGTGTGAGGTGGCCGCTCATACACCTAATGACCTGCACAAAACAAAACAAAACACCAAGAATAAATGAGGAAAAAGAAAAAGAAATAGAAGTGATAATAGAAAAGATATTTTTGTGAATTAATGATTTTTATTTTCACTAAACTTTGATACGTATTTTAATTAAAACAAGTATAAAATTATATCTATGTTCCCCAGAAACAGCGCCAAAATTTGGCGAGTCGTTTCACTAAAGGTATGTTTTCAGTGTCCCAAATTATATTTACCCTAACAATTATAGCACCAGTAAGGGGTCGATCCACAGGGAACTATGAGGTCATTTTTATCTTCCTTAACATTAGTTTGTATTTTTGTTTTTAGTGGAGTCTTCTAAATTTAGAGTCGATTTTGGTTGGTTGTTTGGGTATAAAAATAAAAATTAGTTATTAATCTTCATTTAACAAATTAATTACAAAAATGAAAGTAAAGATGGGAAAACTGGTTTTGATGCAAATAAAGAGAGAAATTCATTGGGGTTATGGAATTGTGATAAGTTGATTATTAAATCAAATTTATTATGAGGTTGTGTTGTTCATAATAACCCAACTCATTGGGTTTAATCTGTAATAAAGTTTCCTAGGTCCGGTAAACTTTATATTTAGAGCTGAAGAAACTAACTCTGTGGTCTGGTAGTTAGTATTTAACCGATCTTTATTTGGCTTAGTCCATTTTGAGCTGACAGATACTTCCAATGGTCATGGATTTGTTCATCTTTATTCTTCTTTTGAATCCCTGAATATTCTACCCTTGGTCTAGTATAGAATTTCCAGTGATGAAATAAAGTGATTTAAGAAGAACAAGAAGAGATTATTAAAACAAACACATTCAGAGCAACGTAATTCAAATTACAACTCATCAGCTTCCACAACTCGAACACACTTGGTTTTTAGTTACACATATTTAAAATTATGAACACAAAACTATTCATACCTGATCAAATTATGATTGGAACTTTGATAAAGGAATGGTTATTCAGTAGATGGAATGACGGTAGTATGACGTCAGAGTGTCTTTCTCTAGGAGCTTCCACACAATATGCCCACACACTCCTCCAACATTCACCATTTGGTCCAGAGGCCAAGACCTCTTTTTATAGAAAAAATAAGTACATGACGTGTAGCAAAAGTACACGTCGTGTACTTTCGTCAATGCATTTTTGGATTAGTTTTCTCCACTAGTAGGTGGCCTAACATGTTTTATTTGAATTGGAACATGGCGCCTCCTGGTAGGTGAATGTACACTGCGTGTAGCACCGCCATACACGCCGTGTAGTCTCAAAATTCGGCCACCAACCACTTCTAGAAATGCATACATGGTGTTTATAAATGGCACACGGCATGTCCACTTTGGCCAGCGACATGGGCGTGTAGACTCTTCTCTGCCACCAACTACTTCTAGAAATGCATACAAGGCATATAGAAATGTGAACACGGTGTGTACCACCATCTGGTTACTTGGGAATATATTTGTCGGGGTCAACCCATGTCTGAACTAGAATGTACAGGGTGTGTATATAAGTACACGTCGTGTAGTTGTAAATTTTTTCTCTGTTCTTCTCCGTTTTGTGTACATGGCCATAAACCTCCTGGAAATGAACAAGATCACCAAAATCATTGTATTTGTTCTTTAAGTAGTAGGCAATTGCTAAAAACTTGTTCTTATTTTTCAATAGAGTACATGAAAATGTAGACACAAATTGGGTGCATCAGTATTCCCCACAATAAGTGACTAGAATCCAAATGAATGAAATCACACAATACATCATCAACCTAGTTCATACCAATGTAAAATGTAATAAGAACCTATTTTTTGACTTAGAGTGTTCTCCCGTCATTCAACCATTGAAATTTGTTTGATCGGGGATGATTTTGAGTTGAAAGATTCAATTTCTACACTAGTGTTATTGAAGGAACATTTGTAAATCTTACACTATAAATAATCACCATGCATAATTTTTGATTAATGGTTAAATGAGTCTGGAATATGTTTTATCATTTATTTTCTTGTAGTTAGATTTGATCTTTCAAAAAACTTAGTAATGGAAACATGTTAACCATATCGGCTTCTTCCACAACGTGATCTTCATTTTCAGATTCTTAACTTCCATTTTATTCCTCTTCTATTGAAATTTCAATATCTTTGATTTCCTTTATGATAATAATTTTATTTTTAGTTAAATTGGCCTGAAAATGACCATACAAATGAAATTTGAAACACTTCTGATTCCCACATTCAAAGGAGTGGGATTTTCCCTTTGGAAATTTTGTATCCTTATATATCCCTTTGTCTAGTATATTGTTCCTTTGAAATCATTCTGGTAAACACCATATTTAATAGAATAAATTCTTTTATAAAAATTTATACTTCTATTGTATTTCTTATTTTTTAGTTCCTTTGAGGTCCTCTTTTTATTTTCCACCTTGATAGCCATCTTGAAAACATCATCGAGTGAGCAGAATAGTTGTAAATCCATTGAATGCGGAATTTATTCATTTAATCCACCCAAAAACATTACGATCATTTGATCTTTTTACTCTAGAACACCACATTAAATAAAACACCAATCAAACTCCCAAATATACTCTTCAACAAATTTATCTCCTTGTCAAAAGCTTTTCATTCAGAAATAAATCTCTTTCTTATAATTGTTGGGTATAAATCATCTTATGAAATCCTTTTTCAACTTCTCCCATGATCATATTTTTTCATTCCCATCACATTCCCCCTTTTTATTCAGATTTTCCACTAAATAGATGTATAATCTTTAAATTTTAGAATGGAAACCTTGTACTTATTAACATCGGAATATTTTTTAAATTTGAAGAATCGTTCAATTTCCACATCCAATCTAGAATATCATCTGGATTCATACTCCCATAAAAATCCATAATTTCAATCTTGAATCCTCTTTTAATATATTTATTGTCTCTTTTTCTTCTCATATTCACATATGAATCATTAGTGTCATTTCCAATAGGATGATATTAATAAAATAGTGTCTGATTAGGCCTATTATGTGGAGATCGATGTCAGGGACACTATTACGATAGAGGGTGATTGCATCATCGTGCTCTCAATAGTTGAGCAAGTTTCTCACTAATTTGATTATTTTTTTATTATATATGTGTATTGAAAATTTCACGTGGAGTATTATGAGTAGAAGATGCACTCTCAAAATACATGGTGTAGAGTAATTATAAGAATATGTTATAACTTTCTCATTAGAACCTGTTAATCTAATACAAAACTGATACGTCACCAGAAGCATGGAATGATTAAGTGAAAATGAAGCAGAAAAATGTAGCTAAAATGACCATGGATTAAATTCAATGTCACCCACAAAGTTCTCTCCAAGATGAAATACAAATCCCCCATCAATAGAGATGCACTAGAAATTCCATGAAAATTAAAGAGGCTAAGGAAAAAAGGATACACCATAAGCTTAAAAAATAATTAGATTCAGGTTCCCCCCTTAAAAATGAGTTACAACACATTATAAATAAAAAAATAAAAGGATGAAAATGATCCAAATAGAATTTATAGGCATGGGAAACTCAAATTTTACATAAAAAGCAAGAAAAAAAACTTCCCCTTGCTATTTAATAACCCCACTAACTAAAGTTGTGATATTTCATCTTAATAATTCTTTTTTTAAGTTCTCTCCCTTATTTAATGTGATACTACATGTTTCCTTTATTTTACATATGGATAAGTCATTTGGGTCTCTAAATAAGTGTGTTGTGGCCAATAATGGTGTTGGATGTATAAAAGTGAGGGTTTTTCCAATTATAATAACAATTGGGCTTAAAATTTTTATGAATCCAAAAATTATTCTCCTTGGCTTAAATCTGATCTATATTAGGTTTCATGGGGGTTTTAGGAATTTTTTATTCTTTAGGGTTTTTAAGGGTTTTTAGATTTTTTTAATGTTTGTAGGTGTTCAATGGGTTTTAAGAGGGTTCAGTTGTTTTTAGGGTTTTTACTAGTTTTATAGGATTTTATGGGTTTTAGGGAGTTTTATAGATTTTGTGGGTTTTAGGTGTTTTAGGGGGTTTTAGGGTTTTTAGAATCTTTATGTTTTTTAGAGAATTAAATTTTTTATTTTTTTACATTTTTCATAAGGGTTTCTAGGGTTTTTAGGGGTTTTTATGTTTTTATGGATTTTTAGGATTTTTAGGATATTTACACGTTTTTAGGGTTTTATGGGTTTTTGGTTATTTTAGGGGTTTCTTTTGATTTTTTCGTGGTTTTAAGGGTTTTATAGTTTTTAAAAAATTTAGGTGTTTAATTTTTTTTAGAGTTTTTAGTGGGTTTTAGGTATTTATCAGTTTTATGGCTTTTTATGGTTTTGAAGGGTTTTATGGTTTTTAGGGCTTTTAGGGCTTTTCAGAGTTTTAGTGTTTTTTGTTTTTAGGGGTTTTAAGTGTTTTTATGTTTTTATGGTTTTCTCAGTATTTTTTAGTGTTTTAGGATTATTTATTTTTTTAGGGATTTTTAGGTTTTTTTTTAAATTTTATTGTTTTTACGGTTTTTAGGGATTTTTTAGTTATTTGTGTTTTTGTGGGTTTTTGGGGTTTTAAGGGTTTTTTGAGTTATTTTTGGGTTTTTAAGGATTTTAGATTTTTTTAACATTTTTAGGGGTTTAAAGGGTTTTTATAATTTTTAGTTGTTTTTAGGGTTTTATGAGGGTTTTTACGTTTTTAGGGTTATTAGGGGTTTTAGGGTTTTTAGGGTTTTTGTGTTTTTCTTGTTTTTTTTGTTTTTATGGGTTTTTAGTGGTTTTATATTTTTATGGTTTTCTTAGGGGTTTTCATTTTTTTAGTGTTTTTATGTTTTTAGGTATTTTTTTTATTTATTTAATATTTTTAGGGTTTTATGGTTTTTGAGAATTTTGAGCAGGTTGGGTTTTTTAGGGATTTTAGGATCCTTATTTTTTTTGGTTTTTGGGATTTTTTTTAGTTTTTTGGGGTTTAAATTTTTTTACGTTTTAGGATTTTTAGGTATTTAAATGGTTTATATTGGTTTTGGGGGGTTTTATGGATTGTATTCGTTTTTAAGGTGTTTAGGGTTTTTTTTGGTTTTATGATTTTTAGGGATTTTAATGGTTTTTTGAGTTTTTATGTTTTTATGGGTTTTCTGTGAATTTTTTTAAGGTTTTCTTAGTTTTTTAGTGGTTTTTCTATTTTTTTTATTTTTTGGGATTTTATAGGGTTTTTATGTTTTTTCTGTTTTAGGGTTATTTTGTTGACTATTTAGGGGTTTAAATTTTTTTCAGAGTTTTTTAACATTTAGGGGTCTAGTTGTTATTTAGAGTTTTAGTGTATTTTAGGGGGTTTTAGGGTTTTTATGGTTTTTGGGGTTTTTATGGATTTTAGTATTTTTTAGGGTTTTAGTGTTTTTTAGGTTTTTAGGTTTTTAAGGGTATTAAGTGTTTTTAGGTTTTTATGGGTTTCTTTAGGGATTTTAGGGTTTTAGAATTTTTTTACTTTTAAAAGATTTTAGGACATGTAAGGATTTTTATGTATTTTAAGAGTTTTTAGTGATTTTGATGGTTTTATGGTTTTTAGGGGTTTTTATGGTTTTTATGGTTTGTTTGAGGTTTTAGGAGATTTTTATGTTTTTAGGGTTTTTAATTTTGTTAGTGTTTTTAATCATTTTTAGGGGTTTAAAGGTATTTAGGGTTTTTGGTGATTTTCAAGGTTCTATGGGTTTTATGGGTTTTATGGGTTTTTTGGTTTTTAGGGGTTTTATGGTTTTTAGGGTTTTATGGTTTTATTGTTTTATGGTTTTTAGGGGTTTTATCAATTTTTTTTGGATATTTATGAGTTTTAAGTGTTTTTAGGTTTTTAATGTTATCTTAGGGTCTTTTCGAATTTTTAGTATGTTTACTTTTTTAGTTATTTTTTGGGATTTTTTTATTTTTACGGTTTTTATGGTTTTTATAGATTTTGTGGTTTTTGGGTGTTTTTGGGGGGTTTATGGTTTTTTTGTGTTTTTATGTTTTTTAAGGTTTTTTATATTTTTTTTAATGTTTGAGGTGTTTAAAGGGGTTTTATAGTTTTTATTGGATTTTTGGGGTATAATAGGTTTTATAGGTTTTAGGGTTTTTATGGTATTTAGGGGTTTAGGTTTTTTAGGGTTTTTATCGGTTCAAATTGTTTTTGAGGTTTTAAATGCTTTTAGGTTTTTATGCTTTTTTAGGGTTTTCAAGGATTATAGGGTTTTATATATTTTTGGTATTTGAAGGGATTTTTATGGTTTTTAGGGGTTTTTGGGTTTTTTGTGAGGTTTTTAACGTTTTTAGGGTTTTTATGTGTTTTAAGGTGTTCAGGGTGGTTTTTTTATTTTCTTCAGGTTTTAATGGGTTTTTATAATTTTGTGACGTTTTTAGAGGTTTAAAGGGTTTTTCGAGTTTTAGTGTGTTTTTAGGGATTTTTGGGCTCTAGGATTTTTTAAGGTTTTAATGAATTTTTAGGGGTTTTGGGTTTTTAGTGTTTTTAGTGTTTTTATGTTATTTATGTGTTTAAAGTGTACTTAGGTTTTTAAAGTTTTATTTGGGTTTTCTGGGTTTTTAGGGGTTTTTATGGTTTTAGGTACTTTTAGGTATTTTTTATATTTTATGGTTTTTAGGGTTTTAGGCAAAACAGGTTTGGGGCCAGGCAGATCCCAGCCCCACAAAATTCAATAACATAAAATAAAGGTACAAGGCATTACAAGGAGGGTTTTCACAGCCGAGTGTGCAATTCACCCTTCATGTCTGAGTCCACAAGAGGAGTGGAGAAATCTGGTGCAATAAATGACCACATGGAACATCCATCCTCAATTTCTTTCTTGGAGAGTATGTCCGCCACCTTGTTCGCTTCCCTGTATATATGTGTGACCATAATGTTCATACCCTGAGAGATTCTCAGACAGTCAACCCATTGTGGGAGGAGCCTCCATGGGATTGTCCTTGTTTTGCTTTTGAGGGCTTCCACTGCCAACATCGAGTCAGATTCAATCCATAGATGCTTCCACCAGAAGTGGACCGCAAACTGTACAACCTTAATCATGGACCATAACTCCGCTTCATAAGCACATCAATTCCCAATGTAATGATAAAAGAATCCTTTAACAAAACCTCTATACGTCCGGAAAACACCACCACACCCGGAGAGACCAGGCGCGCCTAGGGCTGCACCATCCACATTAACTTTTATCCATTCTGGGATTGGTGGAATCCACTGAATGAATTTAAAGTCCTTCGGTTTCCTGCATCTTCCAGAAATACTGAGATTTCTCAACACAATAAGGTCCTTAATATCATTAGCCATCGTACCATCCTGGATATGAGCCGCCGCATGGACTGCTTGATGAATTGCCACCACACCATTTCGGAGGCAGCATGCATCATTATCAAAAACCACTTTGTTCCGAGCTTCCCACACAAAAGCAGTAAGAGCCGCAGCGGCAACAAGAAGCCGATTGGCAATTTGTTGACTGCATTTCACGCCAAAGACACTTCTGAAAATAGCAGACAACATGATGTCCGTGCAGATTTTTAGCTGGAACATGCCCTGTAAATGATCCCAAAGACCTGCAGCCAAACTGCACTTAAGAAAAATGGGCTGCAGATTTTCCTCATCCTGAAGACAGATCGGACAAGCAGAGGCCAAACACCACCCAGCTCTTTTCAATTGCTCTTGAACTGGCAATCTATTTCTCCAAATTTTCCACAGCAGCAGTTGGCTAGAGGGGGGAATGAAGGGCCTCCGAAATTTAGAGAGCCAAGCAGGGGGTTGAATTCCCTGCTCACATTCAGACCGGTAAAAATCCTTCACACTCAACATCCCAACTGTATTTGGATTCCAAATGAGGCAATCCATGTCCATAAAACTGTAGTTTTGTATTTGTGTGATAATATTCTGCGGCAGGATACCTTCAATCTCGTTCATATTGTCCTTGAGATCAGTAATGGACCAGTGCTTGAAAACCTGAGGTGGCTGGACAGATTCACTGATGGGCCTATCCAGCCAGGTGGTCTTCCAAAAATTCAAGGTCGAGTGCCTTGAGACCACCCATTTTGAATTGGAGATAATGCGCCTATATGAGGACCTGATTGTGGTCCAAACCGATGAGGGGATGAATCCCAGGAAGTCCTCACATATCTTAGAGTTGAATCTTTCCCTCAAGAAGTCAGGACTCATGTCAGTCGGGTTGAAAAGATTCCATGTGAATTTTCCAATTAAGGCATCGTTGAATTTCCCGAGGTCCTTGATGCCCAGCCCACCCATATCGATGGGATTTGTGCATTCTTTACATGCCACAGAAATAATATTCTTCTTGGTTATGCATCCTGTCCATGCAAAGTTTCTGATTTTTTCCTGTAGGCTCTTGATGAGACTTGCTGGCCATTTTTAAATGGAGAACGCATGCACAAACATGGATGTAATGACAGAGTTGATCAGGCAAATTCTGCCTTCCTGAGATAAGAATTTTCCTTTCCAGTTCGCAAGTTTCTGAGTAATTTTGAGTGAAATTTCCTCCAGGTAACTACTCTTCACCCTCCCCCAGAACAAGGGGACCCCCAGGTACATGAGGGGAAGGGAGCCCCTCATGATACCAATATTTCTGACAATTCTGCGTTGTTTGGGGGCTGAAATCCCATTGACAAAAATGATAGAGGACTTTTTCCAACTAATTGATTGCCCTGTAACCTCCTCATAATGTTTTAGAAGTTAATTAATTGGAGATATTGTACGCCAATCAGCCTTCCCAAAAAATAGAATATCGTCCGCATATAGAAGATGAGTTGGCACGTAGAGCTCTTTCCCAGCTTTAATCTGGGCATAGTGATGAGCCTGAACTAGATCAATTATACATATGCTCAGGTAATCCTCAACCAGAGTGAAGAGAAGTCCAGAAATTGGGTCACCTTACCGGACACCACGAGAGCATTGAAAGAACCCCTTAGGGGATCCATTAATAAGAACAGAAATCCTGGCACTGGATAGGATAGTATGGATCAACCTTATAAAAGAGGCGGAGAAGCCATACCTATTGAGAACAGTAAAGATAAAGCTCCATTTGATTGTATCGAATGCCTTTGAGATGTCCAGCTTCATAGCAAAGCTTCCATGTTTAGAGTCTTTCCTCATGATGTTATTACCCTCCGATGCAGAGTAAAGGCAACTCTGAATATTGCGTCCTGGGACAAACCCGAATTGGTTTGGCGTGATTATCCCACCAACAATCTTCCCCAATCTGATCGCCAGAATTTTACTTATTATCTTAGGAATGGTATTGCCAATCGCCACCGGACGAAAGTCCCCAATGTCGATGGCATTCTCTCTCTTTGGCAGTAGACCAAGGAAATTGGAGATCGTTCCATGAGGAATGGAGTAGAGGATAAAAAATTCCCTGATAGTATTAGTGATCTCCACATGAAGAATATCCTAATATAACATAATGAACTTATTAGTGAATCCATCCGGACCGGGAGTGCTGTCCATGTTCAGAGAAAAGAGAGAAGATCTGACTTCTTCCTCAAGTGGTGCATCAGTAAGCTGCTTATTCTGCAGCTCATTAATACAAGGAACAATAGAGCCAAAGAGATTGGGTGTCTTCTCATACCCTCCATCATTATAAAGTGCTTTAAAGTGATCAACCAAAGCATCGGATATTTCATTCTCAGTTGAAAAGGATACCCCATTAACTCGGATGACATCCAGAGCTTTCTTTGATTTTTTCTCCCTGTTAAGATGATGAAAGAATTTGGAATTCCTATCTCCTTCCTTGAGCCAAGCCACTCTAAATTGATTTCTAGCCAGCTTCTCTTTAAGATCCAAAAGCTCATTCAGCTTCAAGTGGAGCTGCATTTCATCGCTAGATGGGGTAAGTCACTGCTGGTCATCAATTTGGCAGTGAGAAAGCTGGGATTCAGCAGCCATGATGTCATCGTCGAGCTTGGAGAAAGAGATCTTACTCCATTCCTTAAGAAGACTCTTTATTCATTTGAGCTTTGCTGCCACCACATAATGTGGGATGCCATGAAAAGTGCTGCTCCACCCATCAGAAATCACTTCCCTACATCCAGACATGGTGAGCCAGGCATTGTTGAATTTGAAGGGAAAAGGAGAGGACCTGCAGGTGCTATCATTGATCTCAAGCATCAAGGGATTGTGATCTGAGTTGAACTTAGGGAGAGTAGAGGCAGACATCACAACTGAGGACCTGCTATCATTGATTTGGAAGAAACATCTATCCAATTTACTTGCTTGCCTCCCCTTTATGGTGTACCTTCCCCATGTGAAGCGATCACCCACAGCAGGGAGTTCCACCAGATTGCACTGATCAATACAGCAGGAGAATTCCTCTACAGCAATACGTGAGAAAGATGATCCAATCCTTTCATCTGGCCTCAGCACCGTATTAAAATCACCAACAGCAACCCAGTTGTAATGATCATGTTGACTGATACTCATCATATTACTCCAGTTTTAGGGTATTTTTGAGTTTTTATGGTTTTAGTTTTTGACTAATTTTTTATTTTTTGGGGGTTTAATGTTTTATTAGATTTTTAGTGTATTTATGATTTTTATGGTTTTAAAGGTTTTTAGGTGTCTATATTATTTTTATGTGTTTTATGGGTTTTTATCATTTTTAGGGTTTTATGTTTTTTTAGGTTTGTAATTTTTTCTTTGGGGTTTTCAAGTTATTTATGACTTTTTACATTTTAATGGTTTTTAGGGCTTTTTAAATATTTTTATGGTTTTTAGGATTTTAAGGGACTTCGAGGGTTTCTAGAGATTTCTGGGGATTTTATGGTTTTTTAGGTATTAGGGATTTTTAACAATTTAGAGGTTTTAGGTTTTTTTGAGTTTTTTTAACTCTTTTAGTGGATTAAAGGGTTTCTCTAGTTATTTATTGAGTTTTCGCATTTTTTAGGGTTTTTATTGTTTTTATGGGTTTTATGGTTTTTATGTTTTTTATGGTTTTAGATTTTTTTTAGAGTTATAGGGGTTTTAAGTGTTTTTATGTTTTTATGTTTTACTTAAGGGTTTTCAAGTTTTTAATTTTTCTAATTTTTTATGGATTTTTAGGGGTTTATTAGAATTTATTGGTTTTTAGGGATATTGAGGATTTTAGGATATTTAGGGTTTTTAGGGGTTTTATTTTTTTATGGTTTTATGGTTTTAGGTAATTTTCTGTGTTTTTTAAGGTTTTTAAGGGTTTTTTTTATTTTTCTTCATTTTATGTATTTAAATAGTTTTTTAGAGTATTTAGTGGTTTTTTTGGGTTTTAATATTTTCAACGATTTTATGGTTTTAAGGGATTTTTTCTTTTTAGGATTTTTAGGAGTTATATGTGTTATTATGTTTTTAAAATTTTCATAATTATTTTTAGGTTTTTAGGGTTTTTTACATTTTCAGGAATATTTATGTATTTTTTAATATTTTTTACGGGTTTTAGGGACCTTTTGGGTTTTTAGGGTTCTTTGGGGTTTTTGTGGAAATTTGGGATTTTAGGGTTTTTTTTGGGTTTTTTGGGGTTCTACGGGTTTTTAGAGTTTTTTTGATGTTTTTCTGAGTTTAAAGGTTATTTAGAGTTTTTAGTGGGTTGTTAGTGTTTTTATTGGTTTTTAGGGTTTTTAATGTTTTTTTGGTTTTATAGTTTTTAGGGTTTTTATCATTTTTTAGGTTTCTGTGGGTTGAAGATGTTTTTTGTTTTTCTATTTTTCTTAGTATTTTTAAGGTTTTTAGGGATTTTTAGGGGTTTTTTATAATTTTTTCTGGGTTTTTACGGCTTTTAGGAATTTTTAGGGGTTTTAGGGTTTTTTTTGGGGTTTGGGGGGTTTTAAGGTCTTTTAGGGGGTTTTGAGATTTTTTTCAAATTTTAGGGGTTTTATGTTTTTCAAGAGTTTTTTTAACATTTTTATTTTTTAAAATGGATTTTAGAGTATTTAGTGGGTTTTTATTATTTTATGGGTTTTTAGGATTTTTAAGGTTTTAGGTTTTATAGTCTTTTTGGGGGTTTTAGGTTTTTATCATTTTTAGTTTCTTTACGTGTTTAATGTTTTTTTATGTTTTTAATGTTTTCTTATGGAATTTCAAGGTTTTTATAATTTTTACATTTTTAGTGATTTATCGGGATTTTTAGGATTTTTATGTGCTTTTAGGATTTTTATGGTTTTTGAGGGTTTTTAGGTTCTTTAGATGTTTTTAGAGTTTTTAGGGGTTTATAGTTGTAGTGTTTTTTTTTGAGTTTTTAGGGTTTTTTGGAGTTTTTTGAAGTTTTTTACTTTTTTAGGGGTTTAAATTTTTTTTTTAGATTTTTAGTGATTTTTATGTTGTTTGGTTTTTAAGGTTTTTAATGTTTTTAGGGGGTTTTATGGATTTATAGTGGTTAAATAATTATTTAGGAATTTTAATAGTTTTATGTTTTTTAGGTTTTTATGATTTTATAAGTTTGTTTCGGGGTTTTTTAAGAATTCTTACATTTTTATGGACTTTTAGGGTTTTTAGGTTTTTTATGGGGTTTTTTGGTTTTTTTCGGTTTTTCAGGATTTTGATGGTTTTCTAGTGTTTTTAGTGTTTTTATGTTTTTTTGTGGTTTTAGGGTTTTTTGAGTTTTTTAGGGTTTTAATGATTTCAGAGTTTTTAATGTTCTTAGGGTTATAAGTGGTTTTTATATTTTTTACTAGGTTTTAGGTTTTTAATGTTTTTTAGGGTTTTGTAGATTTTTAGGGGGTTTTAGGGGTTTTTATTATTTTTTTATGTTTTTTAGGGTTTCAAGAGTTTTTAGGTTTTTAGGGGTTTTAATTGTATTTAGGTTTTTATGGTTTTATCAGGATTTTATATGGTAATTTTTTTTAAATTTTTTTTAAGAGTTTTAGATATTTTTATTATTTTTATACATTTTTAGGTTTTTAGGGTTTTTTCAGTTTTATGGTTTTTTGGGGGTTTTTGGGTTTTTTGATTTTTTAGGCTTTTTAAGGATTTTTAGAGTTTTAGAGACATTTTTAGTGGTTTAAAGGGTTTTTAGAGTATTAGTAGTTTTTTAGATTTTTTATGGGTTTTAGGGTTCTTAATGTTTTTAATGGTTTTAGTGATTTTAGGATGTTTAGAGTTTTTAAGTTTTTTAAGGGGTTTTAGTCATTTTTGTTTTTATGGTTTTCTTAGAGTTGTTTATTTAGATTTAGCGGTTTTTACATTTTTATGGATTTTCAGGTTTTTTGGTTTTTTTGGTTTTTTATGGGTTTTAAGGATTTTTAGTTTTTTTATGTTTTAAGTGTTTTTAGGGTTTTTATTGTTTTTTGGGATTTTGGGTTTTTTGAGTTTTTTAGGGTTTTTTGGTTCTTATAGTGTTTTGGTATATTCAGGCTTTTAAATGGAATTTAGAGTTTTTATTTACTTTCTAGTATTTTTATGGGTTTTAGGGGGTTTGTGGGTTTTATGGCAATCAGAATTTTTAGGTTTTTAGGGGTTTTAGTGTTTTTGGATTTTTATGTTTTCTTAGTGTTTTCAGGGTTTTAGGGGTTTTATGTTTTTAGGTATTTTTAGGGATTTTTAGGTTTTTTATGGTTTTAGTGGTTTTAGGGATTTTGAGTGTTTTGGTGGTTTTAGTGTTTTTATGGTTTTAATTTTAGGGGTTTTGAGGTATTTAGGGTTTTATAGTGTTTTTAGAGTTTTTTAATTTTTTGGGGTTTGAAGGGTTTTTAGAGTTTTTTGTGGTTTTTGGGTTTTTTATGATTTTTAGGGGTTTTGTGTCTTTTGGATAATTTATGGGTTTTAATTATTTTTAGGTTTTAATGGTTTTCTCAGGAGTTTGTAGGTTTTTTATGGTATTTTATATTAATAGAAATTTTAAGGATTTTAAGGATTTTTATGCTTTCTTGGGTTTTTATGTATTTGGGGGGTTATTAAGGTTTTTAGAGGATTTTGATTTTTTTTGGTTTTTTAGGTTTTAAGGTTATTTATTTATTTATTAGTGTTTATAATATTTTTTCGATTATTTAACATTTTTATCATTTTAATAGGTTTTTAGTGTTTTTAGTGGTTTTTAGGATTTTTATGTGTTTTTGGGTTTATTAAGGTTTTTTGGAGTTTTTTGTTTTTATGATTATTAGGTGTTTTTAGGATTTTTGTGTTTTAGAGTTGTTATGTATTTAGGGGTTTTAAGTGTTTCTAGGGTTTTATGGTTTTCTTTGGGTGTTTTGAGGTTTTTTTAAATTTTTAGTGGTTTTAGGTATTTTTTAGGATTTTTATTGTTTTTAGAGTTTTTCGGTATCTTGAGGGTTTTGGGGGTTTTATGGGTTTTTTGGATTTTACGGCATCATAGGGGTTTTTTGAGTTTTTTGTGGTTTTATGTTTTTTTAGTGTTCTATAAATTTTTTGGGGGATTAATGGTTTCTTTGAGTTCTGGTTGGTTTTTATGGTTTTATGGAGTTTAAGGGTGTTTATATCTTTAAGGGGTTTTATGGTTTTTTGGGGGGTTTTGGGTTTTCAATGTTTCTAGTTTTTTAGCAGTTTTTAGGTGTTTAAGTTTTTTTAAGTTTCATGTTTTTCTTAGGGGTTTCTAGGGGTTTTAGGGTTTTTACATTGTTAGTTATTTTATATTTTTTTGTAATTTTAGGGTTTTTAGTGATTTTTTGGGTTTTAGGGGCTTTTAGGGTTTTTTTGTTTTTTTGGAGTTTTTAGGGGTTTTGAGTTTTTTAGGGGTTTTCATGTCTTTAGATTTTTTTAATGTTTTTAGGGGTTTATAGTATTTTTAGAGTTTGTACTAGGTTTTTAGGGTTTTTATGATTTTTTTAGGTTTTATGGTTTTAGGGGGTTTTCTAATTTTTATAGTTTGTTGGGCTATTTGGGATTTTATGGATTTTATGGTTTTTAGGTTTTTAGTGGTTTTAAGTGTTTTATGATTTTATTTATTTCTTTTGGTTTTTAGGGTTTTAGGGTTTTTATGTTTTATGTATTTTTTAGGCTTTTTATTTTTTTAGGGTTTTATGGTGTCTTTTGGGTTTTAGGGTTATTTTTGAGTTTTTTAGTGGTTTTAAGGTTTGTAGAGTTTTTAAAAAAAATTAGGGGTTTAAAGGGGTTTTAGTGTTTTTAATGGTTTTAATGGATTTAGGGGTTTATATGGTTTTTAATGATTATAGGGGGTTTTGGTTTTTAGGGGTTTTAGGGTCTCTAGGGTCTTTTAGAGGTTTTTTCATTTTTCATGTTTTTTAGTTGTTTTAAGTGTTTTAATGATTTTATGGTTTTCTTAAGGATTTCCAATGTTTTTTGAGTTTTTTATGTATTTAGGGTATTTTTTTGGATTTTTTGGATTCTTATTGATTTTTAGAGTTTTTATGGAATTTGATGTTTTATAGATTTTTAGGGTTTTATGGTTTTTTTGGGTTTTTTAATCTTTTGGATTATTATGTTTTTTATTGTTTTTTTACATTTTAAGGTGTTTAAATGTTTTTTAGAGTTTTTAGTGGGTTTTCAGGTTTTTATGTGCTTTAAGGTTTTTAATTTTTTTATGGGGTTTATGGCTTTTAAGAGTTTTAGGGGGAATAGGTACTTGTTGGGTTTTTAGTATTTTTAGGGGTTCAAAGTGTTTTTAGGTTTCTGGTGTTTTCTTAATGTTTTTAACTGTTTTTCAGGTTTTTCATGTATTTATGGATTTTTAGGGAGTTTTCAATATTTTATGGGGTTTTAGGGTTTTTAGGTATTTTGAGAATTTTTAAGGGTTGTTACATTTTTTATTATTTTTTAAGGCTTTTAGAATTTGTTATATTTTTTAAGGTTTTAAGTGTTTTTAGATTTTTAAGGTTTTATGAGGGGTTTTAAGTGGTTTTAGGGATTTTTAGGTATTTTAAGAGTTTTTAGTGTTTTTTTTTGGTTTTTAGGGATTTTTATGGTTTTTTGGGTTTTTAGTCTTTTATAGTATTTGTAGTGGTTTTAATGTTTTTTAGGTTTCATTGGGGTTTTAATTTATTTTTAGGTTTTAAGGGGTTCTTAGGGGTTTTCAAGGTCTTTAGGGTTTCTTACATTTTATGACTTTTTTTGGATTTTTGTTATATTTATTTTTTTTATGTTTTTTATGGATTTTGAGGGGTTTTATGGTTTTTTAGTGTTTTTTGTATTTTTTAGGTTTTTTGGGGATTATTATTTTTTTATGGTTTTCTTATGGGTTTTCAATGTTTTTAGGGTTTTTTTAATTTTTTATGGATTTTTACTTTTTTTATGATTTTTATGGTTTTTAGTGATTTTGAGTGTTTTTAGGGTTTTTGATGGTTTTCATGATTTTTATGATTTTTTGGTGCTTTAGGGTTTTTTTGGTTTTTTAGTGATTTAAATTTTTTTAATATTTTTAACACTATTCTAGGTTTAAATATATTTTAGAGTTTTTATTGATTTTTAGGGTATTTATTAGTTTTTAGGGTTTTTAATGGATTTTAAGGGGTTTTATAGTTTTCAGGGTTGTTTGGGATTTTGGACCTTATGGGTTTTAAATGTTTTAATGTTTTTGAGGTTTTTCTTGAGGTTCTTAGGGTTCTTTGGGTTTTGAATAGTTTTAGGATTTTTTAGGGAATTTTTAGGTTTTTTTGTGATTTGGGTTTTTTGAAATCATGATGGGTTTTAGGGTTTTATATGTTTATTAGTGTTTTAGCTCTTTTTAGGATTTTAAGGATTTTAAATGATTTTAGGTATTCAATTTTTATTAAGGTTTTTTTTCATTTTCTGAGATATTTAGTGATTTATAGGACTTTATGGGGTTTTAGGGTTTAATGAATTTTTGGGTTTTTATGGTTTTTTTGGTTTTTTGGGTTTTGAGGGTTTTTTATGGTTCTATTGGTTTTTTATAGTTTTTAAAGATAATAGGATTTTAAAGGGTTTTTAGTTTTTTATTGGTTTTTAAGGTTTTTAGGGGTTTTTAGTATTTTTTTATGTTTTAGGGTTTTTTATGGTCTTTGTGGGTTTTTTGGTTTTTAGGGTCTTTTAGGGTTTTGTAGGGTTTCTTTGATTTTTTAGGTTTTTAGGGATTTTAAACACGTTTTGTTTTTATGGTTTTCTAAGGGGATTTAGGGTATTTACTATTTTTTACTTTTATGTGGATTTTTTGGCCTTTTTAAGACATTTAGGACTTTAAGTTTTTTAGGGATTTTGAGTGTTTTACATCTTTTTAGGGTTTTAGGGTTGTATGGTTTTAGGGTTTTATTATTTTATGGTGGTTAGGGTTCTTAAATGTTTTTTTATGTTTTTCTTAGGGTTTTCCGGGTTTATGGATTTTTTTTACATTTTTATGGTTTTTAGGGATTTATTAGGAATTTTCTGGTTTTTTGGATTTTAGTGATTTTTAGGGGTTTAAGGATTTTTTAGGATATTTAGGGTTTTTTTGCTTTTGTTTTTTGTTTTTTGGTATTCGTGAGTTTTATGGATTTTAAGGTTTCTTATAGTTAATTAACTATTTTAGGGGTTTAAAGGGTTTTTAGAGTTTTCTATGGGTTTTTAGGTATTTGGGGTTTTTAGGGCTTTAGGTATTTTAACCGATTTTGGAGTATTTATTGGGGTTTTAGGGTTTTAATTGGTTCTTATAGGTTTTAAGGGTTTTAGGAGTTTTTATGGGTATAAGGGGTTTTGGGATTTAGAGTATTTTAGCGTTTTTAGTGTTTTAGCATTTTAGGTTCATAGTGGTTTTAAGTGTTTTTTGGTTTTAATGTCTTCAGGGGTTTTTATTGTTTTTAAGGGGTTTTTACTTTTTTGGGTATTTTTAGGATTTTATGGTTTTAGGGTTATATTAATTTTTTAGAGATTTTAGGGGTTTTTAGTGTTTTTATCAATTTTTAGGATTTTAGTGGTTTTATGATTTTTTAGGTTTTTTGGGATTTCTTTGTTGTTTTTAGTTTTTTTGGTTTTTATGTTTTTAGGGACTCTAGGGGATTTTTAGGGTTTTTTGGGATTTTAGCAATTTTCAAGGGTTTTTTTTTGTGTTTTTATGGTTATTATAGTTTTTTGGGGTTTTAAATTTTTTTTTTTGATTTTTTAGGGTTTTACGGTTTTTAATGTTTTATAACATTTTTTGGGGTTTATAGTGTTTTTAGAGTTTTATTGGGGTTTTAGGGTTTTATGGGTTTTTAGTATTTTTATGTTTTTAAGGGTATTTATTTTTTTTGGGGTCTTTAGTGTTTTTAATTTTTTACAGGTTTTTAGGGTTTTAGTGTTTATAGTTTTTAGGGGTTTTTAGTGTTTTGAGGCTTTTAAGGTTTTCATTGTGGTTTTCATGGTTTTTTACAGTTTTTACCTTTTTATGGATTTTTAGGGATTTTTTATGTTTTTTTGTTTCTTCTAGTTTTTAGGGATTTTTAGGGTTTTTTGGGTTTTTTTTGGGTTTTCCTGGATTTTTTTGGGATTTTAGATGTTTTTAGGTTTTTAGGTGTTTTAAGTGTTTTCTAGGTTTTTATGGTTTTATTAGTGGTTTTTACGGTTTTAGGATATTTTATGTTTTTAGGGATTTTTTTGGGATTTTTTAGGATTATTTGGGGTTTTTGGGTTTTTAGGTATTTTGAGGGTTTGTAGGATATTTTTTTTTGTTTTTATGGGTTTTATGGATTTTTTTTCGGGTTTTAGTGTTTTTTTATTTTTTAGAGTTTTGTGGTTTTTTAGATTTTTTAACATTTTTGTGGGTTTAAAGTATTTTTATAGTTTTTAGTGTGTTTTTAGGATTTTTTGGTTTTCTTGGGGTTTTATTCTTTTTAGGTGTTTTTACGGTTTTATATTTTTTTTAGAGTATTTTTTGGGTTTTTAGGGTTTTTAATGTTTTTAGGTCTTCTAGGGGTTTTACTAGTTCATAGGTTTTTAAGGTTTTCTAGGGTTTCTTATGGTATTCAGATATTTTTAACTTTTTAGAGATTTTTAGGGATTTTTAGGATTTTTATAGGTTTTTAGGGATTTTTAGGGGTTTAAGGGGTTTTAATGGTTTTTAGGATTTTTACAATTTTTTGGGTTTTTCAGAGTCTTAAGTGTTTTTAGGCTTTTATGGATTTCTTAAGGTTTTCAAGGTTATTATGGGGTTTTAACTTTTTTTATTTTAATGTATTCTTAGGATATCTATGGTTTTTAGGGATTTTGGGGATTTTGGGGTGGTTTTTAGGGTGTTAGGGTTTTTAGGGGTATATGGATTTTTGGGGGGTTTTATGTTTATTTTTTATTGTTTAGGGTTTCAATGTATATATACTTTTTAATGTTTTTGGTGTTTAAATGGTTTTTATAGTTCTTTATTTTTTATGTTTTTTTAGTTTTTAGGGTATTTTAATGTTTTTAGGATTTTTATGGTTTTTGGATATTTATGGGTTTTTAGGTATTTTTATGGCTTTTTTTCTTTTTTTAGATTTATTAGGGTGTTTAAGTGTTTTTAGTATTTTGAACATTTTCTTTAGGTATTTGAAGGTTTTTTGGTTTTTTTAAATTTTTAGTTATATTTAGGGATTTTTTATGATTTTTATGGCTTTCGGGGGTTTTCAGGATTTTGAGGATTTTTAGGGGTTTTATGGTTTTTTTTGGGTTTTACGTATTTTTTAATTTTTAAGGTTTTTAGTGTAGTTAGATATTTTTAATTTATTATGGTTTTAAAGGGTTTATAGAGTTTTTATGGGACTTTATGGTTTTTATCGATTTTTTTTGATTTTTAGGGTTTCTAGGGCCTTTTGTAGGGTTTAAAGTGTTTTTATATTTTTTAAGATTTTATGGGTTTTAAGTGTTTAGTGGTTTTTAAAGTTTTCGTCATGTTTTTCGGAGTTTTAGGTTTTTTATGTATTTATAGATTTTTAGGGACTATTTTGGATATTTTGGGTTTTTACGAATTTAAAGGGTTTTAAGGTTTCTAAGGTGTTAGGGGTTTTTAGGTTTTTAACATTTTTTAAGTTTTTAAATTTTGTTAATTTTTTTGGTTTTTAGTTTTTCTTTGGTGTTTTCATGGTTTTTTGTGTTTTTTTATATTTTTATGTATTTTAGGCCTTTTTATGGGTTTTTTGGTCTTTTGGGGTTTTTTGAGTTCTTTAGGGGTTTTAAGAGTTTCTAGAATTTTTATAAATTTTTGGGGTTTAAAATATTTTTGTGGTTTTATTGGTTTTTTATGGTTTTTATGGGTCTTAGGGGTTTAGTGTTTTTTAGGGTTTTCTTTTTAGGGTATTTTTAGGGGTTTTATACTTTTATTGTTTTTAGGTTTCTAGGTGTTTAATGGGTTTTATATTTTTCTTTTGGATTTTCAGTTCTTTTATGAATTTTATGGTTTTTTACATTTAAAATTTTTTTTCTGGGATTTTAATTATTTTTTTATTTATATGGTTTTATGTATTTTCAGGGGTTTTAGGATTTTGGTTTTTTATTTTTTATTGTTACTAGGGGATTATTTTGAGTTTTTTTGGGTTTTAAATGGTTTTTATATTTTGTTATCATTTTTTGGGGTTTGAAGGGATGTTATATTTAATAATGGGTTTTTAGTGTTTTTAGGGTTTTAAGTTTATTAAGGTTTTTAGGGGTTTTAGTTTTTTAATATTTGTAAGTGTTTTATTCATTTTTTAAATTTTTCTTTAGGGTTTTCAAGGGTTTTAGGATTTTTTCCATTTTTAGGGACATTTTAGTATTTTTATGGGTTTTAAGGGTTTTAGGGAATATCATGGTTTTTTACATCTAAGAGTGTTTATTGTTTGTTGGTGATTCAGATTTTTTTGAGTTTTTTATTTGTTTTAATTTTTTTTGATTTTTTTAACATTTTTAGGGTTTTAAAGGGGTTTTAGTGTTTTTAGTGGTTTTTAAGGTTTTAAGTGTTTTGGGTTTTTAAGGTTTTCTTATGGGTTTTTAGGTTTTTAAAGAGTTTTACATTTTTTTGGATTCGAGCTATTTTTTATGATTCATAATGTTTTTTTCAGGGATTATAGTTTTTTTGGGTTTTCTGGTTTTCAGGGTTTTGGAGTTTTTAATTTTTTTATGGGTTTAAGTGTTGTTATTTTTTAAAGGTTTTCTTAGGGTTTTTATGATTTTCTGTCTTTTTTATGTTTTTACTTATTTTTAGGGGTTTTTTATAATTTTTATGGTTTTGGGGTTTTAGTGATTTTGACGGTTTTGATGGGTTTTTAGTGTTGTAATTTTTTTGGTTTTTAGGGTTTTTTTGAGTTTTTTTGGGTTTTATATATTTTTTGGATTTTTTATCTTTTATTGGGATTTAAAGGGTTATTAAAGTTTTTATTGGTTTTAGGGCTTGTATGATTTCTAGTGATTTTTATGGTTTTTAGGGTTTTTTGTGTTTTTGGGGTTTTAAGGTTTTAGGGTCTTTTAGGTTTTTTTGGGTTTTCATATTTTTTAGGTTTTTAGGGGTTTTAAGTGTTTTTATATTTTTAATGTTTTATAATATTTTTTCATGGTTTTTAAAAATTTTCCGAATTTTTAGGGATTTTTTGACCTTTTTATTGGTTTTTAGTGTTTTTACAGATTCTAAGGATTTTTATGACTTTTATGGATATTTTGGGTTTTTAGTGTTTCTAGGTTTTTAGGATATACATGTGTTTTTATACTATTAAGGTTTTCTTATGGGATTTTAGGGTTTTTAGAATTGTTAGTGATTTTCAGGGGTTTTAGGGGTATTTAAGGGTTTATTTTAGTTTTTTAGGATTTTTAGAGTTTTTAACTTTTTTAGGGGTTTAAAGGAGTTTTAGAGAATTTAGTGGATTAGGGTTTTTATTGGATTTTACTTTTTAAGGTTTTTATAGGTTTTAATGGGTTTATATGGTTTTTAGGGGTTTTATGGATTTTAGGGACCTTTAGGGTTTCTTGAGTTGTTTTGGTTTTTCGTGATTTTAATTGTTTTTAGGTTTCTACTTTTTTATGGTTTTTAGGGTATTTAGTGTTTTTTACATTATTAGGGATTTTAGGGATTTTTAAAAAAAATTGTTTTGTAGGATTTTTAGGTATTTTTATTATTTTAGTTTTCTTTATGGTTTTGGGTTTTTTAGGGTTTTTAAGGTTTTTAGGTTTTTTTCGGGGTTTTAAGTGTTTTAGGTATTTAAAGTTTTCTTAAGGCTTTCAGGGTTTTAGGGTTTTTTTTTATGTTTTTAGGAATTTTTATGATTTTCATGGTTTTAAGGGTTCATATGGATTTTGATTGATTATAGGTATTTTGAGGTGATTTGAGGTTTTTTATGGGGTTTTCAGGTTTTTATGATTTTTATGGTTTTTTGGGTTTTAAGGTTTTTTTTTGAGTTTTTATGGTTTTTTTGGTTTTTAGATTTTTTTAAAAATTTTGATGTTTTAAAGGTTTTTTATAGTTTTTAGTGGTTTTTAATGGTTTTATTTATTTTATGATTTTTAATGATTTTAGGTTTTTATGGTTTTTGGGATTTAGTGTTTTTTTGGTTTTTTACTGTTTTTAGTGTTTTTTTAGGGTTTTTGAGTTTCTCTAGGTTTTTAAAGTTTTCGTTGTGATTTTCAAGGTTTTTATTTTATTTTATGTTTTAGAGGTTTTTTGGGATTTTGTTTGGATATTTAGGGGGTTTTAGGGTTTTAGGGATTTTGATTGTTTTGGATTTTTTTAATGTTTTTAGGTTTTTAACTATTTTATGGGTTTTATGGGTATTTGGTGTTTTTAGGTTTTTATGGTTTTCTATGGGGTTTTCAGGGTTTTGTAGAGTTTATTATTTTTAGTGATTTTTTGGTATTTTTTAGGATTTTTAATGTTTTTAGGGTTTTCAAGGATTTAGAGGGGTTTTAGGGTTTTTGCGGTTTTATTGCTTTTCTTGTGTTGGGGGGGGGGGTATCTCATGTTTTTATGTTTTAAAGGTTTTTATAGTTTTTTAACATTTTTAGTGGTTTAATGTGTATTTAAATTTTAGTGGTTTTTATAGATTTTGAGGGGTTCTTATGATTTTTAGGGGTTTTATGGTTTTGGGATTTTAGTATTTTTAAGGATTTTAGGGTTTTTAGTATTTTTAAGGATTTTAAGTATTTTTTATAGTTTTCTTATGGTTTTCATTGTTTTACGGTTTTTTACATTTTTTATGGAATCTTTCTATTTTTTTGTTTTTTAGGGTTTTTATGGATTTTGAGGGATTTAGGGTTTTAGTGTTCTTAGTGTTTTAGGGTTTTTAGGAGTTTTATGTTTTTAATGTTTTTTTTTTGTTTTTTTAATTTTTCCTTATGGGTTTTTAGGTTTTTAGGTTTATTTGTGTTTTTAGGGATTATTATGATTTTTATGGGCTTTTAGAGTTTATAGGGATTTTAATTGTTTTTAGGAGTTTTATTGGTTTTGGGTTTTTAGGGGTTTTATGCGTTTTGTTTGGATTTAAGGTTTTTTAGTGTTTTTTAATATTTTTAGGGGTTTAAAGGGTATCTAGGGTTTTTAGTGTGGTTTTAAGATTTTTATAGGGTTTTAGATATTTTTATTGTTTTTTAGAGTTTTATGGTTTTGAGGGTTTTAGGATTTTCATGATCTTTAAGTTTTTTTTATATTTTTTATGGTTTTTAGGGGTTTTAGGTGTTTTTATGTTATTTGGTTTTCTTATGGGTTCTCATGGTTGGAAGGGATTTTATGATTTTATGTATTTTCAGAAATTTTTTATGAATTTTATGGTTTTTAGGGTTTTCAGGGATTTTGAGTGGCTTTAATGTTTTTAGGATTTTAAGATTTTTTTTATTTTTAAAGGATTTAAGAGTTCTTAGGGTTTTTTGGGTATTTTGGGCATTTATCATTTTTAACAATGTTTACGTTTTTTAGGATTTTTATGATTTTTTGGGTTTCCGATATTTTGACAGGTTTCAGTGATTTTAGACTTTTTGTGGTTTTTTGGGGTTTTTTGTGTTCTAAGGGTTTTAATGTTTAATAAATTTTTTAACATTTTTAGGGGTTTATAGTGATTTCAGAGTTTTTAATGGTTCTAAGGTTTTATGGGGTTTTTATGCTTTTTAAGGTTTTTAGGGTTTTAGTGGTTTTTAGGGGTTTTAGAGTTTTTATATTCCTTTTACGGTTTTTAGGGTTGTTAGAATTTTTTAGGTTTTAAGGGGTTTTAAATTTTTATAGGATTAATGTTTTCTAATGGATTTTCATATTCTTTTGGGTTTTTAGAATTCGTGTATTTTTAGTATTTTTTGGATTTTATGGTTTTTTAGGGTTTTAGTGATTTTGATGTGATTTCGGTATTTTTAGGTATTTTAGGGTTTTGGGGGATTTTTTTTGTTTTTCTTTGTTTTATATTTTTTAGGAGTTTTTTTAATGTTTTTGGGGTTTAAAGGGTTTTTAGTGTTTTTTTGTTTTTTAGGATTTTTAAGGGTTTTTAGGGTTTTATTGTTTTTAGGGGGTATTAGTGTTTTTGATATTTTAGGGGTTTTAATTTTTTTAGGTTTTTAGGGGTTTAATGTTTTTTAGGTTTCTAAGGGTTTATTAGGATTTTTTAGGGTTTTAGGGGTTTTTTAACCTTTTTAGTGATTTTTAAGGCTTTATAGGAAATTTTTGTGTTTTAGGGTTTTAGTGATCTTGAGGGGTTTTTAGGAGTTTTAGGGGTTCTAAATAGTTTTTTTCTTTTTAGGGGATTTATGTGTTTTTTATGTTTTTATGTTCTTCTTAGGGTTTTTATAGTTTTTTTGTTTTTAGGGTTTTTTTTTCTTTTTTTGGGTCTTTTTTAGGATTTTTATGGTTTCTAGGGAGTTGGTGAATTTTAGGGATTTTATGCTCTTTATTGGTTTTTTATTTCTATTGTTTCTTTAGTTTTTTAATGTTTTAAGGTTTTCTATATATTTTTATTATTTTTATGGGTTTAATGGGTTTTTAGATTGTTTTGTGGGGTTTTAGGGGTTTTAAGGGTTGCAGGGGTGTTATGGTCTTTTTAGATGTTTTAGGGTTTTTTTATTTTCTAATATTTTAGAAAATTAAGTGTTTTTAGGTTTTTAAGATTTTCTTAGGGTCATTTGGGTTTTTGGGTTTTTTACTTTTTTTGGGAATTTTATGAATTTTATGGTTTTTTAAAATTTTAAGGGATCTTGAGGGTTTTCATTATTTTTAGGGTTTTAGGGTTTTTCGGGTTTTTTAGGTTATCATGGGTCTTAATTGTTTTTATGTTTTTAATGTTTTATGGTTTGTAATGGTTTTTATGGTTTTTATGTTTTTATGAATTTTTAAGGATTTTAGGATTCTAGGATTTCTTAGAATTTTAGGGGTTTTTAGGGTTTTGAGGGGTTTTTATTGTTTTTAGGGTTTTTATGGTTCTTTTGGGGTTTTATGTTTTTTTGAGTTTATTTGGGGTTTTATAGTTTTTATATTTTTTTATATTTTTTTATGCATTTAAAGGGTTTATAGAGTTTTAGTGGTTTTTTAGGGCTTTTATGGGCTTTTAGGTTTTTTAATGTTTTTAGGCGTTATGTGGGGTTTATTGGTATTGGGGTTTTAGATTCCTTTTTGGTTTTTTGGGGTTTTATTGTTTTTTATGATTTTAGGGGTTTAAAGTGTTTCTTCATTTTTGATGTTTTATTTAAAATTTTTAGGGTTTTTAGGGTTTCTTTAGTTTATAAGTATTTTTAGGTATTTTTATGATTTTTAAGGGTTTTAGGGTGTTATCCATTTTTAGGGTTTTTAGGTGTTTTTAGGTTTTTAGGGTTTTTAGGGGTTTTAGTGTTTAATGTGTTTTTAATTGGTTTTAAGAGTTTTTAATATTTTTATGTTTTTCATAAGGTTTTTAGGGTTTTTAGGTTTTCCTACATTTAAGGGATTTTTTTGATTCTTTATGGTTTCTATAGTTCTTTAGGGTTTTAGAGATTTTGAGAGATTTAGGGTTTTAATAATTTCATGGTTTATTTGGGTTAAGGGTTTTTTGAGTTTTTTAAGGCTTTAAGGTTTCTAGAGTATTTTAATGTTTTAGGGGTTTAAAGGGTTTTTAGAGTTTTTGGTGTTTTTTAGTTTCTATTTACGTTTTAAGGGTTTTCAAGGTTTTTACATGTTTTATGGTTTTTGTGGATTTTTAGAATTTTAAGGTTCTTATTATTTTTTAGGTTTTTGGGGTTTTAATTGTTTTTTATGGTTTTAAGTTGTTTTATTGTTTTTCATGGTTTTTAGCGATTTTTATGTGTTTATAGTTTTTTTGTTCTTTTTATGATTTTTATGGATTTTTATGTTTTTTAGGAATTTTGATGTTTTTAAGGTTTTTAGGGGTTTTAGTGTTTTTTTGGTTTTTTTGGGTTTCTTAGGTTTTTTTGAGTTTTTAGGGTATTTATGGTTATTGTTTTTTTTTAAAAAAAAATTAAGGTTTTAATGGGATTTTATAGTTTTTAGCGGGTTTTAATGTTTTTATTAGTTTAAGGGGTTCTAAGGTTTTTAGGGGTTTTAGGGATTTTATAGTTCTAAATTTTTTCAATGTTTTTTAGATTTTTATGGGGTTTAAGTGTTTTTAGGTTTTTAAGGTTTTCATAGGGGTTTTTAGGGTTTTTAGAGGTTTTTATGTTTTTAGTGATTTTTTGGATTTTTTAGGATTTTATGGGGTTTTAGTGGTTTTAAGGATTTTGATGTTTTTAGGGTTCTATGGTTTTTATGGTGTTTTAGGTTTCTTATAATTTTAGTTGTTTTTAGTAATTTTTGGATTTTATGGTTTTCTTATGTTTTTAGGGGTTTTTACATTTTTAGGATTTTTTTTGGATTTTTATAGTTTTTATGGTTTTTAGGGATTTTGATGGTTTTTGGGTTTAAATGGTTATTGGGGATTTTTTATAAAATTTTAGGGGTTTAGATTTTTTTAGATTTTTTAGTGGTATATATGGTTTTTAGGGGTTTTATGGGATTTTAAAGGTTCCTTGAGGCGTTTATGGTTTTGGTGGTTTTAGGGTATTTTAGGGTTTTTAACATTTTTTAGATTTTTAATGGTTTTATATTTTTTTTATTTTTTTATAGTTTTATTACAATTTTTTCATTTTTTTAAGTATTTGTTACATTTTTGTGGATTTTAGGTTTTTTTATGATTTTTATGGGTTTTTTAGAGTTTAAATACTTTTTCGGATTTTTAGAGTGTTAGGGTTTTTAGCATTTTTTAGGTTTCTAGTGGTTTTAAATTTATTTAGGTTTTCGGGTTTTATTTTGATTTTTTAGGGTTTTTAGGGATTTTGAAGGATCTTTTTTAGGTTTTTATGGTGTTCTAGATTTTTTAGTGATATTGACGGTTTTTTGGGATTTTTATGGTTTTTAGGGTTTTTGATATTTTTAGCAATTTTAGGGGAGATTTTTGTGTTTTTAGGATTTTACGTTTTTCTTATGGTTTATTAGGGGTTTTAAGGTTTTTTATGTTTTTATGTATTTTTGTGAATTTTAGGGATTTTTATGGAATTTTAGGGGTTTTAATGTATTTTAGGGTTTTTATTGTTTTAGGGATTTATGGTTATTTTGATTTTTTGGGTTTTTTGGGTTTTTAGGGTTTTTTTAGGTTTAATAGAGTTTTTTAACATTTTTAGGGGTTTAAAGTGTTTTTATAATATTTAATAGTTTTAAGGGTTTTATGGGCTTTTAGAGTTTTTTTAATGTTTATAGGTTTTTTTATTATTTTTGGGGGTTTTAGATTTTTTATTATTTTTAGGGGTTTTAGCATTTTTTAGGATTTTTGGGGTTTTATGTGTTTTTAGTTTTTTAAGATTCTATTTGGTTTTTTCTATTTTTTTTTGGGTTTTTAGGGATATTTATGGATTTTAGGGTTTTTAGGGTTTTAAAGATTTTGAGAGTTTTTATGTTTTTTAGCAGTTTATGGTTTTTATAGTTTTTCTGGGGTTTTAAGTGCTTTTTGAGTTTTTAAGTGTTTTTAATGTTTTTAAGATTTAAAGTGATTTTTAGAGTTTTTAGTGGTTTTCTAGAGTTTTTATGGGTTTTCAGGATTTTAATGTTTTTAGGGGTTTTATGGTTGTTAGGGTTTTTTAGAATTTTTAGTGTATTTTTAGGTTTTTTTGGTTTTTTCATTTTTAGTTTTTTTGGATTTTTAGTTATTTGTACTTTTTCGGGTATTTTTAGTGATTTTTTAGGATTTTTAAGGGGTTTTAGGGTTTTTAAAGATTTTTATGGGTTTTTTGGTTTTTAGGTTTTTGGGGTTTAAAGTGTTTTAAGGTTTTTATGATTTTTTAGGGTTTTAGGGTTTCTACATTTTTATGGATTTTCAAGGATTTTTAGGATTTTTATGGTTTTTAGGGGTTTTAAGGATTTTTTTGGGTTTTTAGGGTTTTAATGGTTTTTTATGGTTTTTATGTTTTTTTGGATTCTTAGTGGTTTTTTGATTTTTTAAGGGTTTTCACGTTTTGGTAAACATTTTAACGTTTTTAAGGGTTTGAAGGTTTTTGGATTTTTTAGTGTGTTTTTAGGGTTTTTAGGGGTTTTATGGTTGTAACGATTTTTTTTTGTTTTTTTGGGTTCTTACGGTCTTTTAGGGTTTTTAGGTTTTTTAGTGTTTTTAGGTTTTTATGGGGTTTGCGTGTTTTTAGGGTTTAAAAAATTTATTAGGGGATTTTTGTGATTTTAGGGTTATTTACATTTTTATGGATTTTTTGGATATTTTTATGATTTTTATTGGTTTAGGGATTTTGATGAATTTTGAGGGAATTTCATGGACTTATAAAGGTTTTATTTTTTTAGGTTTTTTTGGTTTTTAATTGGATTTTGGTTTTTATGTTTTTCATATGGGATTTTCATTTTTTTAGTTTTTTATGTTTTTAAGGATTTTTAGATCTTTTTTGGGACTTTTATGGGTTTTAGAGTTTTTACTGATTTTGAGGGTTTTAGGGTTTTTAGGGTTTTTTTGGTTTTATGGTTTTTTTGGAGGTTTTAGGGTTTTTTTGAGTTTTTTAGTGTTTTATGGGTTTTTAGAGTTTTGGAATATTTTTAGGGTTTAAACTGTTTTTAGAATTTTTAGTGTTTTATCAGTTTTAATGGGTTTTATGGGTTTTTAGAGTTTTTGTTAGGGTCTTTTTAGGGTTTTCTAGGGTTTTATAATTTTTTAGATTTTTTAGGGGTTTAAGTTTTTTAGGATTTTACTATGTTCTTAGGGTTTTTCATGGTTTTTAGGGATTTTATTTTTTATGGATTTTTCGGGATTTTATAGGATTTGTGACCTTTTTGTGGGTATTTATGGATTTTGGGGGTTCTCAGATTTGTTTTAGGTTTTTTAGTGTTTTTATTCTTCTTTTTATCTTTTTAGTATCTTTTTTTATGTTTTTTTTATGTTTTTAAGTTATTCTATAATTTTTTTACATTTTTAGGGGTTTAAATGGTTTTTAAAGATTTTAGTGGTTTTTACTATTTTATTGGGTTCTAGAGTTTTTATGGTTTTTACTGGTTTTTTAGTAATAGGGTTGTTTATGTTTTTCAGTTGTTTTAAATGTTTTTAGGGTTTTAATGTTTTCTTGGGGTTTTTCAAGGATTTAGGGTTTTTGACATTTTTAGAGATTTTTTAGGATTTTTAGGATTATTTGGCCTTTAGGGTTTTAGGGATTGTGATAGATTTTAGGGTTCTTATGGTTTTTTTGGGTTTTTGGTGTTTTTTGAGTTTTTTAGGGTTTAAAGGTTTTTTAGTGTTTTTTAACATTTTTAGGGGCTTTAAGGGTTTTTATAGATTTACTAATTTTTAGGGTTTTATGGGTTTTAGAGTTTTTAATTATTTTTAGGGGTTTTATGGTTTTTAGGGGTTTTAAGGTTTTTATGGATTTTTGGGATTTTTGGGTTTTTAGATTTTTTAGTTTTTTAGGGATTTTATGTTTTTTTAGATTTTTGTGGAGTTTTTTGGGGTTTTTGACGGGTTATAGTGTTATTTATGTTTTTAGGGATTTTTTATGATTTTTATGGTTTTTATGGTTTTTAGGGGGGTTTGGGATTTTTATGGATTCAAGGTTTTTTAGTGTTTGTAGGATTTTATCATTTTTTGTTTTTAAGGGGTTTAAAGTTTTTAGATTTTATAGGTTTTCTATGGTTTTTTCAAGGATTTTAGTGTTTTTTACATTTTAGGGATTTTTAGAGTGTTTTAGAATTTCTATAGATGTTTAGGGTTTTATGTTTTTTAAACTATTTTTAGTGGTTTTAGGTGTTTTGTAGTCTTTTTGAGTTTTTAGGGTTTTCTTGGATTTTTTATGTTTTTAATGGTTTTTTTATAGTTTTTAACATTTTTAGGGGATTAAAGGGGTATTCGGATTTTTTGTGTGTTTTTTGTGTTTTATGGGGTTTTAGGATTTTTAAGGTTTTTTGGGGTTTTTTATGGATTTTAGGGGTTTTAGGGTATTTTAGGGTTTTTTAGGGTTTTGACCAATTTTTAGGTTTTTAGGGGTTTTAAGTGTTTTATATTTTTATGTTTTTCTTAGGGTTTTGGGGGGTTTTATGTCTTTTTCATTTTTTGGGATTTATAGGTGTTTTAGGATTTTTTGGGGTCTTAGGGTTTTTAGGGATTTTGAGGGCCTTTTTGGTTTTTTAGGGATTATAGGGTTTCGTAGTTTTTTTTTGTTTTTTAGGATTATTATGGCTTTTAGTTGTTTTAGTTTTTTATGGTTTTCTTTGGGGATTTTAGGGTTTTAGGGATTTTTTACATTTATAGGGATTTTTAGATGTTTTTTAGGCCTATTCAGGTTTTCAAGGATTTTGTGGGTTGGGGAGGGTTACGATTTTTAGGGTTTTTATGGTTTGGGGGGTAGGGCTTTTTTTTATTTTTTCGGGGGGGGGGGGGTTAATTTTTAGGGGTTTAATGTTTTTTAGAATTTTTAATGTCTTCTAGGGTTTAAAGGGTTTTTAGAGTTTTTAGTGGGTTTTTAGTGTTTTTATGGGATTTTAGGTTGTTCTGAGGTTTTATTGGATTTTTTTTGTTTGTAGGGGTTTTAGGGTTTTTATGGTTTTTTGGGCGTTTAGCGTTTTTATGTTTTTAGGGGTTTTAAGCATTTTTTGTGTTTTTAATGTTTTGTTAGGGTGTTTCATTGTTTTTATTATTTTTTATTTTTTAGGAATTTTAAGTTATTTAAAATATTTTTATGGGTTTTAAGGTTTTATTGGGATTTTGAGGGTGTTATGGATTTTTAGGGTTTTTAAGGTTTTTTAGAATTTTTTAGTTTTTTTGGGGGGGGGGGGTTTAAGGTTTTCTTAGGGATTTTCAAAGATTGTAAGGGTTTTTAAGTTTTTAGGGATTTTCAAGGTTTTTTAGGATTTCTTTGGATTTTGGGGTTTTTTCGATTTGGCAGTTTTCCAGAGTTTTCTAGGTTTTTAGGGTTTTTTAGGGTCTCTAGAGTTTATTGGTTTTTAGATGTTTTCTGTGTGTTTAGATTTTCAATGTCTTCATTGGGATTTTCACGGTTTTTAATGTTTGTTATGTTTTTAGGGATTTTTAGGGATCTATTTGGATTTGTATTATTTTTTAGGGTTCTTGGAGATTTTGAGGGTTTTTGATTTTTTTTCTTCAATTTTTTGGGTTTTCATGTTTTTTATGTTTTTTAATGTTTTTAGTGTTTTAAAGGGTTTTTATATTTTTTTAATTTGAGGTTTTTTATGTATATTTGTGGTTTTTAAGGTTTTTGGTTGTTTAGGAGTTTTATAATTTTTATGGTTTTAGGTTTTTTTAGGGTTTTTAAGGGTTTTATGTATTTTTTATGGTTTAATGGTTTTATTGGGGGTTTTTAAGGGGTTTTAGGGTTTTTAACTTTTTAGGGTTTTTATCTTTGCAGGGTTTTTTACATTTTTGGGTTTTTTTACTTTTTATGGATTTTTTAGGATTTTTATGGGTTTTTATGGTTTTACGGATTTTGAGGGTTTTAAAGTTTTTAAGGATTTCATGGTTTTATGGATTTTTTAGTTTTTATGTTTTTTTGGGGTTTTATGGATTTTTTTGATTTTTTGAAGGTTTGTATGGTTTTTAGAGTTTTTTAGAGTTTTTTTGGATTTAATGGGTGTTTAGAGTTTTTAGTGATTTTTAGGGTTTCAGCGGTTTTTTGGATTTTTTATGTTTTTTAGTGGATTTTTTTTTGGGTTTTAGGTGTTTTAGGGTATTTTTAGGGTTTTTATAATCTTTAGGGTTTTTTTGGGGATTTAACTGTTTTTGGGTTTTTAATGTGTTCTTAGGTTATTTTAGGGTTATTATATTTTTTTACCCTTTTAGGGATTCTAGGGTTTTCAAGGTTTTTAATGTTTTTTACCCTTTTAGGGATTTTTGGGGATTTAATTGTTTTTTGTTTATTATGTTTTCTAAGGTTTTTTCATGGTTTTTAGGTTTTTTAGGTATTTTCAGTGATTTTTAAGGTTTTTATAGTTTTTAGGATTTTTAGGGATTTTGAGGGGTTTTATGTTTTTTAGGATTTTTATGGTGTTTTGGGGTTCAGGTTTTTCTGAGATTTTTATGGTTTTAATTTTTTTTTAGATTTTTAAACATTTTTAGGGTTTTAATGGGTATTTAGTGTATTTTGTGGTTTTGTATAGTTTTTATGATTTTTAGGGTTTTATCTTTTTTCGGGTTTCTATGATATTTTAGAGTTTTATGGGGGTTTTAAGGTTTTTATCAATTTTTAGGTTTCTTAGGGCTTTTAAATTTTTTAGTTTTTTAGGCGTTCTTCATGATTTTAGGGTTTATAGGTTTTTTTAAATTGTTAGAGATTTTTTAGGGTTTTTAGGGTTTTTATGGTTTTTTGGGTCTATAGATTTTTCAAAGTTTTTAGGGTTGTAAAGGTTTTTAGATTTTTTAACATTTTATGGGTTTAAAGTGATTTTATATTTTTTTGTTTTTTTAAAGATTTTTTGGGGTTTTTAATGTTTATATGTGTTTTAATAATTTTTATGGTTTTAAGGGATTTTAGGGTTTTATAGAGTTATTAGGGGTTTTTAGGGTATTTTATGTTTTTAGGTATTTTTACGGTTTTTTTGGATTTTTTTGGTTTTTTGGGATTTTAGGGATTTTAAGGGGTTTTAGCGTTTTATGGTTTTGTTGGGTTTTAGGGTATTTTGAGTTTTTTAAGGTTTTTAACATTTTTTATAGTTTTTAACATTTTAAGCGTTAAATGGTATTTTAGATTTTTTAGTGGATTACGGGTTTTATGGGGTTTTGTGGTTTATAAGGTTTTTTGGGATTTAAAGGTTTTTAGGGATTTTTGGGATTTTGTGGTTTTTATCCTTTTTAGGTTATTGTGGGGTTTTAAGTGTTTTTAGGATTTTAAAGTTTTCGTAGGGATTTTCAAGGGTTTTTTGTTTTTATGTATTTTTTATAGTTTTTAAGGGTATTGAGGTTTTTAAGGATTTTGAGGGATTTTCGAATTTTTAAGGTATCTTGGATTTTGTATGTTTTTTTGTAATTTTATGGGTTTTTTTTGGTTTTTAGAGGTTTTAATGTTTTTTGGAGTTTTTTAAGATTTTTAGTGGTTTAAAGGGTTTTTACAATTTTTTATTTTTTTTGTTTTTATAGTTTTTATGTGTTTTTATGTGTTTTTATATTTTTTATAGTTTTTAGTAGATTTAAGTTTTTTATCATTTTTTAGGTTTTTATGGGATTTAAGTATTTTTCTTGTTTTTAAGGTTTTCTTAGGGGTTATATGGTTTTTAGTGGTTTTTACATTTTAGAAATTTTTATGGATTTTTTAGGATATTTATGACTCTTTAGGGTCTTTATGGATTTTTTGGGTTTTAGGGTTTTTCCGGCTTTTTTGGGTATTATGGTTTTTGGGTTTTTTTGGGTTCTTTAAGGTTTTATGTTTTTTTGAGTTTTTAATGTTTTTAGGGGTTTAATTTGTTTTTAAGGTTTTTAGTTTTTTATGGTTTATATGGGTTTTAGTGTTTTTTATGTTTTTATGGGGTTTTATGCTTTCTAGGGTTTTTAGTGTTTTTTAGGGTTTTTTTTATTTTTTATATTTTTTAGGGGTTTAGAGAGTTTTAATGTTTTGATGTTTTACATAGTATTTTTATGGGTTTTGGGTTTTTTACCTTTTATGGATTTTTATTAATTTATTAGGGTTTTTAGATATTTTTAGGGTATTTAGGGTTTTTTTGTTTTTTTAAGGTTTTTTTTTGTTTTTTATATTTTCGTAGGGGTTTTTTTTAGTTTTTTAGGTTTTTAAGAGTCTATAGAATTTTGTGGAGTTTAAAGGGTTTTCGGTGTTTTTAATTGTTTTAGGGTTTTTATCGATTTTCATGGTTTTTATGGTTTTTAGGGGTTTAATGGTTTTTAGGGGTTTTTAGGGGGTTTAGTGTTTTCAATGTATTTAGTGTTTTCAAGGTTTTTAGGGGTTTAAATATTTTTATTATTTTAAGGTTTTCTTATGTGTTTTCAAGGATATTAGTGTTTTTACATTTTTAGGGAGTTTTAAGGATTTTTTAAGGATTTTTATTTTTTATGGTTTTTATGGTATTTAGGGATTCTTTAGGTTTTTAAGGTTTTTAGGATTTTATTATAATTTTGGGTTTTTAGGTTTTTTTTGAATTTTTAGGGGTTTAATGGTTTTTTAGAGTTTTTTTAAAAAAAAGTAGGTGTTTAAAGGGTTTTTAGTTTGTAGTGGTTTTTTAGGATTTTAATTGGTTTTTAAGGTTTTTAAGGTCTTCAGAGTTTTTTTGTTTTTTGGATTTTTTAGGGTTTTAGGGTTTTTAGCATTTGTTATGTTTTTAGGGGGTTTAAGTGTCTTTTGGATTTTATTTTTTTCTTAGGGTATTTCAGATTTTTTTTAAGTTTTTGTGGATTTTTTGTGATTTTTATGGTTATTATGGGTTTTTTATGGATTTTATGAATTTTGAGTGGTTTTAGTATTTATATTTTTGTTTTTGTTTTTATGGATTTCTTTTTTGATTTTTAGGGTTTTTAAGCATTTTAGAGTTTTAACATTTTTAGGGGATTGTAGGTTATTTAGAATTTTTTGTGGTTTTATAGGGTTTTTTGGAGATTTTAAGGATTTTAATGTGTTTTAAGGGTTTATATAGTGTTTAGGGTTTTTAAGGGTTTTTTGGGTTTTTGTAGGGTTTTGGGGTTTTATATGTTTTTAGGTTTCTAATATTTTCTGAAGGGTTTTTGGGATTTTTGGGTTTTTTACTTTTTAGTGATTTATAGGTCTTTTTAGAATATTTATGGGTTTTAGGGTTTTTAGGTATTTTGAAGGTTTTGGGGTTTTTATGGTTTTTAGGGGTTTAAAGGTTTTAAAATATTTAGGTTTTCTTAGAGTTTTGAGCGTTTTTATACTTTTATGTTTTCCTTAGGGGTTTTAAATTTTTTGTGTTTTTTAAAATTTTTAGATTTTTTATGATTTTTTAAAAAATTTATGGTTTTTAGGTTTTTTAGGGTTTTTAAGTAATTTGAGGGTTTTAGTTTTTTTAGATTTTTTTGGGGTTTTATGATTTTTTTTGGTTTTTAGGGTATTTTTTAGTTTTTATGCGTTTTTAGGGGTTTTAGAGTTTTTTTAACAAAAATTAGGGTTTTATAGGGTTTTTAATATTTTTTATTTTTTTTTATGTTTTTATGATTTTTTGGGTTTTTACATATTTTATGATTTTTTATGTTTTTTAGGATTTTTACGGATTTTAGGATTTTTACAGTTTTTAGGTGTTTATGGTTTTTTAAAGTTTTTATGGTTTTCAGGGGGTTTAAGTGTTTTTCAGTTTTTAATGTTTTCTTATGGGTTTTGTAGGTTTTGGGGGAGGGGTTATGTTTTAATGGATTTTTAGTGCCTTTTAGGATATTTTTGGGTTTTATAGGAATTTTTGTTTTTTATTTTTTGGGGTATTTTTATATTTAAGTGGTTTTTTGGTTTTTAGAGTTTTTTAACATTTCTAGGAGTGTGTAGGGTCCTGAAAAATCCGCAAAGGAGAATGGGAATCCCCCTTAATTTGAGAAAGGATTCTACCCAATTTCCATCAATGAATAGGACAAAAATATGGGGAATACTCAAGATTTTCAAAGGATCGACCAGTCCGCGTACCGGTCCAACATTGATGGTATGTGGCCGGTTTAGCGAGCCTCCCCCTCTGCAGACCAGCGTTGTTCGCGAAACGGAGGCGGGAACCCCTATGCTGGTGCGAAGCAGGACGGGCGCCAGGCCGGTCCACCGTCACGAACTGCCCCAGTCGCGAAACACGCCAACCGGCCCAGACCGCACACTCCATCATTTGCGGAACAGAGGCGGAGCCCTGTGCGGCCGCAAAGCACCTCCCGAACCGATTTAGTTCGCGGGTGAGGTGCAGTCAATGACCCCCCTCGAGTTGTGGATTGACCAAGTCATCCGTAAACCAGGTTTTTGGTCATGGGACTCCGCAAAAGGTGCCACATGACCACAGATACATCTCTTTCCACCTTTTACAAAAGGACATCGAGGGGGAGAAGAAAGGGATTGATCGGATTCAGGTAGAAGGATTCGAAGATCAAGGGATCGATTGATCGGACTCCATCGGCGAGAAGGTTTGGAGATCGAGTTCTGAAGGAAGCATTCTGGAGGAAGGAGCTTAGGATTTCACGAACAGCAAAGTTCCAATTCGCGAACCAGAACAGGTATAAAACTGGAAATGAATTGATAAGGAACCGAAGAACGCATAACAAATTGGTGAACCACAAAATTAAAATAAAAATAGCGAGCCATGGCCCCTCCGCAGATGTACTCCCCGTGGACCAAGGAGTTTATGCCCCCCTTTTCGATCCGACGCACCACATAGCACCCTCCGACGCGGGCGAATCCATGACCGGAGAACCCCCGCCCGACGACGCCCCTGACAGCCGCTGCTCGCGCAGACTCCACCACATACCAACCTGGTACGCCGGCCGAACCCAATGTTGCATACCGCTCTGGTACAGGGGATGCCTATCAGTCTGCGTACCACCCTGGTACACAGACAGCCTCTCCTGCCGCGTAGCACCCCCTACACAAAGGGTGCCACTCGTCATGCAGCCATGCGGCCCGCCAACTCCTTCAGTGTTCCCATTCCTCGAGCTAGATAAAACCCTTCCAATCTGGCCCGATCCTTTGCAATCCCTTCATTGGCCTATTCATCGGCCATGAGCCAAGGCCTCTACCGAAGCAACCGGATCCATATGATGAAACCTTCAGGCGCATCAGCATGCCACTTTGAGTTCACATACCCGCAGTAGGAGAGGACAGAGGGGTTGCCCCAGATCTTGAGCGGTTTCCAGAATCATTCCTGGGTTCACATTCCCACGGTAGTGTAGGGTTCGAGCCAGAGAGTCCCCTTGGTACCTCTCCACTTGCCAGTATTGAGGGACCCTGCTCGCGTTTCCTTTTGACGAGCACCAGCGGTGAGCACTCCTCCCCTCTCCTGGGAGTGGCCGGGCATCCCTCCTAGAGTAATCCCCACACCATCCTCGCTGGAAGCCAATGGCCCTTCCCTTCTCATCATAAAAGGTTCATTGCTCTGCTGCGTGACACTTACCTTCCTCCAACATCAGGGAGAAGGAGAGTCCAGTGGTCCCATCCTTCTCCTCCACTCGTCATCTTCCTCCCCTTCCCTCGGTAGGGAGAATGTGCGACACTTTCCAAGTCTGTTGCATTTTCTTGTTTCTCACACCGAGCATGATTCACGTGGGCTTATAGATTTTTGATGGTCACAGTGTCCACACAACGACGACCCTCAAAACGAACTACGTGGGTTTTGATCCCTATCTCCTAAGTAGGGTACGTAGGAAGCCTCCCCGAGGTTCAATCCCAATTCGGGCCACTAACCATGTATAAGCCCCAATCATGCGCCTCAAAATGAACTATGTGGGTTTTGATCCCTGTTTCCTAAATAGGGTACTTAGGACGCCTCCCTGAGGTTCAATCCCAACAACAAGCAACTCTCACGTAAGCTCGTATCATGGGTTCGATCCAAGTGATCAACTCATTATCTGTCCCACCTAGATGATAATAAACTCTAGAGTGCCCAGTTATGAGGCTTTAAACCAGTTCCATCTTAATGATTCCAAACTCCTCAAATTCATTAATCCAATGAGATATGGTAAACCTCGGGCCTAAATGATTCGGAATCCCTGCGTTCAGCTGACCATTTCCAACCAGGATTAATTCATGGATACTATGCTTGGGTATAAACCAAAGATTCACGAACATATTAATACGTCTTAAATCTATAATAGAGTCCCGAAATAGGCAATAATTCCCCCCAAAATGGTGTGATGAGCCCGACTTCCCATCCTCTCGACCAATATGAGTTCTTAAGTGTCGTTGGCCAAATCACCCAGCAAACACCTACCTTTGGAAAGTAGGTCCATGTATCGTTGGATATGGAACCGTTGGGATTTTTGAAACGAAAAAGGTTAACCTGATATGAGTGATTATGCCGAACCCAACCTTCTCTAATCAACCGTCGGGCAACACATGATTTTCCCTCAGTCAAAGCAAAAATTGTGAATCCGACGTGAATCTTTAACCAAGCATGACAGATTTAACCTAATCCCACTCTATACCCCCTTATACTCACAAGGAGGGCCAAGAAAGGTCATTAATTACGCATGGGATCATGATATGAAACTTTAATGGGTTTTCTGTTTGTATTTGTTAAAATATTTTACAGGTACCAATCAGAACTCCCTTCGATCTAATGGCATCACAGAGGAACTCACATACGCGTACTTCAAGCAACACAATGACCGAACATCCTCACCAATGAAGTACCATGTCACCTACTCAGCCTCTTCAACGCTAGGTCTCGGATGCATTGATCCGAGAGTACCACTAGAACGGTACTCTCCCGACGGTGGATGCGGCCATGAACACCCTCCAATCTGCCAAGACCCGTCGGTCGCCTGCCCAACAGCGGCCGCGAAAGCAGATCCATACTACTCCTGTTGTCGTCTCAAACTATTTCGGGAGTCTATCCCTAGAATGAGACAATTCATACCTCCCTTATCTTAGGGAGGTGCTTGAGGTCGACATTGAGGACTTCATCCCCATTGAAAGGGGGTTCCTCTCTAAGGCCCCCGCCGGAAGACGTCGTCACGGTTACGCCGTGACTCAATATCCTCATGCTAAGGAGGATGTCGCCCCGAGGATCCAGGCCCACACTCCCTGAGCTCCAGCCCCTTGGACCGCCCGACGAGGGAGGAAAATGTGCAACCAGGGACCGATCATCAACCTTATCCCTGAGGAGGATCTCTACTGCTCAGTCATGAAGACATATTGCGATCAGGCACATACACCTGTCTTCTCCTCCAAACTCCACCATCCAAACATGGCAGCATCATACAAGCAGAAGTGCATCCTCATCGAGCTCCATCAAGCCCGTCACCCACACAGGATGGCACCAACCCGGTAGGCACCTCTTCCTACCCAGTTTCATGAATCCCCCTAACCAGACGTGGTGGCAACCTAGTGCCTGCATGACCAGCTCCTAGCAGATGCTCCTGACACCTACCATCCCGATGTGGTGGCGATCAACAAAGCCCTCTATCCAAATCTTGCGGAAATTAATAGGTGGCCACGTATCCATACCAAAAAAAGTCACCGACATGATACGGTGTGGAACCAACATATGGAGGGCCAGCTCCCTACAGATGCAAGTAAAGTCTGCCATACCGATGTGGTGGAAAACAGAGAGATAAACCAGCATATCTTAGAACATGGGTGGACTCGTTCACCTGCCTCGACACCAGAGAATTGTCAGTACCCACTGACCACTAGAGGACCAGAGCAGGATATTCCTACTCTGATATTGGAATGGGCCTCCATACCCGTTCCAGCCAAAGAGGTCTCTCTGCATATCCTGGAAATGATGGAGGATCAGGTATCGATCCCAGATCATATCTTGCAGACTTTCCAGAATGTAGTTGCATCAGCGGCAACAACAAGGACTCAGGCCTGTGAGCCCATCTCCCCAATTGATGTGACTCGTCTAAGAGACAAGATAGCCGCCTCGGAGCAGATCTGCATCCCTGCTTCTACCCAGGAGGGTTTTCAGCCATATTATGTGATACAAGGGCAGCCGAATCGAGCAACCTCACTCGTTCCAACTAGGGGACACCAGTCCATCATGGTGGATGCTCTAGAGTAGGCATACATCCCTTCTAAAAGTCAATATGTTTGTCGGTATATCCCGGAAGCATCACGGGACCCAATTATAAAGGGACCCAAAGGTGAAGGTCGTTATCAACAGCAGACGGTCCCCATGGCCCGCAAGAAATCACCCTGAACGTGCTGAAGGCATCCGGAAAATAAAGATTGCGTTCATGACTCCACTCTACTGTAAGCTGGGGTTCCCAATGCCGCTAAGAACATATCTAAGGCTCAGAACTCTACCCACCCATTACCATATTATGGGTGTGGAAGTAGAAATTGCAAAGGTCCTCCCCACAATGTCGCTACCAGAAGCTCTGAAGGTCCCCCCCCAGAGCACCCGTGGGGGCCTCCCCCACAGGCATATAATGATCGATCACAAGAGATTCTCTTTTGATGCGAGTCACGGAAGCCCTCTGCATGACCAGAAGATCGAGCAGCAAGAAGGCCCTCCACTTGTTGTGGTCTACCCTGAAGGTCCTCCCCGGGGTATACATTGCAAACACTCTTTGGGCAGTGGGAAAACCGATTAATATAGTAGTCCTCGCTATCATAATCACAACTGAAGAGGCCCTCCCTGCAGTGATGTGTCATCATGACATGAAGTCCCTCCCATTTTCATGGACCACCCTGAAATTCCTCCCTGTGGGTTACTTTGCAACGACACTCTGTACATCCAGGTGTCAGATCACGATGGTAGTCCTCACCACTCTGATAACGGAGGTCCTCCCCATAGAGACGTCAAGAAATGAGAAGTCCCTCCCCACGTTGTGGTACATTCTAAAGGCCCTCCATAGGGTGTACGCCACAAACATTCTCCCGACGATAGTTGTGATGGTAGTCCTCACCATTGTGGTATCTGTGATGGTAGTCCTCGCCACCACGACTGCCATTGTGAAGGTCCACCCTGCAATGGCCCCAAGCAACAAGAAGGTCCTCCCCTTGTGGCAGTGTGTCTTGAAGTTCCTCCCCAGGATACACATCGAACGTCAAACCATTATGGTCATCCTCACCATGATGGTAGTTGTTGTGAAGGCCCTCCTCATAACAAAGCTACACAACCATAAGGTCATCCCCTTGTTGTGACACGCCTTAGAGGTCCTCCCCAGGGTATGCACTGCAAAAATCCTCTATGCAGTGAGGCGTTAAGCAGTGATGGTAGCCCTCTCTATTACGACACAGATAGCGGAGGCCCTCCCTACCTAGACGCCGATAAATGAGAAGACCCTACCCTCGTTTCGGTACATTCTGAAGGCCCTCACCAGGGTGTACCACATAGAATCTCTCCCTGCAGCAGCTGTAACGGTAGTCCTCGCCATTGCGAATGTCCTCCCCGCAGTGACATATCATATCAACAGGAAGGTCCTCCCCCTACCGAATCAAGCAAAAAAAGCCCTCATATGTCAAGGCACTCAGAAGGATGGGATCAAGCATGTTAGATTCCCAGCTGGTCACCAACAACACCCTTCTTCAATCAGGAGATGGTCTGGGGCCACGTTCATCTTCTGAACCACCTCGGAATAACCCACATCATAATTCAATACCTACCTGCCCCACATTCTCTAACCACACTGTCGGTGAGCATCTTAGTAGGGCCGACAAGGTAGAGGAATCACTAGCGGAGGAGTATGCCGACATGTTTCACCTGAGGAAATGACTGGCCAGAGATGATGTACCAGTTATGTTTTGGCCCACGGCCACCACTCAATTCGACATACCCATAAAGTTGTCAAAAAATGTGTGCACGACATCCGCTCCAATATATAGACAACCCTCCACCGGAAGAAATCAAGCTTCCAGCCCTACGATGGGTATGTAAACCATGTCAAGACAATAAGAGACCTCCTGCGTCACATCGACATGGATGCTCTTCCTTCGGCGCGACAACCGCGACCTGAGAGGCGTAAAGGAAACCTTGATTTAGCCTACCTCCATGCACTGAACCAGTTGCGCCGCCTCATTGGTGACACTCTGATGGGAGTCCATATCAGAGGATGGGGAGAACACGGAGCTCTACATTTCACTCTGCTCCCCGCCCAGAATAACCCATTCGGTATAATGTCTTGCAATTTCATCACATCAAGAAAACAATTGAGTGGGGTCCCAATTCAGGAAAGGCGAAAAACCCAACAGAGACATGCCTTGAGTAAGTCCCAAAAGCGTCAGTCCCGACGGGAACAATCCACTCATGATCTCTTGAATCAGACCACTGAAAGCATACAACATGCCTCTCGCCTAAGAGAGGCCAATCAACAATCATTTATTTCCTCCCCATAGGGGATTGATTCATAGGTGAACTCGGCATCAGATCCAGTTCACCCCCGAATGGGGGAATGCAAGATCAGGCTGGTAGTGATAGCAGCAGCCACTGCCACAATCCAGGGTCAACCCCAACCTGCAGCACTGGGGGCATTTTTAACAACAAATTCCCCCATAAGACCAATAAATGCGGGAAGAGACTCAACATCCAAGGAACGGATCCAACCCCAGCCCTCATGTCTAGGGGCATTTTTACCACGTCAACAACAACTTCCCCCACAAGAATTAGTATTCTCTCTTATAGGGAGGACAGTCAGAAGAGGAGGTTCTTGCCCTATCCCATCCTTTGAATCATCATCCCCTTCAAGAGGGAGGCATACCATAAGGTCGCATCAAATAACTCTCCACGTCACCCTTCGTCAAGGAGTCTGAAAGAAATCTCGGGATGGGAAGGAGAAAACTAGTAAAAGGTGTAGGAGATCCTATTCCTATTTGGAAGATGACATCACCTCCACCCCATAATATGAAACCATCAATTCCATAAAGGTTAACCCCACGGGTGACACCGAAGATGATGCAAATCCAGATGGATCGGGAGACAAAGGTTCTGTTCAAGCTGTGATTCACAATGAACCATCAGGTGTGCACACCCAAAACCAGAGGGCCGCCCTAAATATGGCCTCCCCTCTAGCTAACCCTCCTCCACTTACCCTGTGATATTCCAACAAGGATAAGAACAAAGGACTGGTTACCATTAACCAGCATCCTTCTCTCAATAAAAACGATCCACTTATGCTCGAAGAGAGATTAGATTGACAGGAAGAGGAAATGAAATAATTAAGGCTGCTTAACACCGTGATACTCTAGAGGAATCGTCTTATTGAAAGCGCTTCCCAAGAAGACCCACACCTTGCACTCCCGGAAAGTGCACCTCAAAGACCATGGTTTGCCCTGGCAAACAAAGCACGGTCAGGGCCCCTGCCCAATGTGGCTCCCAGCTCGTCCAACTACCTGAACATGGATTCGGATGAATACCAAGACTTCCCTACACTCAAGAAGAAACCAGAGAGAGTATGTTTGAAACCTCCAAAAGTGTCACAAACGGCATATGCACCCTTGGTGCTGACTAATCTGGATCCTCAAGCAATGCCTCAGGCTACACCTGCCCAAGACCGGTCCCAACAGGATGTAAATTAGGGTCTCTCCAACACAATCGAGGCACTGATAGCTCAATTGGATGAAATTGGAGGTCGACGCGCTCCAGCATGGCTAGAGCGAAAGCCCTACCCAGATTGGGTGAGCAACACGCCTCCTCCACTCAATTTTGGGAGCCCTGTATTCCCTATTTTCAATAGATCATGCAATCTATAACAAAATTTGATGCACTACGTGTCTTATTGAGACCCTATGATGGGAACTCCATAACAACAAGAAGCATTGAAACTCGGGTGCTTCGTGCGGACCTTGCACGGATTTTCCATCGTCTGGTATATGAGTCTGCTAGCTCAGTCAATAAAAAGTTGGGAAGACCTTCGGCAGTAGTTCCTGTTCCACTCCATCTCAATGCTTCCTAAAACAACGGTCAGTGACCTCATGAATTGAAAACAGAGGGAGAATTAGAGGGTCTCAGATTTCATCATCAGATGGAAGGGTCTGACCTACTCTCTGAATAGGACAATGCCCCAAGATGACATGCTTGCTATATGCTTCGATAACCTTCTAGATGAGCTGTGAACACCTCTTATACCAGTAGAGTGCACCACTGACTTCTGAAATCTCTCTTCCATTGCCCGTAGAATTGAAGACTCCCTACAATGGACTAATCTGATGTCTTGAATAGCCTCACAGGCTCCTGCAAAGAGAGTAGTTAGATACGAAGCGTCCTCTATCATGATCAAGCCATCCCCTGCACCTGGTCCACCACCTAGGCCTCCACAAAATCGTCAAGGGTCCCCTATATATCAGCAGCCGCCTCCGCCCAAGTAGGACGATCAGATAGGATCAAAGAGGAACCAGTTTTAGGAACAAAGACACAAAGTATACTTGTTATGAGAGGACCAAGTCCACGGCTACTTCATCACCTCCATGAATTGCTATTTGATCCACCTCCCAGAGCCAAGGAAGCCCGAAGAAGTCAGCCCCGATGACAGGACAGATTATAGTCCCTACCATCGAATGTTGGGGCACAATATCTAGAAATTATTCATCATTAAATACCTCCTACAAAAGATGGTAGACTCTGGGTAGGTTGATCTTGGACCACCCCAAGTACATGCGATGTATATTTCTACCACTGACTCCGAAAAAGGAGAGGGGTGGCAGGAAGTCACCAGCAAGAAGGGGCTGAAATTTGATGACTAGATGACTTGAAAGACTGTCAATCGAGCTCAGGGCATAATCTGAGCTCAACTATAGAAGCTGGTGTTGCCGCCAACAGCCCCTAATGCTTCACACCCGACAATATCATCCCCACAACCCTCCACGAGCCAGTCATCCATGCATAATCGAAAAGGGAGGAGACAAGATCAAGAGGAGTAATCCACAACGAGGCTGAAGATAGCCCCGACACTATCGGATTTTATGCCCTCAAACTTGGAACCATGAGCACCGACCTACCAAACGGCACCATCAGGGACAACCGACCAGGTTGACCTGTCACAGGACGAGGAGCTAATCTTTGGCTTCATCAACGTCGTCCATATAATGGAATCATTCCCTGATGAAGGGTATGGTTACGAACCCAAGTTCCCAACACAAGGGGTCGGGAGGAGGAATCGCAGAAGTAGGGGATACCAAGGGAGGCACAGTCGTGGCCAAAACCAACCCTATGGTTTTACCCCGGCCCAAACCGTTAATATCACAAAAACCCGTGGGAGATCCCTTCAACAGAATCAACAAGAGAAAGGATATCCCTCCACCTCCAAAAGTAGCCAATCTGGCCCCATTATTCCGCGGTACCCATCAGAGGAGGAACAAGTGTCTAGCCGCTGAGTGCGCACAAACAGACCGATCAGGCCAAGTCCCCAAAACGTGGGAACACCGTCAACATCCAACCACACGGCTAGTCCCTTATCATCACATATTCCAGCTCCCATAGTGCCTGCTAAAACTCTCCCACCAATGGAGAAGCATCGTCTGCTGGGGGATAAATATGGTATCCTTAAGTATCTGGCATCAGTACCAGCCAAACTATCAATCCTGGATGCCGTGAGTTGGTCAGAAGATCTTAGGGAGGTTCTTATAGAAGCCTTTCTCATCCCCCAAGTGTTTCAAGCCGAGGTAGCCGCCTCCGAGATTTACCAGACGGAGAATGGCTCGGATGAATGCAATGTGGTGATTTCCTTCACCAGTCAGGATGAAGATGCCATCATGCAAGGACACATAAAACCACTATATGTGTCTGGTACACAAAATGATGTTGAGATCCGAAAAGTCATTATTGAAAATGGCTTTGGAGTTAACCTCCTTCCCTTACAGACACTTCGTAAGTTTGGCTACAGTGAGGATGATCTAATACCCTCAGCCACAATATTGTTGGGTTACGACAAGAGTGAGAAGAAGAAAAAGGGATTAATCAAGCTAAAAACCCATTTTGGAGACCTGGTGGCCTACTCAGAATTCCTGGTGGTCCAGTAGAAGATAGTATTAAATGACCTGCTGGGAAGGTCGTGGCTCCATAAGCACATGGCCATTCCTTCATCCTACCACCAATGTATTATGTATTGCATCAATGGACAAGGTGGAACATTTCACGCTAACAAGGCCCCTTTTTATCTCTCCGAGTCACCCTACATTGACGCCGGGTTTTATGAGAAAAAGACGAATAAGCCTTCGATCAATGGTATAGACGGGATCCCTGCTCCAAACGGCCTGGAAATGGTTCCTAATGACCCCTCAAGTAGCTCAGTGAAGACTATGTAATGGCCATCCAGCATGTTGAGAGAAAGAGTTCAAGTCCAGACACATACTCAGCTATCCTCATGACTTCGACCATGACGCCCGAGCAAAGCATTGAAGAAACGACCACTAACCCTCAATTTGGGTGAGAATACTTGAGTGAGGACGCCCACAATGCCTCGCCTCTGGACTCCCAAGAGCCCGTGCCGAGAACTCTACCACCGTTGGATCAAGAAGATGATAATGTGGGGGAAGAAGAGGAGGAAGATCTCAAGGTTGCACCTCCCAAATTTGAGGAAGGTATATCCACCACTGTGGACGAGCTCAGGGAAATAAACCTGGGTACCGAGGAAGACTCGAGGCCCACTCTCATTAGTACAGCCATGTATCCCAAGGAGCATGAGGTATATACCTTTTTCCTGAGGCAACATCGATATTTTTTTCCTGGAATTACACAGAAATGCCGAGACTCAATCCCGAAATGGCGACACACCATTTAGGTCTTCCAGAAGACCACCGGGGCTATAAACAAGCCGCAAGAAGGACGCACCCCACACATGCTACCAAAATAGAGGCTAAATTCAATAAGATTATTAAATCAGGATTCATTCTGGAGGTCCAATACCCCATATGGCTAGCCATCATTTTCCCCATCAAGAAAAATAACGGAAAAATCCACGTCTGCATAGATTTTAGAGATCTCAATCAGCATTTCCCGAAAGATGATTTCCCGGTCCCGATCACCGAGTTATTAATCGATGAAACGGTCAGATATGAGGCTATCTCATTAATGGATGGTTATTATGGGTATAATAAAATTAGGATGGCCCGAGAAGACAAAGAAGCCACTTTTTTCAGGGCCCCTCAAGGAGTATTCTGTTACAGGGTCATGCCCTTTGGTCTCAAGAACGCTGGCGCCACATATCAATGCACCATGAATCATATCTTTAAACCATTCCTGGGGAGATTCATCAAATTATATGTGGATAAATTGGTGGTCAAATCAAGACAATGCTCAGATCAGCTGTCAGACCTTGAAATTGTCTTCAACAAACTTCTACAACATAGCCTAAAGATGAACCCCTTGAAATGCGCCTTCGAGGTTACCTCAAGGAAATTACTTGGCTTATTCTTATGCCATCGTTGCATCGAATTAGACCTTGAAAAGACAAAGGATACACTTGGTTTACCACCTCCCCGCAATATCACTGAGTTGAGAGGATTCCACGGACACCTGGCCTACATTAGGCGGTTCATAGCCAACCTGGCAGGTAAAATTTTTCCCTTCACCAGGTTAATGAAAAGGGGGGTTATGTACCAATGGACAGATGATTTCCAAGAGGCATTCAACAGCCTAAAAAAGTACCTCTTAAGACCACCGGTGCTCATGCCCATGGTTGAAGGAAGACCACTTATCCTATACATGACGACCCTAGAGCGGTCACTAGGAGCCTTCCTCGGATAGAAAAATGACGTCAGCAGAGAAAACAGTCTCTATTACCTCAGCTGAACCATGATCGATGCTGAAACTCAATACTCAAACATCGAGAAGAGTTGTTTGGACTAGGTATTCGTAGTGTAAAAATTGCGACATTATTTGCAGCATCATGAAGTCTATTTGGTATCATGTAGTTACCCGCTCAAGTACATCCTCAACCGCCCGATGCTAACCGGGCACCTATCCCGATGGGCAGTCATCCTACAATAGTTAGACATCTGGTTTGTGCCTCAGAAAGCCATCAATAGCCAGGAATTAGCATATTTTCTGGCAGAGAACCCTTCGGTAGGGACCACCACACTGGACGTCGATCTACCTGATGAATACATCTTTGTTGTTCAAGAGGAGTTCCCAACGTGGGAAATGTACTTCGACAGTGCATCTTGAATCCCAACATGGAAGAGGATGGAGGATCCAACATTTAATAAGGTGGGTTTGGGGATCATACTCATGTCCCCAGAAGAGGCAGTCTGGCCATATTCCTTCCTCCTGTCAGAAGGATGTATGAACAATGAGGCGGAGTATCAAGCCCTCATTGCAGGCCTGGAGCTCGCACTCCAGGAAAAAGTACATCACCTTAAGGTAAAAGGTGACTCGGAACTGGTCATCAAGCAAGTAAATGGTGACTATTCTATTAAAAAGGAGGAGTCGATTCCCCTGTTTGACCATGTTCGAGGGCTAATGGTGGAATTCTCCACAAAACCAACATTGACCTATATTCCTTGGTCTTAGAATGACCAGGCCGATGCATTAGCTTTTGCGGACACAACCCTAGCTAACCCAGACTGGGATGAAACAATTATAATTATTTCTCATCATCGAATGGTCTTGCCGTTTGTTCAGACTAAAACAGAAGAAATCATTGAAGTCAGTCCTGTCCCTGGGCCATATGCTCCTGCCACTGGCTGAATGACCCCCATTTCAAACTACCTTCAAAGGGGAGAACTTCCATCAAACAGGGCTGAATGAGAGAAAATACGGATAAGGGAAATCAACTTTGTCCTAAATGGTGGCACGGGTCACCAAGAGGTCCTCTACAAACAAGGACTTGATGGAGTCCTCCTCAGATGCATTGATGGAGAAGAAACTACTGCTGTCATAAATGAAGTACATGTCGGAGTATTCGGAGCACATCAGTCGGGGTCTAAGAATTCCCATTAGGTTCGAAGTCTTGGGTACTATTGTCCCACCGTGGCACGAGATTGTGAGCACTTTACTGAAAAATGCCACTCCTACAAAATTCATGCCAACTTCATTCACCAATCCCTAAAGTTACTTCATCAAGCCAAGTACTCTTGGCTGTTTTCCATCTGGGGAATGGATGTCGTGGGACCATATCCTCTCGCTACGGCCAAACAACTGAAGTATATCCTCACAACAACTGACTGATTTTCCAAATTGGAAGAAGTTGTACCCCTCAAGGATGTCGGGGCAAGAAACATTGTCAGCTTTGTGAAAGCCAATATCATCACCAGATTTGGTGTCCCATATACCATATAGACGGATAAAGGCACCAACTTCTACTCTGCTGAATTAGAGAAACTGTACCAAGAATATGGTATCAAGGCTACCACCCATCCCGCTACCATGCAGTAGCCAACAGACAGATAGAGGATTTCAAAAAGACCCTGTCCAACATTCCCCATAAAATGGTGGAAAAAGACAAGAAATCATATCCAGATAAAATCCTCTATGCATTATGGGATTATCAAACCACAATCTGCACCGCTACTCAGGCTACTCCATACTCATTAGTATACGGAATAGAAGCGGTCCTTCCCATTAAGCTCCAATTTCCCTCGCTCTGTGTTGCCATTTGTGATAAGTTATCCAATGATGAGCAATCAAAAAAACAACTAGGTGAATTGGAACAACTAGATGAGAAGAGGTTACACACTTTTCACCATATTGAAGTATATCAGAACCGGATTGAATGAGCCTTCAATAAAAAGGTTCATCTTTGGTCTTTCTTGGAAGGATAATTGGTGTTTGTCCTCCAGAACCCAATGATACCCAGAAATAAACCTCCAAATATTATAGCCCAAGTGAGAGGGACCATATGTTATACACAAGGTCTACTCCAACGAAGCATATGCCCTGATCTCCATGGATGCGCAGTTCGGTACCTCTCCAACGAATGCGAGATTTCTGAAGAAGTATTTCACATAACCAAAAGTAGTTATCGTCTGAGCTGTAGGACATTAAACTACCATGCCCAAATGGTACAAACTATATGACCCTAAACTAATAGTATTTCGTCCTCACCGCATGATGATAAATTGCACGGATTTTAGAGAACTACGTACGGCTTGATTTCTACCCTTGCAGGATATGTAGTGGCGCCAGGATTCTGTATCCTATCCCAGCCATCCCCAAATAAAGTTAAAAGTGCCCTTTTTCCCCCGTGTATAGACCAACCCTACATGGGGTGCATCCCTCTCAGAGAACTACGTACGGCTTGATTCCCGCCTTTGTAGGATATGTAGCGATGTTAAGATCCCACATCCTGGACCAACCACCCCCAAATAAAATAAATAAAAATGCCCTCTTCCCCCGTGTATGGACCATCCCTGCACGTGATGTACCTCTTTCAAATAACTTTGTGTGACTTGATTCCTGCTCTCACAGGAAACGTAGTGACACTCGAACCCCATGACCGGGTCCAGCCACCACCTTAATCACCGCCCTCTTAGCATGCCTATTCACCCATTACGCAACCGGGACTTCTGTCATTCCTTGTTACTCACAAAGTGTGTTACTCACATGGGATTTGGAATTATGGCTGGGTCCCTTTGCGTGAACACAAACTACATGGATTTCATAGAACTACGTATGGCTTTATTCCTACCACTTCAAGATACGTAGAGATGCCAGGGTCCCCCATCCTGGCCCAGCCACCCCCGAATGAAGATTAAAAATGCCCTTTTCCCCCATGTACGGACTAAACCTGCACATGGTGTATTATCTTCTAAATAACTACGTACGGATTGATTCCTGCCCTCTTAGGATATGTAGTGATGCCAGAATTACACACCCTGGCCCAGTAACCCCAAATGAAGCTAAAAATACCCCCTTTCCCTCGTGTAAGGACCAGAACTACATGGGGTGTATTCCTCGTCCTTACTGCACGATGTTAAACTGCACGGATAAAAAAAATTCCCCTTTCCCCCATGTAAGGTCCAGACCTACATGGGGTGTATTACTCATCCTTATCACACGACATTAAACAGCACGGATAAGAAAGAGAAAAAAAATTCCCCTTTTCCCCGTACGGACTAGACCTGCACGGGGTGTATTCCCCAAAGGAACTACGTGTGGCTTGATTCCTGAACTCACAGGATATGTAGCGACGCCAGGATCTTATCTCCAAGCCCAGCCACTGATAAAAGAAAACATAGGTATATATACCCCTCGTCCTTCCTTCATGACGTTAAACTACATAGTCCATTGTCCTTACCACATGACGTTAAACTGCATGGAATCCCATTTTCACGTCGGTTCATATTCATCCTCACCACACGACGTTAAAACTGCATGGAATTCATCATGAACCACCCAAGATATACGGTGAAACAAGATGGGAATACTCCTTGCACATTTGGATGCATCCTCTCCATATATCAGACTCTACGACCCGGATAATTGTGGATCTTCATAACCACCCATGGCCATCAGAAGTGGAAAGTTATAGACCCGTGGACACCTTTGTATGACTATGCATACCATGCCCTCAGTGGCTCTTCATATTGAAAAACCCTAACACATCTACCAAAGGCAGGATTTCCTCAGGTGATACTCTTCCTATCCCCGTACACTTACCGGCCTTAGAGCCCCCATATCATATCTCCTTATCCAAAAATTTATGGAGCGGTGGTTTACAAGTTCGTTCCCCTCTCACATACAAACATTTCCAAGTTAGCCTATGTGTTGGCCCGTGGTTCACATGACGATCTACATCTACAAACATCAAGTCAGGGATAGGCTACTTTTACTCAATGGGCAATTATGGTTAATATGATTCTTGTATGCTTGGAAACCATTATCCCTATATGCTAAAATCTGTGCTATGAGAAATACTGGATTTTCATAATCATCCATGGCCATCAGAAGTGGAAAGTCATCGAACCGTGGACACCTTTGTATGACTATGCATACTATGCCCTCAATGGCTCTGATTATTGATCGCCCCTATCCCGTCTACCAAAGGAAAGATTTCCTCAGGCGATACCTTTTCCATCTTCGTATGCTTACCGACCTTAGATCCCCACACCATATCTCCTGATCCGGGAAAACCCAGAGTTAAAATTTACACCCTCATTCCCCCACACTTGTTCATAGTATACCAGATCATCCTAACTCAATTTCCCTTCAGTTGATTGTAGCAATAGTCACCCAATGGTCCGAACTCTATGGCCGTTAAACTAAGAGTACTTCGTCCTTACCGCACGACGTTAAACTGCATGGAGTAAAGGTACACCCCATTCGCAAGATAAATCAGCACAGTGAACTCTTCGAGTTTTAACAGTAACTAGGGATGAACATCCCTGACATGTCCAGATATTTCCTTATCAAATGACATAATTTGTGTCCCGGACAATCGCAGATCCTCATAATCATTCATGACCATCGGAAGTGGAAATTCATTGACCTGTGGACACCTTTGCATGACTATTCATACCATTCCCTCAGTGGATCTGCATATTGATCGCCTCTGGCCCATCTACCAAAGGAAAGACTTCCTCAGGCGATACTCTTCCTAGACTCGTACACTTACTGACCTCAGAGCCCCCATATCATCTCTCCTAATCCAAGAAGCCCCAGAACCATGGATTACACCATCAACCCCTCTCCACATCTTGGACATGCCAAGATATTCGATCCCAGTTACATTCTAATCAAGTGTGGCCTTTGCAACAACGTCCTTACCACATGAAGATTAAAACTGCACAGAACATGTCTTTGTCGCTTGGCGTGAAGCTACAAAGACCAAGCATTAAACATCCATGGAAATTCCTCCAACTACATGCATTTTCACAGATTTAAAAATGCCATATGTCCTCGCTGCACGACGTTAAACTGCACAATATATTTAATAATGCTCCCTGTCCTTATCGCATGACGTTAAACTGCATGGAAGTCATCCTTACCGAATGACGCTAAACTGAAAAGAATTTAAAATGCCCTCCAACCTCGCTGCATGACGTTAAACTGTACAGATTTAGTAATAATATAAATTCTCTTCATCCTTGCCACATGACGTTAAACTGCATGGTCAAACTATTCACGGGTTCAATTAAGAATAGATATTTTCCTCCTTACCTCAATGCATGGGCCAAACCTGCACAAACCACCATCTCACACCAGTGCGAGAAGGGATGACTTTACCCATTCCCGGGAAATTCATCCTAGATGTTTCTCCCATATCCCGGCACCCTCTCCTCATAAATCACACTCTATACCCAGAAAGATCCTAACCCTTTCAAGCCACCCCTGGTGGCCCAGAATCTCAATTTCCCTGAAGTTGCTCAACTATCGGGAGAATACAATCATTGACCTAAGGAAACATTTTCATGACTATTCATACCATTTCCTAAGTGGCTCTGCATATTGATCACTCCTAGACCGTTTACCAAAGGCAAGATTCCCTTAGGCAATGCTTCTCTCCATATGCCTCTTTGCCTCTGAGCCCCCATATCCATCCCGAGATTCAGAAACCCTCTGAGCTGCAGTTTACCAAACTTTCTTCACAACCCTACCTGAGTATGGTGGAACATCTCTGGAGAGATTACCAAGAACCAGGGGAAGCCATTCTATTTTAAAAATAATGTCCCAGCTTCATGACTTTAAACTGTGTCAAGATCCATCAATCCTTTATGCTAACTAAATGCGTAGGAAAGTGGCCTTCCGAACACACTCTTGATAAATACAGATGTTCCCAAACCCTTTCAGACATCACATATCCTTTCTGAGCCACCCCTGGTGGTTTTAATAATTCTCCAAGCCACCCATGATGGTTTCCATAATCCAGACTTCCATGAAGTCCTCAGGCCATGAGAAATGGACATTCATTGACATAAGGACCCCTTTTCACAACTATGCATACCATTCCCTTAGAAGCTCTGCATATTGATTGCCCCTGGCCCATCTAACAAAGGCAAGTCTTCCTTAGGCGATGCTTTTCCTACCTATGCACGCCGACACGGCTCCCATGACTTGTGACATGCCCTGTATATTGTTCAAATCTTAGCATGTTCCCCCCACGTGCGTCTGAAAGGTATTGAGACATCTTTTAATCAACCAAACCTCATCGAGGCCCCTGCCCCACCATATCTAGTCAACGCTGTTTGACCTAAAATGTCAGTAATGATAGTCTTGTCGGTGGGACTTTAAACAGCTCACAAAAAGAGGCGCAAAGCCCATTAGGCTAAAAAATCGAAAAGGGTGACCTAAGAAAAAGTAGAGACACACCATATGGGTCCACACCAAATCGGCCCAGAAGAAATTAGGGTATTGACGGAAAAGACAAAAATTTTGTGGGTTTTTTCTATAAAATCCTAGAAATAGTCAAACTACTCTTGCTAGATCACTTGGTCCAGGAAAAAAAATTATAGCTCGTTTCTATTTTATCAATTTTCCTGAACTCTGATTATTCTATGTTTGGTGAATTATCATATACAACAACCATGTCAAATAATTTATATCATAGGAGAAGGCAGCAAAGAGTTCTAAAGAGAAACATCATTTTTGTTCCATAACAGAGTAGATGAGAAGGGATTCCACAATCCAGAGCCTCCACTAGTAGTGAAAGGTTATTATAGGAGACTTTAAGAGGATTCAAAAAGTTAGATCAGGTTCTGATGAGAATCATCAATCGCTTGAAGGAGATTCTGTATAAAATCCATATCAGTTTCTGCATTAGCCCGTAGTGCTTCCGCCTCATGTGATGCCTTTAAGATCTCCCTCATTTCCTCCTCCATCTGCCATTACCCTTCTTCAATTATGGATATGGAATTAGCCTCCTCCTACTATAGCAATTTCATGTCACTTCTCAGCACCTCCAGTCGATAACCCTGCTTAAGGACTTCTCCATGATGTCTTGTGACTACCCCGGCATGATCATGAGCTTCTGTTAGAAAAAATTGTCAGGTTGTGGAAAGGTCGGCTTTAGACTGAGCAGCAGAAAGGTGAGATTCCAAACCGCTAAACCTCTCCCGATCAGCAACCACCTACTTGACTATATCATAAATTCCATGGTAGTCAAAGTTTTCTAATCCCAACAGCATAAACAAATTGCACATCTTCGGCAATTTAGTCAGCATCTTGGCCAAGGGCATCTGAGAAATCAGCTTCTAGATTTTCTCCCATACCCTTTGGCGAGCAGGTCAATGATTGGAAAGGACCCATTGATCAGGCTCAGAGTCACTCCTAGAAGAAGATACATACTCTGGGATAAACATCACCAAGGAAGGACCTAATAAGGCTTCAACCACAAGATCTGACGCCGCAGTAACTTTTCCCCTGATAGTTGTGGTCACATGCATGATTGGATCCGATGGCACAATCGCCAGTGTCGAAGGTTGTGGTCCTAAAGCCCGAAATTAGATAAGATAGATAAGTATACCTAATCAGAAAAGGGAAGAGAAGGGATTCAGTGGCAAGAAATTGAGAAGATTACCCCTGATCATCAAGGCGTCGGTGCCCTCAAGCTCTACGCCGCCACTGCCGCTCAAGGAAGACGCTACATATTCAATGGGAAATGGAGTCCTTGAAACCCCCAGAGGTTTCCAGGACCTAAGGCCACACCCAAGACCATCAACTTCCAAATTTGTCTCCAAGATGTCATCTACGAAGATCATGCTCGGGGAAATTACTCCCCCAATAAACAGAACGATGGCCTGCTCTTGGTTCTCAACAACTGGCTTGATAATAGGCTCTTCCTCCATCACCATGGGATCCATCAGGTCTGAGGCAGTTGACCCCGTTAGATCTAGGGACTCCTCGGTAATCATGGGCACCCAATATTCCCCCGTAGCTATAGAATCTATGTGATCAACGGGAGTCTCGTCTTCCAGCTGCTCCTCCTCTGACATATCCTCGGTCGTTGAAGATGGAAGGAAAGTGTCTGTACCACTAGCCCCTTCAGCAGGGCCCACCATCTCATCGCGCTCAGGTATGTCCTCAGGTGGTCCCTTAGATAATAAAGGGGCGTAAGGTACGACCACTTGGGAATCCACAGCCAGGTCACGGATTGGCCCTGCACCATAGCACCAAAATAATTAGTAACTGGCAGAGTCAGAACATATGAGTTGGTAATCAAGGAAATAAGAATCATTATTGCCCATCATTTCCTGTCTGAGCTGTTCCGATAATCGGGATGCCTTCCAAAATCTCTGGATCTTCCCAAGGGACAATTCTCTGCTCGGAACATTGGGAGGGGATAGAGGAGGAAAGACCCTAGTTGGATCCGTGATGGTCTCTTCCATGTGATCAACTGCACTAGGAGACCCCTCCTCGATGACCCCCATAGTCGAAGGTGCATGTTCACCTGCTGCGGTACCCTGGGGAGTATACTCTGGGGAAGGAATTTCCCCTGGGATTCCTCATCACCCTGTATAAAGGGAAGGAACTTTAGAACCTTCACAGTAAAGAAGAAAGAAGGCTAGGATGGATGAGGAGGGAAACCTCTTCCTCCGGATTTGATGATTCAAGATTATTTATCATCATGGACACTCGATTAGACCCATAAAGCCTGTTTCAGAGTGAATTCACATATGCGTCCATTTCCTTCAAAGAGGAGACTATTTCTTCCAGATCATCTTCCAACAACATGTGAGGTGGAGCAAAGATAGTCCCAATACCTGGAAGCTCGAGAGAGCTCGTTTGGAGTAACGCCCAAAACTATTTATCTGAGCCACTGACCCTCAGGTCATCCCAAATCCTCTACACGTCTGTAAATTTGGTCATAACAGGAACGCCTAATCGGGGGGATCGACTTGAGAGGGTCGGGCAGCAATGGGGGCTGGTGGAGGTGCCAATAGCCGTGGTTGTTTTCTAGGTCTCTCCGCTGCCCTAGAACTCTCAGAAGCTACCTGTGGGTAGGAACTCATGGACTGGGGGGAAATTCCCTTGCCTCAGCCACAGTAGGGTAACCAGAAAAATCATCGCCCCCTGAAGAGTAATTTCTCTCTTCCTCCTCCTCATTAGTCACCAATCGCAGCAAGTCCTGGACTCAGTGAGTTAACTCCAGATAACCCTAGCATGCATGAACGTAGGCCTCGAGGTCCCACAGATACCGATTGACCCTCTTTGGGTCCACATCGTAAAGGATGTCAGCAAGAGCAGATATGTATCCCAAACAATCGAACACCATTTTTGATTCCTGGAGATGCTTCCACAAAGAATAGGGGTACTGGCTTCGAAAGAGTGACTGGCCTTTGAATTCGTCCCACTAGCCCCATGCCTTCGGGAAGGCAGCATCAGTTGGAATGACAAACTCTCTCTGGCCAACTTCAAGGGCATGTGAGGAGACACCTCTGTCCATTAAAACCTTCCCCAGAAACATGGGACCATCAGGGTTATGGAGAACCTTTCCCAGCCTGGTTGGAGCACTACCCCCTTCCACTTCCTCTTTCTCTTCGATGTCTTAGGACTCGAGATAGTGGGAACCCACAACCCTAACTGACCATTCGGGTATGATTTCACCAAGGAGTCAGCATAGATTTTGGATAATAAAGGTATGGAGTCTGCAAGCATGGGGGTTATAACCTCGCAGTCAGTGTCCTCTTGGGTGAACATTAGCCATAATTGTCTAGCCACCATCAGATGGCGGTTCCCGTGGGCGCCATTGAGAGCATGAGGACACAATGCCTGGACACAGCCAAATTGACGTCCAAAAAGGCAAGGCACATCCCCTTCAAAGATCAGTTCCCCACCGATACGAGCCACTAGAATACCCTCTCATGGGGAAAAGAGATAGCCTCGCTTGCTAAATTCCCCTGATATGGTGTTTGTGATTGCGCCGGTTGGGGAGGGATATGGTCGGAAATTGAAATGATCGTAGCTTGAGATCTGGCTCGATAGCAGACACATATTCTAATCCGTCTATTTTCCATCCTTCTCTTGGGACACCCACTCCTCAGGCACAACCCCGCTGGTCATTTGCAAATACGTTCAGACTATGGTGCCCAGAATCTAAAAAGGATTGATGAAAGTATATAAATTCTTAATATGCACTCCCAACCATCCCAAGAGGATTTGAAAAGGGACCACTACCCAGTTTGGTTGACTCCCCTCAGTAATATTGCCAAGTAACCGATAAATCAATGATAGTACTGGGACGACCAAGGTGATGACATTGTCGGTGGCCAGCTGTGCCTCCATAAAAAAAGTAGAAACCCACACGCCGCCAGTCTCGCGTATGGGCAATAGCCAGCCACTCAAGAACATGGCAAGAAATGCTGCTAGACAGAGCAACAGATCAACACCTGACACAAGTTCCCAGCCCTAGCTGTTGAACTGGCCTTCCTCCAGGATCATCCAATAGCTGTCCCTCTGCCTTCGGGACTACATCGAAGGACTGGTCGTGGGCCTGCACAGAAGAGACATGGACTTTCTCTCTCTGGATAAATCTTTAATCCATTCACGATATGGGACAAGCTGTTTCAGAGATATATCCTTCAAATATTCTCGGGACCGTTCAATGAGCTGATTTACCAAGGGAGGATTCCTCTCTTCATTATCCCACATAAAAGGGGGAGGCAAGAATTCATCATACATGCCTCCAAAAATTGGGACGCCTGAAATCTGGGAGACATCCCAAATATTGATACCCACCTCCCCATGGACCAGATGGAATGTGTTGGTATCTGGACTCCAACGGCTCATAAGCTGCTTGGAAAGGGAATGGGGCTAATGGATATAGGTCTGGGACACCCAAGCAACTTCATATAGACCCACGACTCGCAATTCCACTTCAAACTCCACACAGCTATAGAAAAACTAGAAGGGACACCCCTAATCCAACGATATAAACACCCCACCTAGCCGGAGGTCCTGATCTTCTGACCAGCCACGTTGGTTGTTTACCATATCTTTGCGGGAAATGCTCCTGTAATAGTGAATTGCTCATCCTGCTGACGTTGTTCTCCTATCGGGGACACAGGAAGGTGATTCAGAACTGCCCGGTAGATATATCCCTTGGGGAAGGCCACCCTCTGGCAGTTATCACAACTCGAGGGATAGTAATGGTAAATATCCATGCTGGGGGATTTTTGTTGCGAGATGACACTGGAATCGGTGTATCGGACAATAAACCAAACCCGTAGGCAGGAAGCCTATTGGAAAAGGGGTACTCCCGCTGTGACTCGGAGAGAAAGTTTCATGGAGGGGGTATAATGGAGTTTGGAAAAATCTACCCTGAATAGATTTGGCCACATCCTTTATGCATTTATCACCAATAGGAAGAGGCTTGGCAGTAGGCCTAATCGCAGGTCAAGGAGGAACCATATTTTCTCTCTGCATTAAAAAAACCTGGAAAATGGTTAGTCCAGAATAATAAAATCTGGAAAAAAATACCAATTATTTGAAAAAGGACTCTCTCAAGTAGCCTTCATGATAAAATCCATAGGCTGGACTCAAAATGTGGTTTATAAAAGCTGCATCCCATGAACCATCCCTACATAGAAGAAGTCTGCCATACTCTGGCCCGCGGAGCGTCAGCCATAAAGCCGCGAACCAGGCTGCACCACAAAATCTCAATTCCGAATTTAAATGTTTAAGTTCAAAAAACATAAAATATTTTCAAATTGTAGGAGATTGGTACGTGGTTGAAGGAAAGCGTGAATGAGAAACAGTTTAAGAAAACGGAAGCTAGCTCGCGGATGAGGCTTTTTGTGAAGGAGGCATGAACGCAAAGATGAAAAGTGAGAGCTTTGTTTTTGTGAGGAATCTGGTGAAAGAAAAGGGTAGGGACCCCCTTATTTATAGGCGTGGTCCCCTAATAGGTCCACTCCTCTACCGCAAACTATCCAAGTTTCAAGACCACTCTACATTGGAATAGACTCCTCTTCGTTCCGATCGGACCCCATTCTGATGGGGGGGGATTTGTAGGGTCCTAAAAAATCTGTAAAGGAGAATGGGAATCCCCCTTAATTTGAGAAAGGATTCTACCCAATTTCCCTCAAATAATTGAACAAAAATATGGAGAATACTCAAGATTGGAAAATGATCGACCGATCCCCGTACCAGTCCAACATTGATGGTATGCGGCCGGTTCATCAAGCCATCCCCTCCGCGGACTTGCGTCGTTCGCAAAATGGAACCAGGAACCCCTTTGCGAGTGCGAAGCAGGACGGACTCCAGGCTGGTCCACCGTCCTGAACCACCCCAGCCGCAAAACACACCAACCGGCCCAGACCACACCTTTTTTCATTTGCAGAACTGAGGCGGATCCCTGTGCGGCCGCAAATCACCCCCCCCCCCAAACCGATTTAGTTCGCGGTTGAGGTGCATTCAATGACCCCCCGTGAGTTGCGGATTGACCAAGTCATCCATAAACCGTGTTTTTGGTCATGGTCCTCCACAAAAGGTGCTACATGTCCCAAGATACATCTCTTTCCCCTATATAAAAGGACATCGAGGGAGAGAAGAAAGGGATCGATCAGATTCAGGTAGAAGGATTCGGAGATCGGGGGATCAGTTGATCGGACTCCATCGACGAGAAGGTTTGGAGATCGACTTCTGAAGGAAGGATTCTAGAGGAACGAGCTTAGGATTTAGCGAACATCGAAGTTACAATTCCCAAACCAGAACAGGTATAAAACTAGAAAAAAAATATAAGACACCAAAAAACACATAAAAAATTGGTGAACCGTGAACTTAAAATAAAAACCGCGAGCCATGACCCCTCTGCGGATGTACTCCCCGTGGACCGGGGAGTTTATTCCTCCTTTTTTGATCTGACACACCACATAGCACCCTCCATCACAGGCTAATCCCTGACCCGAGAACCCCCAACTGACGACGCCCCTGAGCACCACTGCTCGCGCGGACTCCACCGTGTACCGACCTAGTATGCAGGCCAAACCCAAATCCGCGTACCACCCTGGTACGCGGGATACCTATCAGTCTGCATACCACCCTGGTACATGGACGACCTTTCCAGCCACGTAGCACCCCCCCTATGTGAAGGTCGCCACTCCTCATGCACCCATACAGCCCACTAACTCCTTCGGTGTTCCCATTCCTCGAGCCAGATAAAACCCTTCCAATCTGGCCTGATCCTTCACAATCCATTCATTGGCCTATTCATCGGCCCTGAGCCAAGGCCTCTATTGAATCCACCAAACCTGTATGATGAAACCTTCAGGCATATAAGCATGCCACTATGAGTTCACATACCCATGGTAGGAGAGGACAAAGGGCTTGCCCCGGCTCTTGAGTGGATTCTCAAATAATTCATGGGTTCGCATTCCCACGTTAGTATAGAGTCTGAGCCTGGGAGTCACCTTTGTGCCTCACCACTTGCCAGGATTGAGGGACCCCACTCACATTTCCTTTTGACGAGTGCTAGCGGTGAGCACTTCTCCCCTCTCCTGGGAGTGGTTGGGTATTCCTCCTGGAGTAAGCCCCACACCATCCTCGCTGGAAGCCAATGGCCCTTCCCCTCTCATCACGGAAGGTTCATTGCTCCGCTACGTGACTCCTACCTTACTCCAACATCAAGGAGAAGGAGATTCCAGTGGTCCCGTACTTCTCCTCCACTCAACATATTCCTCCCCTTCCCTTGGTAGGGAGAATCTGCGAGACTTTCCAAGTCTGTTGCATTCTCCTGTTTCTCAAACCGAGCATGACTCACGTGAGCATAGAGATTTGTGATGGTCACAGTGTCTGCACAACGACGTCCCTCAAAAAGAACTACGTGGGTTTTGATCCCTGACTCCTAAGTAGGGTATGTAGTAAGCCTCCCCGATGTTCAATCCCAATTAGGGCCACTAACCATGTGTAAGTCCCAATCATGCCCCTCAAAACAAACTACGTGGGTTTTGATCCCTGTTTCCTAAATAGGGAACGCAGGACGCCTCCCCGAGGTTCAATCCCAACTACAAGCAACTCTCATGTAAGCCCGTATCACAGGTTCGATCCAAAAAATCAAGTCGTTATATGTCCCCCCTGGATTCCAATAAACTCCAGAGTGCCCAATTATGATGCTTTAAACCAGTGCTGTCTCAATGAGTCCAAACTCCTTAGAGTAATTAATCCAGTGAGGGATGGTAAACCTCGGACCTAAATGATTCCAAATCCCGGTGTTCATCTGGCTATTACCAACTAGGAGTAATCCGTGGATACTAAGCTTGGGTATAAACCAAATATTTGAGAACATATGAATACATCTTAAATCTATAATAGAGTCTTGGAACATGCAATAATTACCCCCAAAAGGGTGCGATGAGCCCAACTTCTCATACTCTCGACTAATGTGAGTTCTTAAGAGCCGCTGACCAAACCACCCAGAAAATGCCTGCCTTTGGAAAGAAGGTCCACATATCGTTGGATATGGAACCGTTGGGCATTTCGAAACGAAAATGGTGCACCTGATATGAGTGATTAAGCAGAACCCAATCTTCTCTAATCAACCATCGGGCAGCACACGTTTATCCCTCGATCGAAACAGAGTGTAATAGTTTTTTAGAGTTTCTAGTGGGTATTAGGGTTGTTATTGGTTTTTATGGATTTAAGGTTTTTAGGTGTTTTTAGTTTTTTTATGGTTGTTAGTGTTTTTAGGTTTTTCAGGCATCTTAAAAGTTTTTAGGTTTTATTAGGGTTTTTAGCGGTTTTAGGTTTTTTTTACATTTTTTAGGATTTTTATGATTTCTTACTATTTTAGGATTTTTTTTATTTTCAGGTTTTTAAAGGTTATACAATTTTTTGGAGGTTTTAATGGTTTTTTTTTATTTTTGTATGATTTTTATTGTTTTTTTAGTTTTTAAAATATTTATGGGTTTAAGGGTTTTATTGGTTTTTACAAAATTTATGATTTTTAGGGGTTCTAGGGTTTTTATGTTTTTTAGGGTTTTATTTGGTTCCTATGGGTTTTAGGGGTTTTATTGTATTTTAGTGGGGTTTAGGGTTTTTATCATTTTTTAGAATTTTTAGAGGTTTAAGGGCTTTTTTTTGTTTTTTATGGTTTTATTAGGGTTTTTCAGGGTTTTTGGGGTTTTCAAATTTCTATTTAATTTATGTATTTTTTTTATTCTAATGGTTTTTTATGGTTTTGGGGATTTTTAGGATTTTAAGGGTTTTATGATTTTTAAGGGTTTTTAATGTTTGTAACGTTTTTAGGGGTTTAAAGTGTTTTTAAGTTTCTATGGTTTTAAAGGGTTTCAGGGTTTTTTTTTGGGTTTTATAGTTTTAGTTATTTTAAGGTTTTTTTGAATTTTTATGGTCTTTAATGGTTCTTATGGATTTTGAGTGTTTTTAGGGTTTTTAGGATTTTTTGGTTTTATGTTTTTTTTGTTTTTATAGTATTTTTTTATTTTTTTAGGGTTTCAAATTTTTTATATTTTTAATGTTTTTAGGGGTTTAATGTTTTTTATAGTTTTTGTGTGGTTTTAGGGTTTTATGGGTTTTTAGGTTTTTAGGGGGTTTACAGTTTCTGTGGATTTAAATTATTTTAGGGTTTTTATTGTTTTTCGTATTTTTAGGTGTTTTAAGTATGTTTATTTTTTAGGGATTTTTTAAGAGACTAATGATTTTTAAAATTTTTAGAGATTCTTAAGTATTTTTTTGGATTTTTATACTTTTTCAGTTTTCATGAATTTTTAGAGGTTTTGGGTTTTTAATTTTCTAAGGATTCTATGGATTATTAGGGTTTTAGGGGTTTTTTGAGTTTTTTGGAGATTAATGGTTTTTTTAGTTTTTAACATTTTTAGGGGTTTAAAGAGTTGTAGATTTTTTTATTGTGTTTTTAGTGTTTTATTGGGTTTTAGGGTTTTTAATGTATTTAGGGGTTTCTTATGGGTTTTAGGGGTTTTTTTAGTGTTTTTAGTGTTTTAGTTTTTTAGGATTTTAGGGGTTTTAAGTGTTATTTGGTTTTTATGGGTTTCTAACTATTTTTATGAGGTTTTATGGTTTTTTAATTTTATGGGTTTTTATGATTTCTGTTGTAATAGGATTTTTATCTACTTTAATGGTTTCTAGGTTTTTATGGTTTGTTGTTTTTTTATGGGTTTTGGTGTTTTATATTTTTTTTGAGTTTTTTGGTGGTGTATGGATTTTTTTTATTTTTATGATGTTTATAGGGGTTTAAAGGTTTTTTAGAGTTTTTTTGGTTTTAGAGTTTATTTGGTTTTTTGGTATTTTTATGGTTTTTAAGGGTTTTTTGGTTTTTATGGGTTCTAGGGATTTAGTGTCTTTTTAGGTTTTTAGGGTTTTAAAAGTTTTTTTTGGGTTTTAGGGGATTAAATTATTGTTAGGTTTTTATGTTTTTCTAAGTGGTTTTCTAGGTTATCATACTTTTTTACATTTTTAGGGTGTTTTGGAATTTTTATGTATTTTATAATTTTTATGGATTTTTAGGTTTTTTATTTTTTTAGGTGTTTTTACTTTTTTTAGGGTTCTTATCATTTTTGTGGTTTTTTGGGGTTTTATGTTTTTCTAGGTTTTTAATGTTTTCAAAGGCATTTTTAGGGTTTTTTAGGTTTTTGATATTTTTAGGGCTTTCAGGTTTTTAAATGTTTTTACGTATTTATGATGGTTTTTTGGTTGTTTAGGGATTTTATGTTTTTTGAGGCTTTTTTGATTTAGTTCATTTTAGAGTTTTTTAGGGTTTTTAAGGTTTTTTAGAGTTTTTAACGTCTTAGGGGTTTAAATTGTTTTTAATTTTTTAGTGGTTTTTATGTTTTTATGGGTTTTAATGGATTTTAAGGTTTTTACAGGGTTTTATGGTTTTTAGGGTTTTTTAGTAGTTTTGAGGGTTTTAGAATTTTTTGGAGTATTAATTATTTTTAGGTTTTTATGGTTTTCATAAGAGATTTTAGGGGTTTTAGGGTTTTTTATGTTTATAGGTATTTTTAGGGATTCATTATAATTTTTATGGTTTTTTGGATTTTAATAGATTTTGTTGGTTTTTAAGATTTTTTTGGGATTTCAGGGTTTAATGGTTTTTTGTGTTTTTTAGATTTTAGATTTTTTATGTTTTATAATATTTTTTGAGTTTTAAAAAAACATTTGGAGTTTAAAGTACTTTAATATTTTTTTTTGTTTTAGGGATTTTATGGGTTTTTAGTGTTTTTAAAGGTATTTAGGGATTTGTTTATGGTTTTTAGGCTATTTAGGGTTTTTAAGTATTTTAGGGTTTTTAGAATTTTTTTTATTTTTTGAGGGGTTTTATGTTTTTTTTATGGTTTTATGGTTTTCTTAGAGTTTCACTGCAGTTTTAGTGGTTTTTATGTTTTAGACACTTTTAGGTATTTTTTAGGTTCTTATTGATTTTATGGTTTTTAGGGATTTAAAAGGTTTACATGGTTTTTAGAGTTTCAAGGGTTTCATGGTTTCTCAGGGTTTTTAGGCTTTGATGAGTTTTTTGTAGATTTTAAGGTTTTTAGACATTTTTAACATTTTTAGGGGTTTAAAGGGTTTTTACACTTTTTATTATTTTTTACATTTTTATGGGTTTTATAGGTTTTTTGGTTTTTTGGGTTTTTTTGGATTTTAGGGTTTTTAGTGTTTTTAGTGTCTTTTAGGGTTTTTAGTGTTTTTATGAATTTTACAGGTTTGAAGTGTTTTTAGTTTATTAATGTTTTCCATGGTATTTTAAGTGTTTTATGGTTTTTTAAATTTTTAGTTATTTTTAGGTCTTTAATGGGTTTTTATGGTTTTATAATTTTTGAGGGTTTTAGGGTTTTAAGGTTTTTCAAAATTTTCAGCAATTTTTTGGGTTTTTAGGGGTTTTGAGTGTTTTTAAGTTTTTAAGATTGTCTTATGGGTTTTCAAGATTTTTACAGAGCTTTACATTTTTATGGATTTTAGGGTTTTTTAGGATTTTCATTTTTTAGGGTTTTTACAGATTTTGAGGGTTTGTTGGGCTTTAGTGTTTTCGAGTTTTTTGGTTTTTTGGGAGTTTTAGGGTTTTTTTGAGTTTTTTAGGGGTTTTAAGGTTTTTAGTTTTTTAATGTTTTAAGGGTTTAAAGGTTTTATAGGGTTTTTAGTGGAATTTTAGGGGTTTTTAAGGTTTTATGGGTTTACTAGTTTTAGTGTTTAAATGTTGTTTGGGTTTTTATGGTTTTACTGGTTTTATGTCTTTAGGATAATTTAGAGTTTTTATCATTTTATGGTAAGTGTTTTATGGTTTTATGTTTTTCTTATGGTTCCTCAGGGTATTAGGGTTTTTTTACATTTTAGGGATTTTGAGGACTTTTTTAGGATTTTTATGTGTTTTAAGGGTTTTAGGGGTTTTAGGATTTTCAAGGTTTTTAGTTTTTTTTAAGGTTTTTAGTGTTTTCATGGGTTTTAAAAATTTTTATTTTTTAAGGGTTTTAAGTGTTTTTATGTTTTTAAGGTCTTATTAAGGGGTTTTGGGTTATTATGGTTTTTTTTTTATTTTTAGGTATTTTTTTTTATTTTTAAATATTTTTTTGTGTTTTTTGAGGTTTTAGGGATTTTGATATGTTTTAGGGTTATTAGGGTTTTTTTGTGCTTTTATGTTTTTAAGGGTCTTAATGTTTTTTATTTTTTTATGGATTTTATTGGGGTTTTTAGGGTTTTTAATATTTTTTGGGATTTTGAGGGATTTTTTGTGTTTTTATGGTTTTTAGGATTTTTAGGGATTTTAAGGATTTTCATGATTTTTTATGGGTTTTTTTAACTTTTTGGTTTTTAAGGGTTTTTAGTAATTTTAATTTTTAATGGTTTAAATAGGGGTTTCTTTAGATATTTTAGTATTTTTTGAATTTTTATGAACTTTTAGGGTTTTTAGGGATTTTTATGGTTTTTAGGGTTTTGATAGATTTATAGGGTCTTTTTTATTTTTATATTTTTCATAAGTGTTATGTTTTGTTATATTTTTAAGGTTTTCTTATGGCTTTTTGGGGTTTTTTGGGGTTTTTATATTTTTTTGAGATTTATAGAGATTTTTTATTATTTTATGGTTTTTAGGATTTTTATGGATTTTGATGGTTTTTAGGATTTTATATGGTTTTTATGGGTTTTTTGGTGTTTTGGGTGTTTTTATTTTTTAGTGTTTTTAAGTTCATTAATTATTTTTAAGTTTTTTATCGATTTAAAGGGGTTTTAGTGTATTTAGTGTGTTTTTTTTCTTTTTATGTGTTATTAGGGTTTTAAGTTTTTTAGGGGTTTATGGTTTTTAGGGGTTTTAGGGTTTTTATAGTTCTTTTGGATTTTTAGAAATTTTGGGTTTTTAAAGGATGTATGCGTTTTTAGGTTTTTAATGTTTTCTTTGGTTTTTTTAGTGTTTTTACTTTTTAGGGATTTTTATTATTTTTATTTTTTAGGGTATTTATGGATTTTGTGGGTTTTAGGGTTTTTAAAGTCTTACGGTTTTTAACACATTTTGGTTTTTAGTTTTTTAAGTGTTTTTAGTTTTTAAGGTTTTCTTTTGTATTTTTAGGGGTTTTAAATGTTTTTTACATTTTTAGGGATTTTAAGTATTTTTAGGATTTTTATTGTTTTTAGGTGTTTTAGGGATTTTGGGGGGTTTTAGGGTTTTTATGGTTTTGGGGTTAAAGGGGTTTTTTGGGTTTTTTGGGTTTTTAGTTTTTTTAGATTTTAGGGATTTTAATGTTCTTATAGTTTTTTAACATTTTTTTTTGGGTTCTTTGGGTTTTTATTGGTTTTAGGGGGTTTTATATTTTATGTGTTTTTTGGGTTTTTATAGGTTTCTTAGGTCTTTAAGTGGTTTTCTCATTTTTATAGGGTTATGGTTTAAATTTTTTGGGGTTTAAATTTTTCTTATTTTTTTCTGGTTTTTTTATGTTTTTAGAGATTATTTCGTATTTTTCTGGTTTTGAGGGATTTTAGGGATTTTTAGGGTCTTTTGTGTTTTTATGGGATTTATGTTTTTTAGGGTTTTTAGGGTTTTAAATTGTGTTTAGGTTTGTAAGGTTTTATTTGGGGTTTTCAGTGGTTTTAGGGTTTTTTACATTTTTAAGGATTTTTATGGATTTTTAAGAACTTTTATGGGTTTTTTGGTTTTTTGGGATTTTGATGGTTTTTACTTTTTAGTGTCATTATTATTATTTTTGGGTGTTTTTTAGTTTTTATCAGTTTTACAATTTTATTAGTATTTTTTTAGTTTTTAGGGTTTTTTATGTTTTTAGGTATTTTTAGGGCTTTTTTGTTTTATGATTTTTTAGGGTTTTTTGGGATTTTGAGGGGTTTTGGGGTTTTTAGGGGTTTTATCTATTTTTTTAGGGATTTTGGGGTTTTAATATTTTATTAGGGGTTTTCAAGGTTTTTTAGGGTTTTTTACATTTTTATAAATTTTTAGGGAATTTTTTGGATTTTTATTATTTTTATGATTTTTAGGGATTTTGAGGGGTTTTAGTGATTTTAGTGTTTATAGGGTTTTAGGGTTTTTACCATTCTAGGGTTTTTAGGGGTTTTTAGTGGTTTTAGGTTTTTAAGTTGTTCTTATGGATTTTAGGGGTTTTTTAATTTTTGGGGATTTTTAGGGATTCTTATGATTTTTATGGTTTTAGGGATTCTGAGGGTTTTTACGATGTTTTGAGGATTTTATAGGTTTTATGGATTTTTAGGGTTTTATGAGTTTTTTATGTTATTAAGGTTTTTTAGAGTTTTTTAAATTTTTAGGGGTTTTATAGGTTTTTAGTCTTTTAAAGGGTTGTGTGGGTTTTCTAGTTTTTTTTGTTTGTATGGACTTTTATAATTTTTAGAGTTTTTAATTATTTTGTGTTTTTAAGTTTTTTAGGATTTTAATGTTTTCTTAGGGGTTTTCAGGATTTTTAGTGTTTTTATATTTCTAGGTATCTTAGTGATTTTTAGGGTTTTGGTGGAATTTTAGGGTCTTTATTAATTTTGAGGGTTTTGGGGGGATTTTAGTGTTTTCAGGAGGTTTTAGGGTTTTTAGTTATTTTTAATTTTATAGATTTTATGTGTTTTTAGGTTTTATGATTTTTTTAGTGTTTTTTAGGGTTTTTTGTGTTTTTTAAATTTTTATGGATTTTTAAATATTTTTTAGGATTATAATGATTTTTAATGTTTTGAGAGATTTTGAGGGGTTTTAGGGATTGTAGGGATTTTATGGTTTTTTTGGATTTCTATGGATTTTTTTGATTTTTTAGGGGGTTTATGTTTTTTAGATTTTTTTATTTTTAGGGTTTTAAAAGGTTTTTAGAGTTCTATTTTGTTTTTAGTATTTTTATGGGTTTTTTGGGTTTTTATAGTTTTAGTGTTTTTTTCGGTTTTTTGGGACTTTTAGGGTTTTTAACAATTTATTTTATTTTTATAGGTTTTAATTATTTATATGTTTTGATATTTTTAGGGGTTTTAGAGGTTTTAGAGGTTTTTATGTTTTTTTTGGATTTCTACTTCTTGTTTAGGATTTTTATGGGATTTTATATTTTTCGGTGTTTTTAGGGTTTTCAGGTATTTTCATGGTTTTTAGTGTTTTATTATGGGTTTTAGGGATTTTTAGGGATTTTTTGTGTTTTTATAGTTTTTTTTGGGTTTTTATGGTTTTTTGGGTTTTTAGGGGTTTTGATGTTTTTTTAGTTGTTTAAATATTTATGGGTTTAAAGGGTTTTTAGTGTTTTTAATGGGTTTTAAGGTTTTTATGGGGCTTCGGGATTTTTTGAGGATTTTATGGGTTTTATGGTTTTTAGGGCTTTTAGGGGTTTTAAGGTCATTTAGGGCCTTTATAATTTTTATGTTTTTTTATGGATATTAAGTGTTTTTATATTTTTATGGTTTTCTTAGAGGTGTTTAAGGATTTTTGGATTTATTTTTTACATTTTTAGGGTTTCTTGGGTTTTTAGGATTTTTATGGTTTTTTGGGTATTTAGGGATTTTGAGGGGATTTAGGGTTTTCTAGGGGGATTTTTTGGGTTTTAGAGTTTTTGCATTTTTTTAGGTTTTTAGGGGTTTTAATTGATTTTTTAATGTTTTTTAGGGTTTTTCAAGGTTTTTAGGGTTTTATATCTTTTTAATGATTTTTAGGGATTTTTAAATATTTTTTTTATTTTTTATTAGTGTTTCATGGATTTTTAGGTCTTTTAGGTGTTTTTGTTGTTTTTAAGGTTTCTATGGTTTTTTTTAAATTTTTAGGGTTTTTTGTGGTTTCTAGGTATTATAATGTTCTTATATTTTTTTTAACAATTTTAGGGGTTTAAAGGGGTTTTAGTTTTATAGTGGTTTTTTAGGGTTTTTTAGGTTTTTTGGGTTTTTATGGTTTTTAGGGGTTTTTTTGGTTTAGATTTTTCTAGGGTATTTTCGGGGGTTTTATCATTTTTGGGTTTTTAGGGGTTTAATTGTTTTTAGGATTTTATGTCTTTACGGGTTTTTAGGGTTTTTTACATTTTTAGGGAATTTTAGTGAATTTTTTGGATTTTTATTAGTTTAGAGTTTTTAGGGATTTTGAAGGTTTTAGGGTTTCTTACAGTTTTTAGAGTTTTTAGCATTTTTTATGTTTTTAGGGGATTCATGTTTTTTTAGATTTTTGTGGTTTTATTTTGGTTTTTATGTTTTTTAGGGTTATTTACATTTTAGGTATTTTTTTAGGATATTTTGGACATTTTTCAGACATTTTGTGGGGTTTTAGGGCTTTTAGGGTTTTTATTATTTTTAGTGTTTTTAGGGGTTTTGACTGTTTTTTGTTTTTAATGTTCTCATAGGTTTTTAGGGTATTTATGGATTTTTTACAATTTTATTGTTTTTAGGATTCTTAGGGATTTTGAGGTTTTATAGCGTTTTTAGAGTTTTTTTTGGTTTTGTGATTTTTTTAGTTTTTTTTGAGTTTTAGTTATTTTTTATGTTTTAATGGTTTTCTTGGGGCGTTTTAGTATTTTTATGGTTTTTTACAATTTTGAGGATTTTTTGGGATTTTTTAATATTTTTACGGTTTTTATAGTTTTTATGGATTTTGAGGGGTTTTTTTGGTTTTTTAGGTTTTTAGAGTTTTGGGGTTTTTTGGATTTTTTATGGGTTTTAAGGACATCGAATTTCTTTAGTTTTTTTATTATTTTTAGAGTTTTTTGGGTTTTTTGATATTTTGTATGTTTTTTGGGGTTTAAATGGTTTTATAGTCTTTTTTCATTTTTTGTGGTTTAAAGGGTTTTTATAGTTTTTAGGGGTTTTAGGTTTTTTAATGTTTTTAGGGTTGTTTACATTTTTAGGGTTTTTATGTTTTTTAAGGGGATTTTATGGGATTTAGGGTCCTTAATTTTTCTGTCATTTTTTAAGTTTTAAGGGGTTTTAATTGTATTTGGGTTTTGATGGTTTTCTTAGGGTTTTAGGGTTTTTAAATTTTTAGTTATTTTTATGTATTTTTAAAATTTCTACAGTTTTTAGGGTTTTTAGTATTTTTTTTGGTTTTTTTTGGTTTTTTAAGGTTTCTATGGGTTTTAGTATTTTTAATGTTTTGGGGGTTTTTAATTTTTATTAGGTTTTTAAGGTTTTATTTCGGGTTTTTAGGGTTTTGAGGGTTTTTATGTTTTTAGGTATTTCTAGGGATTTTTTAGTCTTTTATGGTTTTTAGGTACTTTGAGGGTTTATAGATTTTTTTAGGTTTTTAGGGATTTTATGTTTTTTGGGGGTTTTAAGGTTTTTTTTAGTTTTTTAGGGTTTTAATTTCTTTTAGAGTTTTTAGCATTTTTTGAGTTTAATGTGTTTTTATAGTTTTAGTGGGTTTTTCATAATTTTTTGGTTTTTAGGGTCTTTTATGGTTGTAGGTGTTTTATGGTTTTTAAGGGATTTGTGGTTTTTTTTAGTTTTTTAGGGTTTTTAGGGGTTTTTATGTTTTTAGGCGTTTTAAGTGTCTATAGGTTTTTAGGTTTTTTTATAGGATTTCAAGGTTTTATTTTTTTTTTACATTTTAGGGATTTAGGGGGATTTTATAGTTATTATGGTTTTTTATGGGTTTTATGGGTTTTATGGATTTTGTGAGTATTTTGGGTTTTTTTGGTTTTTTGAGGTTTTGTGAATTTTTAGGTTTTTAGGGGTTTAGGTGTTTTTAGGTTGTTCGGGTTTTCGTTGGGGTTTTTAGGGTTTTTTTGGGGGGTTTTATGTTTTTAAGGATTTTTAGGGATTTTATAGTATTTTTAAAGTCTTTATGGATTTATGGATATTTATGGTTTTTAGGGATTGTTAGGGTTTTAAATGTTTTAGAAATTTTTAAGTTTTTAGGGGTTTTTGTGTTTTCAGGTTCTCAAGGTTTTATTACTGGTTTTTAGGGTTTTTCTGGGTTTTTTATATTTTTAGTGTTTTTAGGGATTTCTTAGAATTTTTATGGTTTTAGGGTTATTTAGGTATTTTTAGGGTTTTAGGTTTTTTTTTGGTTTTAAGGATTTTTTAGAGTTTTTTGCGTTTTTTAGGATTTTAGGGGATTAAATTATTTTTAGGTTTTTAAGGTTTTCTTAAGGATTGCATGGTATTTGGGGTATTTTAAATTTTTAGGTATTTTTATGGATTTTTTTATATTTTTATGGGTTTTTAGTGTTTTTAGGGATTTTTAGGGATTTTAGGGTTTTTATGGGTTTCAGTGTTTTTATGATTTTTCGGGATTTTAGTATTTTTCTTCATTTTTAGGGTTTTATTTATTTTTATATTTTTTAATGTTTTTAGGGATTTAAAAGGGTTTTTAGAGTTTTAGTGGTTTTTATAGGATTTGTATTTGTTTTTAGTGTAATTTAATGTATTTACGGTTAATACGGTTTTTAGAGACTTTTAGGGTTTTTAGTGTTTTTTGGTTTTTTAGGGGTTTTAAATTCTTATATTTTTTTGAGGTTTTCTTAGGGGTTATCATGTTTTTAGGATTTTTTACATTTTTATCGAGCTTTAGGAATTTTGTGGAGTTTTATGGATTTTTAGGGTTTTTAGGGATTTTGAGCGTTTTTAGGTTTTTAGGGTTTTTAAGGATTATAGTTTTTTGGTTTTTAGGAGTTTTCATGATTTTTAGGGGTTTTTATGTTTCTAGGTTTTTTAATATTTTTATGGTTTTTATAATTTTTTATGGATTTTGATGTTTTTTTTGGGTTTTTTAATGTTTGTAGGGGTTTTATGGATTTTTGGTGTTTTAGTGTTTTTTTATTTTTTATGGGTTTAAAAGGTTTTTTTAGTTTTTTAACATTTTTATGGGTTTAAAGGGTCTTTATAGTTCTTAGTAGTTTTTAGGGTTTTTATGGGGTTTTAGTGTTTTTCAAGGTTTTGGGGGGGTTTTATGGTTTTAGGGGTTTTAATGATTTTAGGGACTTTTATGGTTTTTAGTGATGCTTCGAGTATGAGGTGAATTTGATGTTCAATACCACTGATGGGTGGTAAACTAGGTGGACCCACTGTAGGAAACACATCATCAAATTCCCACAAAAAATACTCAACAACATGAGGAAACTGAGATGTTAAGTCATTAGTGTTCAACATCACCTCTTTGTTCATAAGTATTGAAAGGATTTGATGATAAATAAAAGCTTCCATAATCTAAATATTTTTTTTATAAAATCACAATTTTACAACATCTAAAATATTTTTCCCTATTAATTTCTCTTTTCTGTCTATTTCTTTTCTTCCCTCATTTTCTCCTTTTCCCTTATTATCTCCTTTTTCATTCTCTCACTTTTTTCCTCATCAGCCATCTTCTTCATTTCTATGAAAATGTGATCATAGAAAATTCATTTTGGAGACATTAGTTGAGGGTTATAAGTTCCACATAGAGTACAAATGTGTGATGGCTTAAGAACCCATAATGAGTAACACGTCGATCGTACTACCATGGTCATCCCAATAGAAAATAGGAGACCTTTATAAGAACAACATCACACAACACCTCACTCACAAGTTTTTTTTATTCAATGGGGAAAGAGGATAGAGACCCTGCCTATGAGGGACGGTATTAATGAATGCCTATATTTACTTTCATAAAAATGATAGAACATTCCATGGGTAAGGACTCTGTACGGTGAAAAAGGAAATTCCAAAAGCATGGTATCCTTTGCTTTCCATAGAATCAGCTATGAAATTCCCCTATCTAAACTTGTGGCCAACCATGATACCCTAGTTGATGAAAATATTACATTTTTTTGATCAGATAATTTAGTTCTCAAGGTAATTCCTCCTTGTCTAATAGTAGACTTACCGACACACTAGAGTCTGAATCCACCTCCCTGATGCAGATGTTGTAAGTCTTGCATAAGGACAGACTGATATCCATTGCACTGGTCGGGGTCTTCAGTGAAGAGCCCAGCCTAAAAAAGGTGTTTAATCCCAAGATGACAGAACCATTTTCATTACTTAAAAGCCCTCCTCCTTCCATTGTTCTAGATATGTAGGACCTGTAGAGAAAAATATCTTCTACTCTTTGGTAACCTTCTTATCTCCATAATAATTCAACCACTAAAGTTGATATGGATGTTGATTAATCAAAGTTGTAAGTCCAAAATTCTCCAAAAAATCGGTTCTATCTAAATTATTAAATTTTCTTCCATTAATAATAACATTATATTCCTTCCCATGGATCATTCACCATGTATAGAAAATTTTCTCCCACTACTTTCTCTCTTCAATGGTCATTTTTGCACTTAGGACTCTCCTAGTGACAAGAATCACACCATCTTCTGAAAATTTTCCATTATAAATTTTAGGGGATTCCGACTCTTCCTCATCAAAGCTATCTCCATTGGTATCTCATTCACCATACATGTAGATGGCCATGGTGAATTAGTTTGGCATTTCACTAGCGGTGTTACCCCTTCCTTGAACTTTGAAAAATTTGATATCCTGATTCCTAGTTTGGTTGGTCTCAATATTAGGTTTTCTTGATGGAAGAATCCCCTTTTCACTTTTGTGATCAATCACATCTTTTTCCTTTTATTGTTCTTTGGACTATTTCTTTGGATTTCTCCTTGGAGTGAAAGGGGTAGTGGGTTTCCTCATGTTCCTCCTCCATTTGATTTGTTTCTTTATCTTGGTGTATTTTTATGTAATATCTTGTATCTCTACATGGTGGTACATATATACTAGATTTTAAATCCCCCAATTGATCCCATTTAATATCCACACCATGTTTTCCTTCGGATCCTCCATAATGTTTGGTCAAATTATGGAAATTTTCTTCACCTTATAGTAAGTGTGAGAAGTTAAATATTGTTGTAAATATCTCTATGGTAGTACAAGGGAACAAATAAATTTATCATGGAAAACATATTATATTCCCAAATATGGATAGGGAGTCCTTCATATTATTCTCTCTCCTTTTGAAATTTATCCCACTATATTAATCAATGATCAATAAATTTAAGGGTAATAAATTTTACATTTTCCCCCCAAATAGTTATAAAACTAGAATACATTATCGATTTGAATCTCCCATTCCATGTATTATTATAGATCACTTTTACCTTGAAATTAAGGTACCTTAACCCAGATACCTCCAAGGATGCCATCCTCTTGTGGTCTCCTTTGGCCTTCTCTAGGTTATTGGAACCTCCTCCTTTTTTAGACATCCTCAAAATCATAATCAATGTTCTATATCTCCTTCACCATGATTTTTGGGTGAAATGGTACTGGAGCGCACTGTAGGTTATCATGGATAATAATCACAAGTGGTTGATTATCTAGTTTTTCAATCCTCTCATGTAGGACTTAGAATTTCCTATCTATAATCTTCTTGATATTCCCTACAAAATATTTCATTTGGAGTGGTGCATATTTCAGCACAGGAGATCTACTTTGACTTCCTTCATCCCTAGAATGGTAGATTTTATTCCCGTGATAATCTTCCATGATATGTAACATAAGAAAAAATACACATGGAAAGAAACAAACAAAATGATACCCACACACTCACACACATGAAGATAACAACACAAACAACATTTACACACTCACACATATATGATGAACACTCACACCCACAGGGATACACATTAACCCACAAATGATATACACACTCATGTACATAAGGATACACACTCACACACAAAAGATATTATAAAAACACACAAGGATACAAAATCACACATGCAAGATATACACACTCACAATCATAAGGATACACACATACAAGTGATTTTAATTATTTATCCCCACTCTCAACACTCAATTGAAACCCAAAGCTCTTATGAAATATAATACCTTCTTTGGGATGATCGCATCCCAAAAATCCTTCCCAAATCAAGACTGTGTTGGGGGTATGGTTTAATACATATTTTTTGAGTATTAATGTGTTAACTAATGGTTCAGGGTGAAATAATGGGTATAAAATATGGGTAAATTGTGGAAAATGGTAGATGGGTGTAATAAAAGGTTTTACCCTAATTGTTAAATATAATAAAAATTAATAAGAATATGAGATAAATATGATTTTTATGATGAATTAAAATGATGGAGAAAGTGATGTATGGAAATAGAAAGTGATAATAATATAAATCACAATTAAGAAAAAATTGTATCCACTTTTTTTCAAATCTCCCCAAAATATTCGTACTTAGTGTTTTAAATAACAAGATTATGAATAGAGAGTTAGATGGTTTTTTAAATATCTTGAAGTAATAATTTCCTTAGTTTTGAAAAGAAAAAAATTATGAGGTGAGACAATTAAGTTTTTTTTCAAGATACAAATCAAATATAGTGAATTAAATGCGAAAATAAGTTGGATTAATAATTGGCTCAATGTAAAATATTTCAATATTTCACAACATTGGAAAACTCTTAAGGTTTATACATAATTGTTTTAATGGGAGGATAAAAAAAATATAAGAATATAAATGGATATATGAGATATATATAAAGTGATATATACCTATCATGTCAACTGTATCTCTGATACCAATTTATGTGATATGGTTGGGGTAGGCCAATCTTTACTACATAGTGCAGTAGATAATGGATACGATTCGGGGATTTGTGTATGATTATGGGTTTTGATAGAATAATCTTGTATTCAACCAATGTTATATGAAGCATAAACTAATACTAATACAACACAATCAAGGGATGGATGTTATGGATAATCCACAAAACAATTCACTTGGGTAGAAGCACTAAATTGGTGACTTTGAGTTCTTGGATAACCAATATAACTTTTAGATTGAAAAGGAAATAATAAAAAAGAGCAAGAGATAAAAGTTAAAATCCTCACAATTGAGAGAATAAACATTAAGAGTTTCAATAATGAAAATTTTAATGAGAATACAATTTCATGGGTGTGGATATCTATAGGCAAGGGGTGAAACATTAGTCAAGGGTCTAATACCTAAATTAATAATGGATAAACCTAATTTAATTATTCAAAGTCAAAAATATAGATTCCAAAAAATAATTTTTAGAAAAGTATCACCTGAATTTCTAAATATATCACACCAGATTTGATTTTGAGTGCCTGGGCCACTGAATTTGACTTTGGTGTCCAAAGATTCCATTCTAGAATTCTCCATGTGTTAAATACATCCAAAATTCTTGAAACCTTGTGGGATAAGATTTGAACATAATATCTAGGAATGAATAATTGAAATAATTTCCCCATTTTCTATATTCATGCGTGGTGAAATCCTTTATGGCTTTAGTGAAGTGATATGAGGACCCATTGTAGTATTCAACTTCTTTAATCTCCCTTGTATCATTGGGCCTTAAAAATCCAACTCCTCCTCCTAGGAAATCGACTCGATGTCTTTGACATGGTTCGCATAAGGTTTTTAAGGTTTTTATAGTTTTTTAACATTTTACGGGTTTGAAGGTTTTTTATAGTTATAATGGGTTTTTAGTGTTTTTATAGGGTTTTAGGGTTTTTATGTTTTAGGGGGTTTTATGATTTTTATGGTTTTTAAGAATTTTTAGGGTTTTTAGTTTTTTTTAGGTTTTTAGGGATTTTAAGTGTTTTAGTTTTTAAGGTTTTATTTGGTTTTTAGAGTTTTTTTTGTTTTTATGGATTTTATGGTTTTTAGGATATTTGTGGTTTTTTGTTTTTAGGGATTTTGAGGGGTTTTAGGGTTTTTAGGTTTTTTTTTATTTTATGGTTTTTTGGGGGTTTTATGGTTTTGTTATGGTTTTATGGTTTTATTTTAGTTTTAATGGGTCTTAAGGTTTTTATAGTGTTTTTTATTGTAGGTTTTGAAGGTATTTTAGATATTTTAGTTGTTTTTTGGGGAGTAATGGTTTTTTAACTTTTTTAGGGGTTTTAATTATTTTTTGGGTTTTATGTTTTTTAGAATAATTACTTTGTAGGTGTTTTAAGTGTTTTTAGAGTTTTGAGGTTTTTTAAGGGTTTTCATGGTTTTTTGGGTTTTTAAATTTTTAGGTATTTTTATGTTCTTTTTAGTATTTTTATTTTTTTATGGTTTTTAGGGATTTTGTGGTCAATTAGGGATTTTTAGAGGTTTGATGGTTATTTTGGGTTTTAGGGTAAATTACTATTTTTATGGGTTTTCTGTTTTTTTATGTTTTTTAACATTTTTAGGGGTTTAAAGGGTTTAAATGGGTTTTTATAGTTTTTAGTGGATTTATATTTTTTATCGGTTTTTTGGGTTTTTAAGGGTTTTATGGTCTGTATGGTTTTTAGAGGATTTTAGGGGTTTTATGGATTTTTTGGATTTTATCTTTGTTTTAGGTTTTTTGGGGTTCTATGTGGTTTTAGGGTTTTAAGGTTTCCTTAGGTTTTTTTGGTTTTTATGGTTTTTAATTTTTTCAAGGATTTTTAGGGTTTTTTGGATTTTTATGCGGTTTTAGGGTTTTTGTGGATTTTTAGGGTTTTATATTTTTAAAATTTTGAAGGGTATTATGGTTTTTTTTGGGTTTTAAGGTTTTTTGAGTTTTTAGGGTTTTAACATTTTTGAGGTTTTTTAACATTTATATGGTTTTGAAGTGTTTTTAGAGTTTTACTGGGTTTTTTGGGATTTTATGGGTTTTTAATGTTTTTAGGGGTTATACTTTTGTAAGGGGTTTTTATTGGTTTTAGGGTCTTTCATATTTTTTGCATTTTTTGGGTTTTTAGGGGTTTTAGGTGTTTTTTTTTGTATTTTAGGTTTTCTTAGGGGTTTTCAATGGTTTTATGGGGTTTTATATATTTTGGGATTTTTAGTGATTTTTTGGATTTTTATGTGTTTTTATGGTTTTTATGGATTTTGATGCTTTTTAGGGTTTTTATAATTTTTAGGTTTTTTAATAGTATTATATTTTCTTAGGGTTTTACGGTTTTCTTAGGGTTTTTCTGGTTTTTCCAATGTTTTAGGGTTTTTACATTTTTAAGGATTTTTATAATTTTAATGTGTTTTTATATTTTTTAGGTATGTTTATGTTTTTGGGGGGTTTTGGGTTTTTTTTGGGGTTTTTTGGGTTTTTATGGCTTTTTAGGGTTTTAGGGTTTTAGATTTTTTTTTAGTTTTTTAAGAGTTTGAAGTGTTTTTAGGGTTTTCAGGTTTTCTTTGTGGTTTTCAATGTTTTTAGTGTTTTTGAGGTTTTTTTTGGGATTTTCTAGATTTTTATATTTTTTAGAGTTCTTTAGGATTTTGAGGGTTTTTATGGTACTTTTGTCTTTATGTTTTCTTAATTTTTTTATCATTTTAAGATTTTCATAGTCTTTTTTATGTATTTAGGGATTTTAAGTGTTTTTAGAGTTTTAGTCTTCTTTTATTTTTTAGTAATTTTTAGGAATTTTAAGGTGTTTATGGGTTTTTCATGGTTTTTAGTGATTTTTTAGGGTTTTATGGTCTTTTAGGGTTTTTAGGGAATTTAGTGTTTTTAGGGTTTTTTAGGGGTTTTAATTGTTCTTATGTATTTATATTGTTTTAGGGTTTTTAGGATTTTTATGTTTCTTTGGCTTTTTTGGGTTTTTTAAGATTATTATAGATTTTTGGGTTTTTAGGTATTTTGATAGTTTTTATAGTTTTAAGGGGTTTCTAAGTTTTTTAGAATTTTTATGTTTTTAGGGGATTTAAGTATTTTTACGTTATAAATTTTTTATTAGGTATTTTCAAGGATTTTAGGATTTTTATACATTTTTTGTGATTTTTAGGAATTTTCTTATTTTTTTTCTTTTTTAGGGTTTTTACATATTTTGAGGGGTTTTAGTGTTTTTATGGTTTTTTGGGGTTTGGGGGACTTTATGATTTTTAGTGGTTTTATGGTTTTTGGTATTTTTTTCTAATATTTTTAGGTGTTTAAATAGTTTTTAGAGCTTTTTCGGGTTTCTTGGGATTTGATGGGGTTTTAGGGACTTTTATGGTTTTTATGGGTTTTATGGTTTTTAAGGGTTATAGTGTTTTTAAGGTATATTAGGTTTTTTAGCCTCATTTAGGTTATATAGGGGTTTAAGTTCTTTTTGGTTTTTAAGGGTTTCTTAAGGTTTTTCTGTGTTTTTATAGTGTTTTACATTTTTATTGATTTTTATAGACTCTTGGGATTTTTATGGTATTTTGGATTTTTATGGTATCTAAGGGTTGTTAATATCTTTTGTGTTTTTTGTGTTTTTTGTGTTTTTTGTGTTTTTTATGTTTTTAGGGTTTTCAAGTGTTTTTATGTTTTTAAGGTTTTCTTAGGGTTTTCAGGGTTTTTTTATGCTTTTTATGTTTTTAGGTATTTTTATATATATTTTTGGCATTTTTAGGGTTTTATGGTTTTTTTGGATTTTCGGTTTTTTAATTATTTTATTATTTTTTTTAGAGTTTTAACATTTTTTTTTGTTTTAAAGGGTTTTCATAGTTTTTAGTGTTTTTAGGGCCTTGTATTTTTTTAAGTTTTTATGGATTTTTTAGGTTTTAGGGTTTTAGGTTCTTTTTAGGGTTCTGAGCATATTTTTGGGTTTTACTGGTTTTCATTGTTTTTATGGTTTTCTTAGGGGTTTTCAGGGTTTTATGGTTCTTTTTGTTTTAACAAATTTTTATAGTTTTTTATGATTTTATGTTATTTTATGGATTTTAGGGACTTTGACGTTTTGTTGAGTTTTTTTTGTTTTTTGGGTGTCTAGGGGTTTTTTGTGTTTATTATGGTTTTAATGGTTTTTTAGTGTTTTTTATCATTTTTATGGGTTTAAAGGGTTTTTAGATGTTTTAGTTGGATTTATCATTTTTATAGGTTTTTTTGGGGTTTAAGGTATTCAGGGATTTTATGGTGTTAGAGGTTTTTAGGGTTACTGGGGTATTTTTAGTGGGTTTTATGGATTTTGTTATTTTTTTGGGCCTTTTAGCAGTTTTATGTTTTTATAGTTTTTTAATGTTTTTTATGTTTTTTTCAAGGTTTATATGGTTCTTTACATTATTTTTGTTTTGATGGTTTTTGGGTTTTTAGAATTTTTATGGTTTTCTGGGTTTTTAAAACTTGTAGGTTTTAGGTTTTTAAAGTGTTTTTAGGTTTTATAGTTTTCTTAAGGGCTTTCATGTTTTTAGGGGTTTTTCATTTTTAGGTATTTTTAGGGATTTTTTAGGATTTTCATAATTTTATAGGGTTTTTTTTTGGATTTTTAAGGTTTTAGGATTTTTATGGTTTTTTTGGTTTCTATGGTTTTTGTTTTTTAGGGATTTAGTATTTTTAGAGTTTTTAACGTTTTAGGGGCTTAAATTCTATTTAATATTTTTAGTGGGTTTTAGGGTTTTTATAAATTTTTAGGTTTTTTGTTATAAGTGTTTTTCATGTTATTCATGGTTTTTTGGGTTTTTAATGTTTTTAGGGATTTTTAGTTACTTTTTCCATTTCTATGCTATTTTAGGATTTTATGGATTTTGAGGATTTTATGGTTTTTAGGGTTTCAGGGTTTTTTGGGGTTTTTTGGTTTTCGTGTTTTTTAGTTTTCTAGGGATTTTAAACATTTTAAGTGTTTTTAATATTCTTAGGAGTTTAAATTGTTTTTAGAGTTTTTTTGTCATTTTTAGTGATTTCAAGAGTTTTTGGATTTTTTATGGTTTTTAGTGGTTTTATGGTTTTAGTGATTTTTAATAGTTTTAGTGCCTTATAGATGTTTCTAGGGTTTTTGGGTTTTTAAGGTTTTTAGGGGTTTAAATTCTTTTTATGTTTTTAAGGATCTATTAGTCTTTTTAATGGTTCTTATCGTTCTTTACATTTTATGTATTTTTAGGACTTTTTAGGATTTTTATTGTTTTATAGGGATTTTAAATATTTTTAGATATTTGAGGGTTTGTAATGTTTTTTTGTGTTTTTAATGGTTTTTAGAGTTTTATGATTTTTATGGGTATTAAGTGTTTTAGGTTTTAAGGTTTTCTTAGGGGTTTTCAGGGTTTTTTAGATCTTTACGTATTTTTTGGGTTTTTATTAGTTTTTAGGAATTTTAGGGATTTTGAGGGATTTTAGTATTTTTTTAGGGGACATAGGGTTTTTTTGAGTTTTTAGGGGTTTAAAGGTTTTTTAGATTTTTTTCATTTTTAGGGGTTTAGAGGGTTTTAATAGTTTTTAGTGGTTTTTAGGGTTTTTATGATTTTTTATGGTTTTTAGAAAATTTTATGGGGGGTTTTGGTTTTTAGTTGCTCTTAGGGTCTTTTAGGGTTTTAATGGTCAGTAGAGTTTTAGGTTTTTTTGGATTTTAAGTGTTTTTATGTTTTTATGGTTTTTTATTTTTTTCATGATTTTAGGGTCACTTATGTTTTTAGGTAATTTTACGGCTTTTTGAGATTTTTAGGTTTTTTAGGATTTGTAGGGATTCTGAGAGTTTAGAGGGGTTTATAATATTTTAACTGTTTTATGGGGTTTTTGTGTTTTAGAGTTTTTTAGTTTTCAGGGGTTTTAAGTTATTTTAATGTTTTTTATTATTTTAAGGGATTTAAAGTGTTTTTATATATTTTTAGTGTGATTTTGGATTTTATAGATTTTGATGGCTTTTAATGATTTTATGGGTTTTTATGGTTTATAGGGGTATAAAATATTTAGTGTCTTTTATGGTTTTAGCAATTTTTTATTTTTGTAGGGGTTTAAAGTGTTTTTATATTTTTTATTTTTTCTTAGGGTTTTTCTAGTTTTTAAGGATTTTTATGTTTTTAAAGATTTTTAGGGTCTTTTAGGGGTTTTATAGTTTTTGGGTTTTTAGAATTTTTAGATTTTTATGGGTTTATGTTTTTTCATTTTTCTAATGTTTTATTAGGGGGTTTCAGTGTTGTTTATATTTTTTAGGAATTTTTAGTGATATTGTAGGATTTTTATGGTTTTAGGGGTTTTTTTTTATTTTTATGGTTTTAGGTTTTTGTAGGGGTTTTAGGGTATGATGGGTTTCTTTGGGGTTTTTGTGTTTTTTTTTGTGTTTTTGAGGTTTTCAAGTGTTTTTTGATATTTTTAATGTTTTTAGGGGTTTATATTTTTTTATATTTTTCATTGGTTTTTAGGGTTTTTATGGGTTTTTAGGTTTTTTATGGTTTCAAGGAGTTTTTTATGATTTTAAGGAGTTTTGGGGTAGTTTTAGTTATTTTTAGGGTTTTTAATATTTTTAGGGTTTTCAGGGGTCTTAAGTGTTTTTTGGTTTTTAAGGTTTTCTTATAAATTTTCATGGTTTTTAGGATTTTTTATGTTTTTAGGGATTTTTAGATCTGTTTTAGGATTTTTTTGGTTTTTATGGTTTTTTGGGATTTTGATTGGTTTTATGGGTTTTTAGCGTTTTTATGGTTTTTTTTGGGTTTTAGGGTTTTTTTCCAGTTTTAGGGTTTTTAATATTTTTCCAAGTTTTTTTAATTTTAAGGGTTTAAAGGGTTTTTAGAGTTTTTAGTGATTTTTAGTGTTTTTTGGGATTTTTGGATTTAATGGTTTTTAGGGGTTTTAATGTATCTAGAATCTTTTTGGGTTTTTAATGGTTTTTTAGGAATTTAGGGTTTTTATGGGATTTTATGTTTTTAAGGTTTTCTTAGTGTTTTTATGGGTTTTAGGGAGTTTAGGTTTTTTTTATTTTCAGGGATTTTTAGGGAATTTTTCTATTTTTAGTTTTTTTAGGTATTATGAGGGTTTTTATTGTTTTTTAGGGTATTTTGGGTTTTGTAGAGTTATTTGCCATTTTAAGGTTTTTAGGGGTTTAAAGTGTTTTTAGGTTTTTAAGTTTTTCTTAGGGGTTTCCAGGGTTTTATGGTTTTTTATGTTTTTATGGTTTTTATGGATTTTTATGTTTTATATATTTTTTAGGGTTTTAATGGATTTTTAAGGTTTTTAGGTTTTCTAGGGGTTTTTGGGATGTTACTGTTTATGCTTTTTTGGAGTTTTTTAGTGTTTTTAGGGGTTTAAAGTGGTTTGGATGTTTTTTTTTGGTTTTTAATCTTTTATGGGGTTTTGGGTTTTAAAATCTGGTTTGGGGTTTTTCTAATTTTTAGGTGTTTTAGGGTTCTTACGTTCTTTTAGGGATTTTAGGGTTTTAGAATTTTGTATGTTTTTAGGGGTTTTAAGTGTTTTTGGATTTTTATGGTTTTCTTTAGGGTTTTTCATTATTTTTGGGGTTTTATGTTTTTCAGAATTTTAACTGATTTTAAGAATATTTTAAATTTTTTGGTATTTTAGTGATTCTGAGGTTTTTAGGTGTTTTAGGGTTTTCAGGGTTTTTGGGATTTTTATCAATTTTTTTAGTTTTTTATCGTCTTTAATGGGTTTAAGATTTTTATAAAAAATTTAGGGGTTTAATGGGTATTTACTGATTTTAGTGGGTTTTAGGGGTTTTATTTTTTTTTTATGATTTTTAGGGTTTCATGGTTTTTAGGTTTTTTTAGGGTTTTTATGGTCTTCTACAGTTTTTAGAATTTTTCTACAATTTTTTAGGATAGGAAGTATTTTTAGGTTTTTAGGTTTTCTTTGGGTTTTTAGTATTTTTAGGGTTTTTTATGTTATTGGTGATTTTTAGGGCTTCATTATGATTTTTATGGTTTTTTAGCATTTTTAGGGATTTTGAGGGATTTTAGAATTTTCTATGGTTTTAGGGTTTGTAGGATTTTTGATTTTTTTATGTTTTTTTTGTGTTTTAAGTGTTTTTAGGTTTTAAAATTTTTCTTAGGGTTTTTTAGTGTTTTTAGGGTATTTTAAAACTTTGGGAATGTTTAGGGACATTTAGAGTTTTTATGGTTTTTAGGGTACTTATGGAATTTGATGCTTTTTGGGGTAGTTAGAGGTTTTAGGGTCTTTATGGTTTTTGGGATTTTAGGGAATTTCTTGAGTTTTTTTTTATTTTTTTGTGGTTTTTAGAGTTTTTATCATTTTTAGAATTTTAAAGAGCTTTTATAGTTTCTAGTGATATTTGGTTTTTTGGGGGGTTTTATTATTTTTATGTTTTTTTGGGTTTTAGGGTTTTTAGGGGTTCTAATGGTTTTCAAGTCTTTTAAGGTTTTTACCATTTTTAGGTTTTGGGGGTGTTTTATGTTTTTTCAGGTTTTTATGTTTTTATTTGGGTTTTTTATGGTTTTAGGGTTTTTAAATTTTTGGGTATTTTTATGGATTTTTTAGGATTTTGATGGGTTTTTAGTGTTTTAGTGATTTTGAGAGTTTTTATAGTTATTAGGGGTTTAGTGTTTCTAATGTTTTAAGGGATTTATCTTTTTTTATGTTTTTGAGGTTTTCTTAGGGGTTTTCAGGGTTGTTAGGGTTTTTTTGTTTTAGGAATTTTCTTTATTTTTAGGATTTTTATGGTTTTTAGGTTTTTTTGGGATTTTGATGGGTTTTAGGTTTTTTAGGGTTTTTAGGGTTTTTATGGTTTTGGGGGCTTTAGGGTTTTTTTTGAGTATTGTAGGGTTCTATGGGTTTTTCTAAAATTAATGTTTTAGCGTATTAAAAGGTTCTATTGTTTTTAGTGGGTTTTATGGTTTCTATGGGGTTTTAAGGTTTTTATGGGTTTTATGGGTTTTTATGGTTTTTAAGAGTTTTTTAGGTTTTAGGGTATCTTCAGGTTTTTTAGCATTTTTATATTTTTAGGGTTTTTTAAGGTTAGGGGTTTTAAGGATTTTTAGAGGTTTTTATATTTTTAGGATTTTTTTTGTCATTTTTTGGGATTTTTTTTGTTTTTAATGTTTTTAGGGATTTGGGGGGAGTTTAGGGTTTTCACGGGTTTTGGGGTTTTTATGTTTTTGGGGGTTTTAGGATATTTTTTAGTTTTATGGTTTTAAGTTCATTTTATATTTTTAACTTTTTTGGGGGGTTTAAATGGTTTTTATATTTTTTTACTGGATTTTGTGTTTTTATGGGTTTTTATGGTTTTTTTAGATTTTATAGTTTAAGTGATTTTTAGGGTTTTTGATATTTTTTACTGTTTTAGGGGTTTAAAGTGTTTTTATGTTTTTATGGTTTTCTTAGGTTTTAATGGGTTTTAAGTTTTTTTTGTTTTTACGGATTTTAGGGATTTTTTTAGATGTTTATGGTTTTTAGTGTATAGGGATTTTGGGAGGTTTTAGGGTTTTTTAGGGTTTTTATTATTTTTTATTCTTTTTAGAGGTTTTAATTTTTTTTTATTTTTAAGGTTTTCTTAGGGTTTTTATGGATTTTAATGTTTGTTTCATTTTTAGGTTTTTTGGGATTTCATTTAGATACTTATGGGGGTTTTGGAATTTTGTAGATTTTGAGGGTTTTTAGGGTGTTTAGGTTTTTTGATTTTTATGGGTTTAAGGGGTTTTTAAAATTTTGTGAGGTTTAAAGGTTTTTTAGGATTTTAAAATTTTTAGGGGTTTAATGGGTTAATAATGTTTTTACTAGTTCTTTTTGTTGTTTGAGTTTTTCTGGTCTTAGGGACTTTTAGGGGTTCTAGGATTGTTAAGGTTTTCTAGGTTTTATAAGGGTTTTAAGTGATTTTAGGTTTTTTATGTTTTCGAAAGGATTTTAAATGTTTTTACGTTTTTTATGTGTTTTAGGGATTTGAAGGGATTTTTTTGGATTTTTATTGTTTTCTATAGTTTTTAAGTATTTTCAGGTAGTTTAAGGTTTTTTGGGTTTTTTGTTCTTTTTTAAGGTTTTAGGGACTTTTTGGGTTTTTAAGGTTACTATGGATTTTTAGAGTTCTTAATATCTTTTGGGGTTTAATTATCTAGTAGTGTTTTAGTAATTTTTTAGTGTTTTTATGGGATATTAGGGGTTTTATGTTTTGTTTTGGGATTTATGGTTTTTTGGGGTTTTAAGGTTTTTAGCATATTTTAGTTTCTAAAAGGTTTATGTGTATTTAGGTTTTTATGATTTTATTAGGGTTTTTAATAGTTTTAGGGTTTTTTGTTTGTTTTTAGGGCTATTTATTTCTTTTTTAGGATTTTATGTTTTTAGGGTCATTATAGATTTTGATGGTTTATTTGGTTTTTAGCGGTTTTTTTTTGGTTTTTTTCATTTTTATATTATTTAGGGGTTTTATGTTTTAATATGTTTTTGTGGTTTTATTTAAGGTTTTCAAGGGTTTTATGTTATTAGATATTTTTTATGTTTTCTTAGTATTTTATGGGTTTTAGGTTTTTTGGTATTTTGTAGGCTTTTATAGCTTTTTAGTGTTATTAGCATTTTTGTGGTTTTTTAAATTTCTAGTTATTTTTGGTTTTTAGGGTTTTGAATGTGTTTTAGAGATTTTTTAACAATTTTAGGGTTTTAAAGGGTTTTATAGGTTTTAGGGGTATTTAGGGTTTTATATGGGTTTGTGGTTTTAAGGTTTTTAGGGGTTTAAGGTTTTTAGGGGGTTTTAGGTTTTTATGGTTTTTAGAATTTTTTAGGTTTTTATGGGTTTTAAGTGATTTTATTTTTTAACATTTTCCTAAAGTATTTCATGGTTTTAGGTCTTTTAGGTTTTTATGGATTACTGTTTTTTTAGTTTTTTGGAGGTTTTTAGTTTTTTATGGATTTTGTGGCGTTTAAGGGTTTTGTTTTGATTTTTAGTGTTTTGTGGATTTCTTTTAGGATTTTAGGTTTTTTGAGTTTTTAGAGTTTAATGATTTTAGAGTTTTTTAACGTTTTTAGGGGTTTAAATGGTTTTTAATGATTTTAGTGGGTTTTAGTGTTTTAATGATTTTTTAGGGGTTTTAAGGTTTCTAGTGGTTATATTATTTTTAAGTATTTTTAGGGTTTTTTTGGTCTTATTGTATTGGGGTTTAATTTATTTTTATGTTTTTATGGTTTTCTAGGGGTTTTAGGTGTTCTATGGTTTTTCATTTATTATATTTTTTTTTTCATTTTCTAGTGGTTTCAATGTTTTGTATAGTTTTTTAACATTTTTTTGTTTTGAAGAGTTTTTATTGTTTCTTCTTGTATTTAGAGTCTTTATGGGTTCTAAAAGGTGTTTATGTTTTTAGGGGGTTTTGGGTTTTGTTTGTGTTTTTTGGGTTTTTAGTATTTTTTGGTTTTAGGTGTTTAAGATTTTTTTGGTTTTTTAATTTTTATTAGGGGTTTTCGTGTTTTTTACTATTATTTATTTTTTATATATTTTTAGGCATTTTTTAGGATTTTTATGATTTTTAGGGTTTTTAGGGATTTTGAGGGTTTTTATGGGTTTTATGGTTTTTATGGGTTTTTGGGGATTTTTGGCTTTTTTAGGGTTTTTATGATCTTTAGGGTTTTTTAATGTTTTTTGGGGTTTAAAGGGTTTTTATATTTTTATGCGGTTTTCAATGTTTTTATGGGTTTTTATGGTTTTTAGGTATTTTCAAAAAATTTAGGTATTTAGGGTTTTTTTTGTTTTATCATTTTTAGGGCTTTTAGGGGTTTTAAGTGTTTTTATCTTTTTAATATTTATAAGGTTTTTATATGGTTTTAGGGTTTTTAATAATTTTAGTGAATTTTAGGTTTTTTATATTTTTTAGGGTTTTTAGGGATTTTGAGGGGTTTTAGGGTTTTTCTGTTATTTTTAGGGATTTTATGATTTGTAGGTTTTTAAGTGTTTTAATTATTTTGAGGTTTCTAATGTTTTCATATTAGTTATCAGGGATTTTAGGGGTTTTTATGTTTTTAGGGATTTTTAGGAATTTTTAGAATTTTTATGGGTATTAGGGTTTTTACAGATTTTGGGGGTTTTAGAGGTTTTAAGGGTTTTTATAGTTTTATGATTTTTTTGTGATTTTTGGGGTTTTTTTTGAGTTTTTTAATGGTTTTAATGTATTTAGAGTTTTTAAAAGTTTTAGAGGTCTAAAGGGGTTTTTGATTTTTTAGTGGCTAGTTAGGGTATCAAAGATTTTTAGAATTTTTTACGTTTTAGGGGATTTCATGGTTTTCATGGGTTTTAGGGTTATTAGCGATTTTAGGTTTTAGGGGTTTTATGTGTTTTTAGGTTTTTAAGGTTTTCTTTGCGGTTTTCATTATTTTTGGGGTTTTATGTTTTTTTTACAATTTTAGGGTTTTAGGGTTTTTTCGGATTTTTTTAGTTTTTAGGGGGTTTAAATATTTTGAATGGTTTTTCAGGATTTTTTGTTTTTTGGGTTTTTAGGGGTTTTTTTGAGTTTTAGGGGTATTAGACTTTTTAATTTATTTTGGGCATTAAAAGGATTTTATATTTTTATTGGTTTTTAGGGTTTTTCGAATTTTAAGGCTTTAAGGGTTTTTTTTTAGTTTTTAGGGGTTTTGAGGGGGTTTAGGATCTTTTTGGAATTTTTAGGGTTTTTAGAGTTTTTTTGTTTTTTTGTTTTCATAGGGGTTTTCAGGGTTTTTATTTTAATTTTTACATTTCTTGGTATTTTTAGGGCTTTTTAGGATTTTATGGGGTTTTTTTTGGGTTTTTTGGGATTTTGATGATTTTAGTGGGTTTTAGGGATTTTATGGTTTTTTGGGGTTTTTGTTTTTTTAGTTTTTTGGGGTTTTAAGTTTTTTTAGTGTTTTTAATGTTTTTAGTGGTTTAAAGTGTTTTTAGTATTTAGTGGGATTTATGGTTTTTATGAGGTTCTGAGTTTTTTTTGGGGTTTAAGGGTTTTTATGGGTTTTAGGGGTTTTGGAGTCTTTTAGGGCAAGGAAGATGCAAGGCTCGGGCTATGCCCCCCCCCCCCCCCCACCCCAAAATTTATAAAAAAGAAAAAAGAGACACAACAGACAAGGGAGGGGAGGGGTTAATCGACCCACACCCAAAAACCCTTAACGACCCAAGACAAAAAACCCAAAAAAAGAAAAATCAAGAACGAAAAAAGAAAAAAAAACACACAAAAAAAGCAGCCACCACCACCATCCAGTATCAACCAGCATCCAGCAGCTCCCAGCTAACCAATAACCAGCATCCAAGCTCAAACAAAAATCCACATCCAGTAGCAGCAGAACCCTAAACCACAGCTTCAACACCTCCCATCCAAGCAGTAACCAGCATCCAGAACCAAGAACATCCAACAAAACAGAACCACCAGCATCCAACATCTCATAACCACCAACATCAAAATCACAAGCCTCATCATCACCATCATTCAGCAGTTCACCACCAAGCAGCAACCAGCATCCAATCACACAAAGCAGCAACCAACAACCAATCTCACATGATCCATCATCCAACACCTCTTCACAAAGAAGATCCACCATACGAAGCACCATCATCCAACATTCATCAGCAACCAGCAGCTCACAACCAAACAAGAACCAGCATCCAAACTGACAAAGTCCAGCATCCAGCACCTTCCCACTAAGAAGATCAACTGCCAGTATCATAGAACCATCAGCACACCTATGCCCATAAACCAACCATAGAACCCAAAGCAGCATCCAGCACCACTCAACAGAACCAAATTCCAGCATCCGCAATAAAACACTCGCATCGAAACACCAGCACCCGTCCGTGATGCCAGACCACAGAACACAGAAATCCATGTCCAAACCCTCACCCAGATAGTCCAGCAATAGCTCACATTCAAACCACCCATAGCTCATGAGATATCAATATAACGAAGCATCCAAACCACACAAATTGGCCAGACTTTCCTCAATAGCATAGAGAAAAAAAGAAACAGAGGAAAAGGAGGCACAAACCTGCATTTTTTGCGCAAAATGGAACCCAGCCGACTGGAAATCCCAAACCGAAGAACTAGTTAGTCCACCTCTGAACCAGAAAAGTTCATTCCGCCTCTTCCAAAGCCTCCACAGAAGCCCGTCACTCCCATAATCATGTCCATAGAGTAGAACCTCCAAAGGACTGAAACGTCACGAGCCGGGGGACCCAGATCTGCTGGAAGAAGCCGAGAAGCAAATCCGCACTCCGGAAAAAATGGAAACGACCCCAGCCTCCATGATCCTGAAGCACCACACCCAGGGAAGACCAGGTCCAACCATCCCCATCAAAGATATGCGAGGCCGCATGCCAATAGGACCAGATCCTATGGATCTGAAACGCTACAGAGAGGAGAGGCTAGATCCGACCCATCTCACCGAAGCATGAAAACGCCGCACACCCGAAAGCATAGATCTGACCCGCTTGTTCTTGAAAGAATATAACGAATGGAGAAGCCGCCTAAGAAGATCTGCGAGGACACCATCAAGCCAGAGAAAATGCACCTCATGAAGGGGAAGTAGTAATGCTGAGAAAATCGGCGCTTGAGAATCCATCACCATGCCAAAGAAGCGCCATTTGAGGATGGAGCGCCACTGGAGATCCGAAACGCGAGAGAAGCCATGTGACACTGGCGCCATCTCCTCTTCTTTTCTAAATGTTTTTAGGTGTTTTTTAGAGTCTTTTAGGGATTTTTATGGTTTTGAAATTATATGGGTTTTAATTGTTTTTAGTATTTTAAGGTTTTCTTATGGGTTGTCAGGTTTTTTAGGGGGGGTTATGTTTTTTGGTATTTTTAGTTCCTTTTTATGATTTTTATGGGTTTAGGGTTTTTAGGTATTTTGAGGTGTTTTATCATTTTTTAGGGGTTTTATTTTTATTAGGGTTTTAAGGGTTTTATGTGTTTTTTGTTTTAAGTTTATCGTAGGGTTTTTCATGGTTTTATGTTTTTTTTATATTTTTAGTAATTTTTTGGAATTTTTATAATTTTTAAGAGTTTTTAGGTTTTTTTTGGATTTTTGGGTTTTTTGGGGTTTTAAGGGATTTTGTGGTCTTTTAGGGTTTTAGCGTTTTTTTTATTTTTTTGGGGTTTTCGGGTATTTTATATTTTTTTAAAGGTTTTAGGTGTTTAAAGGGGTTTTAGTGTTTTTAGGGGTTTTTAGGGTTTTTGTGTGGTTTTAGGATTTTGAGGGTTCTAGGGATTTTCATGGTTTTTAGGTTTTATTAATATTTTTTGTGTTTTTTTTTTGTTTTTAGGGTGTTTAATTGTTTTTAGGTTTTCATGTTTTTATTAACGTTTTTAGGGTTCTTTGGCTTTTTTATATATTTGGTGATTTTTAGGGATTTTTAGGCTTTTATGGGTTTTGGGGGTTTGAGTGATTTTGAGGGGTTTGAGGATTTTTTTAAGCTTTTTAGGGTTTTTATGGTTTTTTCAAGGTTTTAGGATTTTTTTGAGTTTTTAGATATTTAAAAGTTTTTTTGTAGTTTTTATACATTTTATGGATTTAAAGGTTTCTTCGAGTTTTTAGTTGTTTCTAGGGTTTTGTGGGTTCTTACACTTTATAATATTTTTACGGGTTTTATTATTATTAGGGGGCTTTAGGGTCTTTTTAGTATTTTTTTATTTTTTTAGGGGTTTTATGTTTTTTGAGGTTTTACAGTTTTTCTAGGGTTTTTATGGTATTTTGTGTTTTTTATATTTTTAGGGAATTTAGGTCTTATTTTTGTATTTTTTTTCTTTTTTAAGGTATTTAGGGATTTTTGAGATCTTTTAGGGGTCTTTAGGGATTTTAGGGGTTTTAGGATTTTTATGGGTTTTAATTTTTTTTAGGTTTTTTTAGTTTTTAGTTATTTTTTGGTATTAATTTTTTCTTAGGGGTTTTAGGGGTTTTAGCTTTTTTTACATTTTTATGGATTTTATGGATTTTTTATAATTTTTATAGTTTTTCAGGTTTTTAGGGATTATGAGTGTTTTATGATTTTTATGGTTTTGGGGTTTTTTGAGTTTTTTTGACTTTTTAAGGTTTATTAGAGTTTTTTATCATTTTTAGGGGTTTAAAGGGTTTTTAGATTTTTGTTGGATTTAGGGTCTATAGAGTTTTTTAGGGTTTTAGGGGTTTTATGTTTTTTATATTTTTAATGTTTTCTTAGGGTTTTCAAGGTTTTTAGTATTTTTTATGTGTTTTGGGTTTTTTAGGTATTTTCTTAGTATTTTAATCATTTCTTAGGGGTTTTTGGTATTTTATGGGATTTTTGGGGTTTTAGGGTTTTTTAGGGTTTTTAACATTTTATAGGTTTTTAGGGGTTCTAAATGTTTTTAGGGTTTTTATGTTTTTTCATGTGTTGTTTAGAGTTTTTAGTGTTTTTTATGTTTTAGGTAATTTTAGGTATATTTTACTATTTTATTATTTTGGGGTTTTTATATATTTTGAAGGTTTTTGTAGTTTTTAGGGTTTTTATGGGTTGTTTTGGGGTTTTTGGTTTTTTTTTGAGTTTTTAGGGGTTTTTTTGTTTTTAGGATTTTGTAAAATTTTGGGGGGTTTTAAAGTATTTTTAGTGTGTTTAGTGTGGTTTTAGGGTTTTTAATGTCATTAGGTGTTTTTATGGTTTTTATGGGTCTTAGGGTTTTTCAGGTCGTTTTAGGGTTTTTAACGTTTTTAGGTTTTTTGGGGGTTTTAAGTTTTTTTTGGGTTTTAAGGGTTTCATAGTATTTTTTAGGGTTTTAGGGGTTTATATGTTTTTATGAATTTTTAATGGTTTTAGGTTTTTCAGAATTTTGAGGTTTTAAGGGTTTTTTTTTGGGTTTTCTGGGTTTTTATTGTATTTTTTAGTTTTTTATGGTTTTTAAGGTTTTTGGAGTTTTTTTAACATTTTTAGGATTTTAAAGGGGTTTTAGAGTTTTTTTGGGGGGGTTTGGGGTTTTATGAGTTTTTAGTGTTTTAAGGCTTTTAGGGGTCTTAGAGTTCTTAGGGTTTTAGGGTTTTTAGAGTTTTTAGGTTTTTGAAGGGTTTTATTTTCTGTTACTCTTTCAAGGTTTTCTTAAGGTTTTTCAGGTTTTTAGAGTTTTTTACATTTTTTGTTATTTTTTATTATTTTAATGGGGTTTTAGTATTTTTGGTGATTTTGAGGGATTTTAAGGTATTTGGGATTTTATGGTTTTCTTGAGTTTTAGGGTTATTTGTGTTTTTTTTGGTTTTAATGTATTTTAGAGTCTTATTACCAATTTTATGGGTATAAAGGTTTTTTAGAGTTTTTTTGGGTTTTAGTGTTTTTATGGGGTTATAGGGTTTTTTATAGTTATTAGTGGGTTTATGGTCTTTAGGGGTTTTAGGGTTTTAAGTACCTTTTAGGGTTTTTCGCATTTTTCAGGTTTTATAAGAATTTTAACTATTTTAGGTTTTTAAGGTTATCTAAGGGGTTTTTAGGGTCTTTATGTTTTTCATGATTTTTAGGGAATTTTTAGGATTTTATGGGTTTTATAGTTTTTATTGATTTTCATGGATTTTTAGTTTTCTTAGGGTTTTTATCATTTTTTAGTATTTTTAAGAGTTTAATTGTTTTTAGGTTTGTACGGTTTTCTTAGGTTTTTCTTTGTTTATAGGAGTTTTATGTTTTTAGGAAAATTTAGGGTTATTTTTGGATTTTTATGCTTTTTATGGATTTAGGGATTTTGAGGGTTTTTTGGGATTTTAGGGTTTTTATGGGTTTTATGTTTTTTATGGTTTTTTGATTTTTTTGGGGGGTTTTATGGTTTTTAGAGTTTTTAAACATTATTAGTTGTTTAAAGGATTTTTTATATGTTTAATGGTTTTCTAGGGTTTTTAATGGTTTTAGGGTATTTTTGATGTTTTAGGGGTTTTTGTGTTTTTTAGGATTTTTTAGGGTTTAATGGATTTTAAGGGTTTTTTAGATTTTTCAATGCTTTTAGTTTTTTTTAAGTTTTTATGATTTTATTATATTTTTTAGGGTTTTTATAGGTTTTTACATTTTTATGGTTTTTGGGGTATTTTTTAAGATTTATAATAATTATTTTGGGTTATAGGGATTTTCAGGGGTTTTTAGGTCTTTTATGGGTTTTATGGTTTATTGGGTTTTTAAAGTTCTTTAATTTTTTGGGGTTTTAAGGTTTTTATAGTTTTTATCATTTTTAGGTGTTTAAAAGGTTTTTAAAGTCTTAGTGGGTATTTAGGGTTTTTATGTTTTCAATTTTTTTGGTCTTCAGGGGTTTTAACTATTTTAGGTTTTAATGATTTTTTAGGTTATTTCAGGTATTTTTGGGTTATTTATGTTTTTAGGGATTCTTAGTTATTTTTTTTTTATTTTTATGTGTTTTTATGTTTTTTATGGATTTTGAGGGGTTGTAGGAGTTTCTATGGTTTTATATATTTTTAGGTTTTTATGGGTTTCTTTGGGGTTTTGGGATATTTAGGGGTTTAAATGTTTTTAGGGATTTTTAGGGATTTTTAGGTTTTTATGGGTTTTTAGGGGTTTTAAGGATTTTCACGGGGTTTGGTTTTTCAGGTTCTTGATTTTTTTATTGTTTTTTGAGTTATTAGGCACTACTGGAAATAGAGGATTTCCCAACTGTTTAGAACCGTTGGGAAAGGCTGCAGAACCTTTGGTGTATGTTATACCAACGATTCTGCAAACCGTAGGGAAGTAAGCCGTTGGGAAAGCTTTTCCCAATGGTTTATAGTGAACCGTTGGGATAGGGTGGAGAAAAATTACCCTATCCCAATGGTTCTGAAAAACTGTCGGGAAAGCCTTTTCCCAACGGTTTGCAACTGTTGGAATAATGTGCTGAAAATTACCATGTTTTTTCCAACGGTTTGACTAAACCGTTGGAAAAAAACCCAAGATCTCTTCTTTCCCAAAAGTTCCATGAACCGTTGGTAAAATAGAACACAGAATGCTATTCCAAAGGTTTAAAACCGTTGGCATAGCCTATGCTGGGAAAATTGCACAGCAGCTCTGCAATTTTCCCATCATCTCTCCAATTTTCCCAATGGGTCTCATTTTGTGGTTTCTCCCTCATTTTCAATACAATTATTATACATGCAATAAACTAACATACATATACAATTATTGTACCTACAATAACCAACTAACACATACATATAGAGAAAAAATTCATAGACATTTAACATATAATGCTGGAACTATACACATCCATAATTAAATTAGAATTCATAACATAATTATAAACATACATAATTCATTTAGAATTCAATTTAAAATTTAGATGACAATTATATGTGGAATCCGAAGGTCAATTCATAATTTGATCGGTTTTTTGTATACCATATATTTTTACCTGAAATGATGTCCATTTTAAACAAAATACATACACTTGGAGTTCTACCGGCCACACCACACCTCATATTGAGGCGGGGTTGACTCGTACACATCACATATGACCCATGGATCATTCTCCTAATGTTTCAACAGAAACCGAATGCGTTTGGTCGGTTTTCCGTATGCCATTTGATGTTTTTCATTTAAAATGACATACTTTTGAAACAAAAGGCCGACACTTTGAGTGGTGTCGGCCACACCGCGCCTCATATTGAGGCGGGGTTGACTCATACACGTCACATATGACCCATGAATCGTTCTCCTAAAGTTTCAACGGAAACCGAATGCGTTTGGTCGGTTTTCCGTATGTACAATAAATACTGTCCATTTTAAACAAAAGAGATCCACTTAGAGTGATTACGGCCACACCATGCCTCCTATTAAGACGGGGTTGAGTCGTACACGTCACATTTGACCCGTGGATTGTTGTGCTAAAGTATCGACACAATCCAAAGGCATTTGGTCGCTTTTCCGTATGTCAGTTGATGTTTTTCAATTAAAATGACGTCCTTTTGAAACAAAAGGCAGACACATTGAGTGGTGGCGGCCACAGTACACCTCAGATTGAGGCGAGGTAGACTCGTACATGTCACATATGACCCATGGATCGTTGTTCTAAAGTATCGACACAATCCGAATGTGTTTGGTCGCTTTTCCGTATGCCAGCTGATGTTTTACAATTAAAATGACGTCCTTTTGAAACAAAAGGCAGACACATTGAGTGGTGTCGGCTACACCGCGCCTTGTATTGAGGCGGGGTTTATTCTTACATGTCACATATGACCCATGGATCGTTCTCCTAAAATTTCAACAGAAACCGAATGCGTTTGGTCGGTTTTTCATATGTACTTAAAATGATGTCCATTTTAAACAAAAGAGAGCCACTTAGAGTGATTTTGGCCACACCATGCCTCCAATTAAGGCGGGGTTGACTCGTACACGTCACATATGACCCATGGATCATTGTGCTAAAGTATCGACACAATCCGAATGTTTTTGGTCGGTTTTCCATATTCCAGTTGATGTTTTTCATTTAAAATGACGTCCTTTTGAAACAAAAGACAGACACTTTGAGTGGTGGTGGCCACACCGCGCATCGGATTAAGGCGGGGATGACTCGTACACGTCACATATGACCCATGGATCGTTGTTCTAAAGTATCGACATAATCCGAATGCGTTTTTCGGTTTTCCATATGCCAGTTGATGTTTTTCAATTAAAATGACGTCTTTTTGAAACAAAAGGTATATACTTTGAGTGGTGGTGGCCACACCGTGCCTCAGATTGAGGCGGGGTAGACTCGTACACATCACATGTGACCCATGGATCGTTGTGCTAAAGTATCGACAAAATCCGAATGCGTTTGGTCACTTTTCTGTATGCCATCTGATGTTTTACAATTAAAATGACATCCTTTTGAAAAAAAGGCAGACACATTGAGTGGTGCCGGCCACACCGCACCTCGGATTGAGGCGGGGTTGACTCATACACGTCACATATGACCCATAGATTATTCTCCTAAAGTTTCAACGGAAACCGAATGCGTTGGTTCGGTTTTCCGTATGTACTTAAAATGTTGTCCATTTTAAACAAAAGAGAGCCACTTAGAGTGATTCCGGCCACACCGTGCCTCCGATTAAGACGGGGTTGACCCTTACTTGTCACATTTGACCCATGGATTGTTTTTCTAAAGTATCGACACAATCCAAATGCATTTGGTCCCTTTTCCGTATGTCAGTTGATGTTTTTCAATTAGAATGACATCCTTTTAAAACAAAAGGCAGACACATTGAGTGATGGAGGCCACACTGCACCTCGGATTGAGGCGGGGTTGAATTTTACACGTCACATATGACCCATGGATCATTGTTCTAATGTATAGACACAATCCAAATGCGTTTGGTCACTTTTCTGTATGCCATCTGATGTTTTACAATTAAAATGACGTCCTTTTGAAAGAAAAGGTAGACACTTTGAGTGGTGCTGGCCACACCGCACCTCAGATTGAGGTGGGTTTGACTCGTACACGTCACATATGACCCATGGATTGTTCTCCTAAAGTTTCAACAGAAACTGAATGTGTTGGGTCGGTTTTTCGTATATACTTAAAATGTTTTCCATTTTAAACAAAAGAGGGACACTTAGAGTGATTCAGGCTACACCGTGCCTCCGATTAAGATGGGGTTGACTTGTAAACATCACATTAGACCCATGGATCGTTATGATAAAGTATCGACACAATCCTAATGCGTTTGATTGCATTTTCGTACGCTAGTTGATGTTTTTCAATTAAAATAACGTCCTTTTGAAACAAAAGGTAGACACTTTGAGTGGTGGCGGCCGCACCGCACCTCGGATTGAGGCGGGGTTGACTCGTACATGTCACATATGACCCATGGATCGTTTTTCTAAAGTATCGAGACAATATGAATGCGTTTGGTCGCTTTTCTGTATGCCAGTTGATGTTTTTCAATTAAAATGACGTCCTTTTGAAACAAAAGGCAGACACTTTGAGTAGTGTCGGCCACACCACGCCTCAGATTGAGGTGGGGTTGACTCGTACACGTCACATATGACCCATGAATCATTCTCCTAATGTTTCAATGGAAACCGAATGCATTTGGTCAGTTTTCCGTATATACTTAAAATGTTGTCCATTTTAAACAAAAGAGAGCCAATTAGAGTGATTCCGGACACACCGTGCCTCCGATTAAGACGGGGTTGACTCGTACACGTCACATTTGACCCATGGATTCTTTTGATAAAGTATCAACACAATCTGAATGCATTTGGTCATTTTTCCGTATGCCAGTCGATGTTTTTCAATTAAAATGATGTACTTTTGAAACAAAATGCGGACACTTTGAGTGGTGGCGGCCACAGAACACCTCTGATTGAGGCGGGGTAGACTAGTACACATCACATATGACCCATGGATCGTTGTTCTAAAGTATCGACACAATCTGAATGCGTTTGTTCACTTTTCCGTATGCCAGATGATGTTTTACAATTAAAATGACGTCCTTTTGAAACAAAAGGCAGACACTTTGAGTGGTTCCGGCCACACCGCAGCTCATATTGAGGTGTGGTTGACTCATACACGTCACATATGACCCATGGATCGTTCTCCTAAAGTTTCAACAGAAACCGAATGCGTTGGGTCTATTTTCCATATGTACTTAAAATGTTGTCCATTTCAAACAAAAGAGATACACTTAGAGTGATTATGGTCACACCGTGCCTCCGATTAATATGGGGTTGACTCGTACACGTCAAATTTGACCCATGTATTGTTGTGCTAAAGTATAGACACAATCTGAATGCGTTTGGTCGCTTTTCCGTATGTCAGTTGATGTTTTTCAATTAAAATGACGTCTTTTTGAAACAAAAGGCAGACACATTGAGTGGTGGCGGCCACACCGCGCCTCGTATTGAGGCGGGGTTAACTCTTACACATCACATATGACCCATGGATCGTTGTTCTAAAGTATCAACACAATCCGAATGCGTTTGGTCACTTTTCGGTATGCCAGCTGGTGTTTTAAAATTAAAATGACGTCCTTTTAAAACAAAAGGCATACACTTTGAGTGGTTCCGGCCACACCGTGCAACGAATTGAGGAAGGGTTGACTCGTACACATCACATATGACCCTTGGATCATTCTCCTAAAGTTTCAATAGAAACCGAATGCATTGGGTCGGCTTTCAGTATGTACTTAAAATGTTGTCCATTTTATGAGAATCCTCATGTGTCTATTAGTGGAATGGTATTTACTTAAAATCTTGTTGATATTTATATAAAATATTTTTATATCATTCTTAGTATGGATTATATTTTAGTTTATAATGCTATGAAACATTTCAGAGCTAACAATGTCATGGCCAATGAATACATCTCTTTTATAACATACCAATAATCTATGATATTGATTAGATGTGTAAATGTGATTTACATTGACTATCATGATGAAAATAAATAAAATATATATTATAGATTTTCTAGTATTAAATAAAATCAAGGAGGGTGGGGGGGCTGTCCGGTGGGGCTGTCCGGGTGGATGTCCGGTGGGTGTCTGGGGGGCTGTCCGGGGACCAATGAGGAGGGTGGGGGGCTGTGCGGGGGGTTGTCTGGGGTCCAAGGAAGAGGGTGGGGGGGATGTTCGGGGGCTGTCTGGGGGCAGTTCGTGGGGCTGTCCGGGGTCCAGGGAGGAGGGTGGGGGCTGTGGGGGGGGGGGGGGGTGTTCGGGGGGGGGTTGTCCGGGGTCTAAGGAGGAGGGGGGGGGGGGGGGGCTGTCTGGGGGGCTGTCTGGGGTCCAGGGAGGAGGGTGGGGGGGGGGGGGGGCTGTCCGGGGGGTGTTCGGGGGGGGGGGGGGGGGGGGTTGTCCATGGTCTAAGGAAGAGGGTGGGGGGCTGTCTGGGGGGCTATCCAGCGGGGCTGTCCGGGGTCCAGGGAGGAGGGTGGGGGTTGTCCAGGGTCCAGGAAGGAGGGGGGTTCCCAAACACACAACCACTAAAAGACAACAACATCCATAAAAATAGATAATATATAAAAATAACTCAACTCCAATACTATACTACGAGTCTAGAGAAAACCAACAACTAAAATAGATTAAATATCAAATCTTAGTAATATCAGTCAAAAATGTAATGGATCAACTTGTCCCACATCACCATCACCATCATCACCATCATCATCACCCTCTTCCTCATCCCCATCATCGTCCTCGCCCTCCTCGCCCTCGCCCTCCTCCTCGTCCTCACCCTCCTCCTGGCCCTCGCCACCCGCCTCGCCCTCCTCCTCTCCCTCCTCTTCCGCATCAGACTCCTCGCCTTTATCATCGTCAAGATGGAACTCATCCTGATCACCACTTGAACTGTCACCTGGTGCACCGTATATAGAACTTATCTATGACATATACTCATCAAAAGCTGGGCTGGTCTCTGCTGGAAGTGTATGACATAGAACTTCAATAAATTTCATGAACGCATTGTTTGCCCTAGCAGACTGTTCTGCCATCTCTATGGCCCTTTTCTTAGCCTGTACTACCTGTGCCCTAACTTGCTGTAGCTCGGTGGCACTACAGCTCATACCTGAGGATGGCCAATACCTCTTCGGGGCTATCCTAGGTCGGCAGCGTACTCTGCCAGAATGCTCCTCTCCCAAGACCTAATGTAAGTGATCTGTTGGCCCAAAATTGTCTTGTTCTTGGGCATCGAGGGCCTCTAAAGTAGCCTGTTACAAATATTAATATATCATTAAGTTACAAAATAGATATTAAAATATAAATTCTACAGATTAAAACTTACAATCTGCTGCTGAGCCGCTTCGTTGACGACACTTCCATCCTTTTTCCGTCTACTCGAGCAAAATAGTTTTGCTCGAGGCACACGTCCTTCAATATTTTGTATTTGCCTCTACAATGACATTGAAAACTAAATTTATATGAAAACTTTAGCAAACTATTAAATAATTGAGGAAAAAAAAAGTCTAAGGCATAATGAAAACTTATAAACAATTGTCATACCTACTTCCTCTCATGATCAGGCATCGTAGTGCGTCCCAGTGTGTGGAGGTATTTTTTTGCATCAATGTTATTTTTATTTTTTCCAAATGATTCCTAAATAGAATTCGAAAATTCAATAGATAGTATTAATAAAAAACATGAAAGTTATTATTTAATTACCTCAAATGTTATTAATACCTTAAACTAGGTACTCGTCCAATGAGTAATCATCTGATGATACTGCTCTATAGGACAATCATCCACCACTGGTATCGCCTCTAACTCAGTGCCAACTCTAGAAACCCAGCCAATATAAAACTCATGCTTGTAGGCTCTTCAATGCTCGCCTAAATCCTTTAGACGTTCCGGTCGTGCACCCTTACCATCGGGAAAATTAAATCGAAGATGAAATCAAAATATTAATTCATATAAATACAAAAATAATTCAAGGCATTAAATAGAACAGATTTTGTTCCCATATCCCTGCCCAAGCTCTATCCTTGACCTCATGTGGTATATTTCTCCATGATAGCGGGCTGATGGGAATGATGTCGGAGTATTTGGAAAGTGTCGCCAAAAAACTCCGACATTGCTGCCCTGTTTTCTAAACCATTTGGTTGTCTTCATTATAATCCACCATAACCTGTGTGCGGAGATTCCACACCGAACGCATGCGTGTAAGCCACCACCCACACCTCCTGTCAGTAGATGTATCTGTCATGAAATAAGAAAAATATTTTATCAAAGCATGTTATAATGAAAATAAATATTGCTATAAAATTTTTTTAGGGTTCTATAAATATACCTGTGTCGGTCTGATCGTTGAGCACCGCTAGATCCACAGAAACTAATAGAACACCCTGTGGTGGAACAGGAGTCGAAGATGATGGAATATAGAAGCTCAAAGAGATAGAAGTAGAAGGAAAAGAATATGGGACAGTTGACTAACCGGATGCTGACTGGGGAGTGGGAATCATCATGGGATGTGAAAATGATGGGCCAGAAGATGAAGAAGGTAGCGAAAACATGGGAGGCCTAAATATACCGTGTGTCCCTAATGACACACCGGGATTAGAATGTGGGAAGGATGAAATGTCAGTGGGAGGGGTAGGGTTTAGTCACGTACGCGCAGCTGCTCGTCCACCTCTGGTACGAACCCTCCTCGTACCACCGGCCTGAGAACTAGGACCAGTACTAGGCTCCTCGTCGAATAACTGTTGACGTATAGGTGGATCCTACAAAAATGTTTACAAAAAAATTAATCACATGACATTATATATTCTTTAAATATATCAATTTGAAATAAATTACTCACTACAGGCACTAATGATGGAATTCCCAACTCCGTCATTCGACGATTGTTATCCATCATTTTTTTCCTTCGTCTCTCTTCAATTGGATTAATTTCCTTCTTTTGAAAAAAAATATGTAATTAATTAGAAAAATAAAACTAATGTGTAACCCAAAAAACTAAATATATGAGGGAATGGGGGGATTCATTGGTAATTTAATTATCAATTGTTTTAGAAGATCTTGAATGGATTTAATAAATCATACATGTTGTAATGTTCACCAAGTTATAAATATCGTTTAACTAAGTTTGAATACAGTTCAATTCCAAATTAGAAAATGCAATTCAAATAAAACTGCAACCAATTAACATTGAAAATTCACATAAAGGTCAAGTCAGCTATCAATTGTTTTAGAAGAGCTTGAATGGATTTAATAAATCATACAAGTTTTAATGTTCCCAATTTAGAAATATTGTTTGACTATGTTTAAATACAATTCAATTCCAAATTAGAAAATTAAATTCAAATAAAAATGCAACCAATAAACATTGAAAATTCACAGAACGGTCAAGTCAACTAAAACATATTTGTGATCAATACAAAATCAATTTGAATATTACCAACCTTAATAACCCAACTCGAGGTAAACCAAAAGAATTGAGAACATGGATGAATGATTCTATATATTTTCAACCACAAATTCAGGTTCACAATCAACTCTGACAATTGAGCTATTTGAGACATCAAAAGAAATAAATGGATTGGTTCTAATGGAACTAGGGACAGTGCCAATTCTATCATCACCATCATCAAAAATATGTCTTGGAATTACTTCAACTATGACACCAAATTCAGGTCGAAGTTGGTCTTTGACATAAATCACTTGTTTAGCCATTGATGCCAACACATATGGTTATTCGGTAGCAAGAGTGCGAGTCATATTAATTTCTCAAAATCTGCAATCATCAATAAATGTGCCATGTCTCATCATCGAATCAAACCAATGTAATTTCATCATTGTGACACGTCTATGAGAGTAATAATCCAATATTATTATTTTCTCAACAACTCCATAATAAACCACATTTTCAAATCGTGGTCTACTATCTGACGCACTGGCATAAAAATATATTGTGGCAGTAACCATAACACCATCATGTTGTGTTCTCAAGTTCTTTGCTCGTTCAGTGACAATAAATTTGTACCCATTGATAACAATTGATTTATAGTAAGGAACCACGGTATTAGAACCAAAATCCCACGCTCTTATTTCCTCAGAGATAGAGTCAGCAGACAAACTCAATACCTACAATATAAATGAATATTAAACTTAATTAAATATTGATATAATTATTTTAAACATTAATCTTTTATACCTTCAATTTTAACCAAGAAGAAAACTCTTTGCTATGAAAAGTCTCTCTCCTTCTCAAAGATAAAGAACGATGCTTCCTATTTATCATTGTTTTATGTTCCATGTAGATAAAAAATATGAATAGTTTAACAGATATATATGTAAGATATACATAATCAATTTAGTTACCTGATATAGTCATCGAACAAATCACAGTTGAACAAAACTGTGCGATGTGACATCTCCCGCTCTTCATGGCTTAATGTCTTCAATGTTTATGATCAAGGAATTCCTTCTGTTTGAAGAAGTGATGGAAAACTGGGTTCAATTTTCTCATACCATTCTTCTTCATTTCTCATTGGTCTATTCAATATTGTAGTAAGATTAGACAAATACATCGAGCAAAAATCCATACATTCTTGAGCCAAGTAACCGTTCACGATAGAACCTTCGGGATGATTTTTGTTTTGGACATAAGACTTTAATGTGAACATATTTCATTCAGTTGGATACATCCAACGAAAAGAAATAGGTCCTCTGATAAGTATTTTAGTGGGAATATGGATAGTCAGATGCAGCATGCATGTGAAAAATGATGGAGGAAATATTTTCTCTAACTCACACAAAATTAATGGGGGATCTGTCAACATTTTTTGAAAGAAAGACTTGGACAACTTCTTAGCACAAATATATCTAAACAAATGTCACAACCGAATAACATCCACCCTTACAGTATTGGACAAAGGATGACGGATTGCTATTGGAAGCAACTCATACAGTAGAACGTGATGATAATGAGTCTTCAAAGATTTTAGCTTCAACTCTCTTCTGTTGACCCTTATAGTTATGTTGCTTGAATAGCCATCAGGAACTCTAATAGTCTCTAATACTTCCAGAACTTGTTTTTTTCCATAGGCGTCATCACATAAGAAGCACATGGAAGTTTCCATTTATTTTCACTGATATGCACAGGATGTAATTCTGGTCTGATTCCCCAATCCACCAAGTCATGCTGAGATCGTAAATCAACTTTTGTCTTCCCCTTGACATTTAGAAGAACCTAAAGCAACATTTCGTATATATTCTTTTCAATATGCATTGCGTCTATGCAATGACATAACAAATCGGTTGACTAATAAGGAAAATCAAAAAAGATACTCCTCTTCCTCCAATTGTAACATGTTTTAGTGGAAACATTATTTCTCTTTCCAGATTTCATTTGACCCTTCCCGAATGAAAAACTGAAATCTTTCAATTCATTAAGAACATCAGTTCTAGACATATGCTGAGGTGGATCATCCGTCTCTATGGTATTATCAAATCTTCGACGATTCATTCTATATGGATGATCATTTGGAAAGAATCGTCGATGTCCCATAAAACTGAAACTACAATGATGTTTCAGTCTTCTGGATCGTGTATTCTTCATACAAACTGGACATGACAATTTTCCCTTCATGATCCATCCATACATCATTGAATAAGCTGGAAAATTATTGATCGTCCACATAAGCTCAGCACACATCTGAAATATGTCTTTCGAACATGCATCATATGTGTGCACACCCACATCCCAAAGAAGTTTCAACTCTTTTATTAAAGTTTGCATGTAGACATCAATATCAATTTCGGGATCAGAAGGACCAGATATGAGTATACTCCTGAAAGTGAAAGGTTTTTTCATACACAACCATGGGGGAAGATTATAAATGTGTATAAAAACTGGCCATGTGCTGTGCGAAGTAAGCATCTACCCAAACGGATTAAAACCATCGCATAAAAGACCCAACCTCACATTACGCATGTCAGGTGAAAAATCAGGATGGCGAGTATCAAATCTCTGCCATGAAAATCCATCTGTAGGATGAACCAACTCATTATTAGTCTTATTTCTCTCGGTATCATGCCATCTCATTTTTATTGATATGTCATCATACATAAAAAGATTCTGGAGTCTGGGGATCAATGGAAAGTGCCACATTACTTTCTGTGGAATGCAGGATGTTGTTCCATCAGATTTTGACTTCCAGAGGGATGTTCCACATTTAATACAATCATTTCGTTCAGCGGTTTCCTCCCAGAATAAACTGCAATCTTTCGGGAAAGCATGAATTTTGATTCTGTAAAATCCATGTTCCTCAACTAACTTCCATGCCATATAGTTGTTTGAGGGAATATCTGAATCATTTGGAAGTAAATCCTTCAAGAGGGTAAGAATGTAATCGATTTCTATATTAGAAATCCCATACATAGTTTTCCCATGAAACAATCAGATTAAAAATTACATCTTTTTCATTTTACTTCATTGTTGATATACTGAAGTCGGGGCAGCATCATTCAATTTTTTCACCCTATCAATATCATCATTTTCACAAGATGCATCAGCTGTGCTCATATAGAAGTCTACTTGAGTCCAAATCCTTTCTTTTTCATGATAACGAATAAACAGAAACCGATCATCTAACAAATTCTCCATTCCAGTATTTTCATTTCGATCATCAACAATTTAAGATTTCATTTTCTCCCTATTGTGATACCACATAAAGTAGTTTGCTTGAAAACAATTTTTGGTTATGTGGTAGCTGACTTCTTCACGGCTCAAACAAGGTGTACCAACACAATTGGAACCTGGGAAGTGTATGCGACCACTATCTGAAGCATTGTGAAATGAAAAATCTATAAAGCTCTCTAATTTTTTTTGAAAATCGCTTGAGATCCGATCGGTTTCATACATCCAACTTCTGTCCATTCTGTAAAAAGAATTTATATAAGTCATTTTGTTATAGAAAATTCAATAGGATTGAACTTTAATATAAAATACATTTATGTAAATGATAAAGGAAGAAGTTTCTAGTCGATGTAGTAAAAAAGCACCCCACCCTCATAAAAGTGAGTATTGGGCAAGAAGGACACATAATATACAACGTACAATGAGAACCATATTTAGTTGACCCTAAAGTTATATTAGTACAGTCATCTTGGGGGAAATGGAATATATGATCCTGGTTAACTGATGAATTCAAAAGCTCGTATTTTATATGTTGGACACTATCTAAGGTAAGAAATCATGTGAGGATGGGTTTACATCATTAAATTTCTTACATTCTAGTGAGAATGAAGACTTATATTAATGAATTGAGTTCACTGATACCATGTAAACAGTTATACCCACCATGTGAACCCTTATACACACCATATGAACCCTTATACCATATCATCATTATTACAACCATTAATAACAACTTATTAAATAACATCACTTATTACAGATAATCAAATTGAACATAAATCAATAATAATATTGGATATATCAAGTAAAATGAATTCATACTATCTTACATCATAAATGACCACCCACAACCATGATTAATGACCAAAAAGCTCCCCTTTCGGCCAAATCAAAAGTGAAAACAAAAACACATAGTTGTAGAAAGAAACTTCATTTTTGTGAAGAATAATAATCTCATGGTCCTTACGATATCTGAACCACACAGTCATGATTTTCGAGATGAACTTGTATCCATGAAACCATATGGGAAACACGATTCAATACATGAATTTTTCTGATTTTACCAAGCATTATGAGGAACCCCAAATCAGTGAAAATGGTCATTGTGTTTTAAAAAGGTGATTGAATAAAACCTGTACGATGTCAAAGGCAGAATGACTAATGGTTATATTTGAAAAACTAAAATTCACTAATATTTTGAATTTGACATTCTGTGAATTAGTTTCATGAAGAAGGATTAAGTACTAATTAGGGACCACATACTATTTGGCAAAGTTCAAGAAGATACTCCATATGTTCTATTGTGCAAAGGATAAGTGAATAGTGTGTCATTTTATATATATATAGATCTTGATAGAAACAAGATACATACTTGTTATGTAATACACATTTTGTACAAAAATTAAGATGAAAAAGATCTTCATGTCTAGTATGATCTTAATGAAAGAGTGATTTTCATGAAATAATATCAATAAATATTACAAAAAATTTCTTATTAGTTACTATACATGAACCTATAATATTTGAACTAGATTAAAAAAACTATGAATCTTCAATATTAGAACACAATAAAGAGGCATCATTCCTTTATATATGTAAATGTGTAATGAAAACATTAATTGGACGTACACAGATATAGGTATTTGAGTTCACAATTCTTGGAACAATCATAAAATTTTACAAAAACCCTAAAAACTGGTATGAACGAAATCGCTGAGAATAGAAGGATATGATTTATAAGAGTTAGAACTATATCCTGGATAAAATATTGAAGGAGTCTAACCTTCTGCTGATCCGATGGAAGATATGGGGATTGAGAACTGCTTCTGCCAAGGAATCGCACCTGGAGACGAGCGGAAGGCCTCTGGAATCGTGGGGAGGGCGCTGCCTACATTTGGGTATTTGGGGATTTTTTTCCAATGGTTCTTAAAAACCGTTGGGAAAACCCAATCTTTCCCAACGGTTTTAAAATTAGTTTTTCCCCACTTTTCCCAACAGTTTTATGAAACTGTTGGGAAAAGTGAGTTCTTCAAGGTCTTTACCAACGGTTTATATAAACCATTGGTATACAAGTGTTGGGAAAACTCCCCTTTCCAGTAGTGAGGGTTTTACAGTTTTCTAGGGTTCATTAATATTTTTTGGGTTTAATGGGGTTTTATAGTTTTTAGTGGTTTTAGGGTTTTAAGGCTTTTAGTGTTTTTATTGTTTTTTGGTTTTTTGGGTTTTTTTGGGTATTTAGGGGGGTTTAGGGCGGTTTTTTTGTGTTTTTAGGTTTTTAGGGGTTTTGTGTGTTTATAGGTTTTTATGGATTTCTTATGGATTTTAAGGTTCTTAGGGATTTTTTACATTTTTAGTGATTTTAAGAATTTTTAAGGATTTTTATGGTTTTTAGGGTTTTTAGGGATTTTTAGGGTTTTAGGGTTTTTAAGGGTGTTTTGGTTTTTTGGATTTTAATATTTTTTATGTTTTTAATGATTTTTTAGTTTTTAACATTTTAAGGGGTTTAGAGGGTCTTTAATGTTTTTATAGATTTTTATAAGTTTTAGAGTTATTTCTGGTTTTAATGATTTTAGTGTTTTTAATGGTTTTAGTGTTTTTAGGTTTTTAGGGGTTTTATGTTTTTGTAGGGTTTGAATTTTTTCTTTGGGTTTTAGTTTTTTTTTTATTTTTTAGGGATTTTTAGGGATTTTTTATGGATTTTTATGGTTTTATGGTTTTCAGGGATTTTTTGGGGATTTACAGTTTTTAGGTTTTTTATTTTTTTTAGGTTTTTATAATGGTTTTATGTGTTTAAATGGTTTTTATAGGTTTTAGTTGTTTTTATGGAAGAAATGGGTTTTAGTTTTTTATGGTTTTTAGTAGTTTTTTGGTTTTTAGAGTTTTCATGGTTTTTTATTCTTCTAAGGGTTGTCAATATTTTTATGGTTTTTAGGGGTTTAATTGTTTTATGGTTTTGTGTTTTTCTTAGGGTTTTTAGGTTTTTAAGGTTTTTACATTTTTTGATTTTCTAATTATTTTATTATTATTTATTTAGGGATTTTAGGTATTTTGAGGGTTTTAGGGGTTTTTAGGTTGTAATGAATTTTTTGGTTTTTTGGATTTTTTAGGATCTTAAAGGTTTTTACATATTTTTAATGTTTTTAGGGGTTTACAAGGGTTTTTGAATTTTTAGTGGGTTTTATGGGTTTAATGGGTTTTTGAAGGATTTTAGGGGGTTTTAGAGTATTTATGGGAATTTAAGGTTTTATGGACTTTTAAGGGTTTTTAGGGTTTTTTTCATTTTTAGGTTTTCAAGGGTTTTAAGTGTTTTTAATGTTTTCTTAGTGATTTTTCAGGGTTTCAGTGGTTTTATGGTTTTTTACATTTTTATAGATTTTTAGTGTTTTTTAGGAATTTTATGGTTTTTAGGGAGTTTTATGGTTTTTAGGGGTTTTTTGTTTTTTATGTTTTTAGGGGTTTTATGAGTTTTTATATTTTTAAGGTTTTCTATAGTATTTTTTTTTTAAGTTTTTTATTGATTTTAGTGATTTTTTAGGATTCTTAAGATTTTTAGGGGTTTTAGAGATTTTGAGGGTTTTGGGGTTCTTAGGTTTTTTTGGTTTTTATAATTTTTTTTTGTTTTAGGGTTTTGTTGTGTTTTTTAGGGTTTTAAGGTTTTTTTATCTTTTTAATTTTTTAGGGGTTTAAAGGGGTTTGAATGTTTTTAATGGGTTTAAAGGTTTTTTTGGGGGTTTTAGGATTTTTTATGATTTTTAGGGGATTTATGGTTTTTATGGTTTTTAAGTGTTTTTATATTTTTAGTATCTTTTAGGTTTTTAGGGGTTTTTAGGTTTTGTTAGGGATTTTCAAGGATTTTTGGGGTTTTTACCTTTTTAGGGATTTGTATGGATTCTTTATTATTTTAATGGGTTTTAGAGTTTTTAGGGAATATGAGGGATTTTTGCATTTTTTTGTGTTTTTTTGGATTTTTATGGTTATCTTAGGTTTTATGGTTTCATTGAGTTTTTATGGGTTTTACGGTTTTTAGAGTTTTTAATATTTAAGGGGATTAAAAGGTTTCTAGAGTTTAATTGGGTTTTTACGGTTTTAAAGGGTTTTTAATGTTTTTAGTGGTATTTATTATTTTTAGGGTTTTAGGGATTTTAGATTTTTTAACATTTTGAGGTTTTTGAGGTCTTCATGTTTTTTTGTTGTTAAGGTTTTCATAGTGCTTTTTCAGGGTTTTTAGGGTTTTTAGGTATTTTTTATAATTTTAATTGTTATTAGGGGTTTTAGGGATTTTGAATGTTTTAGATTTGTTATGGTTATTTAGGTTTTTAGTGGATTTTTTAGTTTTTGGTGATTTTATTATTTTTAGCATTTGTAAACATTTTTATGGGTTTAATGGGTTTTTATAGTTTTTTGATGTTTTTTTGGGTTTTATGGTATTTTTATGTTTTTTAAGGTTATAAGAGGTTTTATGGTTTTTAGCGTTTATAGTTTTTTATGATTTTAGGGGTTTTAAGTGTTTTTAGGGGTTTTACGATTTTCTTAGGGGATTTTAGGGTTGTTTATGTATTAGGTATTTTTAGGGATTTTAATGTATTTTTTATGGATTTTTAGGGTTTTAGGGATTTTTAGGGGTTTTATGGTTTTTAGGGGATTGGGGGTTTTGTGGTTTTTAGGTTTTTTGTGTTTTTTTTGTATTTTAAGGGTGTTTAGATTTTTTTCATGTTTTTTGGGGTTTAAAGGGTTTTATTGTTTTTAGTGTTTTTTTGGGTTTTTTGGGTTTTATGGTTTTTTTTGGTTTTTATGTTTTTTTGGGTTTTATGGTTTTTAGGGGTTTAAAGGTCATTTAAAGTATTTTTAGGGTTTTATTTTTTTCTGGTTTTTTAGGGTTTTAAAATTTTTAGGATTTTTATGGGTTTTAAGTGTTTTTAGGTTTTTATGATTTTCTTATTAGATTTCAAGGGTTTTATCTTTTTTAGGGTTTTCAATGATTTATTTAGCTCTTGGTATTTTTTATGCTTTGTAAGTATTTTTTTGGATTTTTAATGATTTTGAGGGTTTTTAGCATTTTAAGATTTTTTATTTGTTTTAAGTGTTTTTAGGTTTTTTATATTTTTTCAGGGGTTTTCAATGTTTTGGGGTTTTTTATTTTTTTAGGTATTTTTTAATGGTGTTTATGTTTTTTAGGTTTTTGAGGGTTTTTATGGTTTTTATGGGTTTTTGGGATTTCATTATTGGTAAAATAGAAAGATGTATATAAAAATAAAGGGAATTGGAGTACAATAAAGTCACCTGAAGGTGAACCAACTTTTGTCCAAGGAGTTAATAAAAATTTCAACACATAAGCGAATACAAAGCCCAAGAAACATCATGCAAGCACCCAATAGAAAGGCCCGTAAAATCTTGTGAAGCCCATCCAAACCAAAACCCAAAAAAATGGGCCCAAGAACCTTGCATTTCCCATCCAACCCAACTTGGAAACCAACCTTACCCAGGATCCCCCGCCCCACAGATTGACCAAGTGCCCAAAACAACAGAACAGAACAAGAACCTCTCGAATCCTCCACACACATGAGGAAAAAATCAACAAACACCGCAATTGGTGCCTCTATCCAGTCATAAACAACACCAACTAGAGCACCAACCTACAACCAAAAGCAAAAAATCCAAACCCAAAACCTCATTGCACTAGAAGAAGGTGATTCAATGGTAGAAAGCTCCAACTATCAATCACTTTGAGAGGTAGCACAACAAAGGAAGTCCCAAAGTAGGGGCAACATTGACGTAGGAGAAAAAACACTAGCAATAACAAACACCCACCCACTCACCCACACACACATATCACCCCCAATAAGTACATACACTAACCACCACCATCATGAATGAAAATGAACACACCCAAGTCACACACACACATACTCCACCACCCTCACACGTGGACACACACAAACACACCCCACCAAAAATCCCAGAACCAACACACAACAACATCGCATTAAAGAACACAATTACTAAGACCAAAGCCACATCCATCACAATCCATGGAACCTGCCCGTGCACAACCTAGAAGCTGTGAAAAATAGCACCCAAAACCACCTACACAGCCTGACGACCACTAAGATCCCCCCCAACCTGCTTCATAGGGAACCAAAAAGCTAAAAAATGAAGCCACAAGAACTAATTAAGTCCAGAAACTAATAGATTACAAACAAAAATCCACACCAATAATAAAACCACATAACCAAAGAAAACCACTAGAAAAAACCTACCCCCCACAGACGATACCAATGGAGAACCTCCACCAACTGGGACCCAATAAAGAGCCAACAACTATGAGACAACATCCTAAAGCTATCCCAAATAAAGCTCCAATATGTCTTCCATACATCCATGCATGATAACAACTAGAATCCAAACACCCTAGAGCCATGAACATTCCCCAATACACATGAATCACAATAGACTAGTATCCTACATAGAGGCGATGTAATGCAGATAACCGCAACTAAAACCTTATAAATAGAAAAATAATCCCCTTGATACAAAGTTACCATTAGAACCACATTCAACCAACCCTATATAAACACACCCAATAAATATCTAAGAATAATCCCAACCAACCTATAACAACACCAGAAGAACACCAATTCGAAACAGATCCATCACCCACCAACTGGATCCCACTAGCCAACACAACCTAAAACCATCCTAAAAATATAGAACAATAGTGAAATAGAAATAATAAAACACCAAAAAAACCACCAACCACTAACCAAAGGATGATCCACCAGCACACCCAACAAATACCAACTACAAAAAAAACACAACCCCTCCCATCATGAAGAGGAGATAACTAAGAGTACTCCAACACTAAAAAATACCCCATACAAATAATAAGAGATGAGACTTCACCCAACAAACTCGGTGCCAACACCCAAAAACATCCCCAACCAACACGAGCCTACATCTAGATATCCATAACACAAACACCTCACGCCCATGACAACCAACACACCACCCATCACAAGAATAACTACACCAACCACAAGAAACAAGCCTCAAAGCACAAAGTAGAAGAAACGTGGGGAACAACAACCACCTTATAAAAGAGATCCCCAAAATTTCCACTAGTGATCCAAATCGTGATTAGCTTTAATATTAAAAAACTGATTACAAGATAGGAGTTTGGAATGAACATCCATCTCAAATTTAAACCAAATATTATAACCACGGTGAAAGATTGTTCCAAAAATGTTATAATTATATTCCTTCCAGATCAGATAAACCATGGTGGAAAGCCCATATTTCCCTAGAACACTCAGAAAGGAATCCATGTTAAATCTAATAGAATACCAGAAAATAGAATAATATAGAGAATGATATGAACAATATATATTAAAGAGGCTTAAGAAGAAAGACCAAATCTTCCAACAGAGATCACAATTGGAAAAAATGATCAATATTTTCAAGGTAAGGCAGTCAAATAAACAAACTATACGTAAAATCTAGGCCCCTATGATGAAACCTATCATATATAGGAAAATGTTCAAGGATCACTATCCAAATAATAATGGAGTACGTAATTGGGGTGACTCGATTCTAGACCGAAGAATTCCATGAGATAATGATATATTTTGGTCTCATATCCTAAAAAACCCTATGAATAGAAATATCCAACTAAAAATTCCTTAGGATCCCATAATTATTACTAGTAGGATGAGGAAGTAAAATAATATCCCTTCTAAAATCTCAAAAAACATCACAAACTCTCATCAAAGGATACCAATACCCATCGTAAATAATGTGAGAAACCCTGGAAGATTTAAGGAAACTATCATAATAAATAATATGATCATCAATTGTTGAACATATAAGCCCCCCGGGATGACAATAATCAATCCATAGGGAGATACACAATCCATTTTTAATAGAGAAATAAATATAGTTCTTGAGAAACTCTTCTATCCCTAATAATTTTCACTAATTCCACGAACAATTCCAAGGAACCTTGGCCACCCAAAATTGGGAGTAACCAAGAGAAAAAATGTGATCCGAATCCACCCAAACAGAAGAAGAGGAGGGTGAACAAGGTTCCAAAATTTTCTAGCCAAAGATTCTTTATTCAAATCACCAACACTCGTTATATTTAATCTTCCATCCTCTTTAGACATAACCACCAAGGCCTAAGACACTTTAGCCCCAGACATTTCCAAAAAAGGGCCCTTACAATGAAATATCATATCCTTAGCTTAAATATACATGATAATTTTTTTAGGAAAGATGAAATTATTACACCAATAAGATTTAATGGAAAAAAGTATAGATTAATAATGCTACAAATGATCTGAAAAATAAAGAATATTATTTTTCCAAACCTTGATTCTCTTAAAAAATTTCTATTTCAAAATAGAATAGTCCACAGACTTTAATATATTAGTCATAATAAGCACCACAAGGTAACAAATAAGTAATGAAAATACAATAATTCTCAGTGAAGAAACAATAATTTACTCAAACTCTAAGGACACAGTATCAGAGAAAATCATCGATTTAGAGAAGTTAATAGAAATACCAGAAAACAAGGAAAAGGGATCCAAAGCACACCTTAGGTCCAAAATCAAATACATATCACCGAAGGAAAATATTATAATATCATATACAAATAAAATATGAGAAATGAAATTTTTATCATATCTCTAATGAAACTTAAAAGAGTGATAATTAGAAATCAAAGACTCTATGATATGAGAAAAAAACTCCATACAAATAAAAAAAATGGATGAATGGGATTCCCTTGCCTAAGTCCTATCTTCTGAGGGAAATAACCTTGAAACTCCAATTAATATTCACTAAAAACATATGATAAATGAAATACAACTTAATTTATTAAGAGAACCTAAATGAGAAGATAATAAGTTCTAGAGAATCTGAAAGGAATTGTGATATGATAGAATAAAAGGCCTTAAAAAGGTCAATCTTAAAATAACGTTGACAAAATCCTGAATTCAAATGGAAACCCCGCATTAAATCCCAATGAAGAAAAATATTATCAGAAATACATTGCCATTCAATTAAGAAAGATCAGGCCTTATTGATACAATTAGGAAGAATTATTCTCAATATGGAAACTAAAATCTTAGTGATACAATTATAAATAGTGTTATAGTATGAAATAGGATTAAAATCAGAAGGAGTTCAAGAATTTAGAACCTTTGGAATGAAATAAATAATAGATCTATTCTCTTACAATATCAATTTACCATATTTTAAGAATTATAAAACGACATTTGTACTATCAGAACCAACCATCGACCAAGACTTATGGATGTAAAAGTAATTACAACCATTGGTCATTAGAGATTTTATATGGTGAATAGAGAAAAGATCGTGATGAATATCTACTAACTCCATAGATTTATCCAAAAAATAACAAGAGGACTGATAAATATAGTGAGTCAAAAAGGGATCCATGTTTACTCACCCCAAATAGGTCATAACATGAGAATCCCCAAAAAAAGACTATAAAAATCCAATGGTCACACAAATAATAGAACCTTGATCAGAAATAATAGAACCATAAAGATATTTAAGAAGAACCAATTTTGATGAATTTAATCTTGATTTTATTGAGTTGAAAAATAAGGCTAAATTAAGGACCCCCTACTTAAACAAAAAAACACTAATCTTATTCTTGGCTGAGAGAGTTTCCCTCAATGTCAAGGATTTTAACCTTTAATTATAACTAGCTTCCTTTTGAATCAAGGAATCAAAAGGGCTATTAAGAACAAAATATGGTTCTAAGTTAAGTAATTCCATCCTTAACAAGTAAATTTCAGCACAATATCGATAAGACACCTGAGAATGAAAGTATTGAAGAGCCTTCTTGACCTTATTCAGTTTATGAAAAAAATAGAACACATCACACCCTGAGACCCCAACACTACAAGAATTTAAGACATAATACATGAATAATTCATAATCTACCCAATGAATAAATTTTTTTATTTACAGCTTTCAATATTAAAGAACCTCTCTAGATTTGATAATAATTGGGGTATGATTGAAATTACCAAAGGAAGGAAATTGAATATTGAAGATGGGAATATATAAATCCAATAGGAATTGACCACAAATCCATATAGCTGACTTAGAACCCCTAAATATACATTCCTCTAAGAAAAAATTATCCTAAATCCATGATAATCATTCTGACTAGAATAAAAAATGCATGAATTTAATTCCTCTATAGAAGAGGTCTAATCTAATAAGCCTCTATATCTTTCCTTTGGGAACCTAACTTCATTAAAATCACCAAGAAATATGTGATGATATATAGAGTTAGATGAAAATCAGTAACCAATTTCCTCCCATATAACCCTTTGATCAACTACTAAATTGGAACCATAAACAATGGAAATCAAGTAGGAAGTATCTAGATTAACATTACTAACTAGGAACTCAATAAGTTGAAATGATTCAATAAAAGTCCCAAAATATAGAAAGTTAGGAATCCGTAACACTAATATTAACTCGGTAGAGTTAGAATAAAAGTTAGAAAATTTATTCCAATTTAGAGAAATATTCCTCACAATAGAATCAAACTTGTCCCTTTTAACGTTAAATATGACAATCCCCGAACAACATAATTTATGAGAAAAAATATGATTTTGAACCTCATTTTCCTCACCAGGAGTGTTGAGATCTCTAATTTTCCAAACTCTAAAGTTAAAAATTGGAAACTAAGGTAGTATCAAAACCATTATCCTTGGGTCCAGTTTTGAATGGGATGCTATTTAGATCACATTCATCCGCATCAATCAGTTTATTCTTATTGGGATTATCACTCCAAGTAGAAGATTCAAGACTAATTGGTCCCACATAGTTTGGACCAGGAGAACAATTCCCAAATTCCATAATTTTTTTGTGGAGGAAGAAGACCCGATGTGGATAATTTAGATCCATAACTAGAACTAGATCCATTGATGACCTTAAAAACAAAATAAAATCCAGACCTAATAGTTTCTCTCATCACATTAGGAAAAGGGTAAGCTCTAAGAACCACAACATAACTATCTTGACCCAAAAATTGAAGGCATGAATAAAGAGATCCCACTTCCCAACTACTTGGAGATTGAAATAGACACATGTCAGAAATTCTAGAACCCAGAACAAAATAGGATCCATCATAATTTTCCCACAGACCAAATTTAAGACCAGGATTATCATAGGTCTTCATCTCACTAGAAGAACAGCCAATTACTATGGAGGAAACATAACCAACACCTAACTAGGGAATTTCATTTGATAAAAATCAATTAAATTATGAATAAGAAGAAAAACAACCTTTCTAGTAGTATAAACCAATAGAGAAGGAACCTCTAAAACATGATCCAAGAAAGAGGGAAATTCTACAAATGAAGTACCGACCACCAAAAGGATGTCATACATACTATAAGAGGATAAATTATTGGTAGAATGCACCATCTTCTCAGAAACATGGTAAGGAAATTTACCTTTCTGATCCAAATCAGGAAATCTGAATGGTTCTATCTTCCTATAAGCATGATTTTTTGGAGTATCTTTAAAATAATCTTAATGATACTCATCCATATGGTTTTTAGAGTTTTTAGGATATTTAATATTTTTTTAGTTTTTTATGGTTTAAGGGTTTTTAGGTTTTTAAGGTTTTCTTAGGATTTTTTTATGTTTTTAGGGATTTTTAGGTTTTTATGGTTTTTTAGGGCTTTCAGGGGTTTTTAGTGTTTTTAGGGTTTTATGACTTTTGGGGTTTTATGTTTTCTTTTAGTTTTTTGGATTTTAAGAGTTTTATATTTTTTTAATGATATTAGTGGTTTAAATTTGTTTTATATTTTGAGTGGGTTTTAAGGGTTTTTATGGGTTTTTTTTGGATTTTTAATTTTTGTAGTGTTTTCTATGGTTTTTAGTGGTTTTTAGATTTCTTAGGTTTTTTCATGGGTTTTAGTATTTTTTAGGTTTTTTAGTTGTGTTATTTATTTTTCTGTTTTAAGGTTTTCTAATGGGATTTCAGGGAATCTTGAGTTTTTTTATGCTTTTGTAATTTTTAGGTATTTTTTAGGATTTATATAATTTTTATGGGTTTTAGGGGTTTTGAGGTTTTTTAAGGTTATCTTGGGGTTTTATGGGCTTTTGGGTTTTAGGGGTTTTTTTTTATTTTTAGGGTTTTAAAGTTTTTAGTATTTTTTAACATTCCAAAGGGTTTAAAGTGTTTTTGAGTTTTAGTGGGTTTTGGGAGTTTTTTTTGGGTTATAGGTTTTTAATGTTTTATGGGTTTTTATGATTTTTAGGGGTTTTAGGCTTTATTTTGGTTTTTATAATTCATTAGGTTTTTAGGGGTTTCGAATATTTTTATCTATTTAATTTTTTCTTATGGATTTTCATGGTTTTCATGGTTTTTTATTTTTTAACAATCCTTCATATTTTTTTGGAAAACGTGATTCTTAAATGGTGGGTGACACATGCTCCATCATACACTTCCTTCACGAACATAGTGGTCTCTTCTCCATCAATGCACCTAAGAAGGAACCCATTAAGGCTCTTCTTATAGAGTAATTTTTATTGTTCTTACCATCATAGAGAATGAATTTAATTGCTCATATTTATATTTTCTCTCTCCCAACTCTATTCGGTGGGAGTTATCAACTTTGAAGGTAGTCCACAATCGGCATCATCTAGCTGATGGTAAGACCAAATGGTTCGAGTATGGGGATAATATCATTGATTTCATTAGGGTAATATTGAAAGAAAGGTGAGACAATCTGGCAGTGCATGATGTTGATGACTGTTTCATCCTGATATAGATCATACAGAGTTTTGGCTGCATTTTATAATGTATCGGATTGGGCATTTTGTGATTGTGGGACATGAGCCAATTTCAGATCTGAAGGGAATTCCTCTATTAGTCTTCATATGTGATTTATCTAGGGGATTAGATCTTCCTTTTTTATATAATTATCACAGTTAACCACCATGATGACTATCTATGAATCTAAATTAATCATTAAGTGTTTGAATTTTACTTGGAGACCCATCTCTATCCCTATAATGATAACCTGATATTCTGCTTTATTATTTTTGATCCCCTCTGATGGTAGGAAGAAGTAACGAAATATTTCATTTACTAGAGGTATGAGTATAACTCCCAACCCCACTTTGTTGAGTTTGGGGTATTCCATCCTCCTTCTTTTTGGGCTTCTTTATTCACCTTCAAAATACATCTCCCATATATAGGGGTCCTCTTGAACAGAGAAAAACTCTCCATTGGGTATCTCGATATCTAATGAAGTCATTTCTGTTGAGGGGTACTCTTGTAGAAAATCTATTAATGCTTGGCCTTTGACCACATTTTAAGGATTGAACAAAATGTAAAACTAGTTCATGATGACCTCCCACTGTGATAGATGTATGGTCTACATTGTATGGATAAGGATATATTTATTTGGGTATCTACGAGAGACCAAATGGATCTCATGGTGCTGTAGATAGTGGCACATTTTCTAGACTACAAATATTAACCCCAAAGAGATTTTCTTGATATTTGAATTCATAGTCTTAGTATCGATCGGGGTTTGAATAAGGTAATAATGCCTATTTTCTCTTCTACTGTCATTATTTTTATGAGGAAGGTGCCTAATTATCTCTCCAAGTCTATCACATACAAGATAAGTGGCCTTCCTTCGAAAGGTTGCATTAGAACTGGCGGGCTTAAGAGATATTTCTTGAGACTTTCAAATTCTTTTAGAAAATCATCAGTACTCTCAATTTTAACCCAGTTTTTATCAATCTGGTGAAGGGAAAACATTTTCCTTCATGGTAGGATATAAAGCATTAGACATTGGATAAGTGTACTTGAATTACTCTAAACTCAGTGAGGTTGCAAGGAGGTGACATGACAACAATATTAATTGTCTTTATTGTGTCTACTTAGATGCCACGATGGTGTATGATGAAGCTGATAAAATTACATAATGTGACACCAAAATCACATTTCAAGGGGCTCATTTTTAGTCTATTTTGTTACAGTTTGTTCAATATGGTTTCAATATCCACCAGGTGGTCTAAGAATTATCAAGATTTAACCACCAAAACTTCAACATATCATTGAACAAACATTCCCAGGAAGGGTTTGAATATACCATGTGTGTAATATTGATATGTGAAACCAACATTACACAAGAAAAAGGGAATTAACCAATTGAAAATTTCATCCTAGGGTGCAATAAAGGTGGTGGATTATTCATCTTCATAAGACATACCGATTTGGTTTTATCCTAAATATACATCCATGAAGGAGAGATACTATTATCAAGATTTTTTATAGATTGGTAGTTCTGTGATCAGAACTGGGAAATCATCCTTCCGGAAATGTCGGTTGAGATCTCTAAAATTTATGGAGAGTCTAATTTCCCATTCTTATTTTTGATAGGGACTATGTTCTCTAACCAACTAGGATCTTGGAACTCCTGAAAGAAGTTTTATCTGATGAACATTCTTCAGGATCTATTTTGGATGCAAGTGTTAGATGCATCCTTATGGATGCTTGTTTATAGCCCCATTGATCCTCTGGTAGGCCCAGGTGGCAAGTGGCCACCTTATGATTGAGTCGTGGAATTTATATTTAGTTACAATAAAATAACTCTCGATGCCACCATAATATTGAGGTATATACCTATTTCTCTTCAGAAGACATGGCCACACTAATAAAGGTGGGTCGTGGAACATCCTTTGTACGTAGATTTATTTCTCAGAGTTTATCAATGGTGGTAGATATTTTCTCCTAAAATGATGGAGGGGAATCCCTAAGGTCTTCTTCTTCCTCTCCCTCTACCTATCCTTCTTCATATTCTTATTTTTTATGGGGAAACATGTCTTGTGATGAGTGATCCATAGTTCAAATAGGATTCAATATCTTGGTATTTGATATATGGAGTTACTTCATTTGATCCAGCTAACAACAGGGGTTTCCTTGAAAATTTAGAGAGTATGGATTTAGGGATGAAGGAGTTTCTTCATCCAATTTGATTGATGGGAGGTTCTCTTCTCCATAATTGGGTGAGTTAGGAATTTAATGGATCTTTGGGGATGAACTAAATGTACTTTTATCTAATATTTCACCTCTATTTTGGGATTTATCAAACTTTCCAACACTACTGGACTCAGTGGTCATGACTGAAATAATGAATATCACTAAAAATATGTTGTACATTGGGAAAATATGATTGATTTGGTTGATAGGTAGAACATACTCTTCACTGGTCAGCCTGAAGAGGTTGTCCAAGATTATTTATAGACTGTTCAAGGTGTTGACCCATTAAACAACCTTAACTTGGGGTTGTTTTCCTTTCTCCTGATATAATTATATGTTGATATAATGCAACTTGTAGGATTCGAATGGGGAATTATTGACATAAAATTCCCTATTTTCTATTGATTTAGTATTTGATGCATTGATTGTATGATTAGGATATTATCATGTGTTGGTACAACTAGAGCCCTCCTGGATAGATGTTGAAGGTCATGTTCTGCCAAATCACATGGAATTTTGTGTTGGCTATGAGGTCTCCAAATTGGCGCTTGATCTTAGTTTGTCCCAATGTATTCTACTGATTTTTTATATACTTGTAGAGTTATGGAGAAAGGAATTATGATATTTAAATTAAATCCTATATGGATAATTGTTCATATTAGAAGGATATTAACTCTAGAACCATTATCAATGAAATTTTTTTAGACACCAACACCATTTACCCAAATATACACATACAAGGGTCTTATGTTCCCCTTTATAATGATGTATTCATCTTGATTTGTGAAGGATATAACCATGTGGAACATCTAGGAATCAATCAATGTTCGATAGACCTTTATAGTGGCCACATTAGCTTCAATATCTCAGGAGACTTGAAAATATTCTCTGAGTGCTTCACTAAGGTATTTTGACAAACTCATGGTATCCAAGATCAATAGCTTGGTTAGTACTGAGGATAATTGCTTCAAAATTTCATACATTTGGTCTAAAGTACTATGCTTCCCAGTTTTGGGGTGCTCCTTAATAGGTTCTTTAGGGGCTTTATCACTCGATTTAGATATATTGACCCTTTGGATAGGAGCTGGAGGCACTCCTATCCATAGTGGGTTGGGCCAAGTCGGTCTTCCTACTCAGTGGGGGTGATCTAATGCCTATCCTTCTCCAGATTTTTATTCCAGGGTGAATAGACCAGAGTGGATTCTGGAAGGTACAAGGGGGATTTATTGTTCCTTTTGGATCCACTGAAGGTTTATTCCAATAGTTTCTACAACATTGACAATCTGAGTAGGTTTTCGTCTAGGGGCCTGGTTTCTACCATGGTTTCATCTTCCCTATTATCCTTGTCTATTGTGACCGCTTCCTCTATTTCCCCAATTAGGTGTGGGGAAATCATGATCATATTCATACTCATCATTGGAGAAGGGATCCATTAAATGAATAAATTAATGTAACTGAAGATCAAATCCTCGTCTGATGAGAATTTTTCTTGGTTGAATATTTCTAGTGGTTCTGTTTGGTAGGGTGGTGCTCATTATTTTAGATATGAGGGAATAAAATATGAGAGCTTCAAATCCAGATTTTTCCTTGGTTAAATTTCATCCTCCTATGCTTTATCTCTGTTTTTAGGCCAGATTGCTTTTTCATGGGTAGTCCTTTGATGGATTGTGGTTCTAATGGAATCCGTTGTGTTATAGTGTAAACAGTTGGGGGATTAGTTGGTTTTTTAACTATGCTTGGAGTATTCCATGATCTTGGTTGATTTTATTCTGATTCATTCAAATATCAAACATTTTTTCACTTCTTATAACAATTTTTTTCCACTCACCTCCTTCCTTAGTGGATATAGTGGAAACATATACCACATGCATTGGTGGCGGTCCCAATTTTACTTACTCAGAACCTATCATTTTCTATAGGATCTCTTTGAAGTTGAAACATTATTGAATGGTGTGTCCTAGTATCCGGTGAAAGGGTCAATAATCTGGGTGATCATTGAGACCCACCTCATCCTCCATTTTTTCTCCAGTAGATGGTATAAATCATAGTCTATAGCGGCTATGAAATAGGTATGAACTTGATCATCTCAAAACAAGTAAAAATTATTCCTTCTGTACTTGAATTGATTCTTTTTGGGTCCCCTATGCTCAACTTATCAAGGTGTAGGTCACTATTTATATCTGGGGGTGCTTCATAATATGGTGCAGGCTTAGAAGCTGGAGCAGGCATGGGGGATTTATTATGTGTGACTGATTCTGCCTTCTCCTTTCCTCTACTTTCCCTAATACTAGTAGGGTTATCTAAGAGTTAAACTTAGTTAGTCATATGGAGTCTTCCATTATTTGTGAAATGGAGGAAAAATATCAGAACCCACTTGTATATTTCACCTGGATGAGTGGAATTCATAACTCATCACGTAGGTTATCAGTGTAGAGAGTAATCATATCATCCTGGGTAAGTGGTTGGTTTATGGAGTAAGTCAACCCTATCCATATGGTGTTGAAATCAGAGACCCTCCCTTTCTCTCATTATTTTAGTTTGAGAGGTCACTGAGTTTTTTCTTCTATAGCGTCGAGATGAACTAGAAAAGGAACATCCGATGGAGGTCTTCCCATCTCGTGATTGACTGAGCTGGAAAACTTGTGTACCACAACAAGGCTAGAACATGTAGGGTTCATATGAAGCATCTGAGTTTCACTTATTCTTGTTTCTATAGAGTTCCCATAATGGGATCACAATGGGACACATAGTGGTTTATATGTTGTACCGGGTCACCTGATCCACTGAATATCAAAAACATGGGACTCCTGAAGTTTGGTGGTGGTGGGGTGTAACTCACCCAGTCGGGGTAATGATTCCATTCTGGATATACTGGTGCACATTGCTCCTCTAGGGATTCTAGTCAAGCTTCCAATGAATTGATGGTGTTGATAATCCCTTTATGAGTGTTTTTTTGAACCTAATCTTTGATAGGTTTAGCAATGAGAAAGATTTAATATGTCAGTTCTGCCATTATTTTAGGTAGATGTCCAGTTGGGGACATCTTTTGAGGTTTTACTTGAACTAATTATGGTTGTATCCTTAATGAAGGTAAATCATAATATCCATCCATGATCGGGTCTTGGTGAACTGATGGTCCTAGTGATTTGTTGGGTGGATATCCTAACCTTTCTTCAATTGTTAGGATGAATCCTTGTGGCTGAGGTACATCTGCTGGAAGAGTATGTTGAGGCTCTTCTGATGGAGCATTTTCGATAGGATAGCTACCTCGAATCAACTAAACATTGATTTTACTTAACTCTTTCTTTTCTTCCTCATGTTGAATGAATATTTATTTGAGCATAAGAGGATCGTTATCATAAATAGGAGGATGTGTGTCGTATAAGTCTATTATTTTATTTAACTCACTTATAGAGGATGGTTGAGGAGGTGGTGGTGGCTTGATCAAGTGAGTTCCAATATTTTGTGAGACTATCTGGTACCAAGTAAGCACACCTTCATTTTTACTGTGAATCATAATCTGGATGGAACCTTCCTCTTCTTTTTCAACTAAATTTTCAACATTTCCATTGTCATCTATAGGATTGATGTTCACAATGTTCAATGATGAATAACACATTATAGACATCTTACTAGCTGTCAAATTGTAGTAGTGTCGTTTGTATCATTTATTAGACATTCCCTTACTTTCTAGGATCCTTGTTGGGATTCTTGGAAAAGAGTAAATCGGAGGTAACCTCAATGAATCTTGTTCATATGCCTCCATTCCATGGGAAATGAGTTGCGAGACATGATATAATGGGATAACTATTTACTTTTTGTCGCCCCTAAACAAACGAAGACTAATTTCCTTCAAGGGGGTGGATGAGATAAAAATTACTCCATCCTTGTGGTATGAGGTTGCTTCCATTCTCTTAATTTCATTCCTTGGTGCATATTTTTCAGTATTATGGGAGAATTTGGTGTTAAAAATTCTCACATCCCTACGGTCTATGGTTGATCCTGTACTGCGGTAGTAGCCACTACTGCAACCACTCTCTTGATCTTGTGAATTCTTATTTGAACATGATATAGATATGATGTTAGGTATTAACATGAACTTAATGTTACCATTGACATTATGAGTGATTGATTATTGTCTTCCTTTAGGTGAGAATCCTCCTGAATGGTCTTGGTTTCTTGGATCAAGAATTTTTCGATGGATTTATGCCATTGGGAATGACAATTTTAAGACTTCATCAATTTTGGTTATTATTGAGTGTGGCACCCTTCCTAAGTATGGGATATATTTAATAGCCACCTTGGGATATTGACATTACAAGATGGCATTTCCAATGGGTTTTTTTTCTGAATAGGGCATGGGGTTAAATACAGAGCTCCATTCTCTCCCCATCCATGGATCAGAACACTCGATGAGGCATCAATAATAAAATAATGCAACATATATAGTGCATTGAGGCAGGTTAGTTGGAGATATTATTTAGCATATCTGATTGTGTTCATCATGTATATGGAAGTTCTTCCAAGTGGATTTGATGATGAATATATCACAATAGATTGAAAGGAATCGTATACCTATTTTAAGCAAATAATTATGCTTTCAGGTGGAAAGGAGTTGTCTAGAGATTGAGAAAAATTCTATGTATACATTCTTCTATCAACACCCTTGGTATATCATACTAGGAAGTGGATAAGGTCCAAAATATAACTGGTATGTTGTATATGGACAATTTTTTATCTTGAGAAACATATTATCTTGTTCTTCTTCCAGAGACTCCACTATTTGATCTACCAAAGATCGTCACTTCTTGTATATTTTGTCACAACTAGCAAGACTAGTAGGGGTCTTGTTGGTATGTGAATGGTTTGGGGGTAGATCACAGAATGTGCATTGTCTGAGGACATATACTAATTGAGAAAGGATGTCACTTGAAATTGATAGTTTACTTAGAATGTATGACCCTATATTTTCAAGTTTCTTAGAATATGATTGAATTATCATATTTAACTGAGAAATGGGAGGACCTAATTACTAAAATGAACTATTGATTCATTGAGGACCTTTACAGATGCTTATATAATGGTGAGGACTACCATCACAGAATGATTTATGATGGTAGGGAGAATTTCTATAGTGTATACCTTGGGGAGGACCTTCAGGGAATATGATAGTAAGGGGAGGACCTTCTCACTAAAATGATATGTCACTATTAGGAGGACCTTTGTAGTGCATTCCATAATGTAAAAGACTACCATCATAGCTTGATGTATGAATTCATGGAGAATTTTTGCAGCCTGTTCAATGGGGAGTTCCTTCTCACTGAAATGAGATGTCATTGTGGGGAATACCTTTGCAGCACATGCCAAAATGGAGAGGAAAACCATCATAGCTTGATGTCCGACTCCATGTAAAATTTCTATAGTGTATACCCTTGGGAGGACCTTTAGGGTGGATAAAATCAAGGGTAGGACCTTTGCAGTGCATGAAACAATGAAAAGGAATACAATCATATCTTGATGTTTGACTACATCAAGAATTTAAGTAGCATATACACAAGGTAAGACCTTTAGGGTGGATGAGATCAAGGGGATGACCTTCTCTCCTAAATGAGATGTCACTATGTGGAGGACCTTTGCAGCACATAGAACAATGGTGAGCACTACCATCATAGAATTATTCTATACTGCAGGGAGAGTATCTATAGTGTATACCCTAGGGAGGACCTTTAGGTATGATGATAGTAAAAGGATAACCTTATTGATGTTTGATCTTTTGTCCACAAGGAGGGATATCATGATGATCATCAAGAGATAATATCTCATGATCAATTAGTTTGTGTCCATGAAGTAATCTTTAATGGTAGATGCTCTAGGGATGACCTTCAGAGCTACTAGTAATGATGTTATGGGGAGGAAATTTGAAACTGCTACTACCACATCTGTAATTTGGTAACAGATTAGAAGGATCACATGACACCACGTATAGGTGCATGATGGCCTATTGAATTTCACATTCCAAAGTATTAGGGTCATAATTCACTCTTCATTTTCTAGATTCCTTTGGCATTATTCATTTTTGGGTTCTCTATTGGGGGAAATTAGGGTCGCCTGTTGTGGGTGATGTCTTCATGTAAGAGTTCCTGTTTGAGTGTCTCTCATGGTGCTATAGAGATATTCTAGCAAGATTACTATACTCTGGCAGGGATATGTGCCTACCCTAGAGTGGTCACCAAAGAAGATAGATTTTCCCCAGTTGGAACAGGTATTTGAGCCTCATCATGTTGTCCATTTATCACTAAATGTTACTAATGACCCTCTTGGATGTGAGTAGGGATGCAGGTCTACTATGGGTTGACCACCACATTATGTGGATGAGTCACCCCACTTGGGGAGGTGGGGTTGTCAGCCCGAATCCATGCTATTTCCACAGACATGATTATATCTTGAAAAGTCTATTAGATATGATCAGGGATTTATATATAATCCTCCATCATTCCTAGGATGTGTTGAGAGACACCCTTGTTGGGAATGAGAATGTATTGTCATTCAGATGTTGATGTAGGAATATGTTCCTACTCTATTCCACCATTAACAACTAGAATGTATTGACATCTCTCTTGTGTGGGGTCATAGGTATAATTTTCCCCTGATTTACAATGGGGATATGTCAGTGTCTTTCTCTAATTGTCGCCATATTTTACTAGAAAGCCTCATATGGATGAGCATAAATTTTCATTTTCTCATTAGTCACCATCGTATTTGACTGATTTTCTTCATATGATTCCATAAGAATTTTCATGTACTTTTATTTTTCTTCCATTGTATTTTACTAATGGGTATTATATTAGTGAGTAAGTATTTTCATGTACTTATAATTTTCAACCCTTTTTGGATGACATTCTTGGTGTGTATTAACAAGAATTTTCATATGGTCAAAGTTGGTTTCCATGATATTTGGGTGATGGGATTCATATGCATTGGTATAGATATAATTCTTCCTATAATTCTTTGTCCTATTTTTATGACATCCTTTATGAGAAGTAGTAGGGATTTTCATCTTCTCATAATTCTCCATCGTATTGGATTGGAGGTCTTTAGGTGCGTTGGCAGGGATATACATCTTCCTATAGTTTTATATAATATTTGAATGATGGGAATTATGAGGTAGATTAGGTATTATTATTTCTTGTGGGTACTCTACATATTTACATGGAGGGATTCTTCAGTTGGAATAAGGATGATGGTATATTCTTGATTGTATGATCATATCACTTTTTTGGGCCGCCCTGTGGATCAGGGTTCATTTGATTTCAGTGGGGCCCACATGGTTGTATCTTCCTCAGGATGAGGATGTGGGGCCACACAGTGTTAGTGGTTAAGATTTATGGAAGGGCCCGTTAGTCGGGACCCCTGTTCTACTGATATGGATTCATTGGCGACGACTTCATCCTCCTCCAAAAGGAAAGGGAGGAACTCATTATCGTCTTCTGATGACAGGGTCCCAAAATAATTTATAGTGTTAATGGGTTCATCTAATCCTAGACCATCGAACATCACTGAGGGGATAGCTAACGAGGCTTCATGGACTAGAGGGAAAACCTAGATACCTCTAGGGTGGGGAGAGTAACATTATTGTGGTACTCTCTATCCAGTGAATTGGAAACCCAATGTTGAAGATACTAGGTAGGCGATGACATCCTTGGTTTAAGGGAGGACCCATCCAATGTTGTGGTCGATACATGTGTCCTCAAAATCTGGTGATATGACATTGGATTGAAGATAGATCTGAATAGTAATTGAAATATATGTGACAGATATAGACAAAAAAACCTCATTAAACAATCATTTCATAGCCACATGCATAATTTATGTTCTCATTTTACCCTCTTCCATTTTTGATATAAAAGGTGCATATTGCATGCTAACATTGCCACCTTGTTTAATGATTAACTTTGGGTTCACCATTTTTTTCCCACGAAGAATTTTTTGTGGCCTTAATGGTTTATTTCAAGGTGTTAAATGGTGCACAATCACCAAAATTGTGTACAAGGTCTTCAAATGGTCTCTAATGGGTTTTCTTCATGGGGTTAGACACCCCGAATGGATCTCATATCCATGATTCATGGGCCTTATTTATAAATTAAGGTTCTTATTGGGTATCTTTTCAAATGAAACTTAAGAACTCATATTGGACGATAGGGTGGAATGTCGGGCTCATCACACCATTTTTGGGGGGAATGATCGCCTATTCTAGGACTCTCTTATAGATTTAAGATATGTTCATTAATCCTTTGTTCATTCTCAAGTTTAAATATGTGGGTCACCCTAATTTAACAATCCATTGTGAATAATAATGGGTAAGAATCATCTACATGTATCCAAGGTTTTCCATCGATGGTACCCATTTATAGAAAAATTAATGATTCTTTGGTCATTTATTAGGTCTATGATGGTTGTAAACCACCTTTTGAGGTTCTATGAAGTTGTCTGTCATTCAAGGAGATAAAAGTTATTTTGATGTCATGATCGAACCTAAAATATTGGATTCCTATGTATCATCTTGAGAGGAATCAGTAAAGTCATAGTTTGGTGAAACATAACAGGGCACATCACCTTTTAAGATCATGTGATCAGGACCTAACCATGCGGTTTAACGTCATGAGGCAAGGACACCCAGGTGAAAAGTTCCTGGTTAATGATGGTGGGGGACTTATGTCAAGGGAACCTGAGGGACCTAGAAGAGATGTGGTATCCTAGAATAAAGTGACCATATCAAGAATATGTCCTAGATAACTTTATGGTGTATTTGGGTGTTGTTTTTGGACCTCAGGAATGATTCCTACATATCCCAATTAGTTGGGAATAAAATCCCACATAGTTCAGCTAATTGAGACTTACACATTGAGTCACCCCAATTCAGAGGTCATTATTGGGGATGACACTCATAAGGATACCTATTGGGTCTAATTAATTGGGAATATATCCCTTTGAAGGTTGAGGGATGGTTTTAGGATTTACACCATATAAGAGGCCCAATTGAGTGGATATGTTTGGGGCTTACACTCAGGGGATTCCCATTTGGTTGGGGATTACACATGGAAGCAGTCAAATGGTTTAAGTGTCAGGATCATGCGGATGTCATGATCACCACAACCTCTAAGTTTGTATGATTCATGATCGGTGTAAGAAACAAGACGAAGTAGTAGATCAGATGATAGCATGACCCACCATATCTACTGATTGATGGTTCTAGAGTCCAAATGGAGAGAGAGATAACATTAAGTTCACCTATTGATTCTTTTATTTTTCATATCCAAGATAATTACACATGGTTATCTATCTGGCTATGTCCCAACAAAGGAAAAGTGGAGAAAAAGTTCCGCCTCATGCAAGAAAGGATAGGGGCTTACCTCAGAAGGATATTCCTAAAATTGATTCTTTAAGGGATAGGAATGTCCAACACTATCCCTCAATAAAGGGAAAGACAAGAGGTACCCATCAATACCTAAAATGGGGAGGTTCGCGGGAGCACCCCAAGATTGGAACCCACATTACCATGTGAATGTAAGCCCGAGGATATTATGAGGTTCCACCTTATTGCAGAGGTTACACACATTCCTCCTCTTACCACAGGTATGTAAACTTGAGGGGACATGATTATGTGCTAGAAAATTTGTTCATACATGTCAGGCAGCTTTTGAAGGATCCTTTTCCTAATAACATTAGACTGGTTGATGGAGGGGACTTTGAATATTTTCTTTAATCTTATTATGGGTTTCCTATCTACCCCATTTCCAAAATTAATAAAATTCAATTATTAATTGAGGAATTTTTCAGACCCAACATGGTTTTTAATGTTTTTAATGTTTCAAGAGTTTTTATGGTTTTTAAGGTTTGTAGGGTTTTTAACATTTTTAGGTTTTTTGAGGTTTTATATGTTTTTAGGTTTTTATGATTTTCTTATGGGTGTTTAGTGTTTTATGGGTTTTCATGTTTTTAGGTTTTTAGCTATTTTTTTGGTATTTTATGTCATTTTTAGGGGTTTTAGGGATTTTTATTGTTTTTAGGTGTTTTAAGGGTATTTATGGTTTTTTAGGTTTTAGGGGTTTTCTTTAGTTTTTTAGGTGTTTTAAGGTTTTTTAGAGTATTTTAATGTTTATATGTGTTTAAAGGGTTTTTATATATTTTAGTGGTTTCTAGGGTGTTTATAGGGTTTTAGGGTTTTTGAGGTTTGTTAGGGGTTTTATGGTCTTTTTAGGGGTTTATTGGTTTTTACCATTTTTAGATTTTTAGTGGTTGAAATTGTTTTTTAATGTTTAAGGCTTTATTAGAGGTTCGTAGGGTTTTTATGTTTCAAGGGATTTTTAGGTTTTTTAGTATATTTTTTATTTTTAGGGTTTTTATTGAATTTGAAGGGTGTTTAGGGTTTTTTACGATTTTTTGGATTTTTTAAATTTTTGTAGGGGTTTTATGGGTTTTTAGATTTTTGAGGATTTCTTAGGAGAATTTTGGTTTTTTGGGTTTTTATGTTTTTAGAAAATTTTTGGGTTTTTTTTTATTTTTGCGGTTTTTGGGTTTTTTAGGATTTTGGGTTTTTTTGTTTGATGGTTTTTTAGTTGTTAGGGGTTTTTTTATAATATATAATTTTTTTAAGGTTTATAGATTATATTTTAATAATTTTAGGATTTTTAAAGGATTTTACTATGTTTAGTGGCTTTTAGGGGTTTAAGGGTTTTTATGGTTTTTAAGGTATTTATTCTTTTTATAGTTTTTTGGATTTTTTGGATTTTTAGTTTTATTAGTGGTTTTAAGTGTTTTTTGGGTTTTATGTTTCTCTTATTTTGTTTTTTTGGTTTTATGTTTTTTTTACATTTTTAGGGATTTCTACAGATCTTTTTTTTGGATTTTTTTTCTATGGTTTTTGAGTTTTTAGCGGTTTTAAGTTGTTTTTATAGTTTTTTAACTTTTTAGGGGTTTAAAGGGTTTTTTTATTTTTAGTTTTTAGGGTTTTAGGTTATTTTATTGTTTTTTTGGTTTTTAAAAGTTTTAGGGATTTTCTAAATTTTTTTTCTGATATTTATGGTTTTTAGGGATTTTAGGTATTTTGAGTGTTTTTTTGGGTTTTAGGGATTTTTGGGTTTTAAATGTTTTTAGGTTTTTATGGGTTTAAAGTGTTTTTATTTTTTTATTTTTTTCTTAATGTTTTCATGGTTTTTATGGTTTTTAATATTTTATGGATTTTTTGAAAATTTTTTAGGATTTTTATAGATTTTTTAGATTTTTTGGATTTTATTGTCATTATAAGTTTTATAGTTTTTTTAGGGTTTCAAGGGGTTTTTTGAGCTTTTAGGTTTTTTATGTGTTTTATAGTTTTTTATAATTTTTAGATATTTAATGATTTTTAGGGTTTTTAGTGTGTTTTTAGGGTTTCTTGGGTTTTTAGTGTTTTTAGTGTTTTTAGATTTTTAGGGGTTTCAATTTTTTTGGATTCTATGGTTTACTTATAGATTTTTAGGGTTTTTTTAGTTTTTTCTATTTTAAGGTATTATTAGGTATTTTTATAATTTTTATGGGTTTTTAGGGTCATTAGGAATTTAGAGAATTTTAAGGGGTTTTTAGTGTTTTTATGGTTTTATGTTCTTCTGGGTATTGAGGTTTTTTTGGGTTTATAGTGATTTTTATTTTTTTAAATTTTTTTAACATTTTCATAAGTATAATGGGTTTTTAGATTTTTAGTGTGTGTTTTTGGTTTTTATGCATTTTTAATGTTTTTTGGGGATTTGTGGTTTTTATGATTTTTGTGGATTTTTAGGGTTTTTGCATTTTTTTTTTATATTTTTTGTGGTTTAAGAGTTTCAGGATTTTATGGTTCTCTTAGTGTATTTTTTGTGTTTTTTTGGGGGTTTTTCATTTTTTTTGTATTTTAGGACATTTTAGGATTTTTATGCTTTTAAAGGATTTTAAGGGGTTTTGCGGTTTTTAGGGGATATAGAGTTTTATGGTTTTTTAGGCTTTAGGGGTATTTTTGTGTTTTTTAATGTTTTTATGATTTTTAAAGTTTTTAAATGTTTTTAAAGATTTAAATGGTTGTTAGAGTTTTTTGTGCGATTAGGATTTTTATTTTTTTTATTGGTTTTATGGTTTTTAGGGTTTTTTATGGTTTTAGGGGTTTTGGGGTTTTTAGGGAATTTTTATGGTTTTTCTCATTTTTATGTTTTTTTTGGTTTTTTAGTGTTTTTAGGTTTTGATGGTTTTCTTATGGGTTTTTTAGGATTTATGGGTTTTTACATTTTTGTAGGTATTTTATCTCTTTTTTATGATTTTTTTGGTTTTTACGAGTTTTAGGGATTTTGAGGGTTTTTACAGTTGTTTTTTGTTTTTTATGGCTTTTATAATTGTTTATGTTTTTAGGGGTTTTATGTGTTTTTAGGTTTTTAAGTTTTTCTTAAGGTTTTTGGAGTTTTTTTCATTTTTATGTATTTTAGGAGGGTTTAGAACTATTATGGTTTTTTAGGGTTTTTAAGGATTTTTAGGGTTTCAGGGTTTTTTTGAATCTTATGTTTGGGGGAGGGTTAGTGTGGTTTTTGAGTTTTTAGGGGTTTTAAGTTTTTTTAACATTTTTAGGGGTTTAAAAAGTTTTTAAAGATTTTTGTTGTTTTTGTGGTTTTATATTTTCAGGGTTTTAATGGTTTTAAGGTGTTTTATAATTTTTATTGTTTTTATAAATTTTGGGGTGTTTTAGGGTTTTTAATAATTTTTTTGGTTTTTAGGGGGTTTTATTTTTTCTAGGTTTTAAGGTTTTCTTATGGGTTTTAGGTTTTTATTAAGATTTTAATGGTTTTTTACATTTTTATGGATTATGTTTGGATTTTTTGGGATTGTTTTGGGATTTTTATGGTTTGGTAGGAATATTTAGGTGTGTTAGGGTTTTTTTGGTTTTATGAATTTTTTGTTTATAGGTGGGTTTTGTGTTTTTTAGGGTTTTTAGAGTTATTCAATGTTTTATTGGTTTAAAGAGTTTTTAGAGATTTTGTGGGTCTTTAGGGTTTTATGGGTTTTAGGGATTTTAATGTTTTTATGGGTTTTTTAGTTTGTATGGGGTTTAAGGTTTTTAGGCTCATTTAGGGGTTTTAGGGTTTTAGCATCTTTAGGTTTTTTTGGGGGTTTTAAGTGTTTTTATAATTTTAAAGTTTTATTAAGAATTTTCACTATTTATGGCTTTTTTATATTTTTCTATTTTTAGTTCTTCTTTAGATTTTTTTTGGGTTTTTGGGGTTTTAGGGATTTTTATGGGTTTTAGGGTTTTTAGGGTTTTTTATAGGTTTCATAGTTTTTATTTTTCATATGGGTTTTATGTGTTTTTTGGTTTTTAACGTTTTCTTAGGGGTTTTAGGGTTTTTTATGTTTTTAGGGATTTTTATGGTTTTTATGGTTTTTTAATTTATTTTGGGGGTTATAAGGTTTTTTTGGGTATTCATGGTTTTTCTAGTTATAAGGGTTTTTGAGTTTTTAGGTTTTTATAGTTTTTAATGTTTTTAGGGGATCATAGGGGTTTTAGTTTTTTAGTAATTTTTAGAATTTTGATGGGTTGTTTGGATTTTTAATGTTTTTTGATGTTTTTTGGTTTTAAAGGTATTTTAGGTGTTTTAGAATATTTTGTTTTATGGGTTAAAGTGTTTTTAGGTTTTAAAGTTTTACTTATGGATTTTCGGGTTATTTAAGTTTATCATTATTTTTGTGGTTTTTAGGTTTTTAGGGATTTTGAGGGGTTTTAGGGGTTTTTAGAGATTTAAGGGTTTTTATAGTTTTTATTATTTTTTAAAATTTTAGGGGTTTTAATTGTTTTTTTTGTTTTTAAGGTTTTATTAGGGGTTTTTTGGGTTTTTGGGGTTTTTATATATTTTGGGATTTTTTGGGTTTTCTTATGTTTATTATAATTTATTTGGGTTTTTATGGGTTTTAGTGCTTTTATGGTTTTTTTGGGTTTTTAGAGGTTTTTAATGTTTTTATAGTTTTTTAGGATTTTAAGGTTTTTAGAGTTTTTTAACATTTTTATAGTTTAAAGGGTTTTTAGAGTTTTTGAGTTTTTAGTTTTTTATGGGTTTTAGGGTTTTTATGGTTTTAGGGGTTTTAGGGGTTTTAGGTTTTTTAGGGTTTTTAGCATTTTTATGATTTTAGGTGTTTAATTATTTTTAGGGTTTTAGTTTTTCCTTTGGGGGTTTTAGTGTTTTTATGATTTTTTACGTTTTCAATGATTTTTAGGGAATTTTTAGGATTTTATGGTTTTTAGGGAATTTATAATTGTTATGGTTTTTATGGAACTTTTTTATGTTTTTAAGGGTCTTAATATTTTTTTAGAGGTTTTTCATGTTTATAGGGTCTTAAAGGGTTTTTTTATTTTTTTAGTGGGTTTTTAGGGGGTTTATTGATTTTTAGGGTTTTTTAGGGTTTTATGGTTTTTAGTGGGTTTTAGGGGTTTATAGTCTTTTTAGGGTTTTTAGAGTTGTTTTTTATTTTTTATGTCTATTATAGATTTTAATATTTTATGGTTTTTAATTTTTTCTATGGGTTTTTTTGGGTTTTTTATATTTTTATGTATTTTTTTGGATTTTTTACGATTTAATGGGGTTTTATGATTTTTAGGGATTTTGAGGGGTTTTATAGGTTTTTAGGGTTTCTAGGGTTTTTTCGTTTTTAGGTTTTTAGGTGTTTTAAGTGTTTCTAGTTTTTAATTGTTTTATTTGGGGTTTTATGGGTTTTATGGGTTTTTTGTGTTTTTATGGACTCATAGACAGTTTTTAGGAATTTCATGGCTTTTATAGTTTTTATGGATTTTGATGGGTTTTAGGGGTTTTTAGGTGTTCTATGGTTTTTTAGTTATTATATTTTTTCATTTTTTAGTGGTTTCAATGTTTTGTATAGTTTTTTAACATTTTTTTGGTTTGAAGAGTTTTCATTGTTTCTTCTTGTATTTAGAGTCTTTATGGGTTTTTAAATGTGTTTATGTTTTTAGGGGGTTTTGGGTTTTGTTTGTGTTTTTTGGGTTTTTAGTATTTTTTGGTTTTAGGGGTTTAAGGTTTTTTTGGTTTTTTAATTTATATTAGGGGTTTTCAGGTTTTTTACAGTTATTTATTTGTTATATATTTTTAGGCAATTTTTAAGATTTTTATGATTTTTAGGGTTTTTAGGGATTTTGAGGGTTTTTATGGGTTTTATGGTTTTTATGGGTTTTTGGGGATTTTTGGGATTTTAGGGTTTTTATGGTCTTTATAATTTTTTAATGTTTTTTGGGGTTTAAAGGGTTTTTATATTTTTATGCGGGTTTCAATGTTTTTATGGGTTTTTTTGGTTTTTAGGGATTTTATGAATTTTTAGGTATTTAGGGTTTTTTATGGTTTTATCATTTTTAGGGTTTTTAGAGGTTTAAAGTGTTTTTAGAGTTTTAATAATTTTAAGGTTTTTAATTGGTTTTAAGGTTTTTAATAATTTTTTTGGAATTTTATGTTTTTTAAGGTTTTTTTTATATTTTTTAGGGTTTTTATGGATTTTGAGGGTTTTTAGGGTTTTTTTTATTATTTTTAGGGTTTTTATGATTTGTGGGTTTTGAAGTGTTTTAATTATTTTGAGGTTTTTAATGTTTTCGTATTAGTTATCAGAAGTCTTAGGGGTTTTTATGTTTTTAGGGATTTTTAGGAATTTTTAGAATTTTTTTGGGTTTTAGGGTTTTTAAAGATTTTGGGGGTTTTAGAGGTTTTAAAGGTTTTTATAGTTTTATGATTTTTTTGTGATTTTTGGGGTTTTTTTGAGTTTTTTAGGGGTTTTAATGTATTTATAATTTTTAATAGTTTTAGAGGACTAAAGAGTTTTTTGAGTTTTTAGTTGTTAGTTAGGGTTTCAAATATTTTTAGTATTTTTTACGTGTTAGGGGATTTTATGGTTTTCATGGTTTTTATTGGTTTTAGGGGTTTTAGGGTTTTTATCAATTTTAGGTTTTTAGGTGTATTATGTGTTTTTTGGTTTTTAAGGTTTTATTTTGGGTTTTTGTTATTTTTAGGGTTTAATGGTTTTTTACATTTTTAGGGTTTTTAGGGTTTTTTCGGATTTTTTTAGTTTTTTGGGGTTTTAAAGATTTTGAATGGTTTTTCAGGATTTATTGGTTTTTGGGTTTTTATGGGTTTTTTGAGTTTTAGGGGTATTATAAATTTTAATTTATTTTTGGGATTAAAAGGTTTTTATATTTTTATTGGGTTTTAGGGTTTTCGGTTTTTAAGGCTTTAAGGGGTTTTTTTGGTTTTTAGGGGTTTTGAGGGGGTTTAGGATCTTTTTGGAATTTTTAGGGTTTTTATCATTTATAAGGGTTTTTTGGGTTTTTTTTTGGTTTTTTTGGTTTTCATATAGATTTTCAGGTTTTTTATTTTATTTTTTACATTTCTTGGTATTTTTAGGGCTTTTTAGGATTTTTATGGGTTTTTTGGGTTTTTTGGGAATTTGATGATTTTAGTGAGTTTTAGGGATTTTAAGGTTTTTTTGGGTTTTAGTTTTTTTAGTTATTTGGGGTTTTAATTTTTTTTTAGTGTTTTTAATGTTTTTAGTGATTTAAAGTGTTTTTTAGTTTTTAGGGGGATTTATGATTTTTATGATGTTCTGAGTTTTTTGGGTTTTAATGGTTTTTATGGTTTTTAGGGGTTTTGGAGTCTTTTAGGGATTTGTATGGTTTTAACATTTTATGGGATTTAATTATTTTTATGATTTTAAGGTTTTCTTATGGGTTGTCAGGTTTTTTCGAGGGGGGGGGTTAGGTTTTTTGGTATTTGTAGTTCCTTTTTATGATTTTTATGGGTTTATGGTTTTTAGGGATTTTGAGGTGTTTTAGAATTTTTTAGGGGTTTTAGTGTTTTTAGGTTTTTAAGGGTTTGAGTGTTTTTTGTTATAAGGTTCTCTTAGGGTTTTTCATGGTTTTCTGTTTTTTTATATTTTTAGTAATTTTTCGGGTTTTTTATAATTTTTATCAGTTTTTATGGTTTTTTTGGATTTTTGGGTTTTTTGGGGTTTTAAGGGATTTTATGGTCTTTTAGGTTTTTAGCGTTTTTTTATTTTTTAGGGGTTTTGTGGTATTTTATATTTTTTTAAAGGTTTTAGATGTTTAAAGTGTTTTTAGGGGTTTTTAGGGTTTTTGTGTGGTTTTAGGATTTTGAGGGTTCTTGGGATTTTCATGGTTTTTAGGTTTTATTAAGATTTTTTGTGTTTTTTTATGTTTTTAGGGTGTTTAAGTGTTTTTAGGTTTTTAAGTTTTTATTAAGGTTTTTAGGGTTCTTTGGGTTTTTTATATATTTGGTGATTTCTAGGGATTTTTAGGCTTTTATGGTTTATTGGGGTTTGAGTGATTTTGAGGGGTTTAAGGATTTTTTAGGCTTTTTAGGCTTTTTATGGTATTTTCAGGATTTTAGGATTTTTATGAGTTTTAGATATTTAAAATTTTTTTTGTAGTTCTTATACATTTTATGGATTTAAAGGTTTCTTTGAGTTTTTAGTGGTTTCTAGGGTTTTAAGGGTTTTTACACTTTATAATATTTTTAAGGGTTAATGATTATTAGGGGGTTTTAGGGTCTTTTTAGTATTTTTTTTTATGTTTTTAGGGGTTTTATGTTTTTTGATGTTTTACAGTTTTTATATGGTTTTTATGGTTTTTTTGGGTTTTTTACATTTTTAAGGATTTTAGGTCATTTTTTTGGATTTTTTATTTTTTAAGGTATTTAGGGATTTTGAGATCTTTTAGGGATCTTTAGGGATTTTAGGGGTTTTAGGATTTTTAGGGTTTTTAATTTTTTTTAGGTTTTTATAGTTTTTGGTTATTTTTTTGTATTAATTTTTTCTTAGGGTTTTTTCAGGGTTTTAGCTTTTTTTTACGTTTTTATGGATTTTATGGATTATTTAGAATTTTTATAGTTTTCGGGTTTTTAGGGATAATGAGGGTTTTATGATTTTTATGGTTTTGGGATTTTTTGAGTTTTTTTTGACTTTTAAGGTTTCTTAGAGTTTTTTAATCATTTTTTTGGGTTTAAGGGGTTTTTAGATTTTTGTTGGATTTATGGTCTTTAATGTTTTTTTGTTTTTTTGGATTTTTATGTTTTTTAGATTTTTAATGTTTTCTTAGGGTTTTCAAGGTTTTTAGTATTTTGTTGTGTTTTGTGTTTTTTAGGTATTTTCTTAGGAATTTATTTATTTCTTAGGGTTTTTTGGGATTTTATGGGCTTTTTGAGCTTTTAGGGTTTTTTAGGGTTTTTAAAATTTTATAGGTTTTTAGGGGTTCTAAATGTTTTTAGGGTTTTTATGTTTTTTCATGTGTTGTTCGGGGTTATTAGTGTTTTTATGTTTTAGGTAATTTTAGGGATATTTTTTACTATTTTTATTATATTTGGGTTTTTTATATATTTTGATGGTTTTTGTAGTTTTTAGGGTTCTTATGGGTTGTTTTGGGGTTTTTGGGTTATTGTGAGTTTTTAGTGGTTTTTTGGTTTTTAGGATTTTGTAACATTTTGGGGGTTTTAAAGTATTTTTAGAATGTTTAGTGGGTTTTTAGGGTTTTTAATGTCATTAGGAGTTTTTATGGTGTTTACGGGCCTTAGGGTTTTTCAGGTCATTTTAGGGGGTTTTAGGATTTTTATCATTTTTAGGTTTTTAGGGATTTTAAGTTTTTTTTGGGTTTTAAGGGTTTCATAGTACTTTTTATGGTTATAGGGGTTTCTATGTTTTTATGAATTTTTAATGGTTTTAAGGATTTTTATGGTTTTAGGGTTTTCGATATTTTGAGGGTTTTAGGGTTTTTATGTTTGTTTTGGATTTTTATTGTATTTTTTAGTTTTTTAAGGTTTTTGGGGTTTTTGGAGTTTTTTAACATTTTTAGGAATTTAAAGGGGTTTTAGAGTTTTTTTAGTGGGGGGGGGGGGGGTTGGGGTTTTATGAGTTTTTAGTGTTTTTAAGGCTTATAGGGGTCTTAAAGATCTTGGGGTTTTAGGGTTTTTAGTGTTTTTAGGTTTTTTAAGGGTTTTATTTTCTTTTACTCTTTCAAGGTTTTCTTAAGGTTTTTCAGGTTTTTATAGTTTTTTACATTTTTAGGGATTTTTTATTATTTTAATGGGGTTTTAGGATTTTTGGTGATTTTGAGGGATTTTAAAGCATTTTAGGGTTTTTGGGTTTTTATGGTTTTCTGGAGTTTTAGGTTTATTTTTGTTTTTTGGGTTTTAATGTATATTAGAGTCTTATTACCATTTTTATGGGTTTAAAGGTTTTTTAGAGTTTTTTTTGGTTTTAGTGTTTTTATGGGGTTATAGGGTTTTTTATAGTTTTTAGTGGGTTTATGTTCTTGAGGGGTTTTAGGGTTTTAAGTACCTTTATGGGTTTTTATCATTTTTTAGGTTTTATAATAATTTTAAGTGTTTTAGGTTTTTAAGTTTATCTAAGGGGGTTTTAGGGTCTTTATGTTTTTCAGGATTTTTAGGGAATTTTAAGGATTTTATGGGTTTTATAGTTTTTAGGGATTTTGAGGGTTTTTTAATTTTCTTAGGGATTTTATCATTTTTTAGTATTTTTAAGAGTTTAATTGTTTTTAGGTTTGTATTGTTTTCTTAGGTTTTTATTTGTTTTAGGGGTTTTATGTATTTAGGGAAATTTAGGGTTATTTTAGGATTTTTATGCTTTTTAGGGATTTAAGGATTTTGAGGGTTTTTTGAGATTTTAGGGTTTTTATGGGTTTTATGTTTTTTATGGGTTTTTTATTTTGGGGGGGGGGGTTTATGGTTTTTATAGTTTCTTTGATATTATTAGTGGTTTAAAGGATTTTTTATATGTTCAATGGTTTTCTAGGGGTTTTAAGGGGTTTAGGGTATTTTAGATGTTTTAGGGGGTTTATGGTTTTTAGGATTTTTTCGGGTTTAAAGGATTTTAAGTGTTTTTTAGATTTTTCAATGATTTTAGTGTTTTTTAAGTTTTTATGATTTTATTAGATTTTTTCAGGGTTTTTATAGGTTTTTACATTTTTATGGTTTTTGGGGTATTTTTTAAGATTTATAATAGTTATTTGGGGTTTTAGGGATTTTTAGGGTTTTTTAGGTATTTTATCGGTTTTAGGGTTTATTGGGTTTTTAAGGTTCTTTAATTTTTGGGGTTTTAAGTTTTTTGAGAGTTTTTAACATTTTTATGTGTTTAAAGGGTTTTTAGAGTTTTAGTGGGTATTGAGGGTTTTTATGTTTTCATTTTTTTTGGTCTTCAGGGGTTTTAACTGTTTTAGGTTTTAATGATTTTTAGGTTATTTCAGGTATTTTAGGGTTGTTTATGTTTTTAGGGATTCTTAGTTATTTTTTATTATTTTTATGGGTTTTTATGTTTTTTAGGGATTTTTAGGGGTTGTATGAGTTTTTAGGGTTTTATATTTTTTAGGTTTCTAATGTTTTCTTTGGGGTTTTGGGATTTTTAGGGGTTTAAATGTTTTTAGGGATTTTTATGTATTTTTAGGTTTTTATGGGTTTTTAAGGGGTTTTAGGGTTTTTGAGGGCGGGTTTGGTTTTTCAGGTTTTTAATTTTTTTATTGTTTTTTGAGTTATTGGTGTTTTACTGTTTTGTAAGGTCCATTCATATTTTTGGGTTTTAATAAGGTTTTATTGTTTTTAACGGTTTTAGGGTTTTATGGATTTTAGTGTTTTTATGGTTTTTTGGTTTTTTGGTTTTTTTGGGTTCTTTGTGTATTTAGGGGGTTTAGGGAGGGGGGTTTTTTTTTTGGTTTTTAGGGGTTTATGTGTTTATGGGTATTTATGGTTTTCTTATGGATTTTAAGGTTCTTAGGGATTTTTTACATTTTTAGGGTTTTTAGGAATTTGTAAGGATTTTTATGGTTTTTAGGGTTTTTAGAAATTTTGAGGGTTTTAGATTTTTTAAGGGTTTTTTTAGTTTTTTGGATTTTAATATTTTTTATGTTTTTAATGATTTTTTTAGTTTGTAACATTTTAAGGGGTTTATAGGGTCTTTAATGTTTTTATAGATTTTTATAAGTTTTAGAGTTATTTATAGTTTTAAGGATTTTAGTGTTTTTAAGGGTTTTAGTGTTTTTAGGGTTTTAGGGGTTTTATGTTTTTGTAGGGTTTAAAGTTTTTCTTTGGGTTTTAGGATTTTTTTATGTTTTAGGGATTTTATGGGATTTTTTATTGATTTTAATGGTTTTATGATTTTCAGGGATTTTGTGGGGTTTTACAGTTTTTAGGGTTTGTATGGTTTTTAGTTTTTTATAATGTTTTTATGTGTTTAAATGGTTTTTATAGGTTTTATTTGTTTTTATGGATGACATGGGTTTTAGCTTTTTATGGTTTTTAGTAGTTTTTTGGTTTTTAGAGTTTTCATGGTTTTTTATTCTTTTAAGGGTTGCCAGAATTTTTATCGTTTTTAAGGGGTTTCATTATTTTATGGTTTTATGTTTTTCATAGGGTTTTTATGTTTTTAAGGTTTTTACATTTTTTTTGGTTTTCTAGTTATTTTATTATAATTTATTTAGGGATTTTATGTATTTTGAGGGTTTTTGGGTTTTTCAGGTTGTAAGGAATTTTTTGGTTTTTTTGAGTTTTTAGGATCTTAAATGTTTTTACATATTTTTAATGTTTTTAGGGGATTAAAGGGGTTTTTGAATTTTTAGTGGGTTTTATGGGTTTAATGGGGTTTTGAAGGATTTTAGGGGGTTTTAGAGTATTTAGGGGAATTTATGGTTTTATGGCCTTTTAAGGGTTTTTAGGGTTTTTATAATTTTTAGGTTTTCAAGGGTTTTAAGTGTTTTTAATGTTTTCTTAGTGATTTTTTAGGGTTTCAGTGGTTTTTTGGGTTTTTACATTTTTATAGATTTTTATTGTTTTTTAGGAACTTTATGGTTTTTTGGGATTTTTATGGTTTTTAGGGGTTTTATGTTTTTTATGTTTTTATGGGTTTTATGTGTTTTTATATTTTTAATGTTTTATATAGGTTTTTTTATGTTTTTTTTAGTTTTTTAGTGATTTTAGTGATTTTTTAGGATTCTTAAGATTTTTAGGGGTTTTAGAGATTTTGAGGGTTTGGGGGTTCTCAGGTTTTTTAGGGTTTTTATATATTTTTTGGTTTTAGGGTTTTGTTGAGTTTTTTAGGGTTTTATGGTTTTTTATTTTTTTTTAATTTTTTTGGGGTTTAAAGGGGTTTGAATGTTTTTAATGGGTTTAAAGGTTTTTTTTTGTTTTTAGGGTTTTTTATGATTTTTAGGGGATTTATGGTTTTTATGGTTTTTAGGCTTTTTTATCTTTTTAGTATTTTTTAGGTTTTTAGGGGTTTTATGGTTTTCATAGGGGTTTTCAAGGATTTTTGGGGTTTTTATCTTTTTAGGGATTTGTATGGATTTTTTTATGATTTTAATGGGGTTTAGTGTTTTTAGGGAATATGAGGAATTTTTGCGTTTTTTGCGTTTTTTTTGGATTTTCATGGTTATCTTAGGTTTTATGGTTTCATTGATTTTTTATGGGTTTTAAGGTTTTTATAGTTTTTAATATTTAAGGGGTTTAAAAGGTTTATAGATTTTAATTGGGTTTTTACGGTTTTAAAGGGTTTTTGATGTTTTTAGTGGTATTTATTATTTTTAGGGTTTTAGGGATTTTAGATTTTTTAACATTTTGAGGTTTTTGAGGTCTTCATGTTTTTTTGTTTTTAAGGTTTTCATAGTTCTTTTTTCAGGGTTTTTAGGGTTTTATGGATTACAGTTTTAGGTATTTTTATAATTTCTATGGTTATTAGGGGTTTTAGGGATTTTGAACATTTTAGGTTTGTTATTGTTATTTTGGTTTTTAGTGGAGTTTTGAGTTTTTAGTGATTTTATGATTTTTTATCATTTTTTCACATTTTTAGGGGTTTAATGGGTTTTTATAGTTTTTTAATTTTTTTTGAGTTTTATTGTATTTTTATGTTTTTAAGGTTATAAGGGGTTTTATGCTTTTTAGGGTTTCTAGTTTTTTATAATTTTTAGGGATTTTAAAGGATTTTTTATGGATTTTTAGGGTTTTAGGGATTTTATATGGTTTTATGGTTTTTAGGGGTTTGGGGGTTTTGTGGTTTTTTTGGGGTTTTAGGTTTTTTGTGTTTTTTGTATATTAAGGGAGTTTAGAGTTTTTTCATGTTTTTTGGGGTTTAAAGGGTTTTATTGTTTTTAGTGGGTTTTAGGGTTTTATGGGTTTTTTTTATTTTATTTTTTTGGGGTTTTATGGTTTTTAGGGGTTTTAAGGTCATTTAAAGGATTTGTAGGGTTTTAAAATTTTTAGGTTTTTTAGGGTTTTAAAAATTTTAGGATTTTTATTGGTTTTAAGTGTTTTTAGGTTTTTATGGTTTTCTTATTGGATTTCAAGGGTTTTATCTTTTTTAGGGATTTCAATGTTTTATTTAGTTTTTGGTATTTTTTAGGCTTTTTAAGTATATTTCGGATTTTTAAAGATTTTGAGGGTTTTTATCATTTTAAGATTTTTTATTTGTTTTAAGAATTTTTATGTTTTTTATATTTTCTTAGGGGTTTTCAAGGTTTTGGGGTTTTTTATATTTTTAGGGATTTTTTGGAATTTTTTAATGGTGTTTATGGTTTTTGGGTTTTTTAGGGTTTTTATGGTTTTTATGGGTTTTTAGGATTTCATTATTGGGAAAATAGAAAGATGTATATAAAAATAAAGGGAATTGGAGTACAATAAAATTACCCGAAGGTGAACCAACTTATGTCCAATGAGTTAATAAAAATAGCAACACATAAGCGAATACAAAGCCCAAGAAACATCATACAAGCACCCAATAGAAAGGCCCGCAAAATCTTGTGAAGCCCATCCAAACCAAAACCCGAAAAATGGGACTAAGAACCTTGCATAGCCCATCCAACCCAACTTGGAAACCAACCTTACCCAGGATCCCCCTCCCCATAATGTGACCAAGTGCCCAAAACAACAGAACATAACAAGAACCTCAGGAAGGCTCCACACACATGAGGACAAAATCAACAAACACCGCAACTGGTGCCTCTATCGAGTCATAAACAACACCAACTAGAGAACCAGCCTATAACCAAAAGCAAAAAATCCAAACCCAGAACCTCAATGAACCAACAGAACGTGATTGAATGGTAGCAAGCACCAACTAGCAATCACTTTGACAGGTAGCACGACAAAGGAAGTCCCAAAGTAGGGGCAACATTGAAGTAGGAGAAAAAACACTCACAATAACAAACACCCACCGACACAACCACACACACATATCACCACCAACAAGGATATACACTCACCACCACCATCATGAATGCACATGAACACACCCAAGTCACACACAGACGCACTCCACCACCCACACACATGTACACACACAAACACACCCCACCAACAATCCCAGAACCAACACACAACAACATAGCATTAAAGAACACAATGACCAAGACCAAAGCCACATCCATCACAATCCATGGAACCTACCCCTGCACATCCTAGAAGCTGTGAAAACTAGCACCCAAAACCACCTACACAGCCTAACGACCATTAAGATCCCCCACCAACCTGCTTCATAGGGAACAAAAAAGCTAAAAAATAAAGTCACAAGAACTAATTAAGTCTATAAACTAAGAGGTTACAAAAAAACTCCACACCAATCATAAAACCACATAACCATAGCCAACCACCAGAACCAACCTACGCCCCACAGATGGTCCCAGTGGAGAACCTCCACCAATTGGGACCCAAGAAAGAGCCAACAACTATGAGACAACATTCTAAAGCTATCCCAAATGAAGCTCCAATATGTCTTCCATACATCCAATCATGAGCACAACTAGAATCCAAACACCCTAGAGCCAGGAACATTCCATAATACACATGAATCACAATAGACTAGTATCCCACATAGATCCCATGTAACACAGACATACGCAACTAAAACCATATAAATATAAAAAGAATCCCCTTGATATGAAGTTACCATTAGAACCACATTCAACCAACCCTATATAGACACACCCACTAAATTTCTAAGAATCATCCCAACCAACCTATAAAAACACTAGCAGAACACCAATTCAAAATAGATCCATCACCCACCAACTAGATCCCACTAGCCAAAATAACCTAAAACCATCCTAAAAATATAGAACGATAGTGAAATAGAAAGAATAAAACACCAAAAAAAACCACCAAGCGCTAACCAAAGGCTGAGCCACCAGCACACCCAAAAAATACCAACTGAAAAAAAACACAGCGCCTCCCATCATGAAGAGGAGACAAATAAGAGTACTCAAACACTAAAAAATACCCCTTAAAAATAATAAGAGATGAGACTTCACCCATCAAACATAGCGCCAACACCCAAAAACATCTCTAGCCAACACGAGCCTACATCTAGACATCCATAACAACAACACATCATGCCCATGACAAACTACCCACCACCAATCACAAGAATAACTAAACCAACCACAAGAAATATGCCTTAAATCACAAAGTAGAAGAAACATGGGGAACATCAACCAACTTATAGAAGAGATCCCCAAAAGAACCACTGGTGAACCAAATCCTGATTAGCTTTAATAGTAAAAAACTGATTACAAGAAAGGATTTTGGAACAAAAATCCATCTCAAATTTAAACCAAATATTACTACCACTGTGAAATATTGTTCCTCAAAGGTTGTAATTATATTCCTTCTAGATCAGATACCCCATGGTGGAAAGCCCATGTTTCCATAGAACACTCAGAAAGGAATCCATATTAAATCTAATATAACGCCAAAAAATAGAATAATATAGAGAATGATATGAACAATATATATTAAAGAGGGTCAAGAATGAAGACCAAATATTCCAAGAGATCTCACAATGGGAAAAAATGATCAATATTTTCATGGTAAGGCAGTCAAATAAACAAAATATAGGTAAAATCTAGGCCCCTGTGATGAAACCTATCTTATAGAGGAAAATGGTCAAGGATCATTATACAAATAATAAAGGAGTGCCTAATTGGGGTGACTCTATTCTAGACCGAATAATTCCATGACACAATGATAAATTTTGGTCTCACATCCTAAAAAACCAAAAGAATAGAAAAATACAACTAAAAATTCCATAGGATCCCATAATTATTACTAGTAGGATGAGGAAGTAAAATAATATCCCTTATAAAATCCCAAAAATAATCATAATCTCTCAAAAAAGGATACCAATACCCATCATAAATAATGTGAGAAACCCTGGAAGATTTAACGAAACTACAGTCATAAATAATATGATCATCAATTGATGAACATATAGGCCCCCTAGGAAGACAATAATCAATCCATAGGGAGATACACAATCCATTTTCAATAGAGAAATAAATATGGTTCTTGAGAAACTCTTCTATCCCTAATAAATTTCACCAATTCCATGAACAATTCCAAGGAACCTTGACCACCCAAAATTGAGAGTGACCAAGCAAAAAAATGTGATACAAATCCACCCAAATAGAATAAGAGGAGGGTGAACAAGGTCCCAAAATTTTCTATCCATAGATTATTTATTCAAATCACCAAAACAACTTATATTTAGTCTTCCATCCTCTTTAGACATAGCCACCAAGGCCTAAGACACTTTGGCCCCAAAAATGGCCAAAAAGGGCCCTTCCAAAAAAATATCCAATCCTTAGCTTAAATATACATGATAATTTTTTTAGGAAAGATGAAATTATTACACCAATAATATTTCATGGAAAAATGTATATATTAATCATGCTACAAATGACCTAAAAAATAAAGAAAATTATTTTTCCAAACCTTTATTCTCTTCAAAAATTTCTATTTCAAAATAGAATAGTCCACAGACCTTAATATATTAGTAATAATAGGCTCCCCAAGGTAACAAAAAAGTAATGAACATTCAATAATTCTCAGTGAAGCAACAATAAATTACTCAAACTCTAAGGACACAGTAGTGGAGAAAATCATCAATTTAGAGAAGTTAATAGAAATACCAGAAAATAAGGAAAAGGGATCCAAATCATGCCTTAGGTCCAAAATCGAATCCATATCACCAAATGAAAATATTATAATATCATCTATAACTAAAATGTGTGAAATGAAATTTTTACCATATCTCCAATGAAACTTAAAAGAGTGATAAATAGAAATAAAATACTCTAAGGTATGAGAAAAAAACCTCCATAAAAATCAAAAAAATAAATGGATGAATGGGATCCCCTTGCCTAAGTCCTATCTTCCAAGGAAAATAACCTTGAAACTCCAATTAATATTTACTAAAAACACACAATAAATGAAATACAACATAATTTATTAATATAACCAAACTGAAAAACTAATATGTTCTTGAGAATCTGATAGGAATTTTTATATGATAGAATAAAAGGCCTTGAAAAGGATAATCTTAAAAGAACACTGACAAAATCCTGAATTCAAATGGAAACCCCGCATTAAATCCCAATAAATAAAAATATTATCAGAAATACACCGCCCTTGAATTAAGAAAGATCAGGCCTTATTGATACAATTAGGAACAATTATTCTCAATATGGAATCTGAAATCTTAGTGATACAATTAGAAATAATGTTACAGTATGAAATATTATTAAAATCATAAGGAGATCAAGAATTTAAAACCTTTGGAATAAAATAAATAATATATCTATTAGCTTATAATATCAATTTAACATATTTTAAGAATTATAAAATGAAATTTGTACTATCGGAACCAACAATCGACCAATAATTATGGATGTAAAAGTAATTATAACCATTGTTCCTCATAGCTTTTCTATGGTGAATAGGGAAAAGAGCGTGATGAACATCTACTAACTCCATAGATTTATCCAAAAAATAATAGGACGACTGATAAATATAGTGAGTCCCAAGGGGATCCATGTTTACTCACCCCAAACAGGTCATAAAATGAGAATCCCCAATAAAAGACTATAATAATCCAATGGTCACACAAATAATAGAACCTTGATCAGAAATAATAGAACCCTAAAAATTTTGAAGAAGAACCAATTTTGATGAATTGAATTTTGATTTTATTGAGTTGAAAAATAAGGCAAAATTAAGGACCCCCTACTTAAACAAAAAAACCCTAATCTTATTCTTGGATGAGAGAGTTTCTTTCAATGTCAAGGATTTTATCCTTTAATTACCACTAGCTTCCTTTTGAATCAAGGTATAAAAAAGGAATTTTAATAACAAAATATGGTTGTAAGTTAAGTAATTCCATCCTTAACAAGTAAATTTCAGCACAATATTGATAAGACACCTGAGAATGAAAGTATTGAAGAGCCTAGTTGGCCTTATTCAGTTTTTGGAAAACTTAGAACATATCACACCTTGAGACCCCAACACTCCATGAATTTAAGACATAATACATGAATAAGTCATAATCTACCCAATGAATAAAATTTTTTATTTACAGCTTCCAATATTAAAGAACCTCTCTAGATTTGATAATAATTGGGGTATGATTGGAAATTACCAAAGGAAATCGACTATTAAAGATGGGAATATATAAATCCAATAGTAATTTACCACAAATCCATATAGCTTACTTATAACCCCTAAATATACATTCTTCTAAGAAAACATTATCCTAAATCCATGAAAATCATCCTAACAAGAATAAAAAATTCATGAATTTCATTCCTCTATAGAATATGTCTAATCTAAGAAGCCTCTATATATTTCCTTTGGGAACCTAACTTTATTAAAATCTCCAAGAAATATGTGAGGATACATAGTGTTAGATAAAAATCAGTAACCAATGTCCACCCATAGACCCCTTTGATCAGATACTAAATCGGAACCATAAACAATGGAAATTAAGTAGGAAGTATCTAGTTTAACATTACTAACTAGGAACTCAATAAGTTGATATGATTCAATAAAACTCTTAAAAGATAGAATGATAGGAATCCATAACACTAAAATGAACTCGGTAGAGGTAGAATAAAAGTAAGAAAATTTATTCCAATTTAGAGAAATATTCCTCACAATAGAATCAAACTTGTCCCTTTTAAGGTTAAATATGATAATCCCCGAACAACATAATTTATGAGAGAAAATATGATTCTGAACCACCTTTTCATCACCAGGAGTGTTGAGATATCTAATTTTTATAACTCTAAAGTTAAACATTGGAAACTAAGGTAGTATCAAAACCATTATCCTTGGGTCCAGTTTTGATTGGGATGCTCTTTAGATCACATTCATCCACCTCAATTAGCTTATTATTAATGGGATTATCACTTCAAGTAGAAGATTCAAGACTAATTAGGCCCACATAGATTGGAAAAGTAGAAAAATTCTTAACTTCCATAATTTTTTGTGGAGGAAGAAGGCCTGAAGTAGATAATTTAGTCCCATAACTAGAACTAGATCCATATATGACCTTAAAAGCAAAATAAAATCCAGACCCAATAGTTTCTATCATCACATTAGGAAATAGGTAAGCTCTAATAACTACAACATAACGATCTTGACCCACAAATTGAAGGCATGAATAAAGAGATCCCACTTCCCAACTACTTGGAGACTCAAATAGACACATGTCAGAAATTCTAGAACCCAGAACAAAATAGGATCCATCATAATTTTCCTACAGACCAAATTTAAGACCAGGATAATCATAGGTCTTCGGCTCACTATAAGAAAGGCCAATTACCAGGGAAGAAACAGAACCAACACCTACCTAGGGCATTTAATTTGATAAAAATCAATTAAATTATGAATAAGAAGAAAAAAACCTTTCTAGTAGTATAAACCAATGGAGGATGAACCTCTAAAACATGATCCAAGAAAGAGGAAAATTCTATAAATGAAGTACCAACCACCAAAAGGAAGTCATAATTACTATAAGAGGATAAATTATTGGTAGAATGGACCATCTTATCAGAAACATGGTAAGGAAATTTACCTTTCTGATCTGATGCAGCAAATCTGAATGATTCTATCTTCCTATAAGCATGATTTTTGGAGTATCTTTAAACAAATCTTAATGAGACTCATCCATACTGTTTTTGGAGTTTTTAGGATATATAATATTTTTTTTTAGTTTTTTATGGTTTAAGGTTTTTTATGTTTTTAAGGTTTTCTTAGTATTTTTTAGGATTTTTTATGCTTTTATGGCTTTTTAGGTTTTTATGGGTTTTTAGGGATTTTCAGGGTTATTGATTGTTTTTAGTGTTTTATGTCTTTTGCGGTTTGATTTTTTATTTTTGTTTTTTGAATTTTATGAGTTTTATATTTTTTTAATGATATTACTGGTTTAAATTAATTTTATATTTTTTGTGGGTTTTAAGGGTTTTTATGGATTTTTAATTTTTTAGTGTTTTTTATGGTTTTTAGTGGTTTTCAGGTTTCTTAGGTTTTTTCATGGGTTTTAGTATTTTTTAGGTTTTTAGTTGTGTTATGTATTTTTATGTTTTTAAGGTTTTCTAATGGGATTTCAGGAAATCTAGAATTTTTCATGCTTTTGGAATTTTTAGGGAATTTTTAGGATTTATATTATTTTTATGGGTTTTAGGGGTTTTGAGGGTTTTTAATGTTATCTTGGGGTTTTTTGGGTTTTTTTGGTTTTTAGGGGTTTTTTCATTTTTTTGGGTTTTAAAGTTTTTAGTATTTTTTAACATTCCAAAGGGTTTAAAGGGTTTTTGAGTTTTAGTGGGTTTTTGGAGTTTTTTGGGTTTTAGGTTTTTAATGTATTATGGGTTTTTATGATTTTTAGGGGTTTTAGGCTTTATTATGGTTTTTAGAATTCATTAGGTTTTTAGGGGTTTCAACTATTTTTATGTTTTTAATGTTTTCTTATGGATTTTTATGGTTTTCATGGCTTTTTATTTTTTTACCAATTTTTAGGGTTTTTTAGGATTTTATAGTTTTTAAGGGTTTTATGGTTTTTTAGGGTTTTGAAGGTTTTTATAGTTTAATATTGTTTTTAAGGCCTTAAAGGGTTTTTATATTTTTAGTGAATTTTTTGGGGGTTTTAGGGTTTTTAAGGTTTTTATGGGTTTTAGGGTTTTTAGGGTATTTATGGGTATTAATAGTTTATAGGTTTTGAAGGTTTTATTATTTTTTTAAATTTTTTTAGGGCTTTTTACTTTTTGATTAATTTTTAGGGATTTTTTAGATTTTTATGGTTTCTAAGGTTTTTGGGATTTTGAGGGATTTTAGTGGTTTTATTTTTTTTATTGTTTTTAGGTGTTTTAAGGGTTTACATATTTTTTTAATTTTTTTCGGTTTTGAAAGGGTTTTTAGAGTTTTTAGTACTTTTAGTGTGTAATGGGGATTTAGGGTTTTTAAGGTTTTTATGGCATTTAGGGGTTTTTAGGTTTTTAGTGTTTTTTTGTTTTTATAGGATTAAATTGTTTTTAGGTTCTAATTATTTCTTAGGTTTTTTAAGGATTTTATGGTTTTTTAGGTTTTAAGGGACTTTTTGGGTTTTTTGGATTTTTTTGTTTTTAGGGATTTTGAGGGATTTTATGGGGGTTTTGGTTCCTAGGGTTTTTTTGAGTTTTTTAAGATTTTATGTTTTTATATTTTTCACAAAAAATTTAGGGTATTAAATGGGTTTTAGAGTTTTAAGTTGGTTGTTTTTTATTTTTATGGTTTTTTAGGTTTTTTATGGTTTTTAGGGGTTTTGGGGTATTTAGGGTTTTTGAGGGTTTTTACTGTTCTTAGAGTTTTAAGTGTTTTAGTTAATTTTTTTTAGTTTTTTAAGGAGTTCATAGAGTTATTATGTTTTTTTAACATTTTAAGGTATTTTTAAGTATTTTTTTTTGGATATTTATGTTTTTTACGTTTTTAGGAATTTGGAGGGGTTTATGGGTTTTTTCGGGCTTTTTTGGGTTTTAGGGATTTTTGTGTTTTTAGGGTTCTTAAGGTTTTTAATAGTTTATAACATTTTTATGGGTTTAAAGGGGTTTTATATTTTTTAGTGGTTTTTAGGGGTTTTAGGGGTTTTAAGGTATTTAGGGGTTTTTTATGTTTTTTTGGTGTTTTGGGGTATTTTGGGTTTTTATGTTATTTTAAGGGGTTTTTTGATCATATAAAATTTTCATGTTTTTAGTGGTTTTAACCATTTTTGGTATTTTGAGGTTTCTTAGTGTTTTCATGGTTTTCAGGATTTTTAGGGTTTCTTATATTTTTATGGATTTTTAGGTAATTTTAGATTTTTATTATTTTTAGTTTTTTACAAATTTAGATGTTTTTAGGGGTTTTTATGACTTTTAGGGTTTTTAGAAATTTTAAATTTTTTAGAATTTTTTCGGTTTTTAGGTGTCTTAAGTGTATTTAGGTTTTTGGTGTTTTCTTAGAGTTTTTCTAGTTTTTAGGATTTTTAAATTTTTAACGAGTTTTAGGATTTCTCTGGTTTTATAGGATTTTTAAGGATATTAAGGGTTTTTAGGGTTTTTAGGTTTTTATGCATTTGATTATTTGCTTTAGGTTTTTTTTTTTGAGTTTTATAGGATTTAAATATTTTTTACTGTTTTTTAATGTTTTAGGGAATTAACGGGTTTTTAGAGTTTTTAGTGGGTTTTATGGGGTTTTATTGGTTTTTTGAGAATTTAATTTCTTAGGGGTTTTTATGGTTTTTTGGATTTGCAGGGTTCTAGTTGTTTTTAGGGTCTTTTGCATTTTTTAGGATTTTTAGGGGTTTAAAGTGTTTTTATGTTTTTAATAGTTTCTTAGGTGTTTTCAGGGTTTTTAGGATTTTTAAGTGTTTACATATTTTTAGGGGTTTTTTCATATTATTACAATTTGTTTTCATTTATGGATTTTGACGGGTTTTTGGGTTTTTTAAAAGTTTTTAGAGTTTTTATAGTTTTTTGGATAGTTGGAGTTTTTGAGTTTTTAGGGGTTTTATCGTTATTTATAGTTTTTCAACATTTTTCGTGGTTTAATGGGTTTTTTATGTTTATTAAGGTTTTAAGGTTTTTAGTGGTTTTTATGGGTTTTATTGTTCTTATGGTTTTTAGTAATTTTTAAGAGCTTTGTAATTTTTTAGCATTTTAGAGGGCTTATGTGTTTTTTGTTTTTTATTGTTTTTTTAGTTTTTTTACATTTTATAGATTTCATGGGTTTTTTAGATATTTATGGTTATAGGGGTTTTAGGGATTTTGATGGTTTTTAGGGTTTTTTTCATTTTTTGGGGTATTTTTTAGTTTTAGGGTTTTTATGGTTTTTAATAGTTTTTAATGTTTTTAGGGATTTAAAGGGATTAATTAAATTTTGGTGGTTTTTAGGGGTTTTATGGGATTTTATGGTTTATAGTTTTTTAATGGATTTTATGGTTTTTAGCATTTTTAGGGTCTTTAGGGTTTTTAGTGGTTTTAGGTTTTAAAGGTTTTCTAAAGGGGTTTCAAGGTTTTTTTGGTTTATTTCACTTTTTGGGAATTTTTATATCTTTTTTATGGTTTTCTGGTTTTTATGTTTTTTATGGTTTTTAGGTTTTTAGGTACTTTTAGGGTTTTTTAGTGTTTTTAAGGTTTTCAACATTTTTTGATTTTTAGGGTTTTTAAGTGTTTTTTTGATTATAAGGTTTTCATTGTGTTTGTGGGGGGTTTAGGTTCTTTATTTTTCAAGGGATATTTAGGACATTTATTGGAATTTTATTGTTTTTAGGGTTTTTAGGCATTTTGATGTTTTTAGGGTTTTCATTAGTTTTTGGGTTTTTATGGTTTTTTGGAGTTTTAGGGTTTTCTTTATGTTTTAGGGTTGTATGTTTTTTTATAATTTTTTAGAATTTTTAAGGGTTTAATGGGTTTTTAAATTTTTTATGGGTTTTAAGGGTTTTATGGGGTTTTAGGGGTTTTTATGGGTTTTAAATTTTTTTTAAACAAAAATCATTTGAAGACTTTTTAGGTTTTAATGTTTTATTAGGGGTTTCAAATGTTTTAAGGTGTTTTTACATTTTTAGGTATTTTTAGGGGGTCTTTTGGATTTTTATGGTTTTTAGGGTTTTATGAATTTTTAGTGTTTTAGGGAATTTTAGTGTTTTAGTGTTTTAAAGGTTTTTTGGAGTTGATTGACATTTTTGGGGTTTAAATAGTTTTTATAGTTTTTAGTGGGTTTTAGTTTTTTATGGTTCTATAGGGTATTTATGGTTTTTATGATTTTTAGTGTTTTTAGGGGTTTTAAGGCCTTTTAGGGTTTTTAAGATATTTTTAATTTTTAGATTTTAAGGGGTTTTCAGAGTTTTTAGTTTTTTAATGTTTTATTAGGGGTTTTCATGGTTTTTAGGAGTTTTTTTACATTTTTATGGATTTTGAGGGATTCTTAGAAATTTTATAGGATTTTAGGAATTTTTAGGGGGTTTAGGGTTTTTTTATGGTTTTATGGGTTTTTAAGGTTCATAGTATTTTATGTTTTTTTATGGGTTTTAATTATTTTTAGGATTTTAAGATTTTCTTAGGGGATTTCAAAGCTTTTAGGGTCTAATATTTTTTTATGGTATTTTGGTAATTTTTAACTAATTTATGGGGTTTTAGTATATTTTGGGATTTTGAGGATTTTTATGGGGTTTTTTGGGTTGTTTGCGTTTTTTGAATATTTCTGGTTTTGTAATTTTTTAGAGTTTTTAAAAAATTTAGGGGTTTGACAGGTTTTTATAGTTTTTAGTAATTTTTATGGGGTTTATGTAATTTTTCTATTTTTTGGTGGGTTTATGGTTATTAGGGTTTTTAGGGGTATTTAAGGTTTTAGTGGTATTTAATTTCTTTAGAGGTTTTAATTATTTTTATGGTTTTATAATTTTATTTAAAGTTTTCAGGGTTTTTAGGGGTTCTTAAATTTTTAGGGATTTTTTGGGATTTATTATGATTTTTATCGTGTTTAGGTATTTTTAGTGTTATTAGGTCTTTTAGGGATTTTAGGATTTTTTTTGTTTATATGTTTTCAGTTTTTTATAGGGTTTTTAAGGTTTATAGATTTTTTTTTAACAATTTTAGGGTTATAAAATGTTTTTAGTGTTCTTTGTGGGTTTATAGGGTTTTATGGGGTTTTTGGGTTTTTTATGTTTTTAGGGGTTTTAGGGTTTTTAGGGTTTTGAAGTATTTTATAGTATTTAAGTGTTTTTATCATTTTTAGGGTTCCTGGGTGTTTTGAGTGTTTTTATGTTTATGAGGTTTTCTTAAGGGTTTTCAAGGTCTTTACCATTTAGGTATTTTTATGGTTTTTAATGATTTTTATGGTTTTTTGGGTTTTTTGAGATTTTGAATTTTTATGGATTTTGAGGGTTGGTTTTTTGGGATTTTTAAAATTTTTAGGTTTTTAGGAATTTTATGGGTTTTTAGGTTTTTAAATATTTATTAGTTTTTTTAGGTTTTTCTCGGTTTTTTAGTTTTTATGGATTTTTAAGGCAAAGAAGGTGCGAGGACAAACTAGTTCGGGAACCCCAAAATATATAGAAAGAAAGAAAGACAAGAAAACAAGGGAGGGTGGGTCAAGTGACCCACCCCAAAGTTCGAACCCCACACAAGAATGTCCAAAAGACCCAAAAGACAAAAGGAAAGACCAGTACAGACCAAATTCACCATCCCCATAAGGGTCTCCATCAGCACCATAGCCCAAGGAAGCATCCTAGTCCACTGACTCCCATTCAGAAGATTCATATTGCTTGAGGAAAGATGCACAATACTTCCTGAGTTCCACGTCTGACTTCACATTGGTCACCCGGTCTTCTCTACCATGTGCATCTCCTTCACCTTTTCAAGCCTTGGAGGAGGCTCTAGTAGCAATTGGATAAGGAAGGGAGTAATAGTCCCTCCTTGCCCTCCATTTCACTGGAGGGTCACTCATCACCTTGGCTGTTCTGTGGGCTGTATCAGTAGGTATGACAATGTCGCCCTGCCTACCACATTCTGGAATAGACCACGACTTATTCTTCTGGTTTCATCCAGAGGAAACAGAAAGACCCATTATTTCCTGCTCCCTCTTGATCCTAGCCAAGATGGCATGCATATGGTCATCGTGGTCCCCAAAAATTTCTCCAAGCCTTATGTGTTCATCATTATAATTCCCAAGAAAGACCACCGGTGACAGATCTTTCTTTTAGAAGATATATATTATATGATGCTCAAGCGGGATTTCCGAACATTCCAACATAATTGGGCCAGATAGCTCAACACAGGGGGGAAACTTCTCGAATAAAATAAGAGTAGAGCTCAGATTAGGCTGCTCAATGCCCCTCCTATCAGTATGAAGGCTATCGAACTGCTGCTCAGGCTGAGGGGCATCACTCATACCAATTATACGCCCAACATCATCAATAAACACTTGCTCCAGTGAATACACAGTGGGTGGGGGGTTTTCCACACACAAGACCCTCGATCTATCATGAGAGGATGTCAGGTCCACATCCTGGATGTCATCATTATTAGCCTCAACATCCTGTAGTTCCGGTCCCACCTGACCCCCTTCCTCAATTCCCATAGTGTCCAAAGGGTCCAGGCTCGTGAACCGATTCGAGGTTAAGACCACCTCATATCCACTTCCATGTCCAACCACTGGATGGCATGCCAAAGTCTCCCTCTCAATCCCATGTCAAGATGGTCTTAATGTCATGCTCGCATCCCTGCTAGGGTCAGCCTGTAATACCACGACCCCTACTTCACCAGGAGTGTCATCCCCCACTTCCGGAGAGGCATCACCCCCAGTCCCAAGTCACCCTTCATTCGCTTGAAAATGTTATTGACCAAGATTTTCTCCTTATCACCCTACCAGGGGGATGATCCCCCTTCATCCACCATTTCATCCCTCCAAACATCCAGCAGAGAGTCCCGAGGGTCATCATTCCCCACCTTCAGCTCCCCTGTTGATCTCAACATTAGGGAGATGACCTCCTTGCCACACCTAACCACCACACCATCACTACATCTGCATTCCATTTTCATATGACCAAAGGTAAAGCACGAGAAACAATAATTCTCCCATGATTCGAACACCACCGAAGGCTTCCACCGAATCACTTCACCAATTTCAATCCATACAATGTCGACTGGTTCCTTCAATACATAAATTTCGACACAAACCCTCAGGGAAACTGGATGACAGAGGGACCTAGTTCTACTATCAACACACAGAAATCTTCCAACCAAATTTCCTAGCATAGTAATAATGGAAATGTTTTGAAAGGGCAGGGGGAGCTCAGAAAACCTTACCCAGATTGCCATCAGTGGGGAGTCACAATTTAGATGGAATCCAAAGTTCCACCGGAAGAGGGAGAAGAGAGTGGAATCACACCTGTAAGGAGATATTGACCAGGTATGGATAAGTTCTTCCTCCTATGAGAACTAAGTCAAATTTTGACTAGAGTCAACCAAACCAACAGTGGTGCAGTACCTGAGATCCCAATTCTTGGACACAAATCTATCAAAAATATCAACCGGGGGACACTAGTTCAAAAACCTGGCTACCAGGGTTAGGTTATGGAGGGCAGATTCCTTGTTGAATTCCTCAATCGATAGAGGAAGCTTCATGAGACCTTCATGAAAACCCATCACCTTTGGGAAAAGATCAATCCACGGGAAATATAGAAGAGGGTTAGGATCTGAGATAGGCGAGAATCTGTCTTTAACGGGGGGTAGAGGTGACCCCTCCCTGGCAGAGGGTGGAGGTCAGGGCGTAGCCATCAGTGTCGTCTTCAAGCCAGCAATGAAGCGATAGAAGTGCCATCATGGGATTGGAGCATAGCATCCATCTTTTAATTTTTAGGGGTCACTTATGGATTTTTAGTGTTTCTGTGATTTTTATGATTTTTAGGGATTTGGAGGTTTTTAGTGATTTTTAAGATTTTTAGGGTTTTATGGTTTTTTTTTGTATTTTTAAGGATTTTTTTGAGTTTTTTTGAGTTTTTATGGGTTTTATAGTTCTTTTAATGTTTTTAGTGGTGTAAATGTGGTTTAATGTTTTTTGTGGTTTTAGGGGTTTTATCGGTTTTAGGGTTTTTATGGTTTTTTGAGGGGGTTTATTGGTTTTGGGATTTTTTAGAGTTTTAAACATTTTTTTGTTTTTTTGTGGATTTAAGTGTTTTTATGGTTTTAATGTTTTTATTTTTATAGGTATTTTTGGGTGTCTTTAGGATTATTATGGGGTTTTAGGTTTTTTAGAGATTTTGAGGGATTTGGGGGGGGGGGTTATTATTTTTACGGTTTTTAGGTTTTTTTGGGGTTTTTTGTTTTTTAGGGGAAAGGTTTTTATAGTTTTTATTGGGTTTTTATTAGGGTTCATGTTTTTAATAATTTTTGCGTTTTTTATGTTTTTATAGATATTTTTGTTTTTTCTCTTATTTAGGTTGTTTTGGGTTTTATGTGTTTTTTGGTTTTCATGTTTTTCTTATGGATTTTTAAGGATTTTAGAGACTTTTACTTAATTAGGGATTTTTTTTGGATTTTAAGCATTTTTTATTATTTAGGTTTTCTAGGAATTATAAGGGATTTTAGGGATTTTAGGGTTTTTTATGTTTGTTTGGGTATTTTTAGTTTTTAGGGTTTTATTTATTTTTAGAGTTTTTGATTTTTTAGTCATTTAATGTTTATTTAGAGGTTTTAGTAGATTTTTTGGGTTTTATATTTTTTAGGTTTTAGGGTATTTTAAGGTTTTTATTGTTTTTATTGATTTTAATTGTTTTTGGTTTTGAAGGTTTTCTTAGGTTTTTTCAGGGGTTTTAGGGTTTTTTACATTTTAGGGATTTTAGGGTTTTTTGTTTGGACTTTTAGGGTTTTAGGGGTTTTAGGGATTTTGAGGGGTTTTATCATATTTATGGGTTTTAAGTGTTCATAGGGATTTATGTTTTTATTAGGTTTTTTAGGTATTTTATTGGTTTTTACATTTTTAGTGATCTTTTGGGAATTTTTATGATTTTTATGGTTCTAAGGTTTTTTTTTGGATTTTGAGGGGGTTTATGAATTTTTATGGTTTTTATGTTTTGTATGTTTTTTTATGTTTTAGGGTTTTCATTTGAGTTTTTAGAGTTTTCATTGTTTTTATATTTTTTAAGGATTTTAGTGTTTCAAAATGATTTTACTGAATTTAGTGGGTTTTTAGGTTTATTATGGGGATTTATGGATTTTATGGTTTTTAGAAGTTTTTATGATTTATATGGTCTTTAAGGTTTTTAAAAAAATTTATGTTTCTTAGGAGTTTTATGTTTTTTAGGTTTTTAGGTTTTCATAGGGGTTTTTAGGGATTTTAGGGTTTTTATGTATTAAGGGATTTGTGCGGGTTTTTAGGTTTTTTATGATTTTTAAGGTTTTTATGGATTTTAAGGGGTTTGAGGGTTCTTTTCATTCTATTAGGGTTTTATGGTTTTTTTGGGTTATTAGGTTTTTTTTGATTTTTTAGGGTTTTAATATTTTTTAGAGTTTTTAAAGTATTTATGGGTTTAAACGGTTTTGAGAGTTTTTAGTAGTATTTAGAGGTTTTAGTGGTCTTAAGGTTTTTAAATGTTCTATGTTTTTTGGGATATTTAGGGATTTTATGTCTTTTTAGTGTTCTTAGGGTTTTTAGTTTTTCAGGGTTTTTAGGGGTTTTATGTATTTTTAGGGTTTCAATGTTTTCTTAGGGGTTTCTAGGGTTTTTAGGGGTTTTTACATTTTAATGGATTTTTAGATATTTTTCTTATTTTTAGGGGTTTTAGGGTTTTATGTATTTTTGAGTGTTTTTAGGGTTTTTTTGAGTTTTTAAGGGTTTTAGTGTTTTTATTTTTTTTAGGGGTTTAAAGTGTATTTTAGGATTTTAAGCCTTTATTAGGTTTTTTCATGGGTTTTGGGTTCTTTGAATTTTTATGGGTTTTTAGTGTATTTTTTGGATTTTTATATATTTTTGGTTTTTTAGGGTTTTTATGGATTTTACTATTTTTAGTGGTTTGGGGATTTTTTTACTGTTTTTATATTTTTTAGAGTTTTAGGTGCTTTAAGAGTTTTCTAGTTTTTAATAATTTCTTAAGGTTTTTAGGGTTTTTATTATTTTCTCTTTTTATTGATTTCTTTGGATTTTTAGGATATTTATGGTTTTTTTGGGTTTTTAGTGTTTTTAATGGATTTTAGGGTTTTTTGAGAATTTAGGTTTTTAGGGTTTTTTATAGTTTATAGATTTTTTAATGTTTTTAGGGATTTAAAGGGGATTTAGAGTTTTAGGGTTTTAAAGGGAATTCATAGTTTTTAGGGGTTTTTATAATGTTTTTTGATTTTTAGGGTTTTTATTGTTTTTATGGATTTTTGTGTTTGTTAGGAATTTTTTGGGTCTTTGCACTTTGAGGTTTTTACGGGTTTTAATTGTTTTTATGATTTTAAGGTTTTTATAGGGGGTTTCAGGTTTTTTATGGTTTTTATGTTTTTAGATATTTTTAAGGCCTTTTTAGGATTTTTATGTGTGGTTAGGGTTTTAGGGATTTTGTGGGTTTTGTTGTTTTTAGGGTTTTTAGGATTCTAATAGTTTTTTGGGGGTTTATGGTTTTTTGAGTTTTTATTAATGGATTTTTGAATTTTTTATGAACTTTATTGGTTTAATGGGTATTAAGAGTCTTTATTGATTTTTTGGTTTTTAAAGGTTTTTATGTTTTTTAGGGTTTTTAGTGTTTTTGGTGTTTTTAGCATATTTAGATTTTTAGGGGTTTTATGTGTTTTTAGGTTTTGATGGTTTTCATAGGATTTTTTGGGTTTTTGGGTTTTTTTATGATTTAGGTATTTTTTCAACTTTTTTAGGATTTTTCTTGTTTTTAATGAATTTTAAGGATTTTGAGGGTTATTAAGGTTATTAGGAATTTTAGGATTTTTATGGTTTTTTTATTTTTAGGGGTTTTTTATTTTTTTATTATTTTTAATGTCTTTTAGAGTTTTTTAAACATTTTTACGGGTTTAAATGGGTTTTAGAGTTTTTAGTGTTTTAGGGGTTTTATGATTTTTGGGGTTTTTATGGATTTTAGGGGGTTTTAGAGATTTATGGTTTTTAGTGTTTTTTATATTTTATAGGGTTATACATATGTTTATGTGTAAGATATTGAAATTTTATAAAGAAGGTTTAGGCACAATTTTAGTTATTTCTTTTTTCCTTGTTTGAGAAAACATGGGATGGGTTTTAATATGGGGTCTGTATGGGTGGAAAAAGGGTATATTAGAAGAAAGAATTGCAGTGCATAGTTGGTGCACTGCTTTCTTTAACCAGGCATGCTATCCCAGCAAATTTTGTTACCCTGAACAGAGAAAAATTTCATGTTTGAAACATGGTTTTTGAAACCATGAACCCCTTCCCAACTAACCGTGTACGACTTTTAAATCACACGAAAATTAGATTTTTTATCACATGAACCCCCGTTTTAACTTCTATTCAACCCATAATTGACCCTAGATGATATTTCATGATTTTGGGGCCTCTCAAACAGATTAAAAAGATTTTTGACTTCCATTTTTCATGATTTGAAGCTTGGATCGAAGATCTGCACCCCTCCCAGTAAGATGATCTCATCATTCTTGGGTTTCTGTTCCTTCTCATGTATTCTCCCATTCTAGAAAGGTTTTGTTGTTCATATTTTGATTGGATGTAGACCTAGTTTTTGGATCTAGATCTAGGATTGTAAATCTAGATCTATATTTAAGATATAATTATTTTTTAAATCTTTATTTAGGGTTTTATATTCATATCTCCCTCTACGTCGTTGTCATGCTCAAATTTTGGGGATTTCCATTGAGCGATTTCTCATCAATGAAACAGGGTAAGTGGTTTATAATTCAAATCCCAAAGTCTATTTTTAAATTATGTGTATTTAATTATATAATTTCTATTATATTCTTATAAATTTGGTTCTTGATTAAATTAATTAGTTGAGGGGATGTGAAATTGGGGATTTTGGAAATTATAGATAGAGGTAATTAATTGTATAATTAATTTTGATATATTGATATTGAATAATTGATATATTTAATTTTTTAATTAATTATGAACTATTTAGATTGTGATTGAGATAATTATTTTTGGAATTAATTATGGGATTTTGTGTTTGAGGATATTGATAATTTAATTGATGAATTAATTAATGGGATTGATGTACTCAATTAATTAGGGAATTAATTAAGGGTATTTATGTGATAAATTAACTGTTGGATTAATAATTAAATTTTTTGGTTAGTTAATTATCTAAATGACTAATATAATTGAAGTGAAGAATTAATTTTCTAATTAATTAATGTATTAGATGTGATTAATTAATTAATGAAATAATTAATTTTATTGATGTGATTAATTAGTTATTTTATTAAATTATGGAATTTTTGTTATAAACTAATTGATGAATTAGTAATAGAATTGATGTGGATAATTAATTATTGAATTAATTTTCTATAATGAATGTTTACATGGTCATTTTTTTGTGAAATAAATATTAAGAACATGTCCATTCAAATGTGTAAGGTATGAATGGTTACATGATAATTTAGTTGTAAAATAAATAATGGGAACATGTTAATTCTAACTTTTAATTTATGAATGGAAACATGGTCATTTATTTGTGAAATAAATAACGGGAATATGGTTATTCTAACATGTCATGTATGAATGGTAACATGATAATTTAGTTATGAAATAAATAATGACAACATGAACATTATATTATGTGATTTATGAATAGTAACATGGGAATTAAAGCATGAATTTAATTATTAAAACAATGTATTTTTGAGATATGATATCCCTAAGACATACTTTGGGCTCTAGCATGAGCTGTATTAGGGATTGAGGTACGATTGTCTATGAGAAACCGAGAGTTTAGGTGGTCAAATAAAGATTAACTGATAATGTGATAACTATTTATATATGTATTGTAATTATTTTTTATACAAATAAAAATAGTTTCTATTTATTGGATATGATTTTAGATGTTGTTGGTGGTGACCTACTGAGTTGTTCTCACACCATACTCGATCTTTCTGATCGATACCTGAATATACTTTGTGTTTTTTGTACAAGTTAAGGGTAACGGCACTGCATTAGATGGATGATATGGGATAGATTGTGGATGAGGTAACTAGACATGTTTATGTACCCACTTGGTGTAGTCATCAATTTATTTATTTTGGGTATCATTTTAGACACTTGAAACATAAATTGGAATGACATATTTTCTACTTTAGTTTTGATATTGTATTTTCTAGTTGTTCCCATCTTGTGATGTTGTTTCTTTCAGGTTATGATTACATGTTATTCAATCGTTGTTTCTTATTTTCTGATAGTATATTTACTCTTATAAAGACGGTATAGTATTTACATGATCAATATATCAGACCCTCATTGCTAGTCTAAAGCCTCTGGCATATGGGGTGGCGCACCTGAGGTCATGTGACTGTCTGGCTTAGGGAACCGGTGGGTGTAACCTGATCTGGGACATTACAAAGTGATATCAAAGGAGGTTTTAATTTATTTTTTCTATTTTTTCTTACTATTTGGGAAATTTAGATATGAGACTAGAAATATTAGAGCCTTGGTTATGATATCATGAATTGGAGTATCTAACCCATGTATGGGGGAGAACCCATGTACCTAGGATGGGATTGCTGTGATTATTGTTTGATGTTACAGTTGAATATTATTCCACCTTGGGTGGATCAATTTTTTTGTGTTGTGATTATTGACGTTGAGATTTTCTATGATTTGACTCGTGGCCTGGTATGTAAAGATATTTGAGTTGAATGAAAAATTCTAAGCACTCAAGATTATTTAGTGACATGCAACCTTTTTGGCACACACGGGAAAATAGGTTATGGGTAAGTTATTAAACATGAAGTATTTTTCCTTTCTTGTGTGAACTTGAACAGAAAATGATGCCTAACATGAAATTAATAAATATTGTAAAATGATTCAATATGGGTATAAATGGGTGTCTAAAAGAGAACATTAATTATGAGAATGAGTTCACCCTTATTAACCAGGACCTAGGTGTAGGATGGTTAAGGGTAGGAATAGTGCATTGGTTTTGACTGTGTGGTGGGGTTTGGGGGAAAATACTTGTTGTGTCTTGTTGTGTTTTCATATTATGAATTTTTTTAATATTGTAATTTTTTTTATAATGTGAAGGTTTGTAATTGTAGAAATATGCCTCAATGATTATGCTTTTTTAGAGGACTATAAGAATTCATGGCCAGATATGATCTACCAGTAGTCTGACCTAAGGCACTGATTGTGTCAAGTGAGGAAGTTGGGGAGTAGTTCTGAGAGAAATTTTCACACATCATGAAATTAATGGGAAGAGACCCAAGGTGGGTGGTAAAGAGTATGTCTACTTTGATGAGGGTGTTCCAGTTTCAACACCCTCCAATTTTTATAGGAGAGGGTGGAACTGAGGGAGATGAGTTCTGGGTTGACTCCATCAAGAATATTATTGAATACTTGGAGACTATTATATATAATAGTGTTAAGTTGGTTGATATCATTCTATTAGTATCAATTAAGTGTTTTTGGGACATTCTGGGATAGACTAGATAGGTTGATGGTATGTTATGGAAGGAATTTTTAGAGAAGTTCCAGGTGCACCTATATTGATAGATGTTGTGGCCAGAGAGAGTAGCTGAGTTCATGAGGTTGTCTAAGGGTAGTATGTCCATGATGGAATATGATATACTCTTTACATGTTTGAAACACTTTGATCCATTGTTGGTATGGGATGAGACAACTACGACAAGGTGTTTTCAGGATGGGAATTAATGTAAGACTAAGTCAAAGTTAACCTTCTCGGTTAAATACTATTGAAGAGGTGGTGTATCAGGATATCATAGATGAGTGGAACCTAAAAGAGGTTTCCAATGAAGTATAGGTGGTTCCAGTAGGATGATTAGGTGGTAAGAATTCCAATAGTAGGAAGTCTTGCTACGATAGCATCAACAAGGCATTAGGAAATAGAGTACCCAGGCCGATGGAGAATTTTCACATGGCCTTACTCAAGTAATCTATCACAAGTGTGGTAAGTTAGGGAACTTACAGATATATTTCCGCTGATCACCATTAGAGTTATGGCCTTGTAGTGGGATGGTACATCTATAAAAGTTCTGCAGGACCTAGTGATAGATGATCAGTGAGGGTGTAGCCAAATAGAATCAGAGTTTTAGAAGGGGATCTTCTTTACCACACTAGTATTGAAGCTAGATTTATATTGGATGAGGAGGTAGAGGTAGTGGATTTGGATCATTGGGGAAAGGGTGCATGTATTAATAGATTAGTTTATCATAGGGGACTCAGGCTGCATTGTAGAGAAGAGGGGTTGGATAGTTTCATGCTATTTAGCCTACACATGTAGATAGAAAGGCTAGACCATCGACAATAAGAGGTAATATTCTTGTAGATTCTATAATATCTTGTGACTTATTTGATACTAGTGCCTCTCATTCCTTTATTTCTACAAAACATATTAATTGATTCATCCTGGCGGTGGAGTTCATGAGCAGGGTGTTGACAATAAACACACCTATAGGAGTATGGTCGAGAGACATTTGTTTGTGCAAGGGGTGTTCTCTTGAGGTTGGTGAGTATCGATTTCTATGGGATCTTTATATCCTAGAAATTTTAGGCTTGGCCTAATTATTTTTATGGAATGGTTAGTATCATACTAGCCCCACATAGATTGTTACCATAGGAGGGTGACCTTTACATCTCATAAGGGTGAAAAATATATTCATCGTGGAGAGTGGGATATTCAGGTGGGACGAGAAGGTCCAATTACTCAGCAACTGGGGGAGATCACACCCTAGGTTAATAGTTCTTTTCTAGATGATGTAGGTGTAATGAAATGTGTATTTCCATGAATAGTGGACATGTTTCAAGATGTTTTTATGAATATTTCTCTGGGTTACCACTAGAGAGAGATGTGGAATTCACCACTGAGCTCATGATGGTGTTAGAGCTGGTTTCTATTCCTCTATATAGAATGGAACTAGTAGTGATTCATGAGCTCAAGATTTAGTTATAGGAGTTATAGTATTTGGGATTTATCCATATTATTACGTTACCTTGGGGTTCAGTAGTGTAGTATGAAAACAAATTTGATGTGTGTCTGTGCTTATGTGTTGATTACCAAAAGTTAAACTAGATTATTGTGAAAAAACAATATCCTCTCCCATGTATCAATGATCCATTTGACCCGTTGTGAGGAGATTGTGTGTTCTCAAAGATCAACTTTTTTTTGGGGTATCATCAATAGAGAGTTCAGAATTCAGATATACTAAGGACAACTTTTAGAAGAAGGTATGACCTATATGAGTTCATCATAATTCTGTTTGGGTTGAAGAATGTACTAATAGTGTTTATGGCGTTGATGAAAAAAATATTCCATTTATACCTGGATCAGTTTGTGGTGGTGTTTCTGGATGAATTCTTGGGGTACTCCAAGACTCATGATGATCATACCCAATATCTTGCATCATCCAAAGTACACTAAGAGAGCATAGGTTGTACACTAAGCTATTTAAGTGCTAGTTTTGGATCGATCAAGTACAATTCTAGGGTCCCATCATCTCCGAGGAAGGCATGTTAGTTGAACTGAATAAGGTTTAGGCAGTTATTTTTTGGGAGCATCCTAAGAACATGTTCGATATTTTTAGTTTATATGAGTAGCTAGATATTATTGGAGGTTCATTCAGGTTTCTTCCTGATTAGAAACATCATTTACAGGATTGAAAAATGGGGATAATGTTTTATTGATTTGAATCTTGTGAGAACTATTTCCAGGATCTAAAGAAGCATTTGACATTAGTGCCAATCTTGATTATAATAGAGCTAGGTGATGAATAAAAGTTGTATTGTGACACTTTTGGGATTGGGATTGGAGCTGTGTTGATGCAAGGAGATTGAGTTGTGGAGTATGGGTCTCACCTTTAAAGACTCATGAATGGAACTGGAATATGTACAACCTTAAGTTGGATGTAGTGGTTTATGATTTCAAGTGTTGGAGATTTTATCTATTGGGATAAATGTTTGCTGTGTATAATGATCAAAATATATTAAATTACATATCTTCATAGTGAGACTTGAATCCCTAGTGAAAAATATGGGTTTAGTATATGCATTCATTATATTATGAGTTAGCATATACACCAAGAAAGGGTATTGTTGTTGTTGATGATTTGAGTAGGAAATCTCTTACTCAGGCGGCTTAGGAGTCTATTGTTGGGTGGAAGTTGATGGATTTACTGGCTGAGATACACATTGTGGTTCAGGAGATTCTGGAGCAAATGACTCTCATATCAATTTTAGCAGAGTCTAAACTTTTGATATGGATCTGAGATAAGTAGTATTAGGATCCATAATGTTTTATCTTGAGGAAAAATATTAAATGTGGGAAGTCTCCTTCTAATTGGAGCATAGATGAGGATGAGGTCATCTATGTTAGGAATAGGGTTATTGTACCTAAAAGCATGTGAGATTAGTTGATGGTGAGTTTCATGCCTTAGAGTGGAAGATACATCTAGGTGTGACCAAAATGTAGGATGATTTATGACAACAATTTTGGTGTTCAGGCATGAAAAAGAAAATAGCAGGTATTCTGACAGGGTGAAACACCTGTTAGCAGGTGGAGGCCAAGCCTAAAAAACTAGAGGTTTACTAGAGATGTTTCCCATTCTAGAATATATGTGGGATTACATGACCATTGAATCTATGGTGGGTATCATAAGGATTCCTCAAATGAACCTATTTGGGTTATTGTGGAAATACAGACAAAGGTAAGGAATTTATTACCTATATGATATACTTTCCCAGTTTAGAAGGTGGTACATTTATATTCCCAAGATATAATGTATCAACACGGGGTTCTACACACTATAGTTTTAGACTGCGACCCATGATTTACCTCTCACTCTTAGCAGGTCTTATAGAAGGTGCTTGGTACATAGGTTTTATTGAGTATGAATTTCCACCCATAGACATATGGGTAATCAGAGAATAATATACTGGTGCTTGAGGATACTCTATGATCATGTGTTCATGACATTGGTGGGTCTTGGGAAGAGAACCAAGAATTAGTGGACTTAACCTATAACAATAATTATTAGACAACTATACAAATGGAACTATTTGAGTTTCTTTATAGTAGGCTATGAAGATTACCTTTATACTAGATGGATATAGGTGAGTCTGAACTGTTGGGAACGAGTTTCATATTGGAGACATCAGAGAACTTACAACTGATTTTGAAATGAATGGATACATCTTTGAGTAGACAGAAGTCATATGTTTATAGACATTGATGATCCCTAGAATTTAAAAATCATGATCGTGTATTCCTTTGGGTGTTTCATAGATTTGGTCACCGTAGGGTAAAAAGAAAAGGAAAATTGGCACCAGGTTCACTAGACTATTTGAGGTGGTGAGAAGAATAATACTGGTGGTGTAATGATTGAATCTTCTATAGAGATACAGTTCTATGTATGAATTTTTCCATGTCTCACAACTACGACAGAGTCACCCCAACCATTCTCATGTGATCTAAGTGGATGACATTGATCTTGAGATAGATACGTCCTTTGAATGGAATATATTGAGCTTGAGATAGATAAGTCATTTGAATGAAATTTGATACGTGTGTTGGATCATAGTGATAAAGTGTTGTGGGGAAATACCATGTCAATAGTTTATGTATTGAGGAAACATGGGAATGTGCAGGCAGAGATATGGGAAAGGGAAGCAAATATACAATCTTAGCGGCCTACTCTTTTTTACGTGCAATCTTAGTGATGCTTGTGAGTACAAATTGAGGACGAGCTGTTATAATGTGGGGAGATGGTAAGATATGACCTTTTCTAATGATCACTTGAGATTAAATTTAGGTATTGTTCCCTATTTAAGAATAATTAGGATGGATTTTACCATGGGGTGTGTTTAGGTGAAAAATTGAGAAAATTTGAAGGGATAAGGGTAGTGCATAGTTGGCACATGGTTTTCTCTAACCATGTTCCCTAGTCCAGAAAAATGTACAGCCCTAGACATACATGAATTTCATGGTTGGTGCACAGTTTAACAAACTATGCACACTATTTGAGGAAACCATGTTTCCCATAATAGATGTGCATGGTTAGGAACACAGTTAGTTTAAACTGCGCGCGCCTTCCCATATAACCATGTAGTACTTTTTAAATAACCCGAAAATTAGATATTAATCACCCCAACCACCATTTTAACTCATATTTTACACCCATTTGACCCTATATGATCTTTCACATTTTTGGAGCCTCCTAGACGGATTACCAGCCTTCCTGACATTTGTTCTTTATGATTCAAAGCCCTGATCGAAGATATGCACTCTTCCCGATAAGGGGATCTCATCTCTCTTGGTTTTCCATTCCATATACTTTATTCTCCTATTCTAGAAAGTATTTTTTCTTCCTGTTTTGATTTCATATAGACCTAGTTCTGTGGATCTAGCTATAGGATTGTAGATATAGATCTAGATTTAATATATCTTTATTTGTTCAATCTTGATTTAGGGATTTAGTTTCAGATCCCATTCTACATCATTGGGCAGCTCAATTTTTGGGGATTTCCATTAGGAGATCACTCATTAATGAATCGAGGTAGGTGGTCTACAATTAAAATATAAAGTATTTATTTAAATTTCTTGTATCTTGTTATATAATTTCTATTAGATGCTTATAAAATAGTGTTATTGATTAAATTAATTAATTTGGTGAATTAATTAATTAAGGAGATGTGAAATTGGGGATTTTGGATATTATATAATGAGATAATAAATTATAGAATTAATTATGAGATATTAAGGTTTGTTAATTGAGATATTTAATTATATAATAAATTATGAACTCTTTAGATTTTGATTGAGATAACTAATTGTGGAATTAATTATGGGATTTTGAGTTTGAGTATATATATTAATTAATTGATTAATTAATTAATGGGATTAACATACTCAATTAAATAGGGAATTAATTAAGGGTGGTTATATAATAAGATTATTGCTTAATTAGTAATAAAAATTGTTTGGTTATTTATATGTTTAATTGAATAATTGAATTGAAGTGATAAATTAATTTTATAATTAATTAATGTATTTTATGTGATTAATTAATTGTTGAATTAATTAATGTTATTTATGTGATTAGTTAATTATTGAATTAATTATTGTAATTGTTATTATAAACTAATTGCTAAATTAGTAATGGAATTTATATGGATAATTAATTGTTGAATTAATTATGTGTTATGAATTATAATATGGTCATTTAGTTGTGAAATAAATAATGGGAACATGGTCACTCTATTGTGTATGGTATGAGTGGAAACATGATAATTTAGTTTTGAAATAAATAATAAGAACATGGTCATTCTAATGTGTAATTTATGAATGGTAACATGGTCATTTAGTTGTGAAATAAGGAATGGGAACATGGTCACTCTAATGTGTATGTTATTAATGGTAACATGGTAATTTGGTTGTGAAGTAAGGAATGAGAACATGATAATTCTAATGTCTCAGGAATAAATGGTAACATGGTCATTTAGATGTGAATTAATTAATGGAAATAAGGTCATTCTATAGTGTGGTGTATGAATTGTAACATGGTCATTCAAGTATAAATTTAATAATAGTTAAAATAAAATTTTGAGATATGATATCCCTCAGACATACTTAGATCTCTTGTATAAGTCGAAGCAGGGATTGAGGTATGGGTGTGTATAGAAACCTGAGAGTTTATGTGGTCAAATAAATATTAATTGATAATGTGAAAATAATTTAAATTTGAATTGTAATTATTTCATTATACAATTTTATACACTTAATATTGAATGGATATTATTTCAGACACCATTGCTGGTGGCCTACTAAGTTGTACTCACTCTATATTCAGGCAGCCTGATCATTACCTGAATAGACATTGCGTTTTCTAGATAGATTAAGGGTAATGGATCTATGGAAGATGGATGATATGGTAAAAAGCATGGATTAGGGAACTAAAAATTATTTGCGACCCAATTGGGGGAATCATCGGTTTCTTTATTTTGGTTTTCATTTTGGACACTTGGCACGTACATTGTCATGAAAAAATCTCCTATTTAGTTTTGATATTGTATTTTCCAGTTTTGACCATATTGTGATGATGGTTCATTTAGGTTACAATTACATGTTATTCAGTTATTGTTTCTTATTTTTCATTGGTATATTTACACTGATAAAAGAGGGTATAGTCTCCCCATGACTGATATATCAAACCCTCACTGCTAGTTGGTAGTCTTTGGTATATGGGGAGGCATTCCTGAGTTCATGTGACTGATTAGCTTAGGGAACCGGTGTGTGGAACCAAGGATGGGATGTTACATTAGGTTTTAAGGTTTTCTTAGGGTTTTTATGGTTTTTTTACATTTTTAAGGTTTTAGGGATTTTTTTATATTTTTTGTTTTTTTGGTTTTTAGGGATTTTGATGTTTTTTGGATTTTTAGAGTGTTAGGGTTTTAAGGGTTTTTAAAGTTTCTATTTTTTAAGGATTTTAAGTGTTTTTATGCTAGTAATGTTTCTTATGGGTTTCAAGGGTTTTATGGGGTTTACCATTTTAGAGATCTCTGGGGAACATTTAAGATTTTTATGGTTTTAATGATTTTTAGAGATTTTGATATTTTTAGGGCATTATATGAATTTTATGATTTTATTGGGGTGTTTTAGGGTTTTTTTTTCATTTTATGGTGTTTAATGTTTTTATATTTTTTTAATCTTTTTAGGGATTTAAAGGTTTTTACTACTGTTAGGGGTTTTATGTTTTTATTGTTTTTATGGTTCTTATTTTTTTAGGGTTTTTTATGGTTTTTATTGTTTTTAGGGTTTTTATGGTTTAATCATTTTTATAATTTTTATGTTTTTTATGGATTATATGTGTTTTAATTTTTTTTATTTTTATGGGTTTTTGGGTTTTTTGTATTTTTCTTGATTTTTAGGGATATTTTAGGATTTTATGGGTTTTAGGGTTCTTAGGTATGTATATTGTTTTTTCATTTTTATGGTTTTATGGTTTTTTTGGGGTTTAGGGGTTTTAAGTGTTTTTAGAGTTTTTAACATTTTAGTGTTTTAAGAGTTTTTAGTTGTTTTTAGTGCTTTTTAGGGTTTTAGGGCTTTTATGGTTTTAGGGGTTTTAGGGTTTTTAGGGTTTTTAGGGGTTTAGTGTATTTTCTAGAGTTTATTTTATTATTTTTAGGGTTTTTAAGTGTTTCTATATTTTTAATATTTTCTTTGGATTTTCCATGTTTTTAGGATATTTTATGTTTTTTTAGATTTTCTAGGATTTTCTAGGTGTTTTTAGGGGATTTACATGGTTTTTATGGTTTTGTGTATTTTATTGGTTTTAAGTGTTTTTATATTTTTCGATTTTTCTAAATGGTTTTCATTATTCTAGGGTTTTGATGTTTTTACGTATTTTTAGGGGTTTTATAGGACTTTATTGGTTTTTGGGGATTTTAGGTATTTTTAGGGGTTTTAGGGGTTTTTATAGTTGGGGGGGGGGGTTAGGGTTTTGTTTTATTTTTTGGAGTTTTTAAAGGGTTTTAGGGTTTTTAATGTTTTTATAGGTTTAAAGGGTATTATATTTTTTTGGTGGTTTTATGTTTTTTATGGTTTTAGGGGTTTTTATAGTTTTAGAGTTTTTATGTTTATTATGGAGTTTTATCTTTTTACAATTTCTTAGTTTTTAGGGGTTTTAACTATTTTTAGATTTTGAGGTTTTCTTTGGGGGTTTTCAAGGTTTTTACATTTTTAGGGATTTTAGGGATTTTTAATTATTTTTATATTTTTTAGGGTTTTATGGGTTTTTAGTGTTTTTAGAGCTTTTATTATTTTTTGTGTTTTTAGGTTTTTTAGATTTTTTTAATCTTTTTATGGGTTTAACTGAGGTTCAGAGTTTTTAACATCTTTATGGGTTTTCTGGTGTTTAAAAATTTTTATGGTTTTAAGGGGTTTATGGTTTTTAGGGTTTTTAATGTTTTTTTATCATTTTTAGGGTTTTTATGGTTTTAAAGTGCATTTAGGTTTTTAAGGTTTTTATAAGATTTTTAGGGTTTTTATGGGTTTTTATGTTTATATATATATTAGGTATCTTATTTGTTTTTTATGAGTTTTTAGGGGTTTTAGATATTTTTAGTGTTTTTAAAGATTTTTAGGATTTTTAGGGGTTTTGGGGGTTTTAGGTTTTTATGGGGTTTTTTTGAGTTTTAGGTTTTTTTGAGTTTTTTATGAGTTTTCAGGTTTTTTAGTGTTTTTATAATTATAGGTATTTAAAGGGTTCTTATAGTTTCTAGTGGTTTTATGGGTTTTAAGGTTTTTTAGTGATTTTTAGTGTTTTTAGGAATTGTATGTTTTTTAGGGATTTAAGGATTTTTTTTGGGTTTCTAGAATTTCTTTTGTTTTTATAGGTTTTATGTGTTTTTATGGTTTTAAGGTTTTCTTTGGGGTTTTCATGTTTTTTTGTTTTTTAAATTTTTATGTATTTTTATGGTTTTTAGGAATTTTATAATTTTTAAGGTTTTTAAGGTATTTTGATATTTTTCAAGGTTTTTAGCATTTTTAGGGGTTTTATGGCTTTTTGGTTTTTTAGGGTTTTTGAGTTTCTCAATATTTTATGGTTTTTTATATTTTTGAAACATTTTATGAATTTAATGGGTTTTTATAGTTTTTAGTGGTTTTATGGTTTTTATAGTATTTTAGGATATTTAAATTTTTTTAGGGGTTTTAATGTTTTTAGGGGTTTTAATGCCTTTTGGGTTATAATTTTTTTAGGTATTTTAACTGTTTTAAGGTTTTTAATGATCTATTAGGGGTTTTTGGGTATTTTTATGTTTTTATTTATTAGTTTTGATTTTTTGGAATTTTATCGGTTTTTAGGGGTTTTCGGGTTATTGATGGGTTTTAAGGTTGTTTTGATTTTAGGGATTTTATAGTTTTTTCTGGTTTTTTTAGTTTTTAGGTTTTTTAAGGTTTTTTAGTGTTTTTAACATTTTTAGGGGTTTAAAGGGGTTTGGATGGTTTTTTGGATTTTTATGATTTTTAGGGGTTTTTTAGTTTTTGAGGGTTATTTGGTATTTAGTGTTTTTAATTTTTGTAGGGTTTCAAAGGATTTTTTGGGGTTTTAGTTTGTTTTAGGGTTTTTATGACATTTAAATATTTTAGGGTTTTGTGGTTTTGTGGTTTTAGTATTTTTACGGTTTTTTAGGTTTTTAGCATTTTAGGTATTTTAGGGTTTAAAGTGTCTTTATTTTTTAAGGTTTTCTTATGGTTTTATAGGATTTTTACTGTATTAGGGATTTCTAAATATTTTTAGAATATATATTATTTTTTGGATTTTTTGGGATTTTTTTTGGTTTTTAGGGGTTTTTGGGTTTTAAGGGGTTTTTGATGATTTATGTTTTTTTTTGAGTTTTTAAGGTTTTTTTTGGTTTTAAGGATTTTTGTTTTCAAGTTTTGTTAATGTTTGTTATGATTTATATGGTTTTTAGTGTTTTAGTGGGTTTTAGGGGGGGTTTTGTGATTTCAACTATTTTAGGGGCTATGGTGGTTTTTAGGGGTTTTTGGGTTTTATAGGGTATTTATGGGTTTTAATAATTTTTATGTTTTTATAATTTTACAAAGGTTTCTCAAGGTTTTAAGGGTTTTTATGCTGTTAGAGATTTTATGTATTTATATGATTTTAGGGTGTTTTAGATATTTTGATGGTTTTGGGGGGTTTTTTTATTTTTAGGGATTTTATGGGTTTTTTTGGTTTTAAGAGTTTTTATTAGTTTTTTTAATTTCATTTGGTTATTTAGAGTTTTTAACATTTTTATGGGTTTATTGGGTTTTTTAAAAAAATTACTTGGGTTTTACAGTTTTTATGGGTTATAGTGTTTTTATGGGATTTTAAGGGTTTTTATGGTTTTTAGGGTTTTTAGGGGTTTTAGGGTTTTTTTGGGTATTTAATGTATTTAGATTTTTTGGAGGTTTATGTTTTTTTTATAATTTTTAAAAGTAATCAAAGGGATTTTTAGGGTTTTGTTGGGTGTTTTTACATTTTTAGTGTTTTTTTTGGAATTTTTAGGATTCTTATGGTTTTTAAGATTTTGGGGGGTTTTGATGGTATTTTTTTTTGGGGGGGGGGGTTAGGGTTTTAATTGGTTTTAACAATTTTTTGGTTTCAATGTTTTTTTTGTTTTTAGGGTTTTATGGGTTTTGTTGATTTTTTTAATGTTTTTAGGGGTTTAGTAGGGTTTTAGAGTTTTTATTGGGTTTTAGGGTTATTTTGGGTCTTTAGGGTTTTATGATTTTTAGGGGTTTTATATTTTTTTTACCAGTTTTAGAGTTTTATGTATTTTTGGGGTTTTAATTGTCTTTAGGTTTTCAAGGTTTTAGAAGGGGTTTTCAAGGTTTTTTTAAATTTTTATGTTTTTTGGGATTTTTTACCTTTTTAAAGAAATTAGGTATTTTGATGGATCTTAGTGGTTTTTAGGGTCTCTACGGTTTTTATGATTTTTTTTTTGATTTTTAGGGTTTTTTTAGTTTTTAGGGTTTTATAGATTTTAATGTTTTTTTGGTTTTTAGGGGTTTGAAGGTTTTTGATTTTTTGTGGGGTTTTTAGAGTTTTATCAGGTTTACAGTTTTTTTAATGATTTAGGGGTTTTGTGGTTATAGGGTATTTTAGGTGTTTTAGGGTATTTTAGGGGTTTTCTAGATTTTAAAATTTATAGGTTTTTAGGGGTTTTATGTGATATTTGGATTTTAATTTTTTATTAAAAAATTTCCATGTTTGAGGGGTTTTTACGTTTTCAGTGATTTTTGGTGTTTTAAGGTTTTTAGTGTTGTTTAGGGTTTCTAGGGATTATGTGGGTTTTTAGGGGTTTTAGGGTTTTATTTTGGTTTTTTTTTTGCATTTTTAGGTTTTTAGGGGATTTAAATGTTTTATGGTTTTTAATGTTTTATTTGGGGGTTTTTGGGTTTTATGGTTTTTAAATTTTTAGGTATTTTAGGGTATTTTAGTTTTTTTATGGATTTTAGTTATTTTAGAAATTTTATGGGGTTTTAGGGGTTTTCAGGGTTTTTGGAGTTTTTATTAGTTTTTTGTGCTTTTTTGAGTGTTTAGGTGTTTTAATGTTTTTATATTTTTTTAACATTATAAGGGTTTAAAGGGTTTTTAATTTTTTTATGGTTTTATAGGTTTTTATGGTTTTTATGGGTTTTTGGGGTTTTATGGTTTTAGGGGTTTTAGGGTATTTTAGGGTTTTTAGCATTTTTTGGTTTTTTGGGGGTTTAAGTGTTTTCAAGTTTTTATGGTTTATATTGGGGTTTTCAAGGGTTTTAGAATTTTTTACATTTTTGATATTTTTATGATTTTTATGGGGTTGGGGGGTTTTAGTGATTTTGGGGGTCTTTAGGTTTTTGAGTTTTTTACGGTTTTAAGGTTTTTTCTAACAATTTTTAGTGATTTTTATAATTTTTAGGATTTTTAGGTTTGGTATGGATTTTAATGGTTTTGTGGTGTTTTTAGTGTTTTTTGAATTTTTAGGTTTTTTATGGGTTCAACATTTTTTAGGAATTTATGTTTTTAGGGGGGTTTTCAAGGGTTTTAGAATATTTTATGTTTTTAGGGATATTTAGGGGTTTTATGTTTTTAGGGTTCTTTGGGATCTTAAGGGATTTTAATATTTTTATGTTTTTTGGGGTTTTTTGAGTTTTTAGGGGTATTAAGGGGTTTTTTTAATGTTTAAGGGTTTAAAGGGTTTTTAGTGTTTTAGTGGTTTTTTGGGATTTTACGTTCTTTTAGGGGTTATTTTTATTTTTAGTGTCATTAGAGTTTTTAATTTTGTTAGGGTTTTTAGGGTTTTTTTTGCATTTTTTACGTCTAAAGGTTTTCTTAGGGTTTTAGGGTTTTTAGGATTCTTTATGTTTTTAGCGATTTTTAGGGATTTTTAGTCTATTTATGGGGTTTTAGGTATTTTGAGGGGTTTTAAGTTTTTTTGTTGTTTAAGGGATTTTTGGGGTTTTCAGTGCTTTTTAGGTTTTTTAGGGATTTTAAATTTTTTTAGGTTTTTATGGGTTTGATAGTGTTTATAGGGTGTTTTATATTTTTATGGATTCTGGGGTATTTAGGGTTTTCAGGGTTTTTAGTAATATTGTGGGTTTTTAGGAGATTTTATGTATTTTATATTTTTTTGAGTTTTTTGTGTTTTTATGGTCTTTTGAGTTTTTAGGGGTTTTAATTTCTTTTAGAGTTTTTTAAAAAAAATTAGTGTTTTAATTGTTTTTTAGTGTTTTTAGTGGTTTAAGGTTTTATAGACTTTTAGGGATTTTAAGTTCATTATGTATATTTATGGTTTTCATGGGAGTTGGGGTTTTAGGGTATTTTTAGGGTTTTTAGCATTCTTTAGTTTTTTTAGAGTTTTAAGTGTTTTTATGTTTTTAAGGATTTCTTAGGGTTTTCTGGGATTTTAGGTTATTTAGTTTTTTAGCTACTTTTAGGGATTTTTTTGTTTTTATGGGTTTTTTGGGTTTTTCGGGATTTTGAAGGTTTTACGGTTTTTAGAGTTTTAGGGGTTTTAGGATTTTTAATATCTTATATTTTTTTGGGGGGTATTAAGTGTTTTTTGGTTTTTATGGTTTTATTTGTGTTTTTCTGGGTTTTTATGGTTTTTTTCATTTATAGTGATTTTAATGGTTTTTTTATTTTCTGTGGTTTTTAATGTTTTCATGGATTATGAAGGGGTTTTACGGTTTTAATGGTTTTGGGGATTCTATGGATTTTTTAAGGTTTTAGGGGTATAAAGGGGTTTTAATGTTTTTAACATTTTTAAGGGATTAAAGTCTTTTTATATTTTTAATGTTTTTAGGGTTTTTATGAGTTTTGAGGGTTTTAATGTTTTTAGGGGTTTTTATGGTTTTTTGGGGTTCTAGGGTCACTTTTTGATTTTTTAACAGTTTTTATTATTTTTTAGTTTTTAAGGGTATTAAGTGTTTATAGTTTTAAAAGGATTTCTTAGGGGTGTTTGGAGTTTTTAGTGGTTTTTAAATTTTCAAGTATTCTTTTATTTTAGTATTTTATATGTTTTTAATGATTTTGAGGGGTTTTATGGATTTTTAGGGCTATTAATGTTTTTAGGGTTTTTACAAATTTTTGGATTTTAGAAGTTTTAAGTGTTTTAGGTTTTATTTATTTCTTTTTAGGGATTTTTTATATTTTTATATATTTTTCGGTCGCTTTATGATTTTCATGATTTTGGGGATTTTTAGTGGTTTTGGGGTTTTTATTGGTTTCCAGGGTTGTATTTTTTTCTGGTTTTTATGGTTTTTTGTGTTTTTAGGTGTATTAGATATTTTTAATGTTTAAAATTTTTAAAGGGGTTTTAATGTTTTTAGTCGTTTTTTTGGTTTTATGTTTTTAGGGGTTTTTAGGGTCTTTAGGGTATTTTCAAGATTTTATGTTTTTTAGCGTTTTTAGGTTTTTAGGTGTTTTAAGTGTTTTTGGTTTTTAAGGTATACTTAGGGTTTTTAGGATTTTTTTACATATTTTAGGAATTTTAGGGATTTTTTTAATTTTAATGGGTTTTTAGGATTTTTATGGATTTTGTGGGATTTTATGGTTTTTTAGGATTTTACCCTTTTGAGGGGTTTTATTTTTTTACGTTTTTACGGGTGTCTATTTTTTTCTGGGGATTTAGGGTTTTTTACATTTTTTGGGATTTTTGTGGCTATTTTAGAATCTTTCTTTGTTTTAGGGGTTTTATGGATTTTGAGGGTTTTACGTTTTTTCAGGTGGTTTTGGGTTTTAATGTTTTTTTTTGGAATTTTAGTGTTTTCTTGAGTTTTTTCAGGTTTTTAATATTTTTTTGAGTTTTTAAATGATTTCAAGAGTCTAATGATTTTTTAGTGTTTTAGAGGTTTTTATTGGTTTTTTGGGTTTTTTTGGTTTTTAGGGGTTTTATGGATTTTTATGGTTTTAGTGGGTTTTAATTGTTTAGGGTCTTTTTAGGGTTTTAGCGGTTTTTAGTTTTTTTGGGGGTTTTATGTGTTTTTAGGTTTTTATGCTTTTCTTTTGGGTTTTAGGGTCTTTATGATTTTTACATTTTTTGATATTTTTAGGGTTTTTTTGTATTTCTACGTTTTTAGATTTTTAGGGATTTTAAGGGGGTTTTAAGGGTTTTTATGGTTTTTATGCTTTTAGTATATTTAGGTTTTTTAGGTGTTTAATTGTTTTTAAGATTTTAAGGTTTTATTAGTATTTTTCATGGTTTTTTGGGGTTTTTATGTTTTTATGGATGTTAGGGGATTTTTTTATGATTTTAATGGGTTTTTATGGTTTTATGGATTTTAAGGTATTTTATGTTTTCTAGTGGTTTAACATTTTTTAGGTGTCTTAAGTTTTTTTTATATTTTTGAGGTTTTCTTAAGGTTTTCAGGGTTTTTAACATTTTTGTGGATTTTTAGGTCTTTTCATGAGTTTTATGGATTTTAGGTTTTTAGGGATATTGATGGCTTTTAGGGTCTTTATGGATTTTTTGGTGTTTTAGGGGTTTTGAGTTATTTATAGTTTTTAAGGTTATTTTAGTGTTATAAATATTTAAGGGGTTTAAATTATTTTTTAGTGTTTTAGTGGGTTTTTATTATTTTATGGGATTTTAGGGTTTTTATCATTTTTATTTTTTATGGTTTTTATTATTTTTAGGGTTTTATGTTTTTATTAGGGGTTTTTTGGGTTTTTTTACATTTTTAGTGATTTTTTAGGCCTTTTATAATTTTTATGGTTTTTAGGGTATTTATAGATTTTGAGGGTTTAGTGGGGTTTTTAGGTTTTTTTGAAGTTTTTAGGTTTTTAGTTATTTTAAGTGTTTTTTGGTTTTTATTGTTTTCTATGGGGTTTTTTGTGGTTTTATATTTTTTTACATTTTTTGGGATTTTTAGGGGTTTATGGGGATATTTACCTTTTTCTATGGGTTTTGGGAATTTAAGATGTTTTTAGATTTTCTACGGTTTTTACTTTTTTAGGGTTTTTTGTTTTTTTTTTGAGTTTTTAGGGGTTTTAATTTTTTTCATAGTTTTATAAAATTTTTAGGGGTTTAAATGGTTTTTAATGATTCAATGGGTTTTAGGGTTTTCATGTGTTTTTAGGGGTTTTTATGGCTCTAAGGGATTTTATGTTTTAAAGGGTTTTAGGGTCATTTTAGGGGTTTTAGTGGTTCATATTTTTTTTAGGTTTTCTAAGGGTTTGAGTTGTTTTTGTATTTTATGTTTTTCTTAATTGTTTTCAGTGTTTTATATGTTTTTAGAGACTTTTTGGGATTTTTAATATTTTTATTATTTTCTAGTGTTTTGAGGGACTTTTAGGGATTTTAGGGATTTTAGGGGTTTGGGGGTTTTAAATGTTTTCTTTGTTTTGGGGTTTTAAGGTTTTATTAGGGGTTTAAATGTTTTTTTACACCTTTAAGGATTTTTATAAAATTTAAGGTTTTAATGGATTTTTCAGGTTTTAAGGGATTTTGAGGGGTTTTAGGGTTTTATTTTTTTGGGTTTTATTATTTTTTGGGATTTTATGATTTTTTATAGTTTTTTATTATTTATATGGGTTCAAAGGGATTTTTATTTTTCAATGGTATTGGTTTTTTAAGGTTTTTATAGGTTTTATTATTTTTGCGGTTTTTGGGAGTTTTTAGTGTTCTTAGGGTTTTACAATATTTTTCGTTCTTAGGGATTTTATGTGTTTTTAGATTTTAAGGATTTATTTGAGTTTTATGGATTTTTGGGGTTTTTTAAATTTTTAGGGATATTTTTTGTTTTTTATTTTTTTATTGGTTTTGGGAATTTTGAGGTTTTTAGGGTTTTTAGGGGTTTTAATGTTATTAGGGATTTAGGGGTTTTAAGTGTTTTTATGATATTAAGGTTTTATTAGGGTTTTTCAAGGGTTTTAGTGTTTTTTACATTTTAGAGATTATTTTGAAATTTTTTGGATTTTTTGGGTTTTAGGATCATTTTGGGATTTTATAGATTTTTTTGGGGTTTTAAGGTTTTCTTAAGGGTTTTTACATTTTTATGTAATTTTGGGGATTATTTAGGTGATTTATTCATTTAAATAATTTTAGGGATTTGAGGGTTTTTATTGATTGTTTGGTTTTTCTTGTGTTTTTTGAGATTTTTGGGATAATATGGCTTGTAGAGTTTTTAGTGGGATTTTATGGGATTTTATGGTTTTGAAGGTTTTTATGGGTTTTTATGGATTTTAGGGGATTTTAGGGTTTTTGGGTCTTTTGAGGGGTTTTTATAGTTTTTAGCGTTTTTAGGGTTTTGGTGGTTTTTATGTGTTTTTAGGTTTTTATGATTTTATCTGGGGTTTTTAAAAGTTTTATGGTTTTCTAATATTTATAGGGTTTTTAGGGATTTTTATGATTTTTATGGTCTTTAGGGATTTTGATATTTTTTACGGGTTTTATGGTTTTTTTGGGTTTCTGAAATTATTATTTTTTATGGGTTTTAGGTGTTAATATGTTTTTATGGGGTTTCTTATGGGTTTTTCTATGTTTTTAGGGTTTTTAGGTTTTTTTAAATTTTTATGTTTTTTATGATTTTTCGGGGTTTTTATGTTTTTTGGCTTTTTATGGTTTTTTGTGTTTTTATAATTTTATGAATTTTTAGAGTTTTTAACATTTTTAGGGATTTAAAGGGTTTTTTGAGTTTTTAGTGGTTGTCATGTTTTTATTGGTTTTTATTGTTTTATGGTTTTCAAGGTTTTTTTGGTTTTTAGGTGTTTTAGGGGTCTTAGGGTCTTTTTCTTGGTATTAGGGTTTCTAAAATTTCTTAGGGGTTTTTGTCGTTTTAAGTGTATTTGTATTTTTAAGGTTTTCATATGGTTTTTTTTCAAGTTTTAATAGGGTTTCAGAGTTTTTATGGATTTTTATGACTTTTTAAAATTTTTATGGTTTTTAGTGTTTTTTTTATTTGGATTTTTAGTTTTTTATGGTTTTTAGTGGTTTATATTATTTTTAGGGGTTTTATGTGTTTTTTATTTTGAGGTTTTCTTTTTTGATATCTATGATTTTAGGTTTTGTTACATTTTTTGGGATTTTTTTTTCAGTTTTTAGGGTTTTTTTAGTTTTTAGGATTTTATGGATTTTGAGTATTTTTAGGGTTTTATAGGGTTTTTAGGGTTTTTTATAGATTTTTTGGGTTTTTGTGGTTTTTTTTTTGACTTTTTTGGGTTTTTATATTTTTTTATAGTTTTTTAAATTTTTATGGGGTGTAAAGGGTTTTTATTATTTTTAGGTTTGTAAAGGTTTTTAAGGGTTTTCATGGTTTTTTATATTTTTTAGGGTTTTGGGGATTTTAGGGTTTTTAGCATTTTCTAGATTTTTTAGTGGTTTTAAGCGTTTCTAGGTTTTTAGGTATTTATTAGGGTTTTTCGGGGTTTTGTTGTTTTAATGATTGTAGGGATTTTTAGGGTTTTTTATAATTATTAGGGAATTTTATTTTTATTTTTTGGTTTTATGGTTTTAGGTTGTTTTTAGAGATTTTAAGTGTTTTTGGACCGTTTAGGAGTTTTAAGCGTTTTTATGGTTTAAAGGGATTCTTTGGGTCTTTAAAATTTTTATGGGTTTTTATGTTTTTAGTGATTTTAGGTCTTTTTTAGGATATTTATAGTTTTTTGGGTTTTAATAGATACTAATGGTTTTATGGTTCTAATGTTTTGTTGGGTTTTTCATGTTTTTAGGATTTAAAAAGTTTTTAAGTGTTTTTAGGTTTGTAATGTTTTCTTAGAGATTTTCAGGGTTTCTTTTGGTTTTTATGTTTTCACAGATTTTAAGAGATATTTTTAAGATTTTAAGGGTTTTCGGATTTTTATAACCTTTATTGGTTTTTGGGTTTTATAAATTTTTATGAGTTTTAAGGTTTTTAGAGTTTTTAAATGTTTTTCGGGGTTTAAAGGATTTTTAGATTTTTTCATTGATCTTTTAGGTTTTCATGGTTTTTTAGGGTTTTATGCTTTTTATGGGATTCAATTTTTTTAGGGGGTTTATGACTTTTAGGGTGTTTTTAGGGGTTTTATATTTTTTATAATTTTTTTGGGGGGTTTTATTTATTTTTAGGTTTTAAGGTTTTCTTAGGTGTTTGCAAGGTTTTTAAGGGTTTTTACATTTTTATGGACTTTAGTTATTTTTGGGGATTTTCATCTTTTTTTTGTGTTTTTAGCTATTTGTTTTTATTTTTGGGTTTTGTTTGGGTTTTTAGGTGTTTTAGTTTTTTTATCATTTTTAGGGTGTTATGGGTTTAAATTATGTTTAGGGTTTTAAGGTTTTCTAAGAGATTTTCTGGGTTATTAACATTTTTAGATATTTTTTTGGATTTTTAGGATTTTTATATTTTTTAAGGTTCTAGGGGTTTTGACTGTTTTAGTGGTATTTTGTGTTCTTATGGGTTTTCATGGGTTTTAGGTTTTTAGGGTTTTTATTGATTTTTGTAGGGTTTTTAATTATTTTTAGGGTTTTTTAGCATTTCAGGTGTTTAAAGGGGTTTAGAGATTTTGTGTTTTTAGAGTTTTTATTATTTTTAGGTGTTTCTATGTTCTATTGGGGTATTTATTTGTTTTAGTGGTCTTTAGGGTTTTAGGGTATTTTGGGGGGTTTTATGGTTTTCTGTTTACTTTTTTAGTGTATTTATGTTTTTTTAGGTTTTTAAGATTTTATTAGGGGTTTCAAATGATTTTATGGCTTTTATGTTTTAAAGGAATTTATTTATTGTTTATGATTTTATGGGTTTTTAGTGTTTTTTGGATTTTGAGGGTTTTCAGGGTTTTATGTTTTTTAGGGTTTTTTTCATTTTCACACTTTTAATGAATTTTAAGTATTTTCAGGTTTTTAATGACTTTTTAAGTTGTATCAGGGGTTTTTGAAATTTTTATGATTTTTTTGGAATTTTGTATTATTGGGGATTTTGAGGTGTTTAAGGTTTTTTAGGGTTTTAAGGTTTTTTTAATTTTTTTGGGTGTTTAGGGTTTTTATGAGTATGTTAGGGTTTTAATGTTCTTTAGAGTTTTTGAATTTTTTTAGGATTTAAAAATGGTTTTATAATTTTTATAATTTTATGGTTTTTAAAGGTTTTAGGGTATCTTAAGGTTTTTATGGGTTTCATGGTTGTTTAGGAGTATTTAGGGTTTTGTGGTCTTTAAGGTTTTTTATGTTTTTTAGACTTTTTGGATTTTTAGGGGTTTTAATTTTTTTATGTTTTAAGGTTTTATTTAGGGTTTTAAAGGTTATTATCCTTTTTTACTTTTTTATGATTTTTAGGGATGTGTTTATCATTTTTATGCTTTTTAGGGTTTTTATGGATTTTTATGGGTTTTGTGTTTCTATTATTTTTTAGTGGTTTTAGCATTTTTTTAACATTTTTTTGGAGTTTTATGTGTTTTTAGGATTTTTAAGGTTTTCATTGGGTTTCTCATGGTTTTTATAAGTTTTTACATTTTTAGGTATTTTTAGGACTTTTTCAGATTTTTAAGACTTTTTAGGATTTTTATGGATTTTTAGGGTATTTATGGATTTAAAAGGGGTTTTGAGTATTTTATGATATTTATGAGTTTTATGTTTTTTATGGGGTATTTTTGAGTTTTTAGTGGTTTTAGAGTTTTTTAACATTTTAATGGGATTAAAGGGTTTTTAGTGTTTTTAGTGGGATTTATGGTTTTTATTGGTTTTTAGGGTTCTTAAGTTGTTCAGGTGTTTTTATGCTCTTTTGGGGTTTAGGAGTTTTTATGTTTTTTGGTTTTCTTATAGTTTTCAATGGTTTTATGGTTTTTAATATTTTTAGATATTTTTAAGGTTCTTTAGGATTTTTATGGGGTTTTAGCAGTTTTAGGGGTTTTAGGGAATTTGAGTGGCTTTAGGGGTTTTTTAGCATTTTTAGGTTTTTAAGGGTATTTATTATTTTTAGGTATTGATAGTTTTATAGTGGTTTTTAGTGTTTTTATGTTTTCTTATGTTTTATGGGTTTTTTAGTGATTTTTCAAGTTTTTTATTTCTGTTTGGATTTTTATAGTATTTAAGGGTTTTTAGGGTTTTTTTGGTTTTTATAGTTTCTTTGGGTTTTTTACTATTTTTTTTGTTTTAATGTTTTTAAAAAAAATTAAAACTTTTTTAGGGGTTTAAAAGGTTTTTACAGATTTTAGTGGGTATTTTGGTTTTTATGGGTTTGGTGTTTTAAAGGTATTTAGGTGTTTCTATGGGTTTTAGGTGGTTTTAGGGTTTTTAGTGCCATTAGTGTTTTTATGGCTTTTAGATTTTTTAGGTTTTTAGGGCAGAAGAGGTGTAAGGCCAGGCTATTCCCAGCCCCCTCAAAATTTATTATGAAAAAAAACACAAAAGACAAGGGAGGTGAGGGGTCAATTGACCGACACCCAAAAACCCTTTACAGCCAAGACGCAAAAGACCCAAAAAAAGAAAAGTCAAGAAATAAAAAATAAAAAACACAAAAGAGGAACAAGTTCCTCAATGTCGCCACCAAAATCACCAAGAGGTTCAGTCGCTGCACCAAAAGAGATGGCCACATCATCACCATATGGATCCCCATAATCATCATACTCAGAGGAGGCATCCGAGTCCACCATCTCCCATTCAGATGACTCATACTTCTTGAGGAATTCAGTACAATACCTCCTGATTCGCTTCTTCTCTAGCTTCCTATCCGCTCGTTCCTTGGAAATAGAATCTTCCATAGCTTTGGAAGCCTTCTAGGAGGCCCTTGTTTCCATTGGTTTTGGAAGGGATGAGTAGTCTCTCCTTGCCCTCCTCTTGGCCGGGGGATCACTCCCCCTCTTCCTGATGTGCAGGACATCATCAGCACTCACCACCTTGGGGCTCCACTCCTACCTGGAATCGGTAGCCGCATGCTCAGACCCTCCTCTTGGATCCGAGTCAGGATGAATTGATCCATCCATTAAGGTCCTCCTACTCCAATTCTTTGGCATGTTCACATCAATGAATTCATTACGGTACCCAAAGACAAAATCATATTTAGCATCCTCATCAATGTTATCACAGTCAAACATCACCTTCAGTTTGGGCTGCTGTAGAGTCTCACGTTGGTGTTGCTCAAGGGAGATTTCAAAATCGTCCAGCACAATCATCTCAGCGAGTTCAACACAGAGAGGTAGATTTTCAAAGACTACAAGCTCCATTCCCAAAGTCAGTTGCACCAGAGTCCACTCAGCAGCAGAAAGGGCTGCACCACGCTGCTCTTGTTCCAGCAAATGAACAAGAGGGGTGGCCTTGGAACCACCTAAATCATCACCCGGGGTACTTAAGGCCTCAGATACCTTCCACTCCTCACCTTCCTAAGCATCTTCCAGGGACTCCAGACACTCCCCCTTCTATGGATCAAGCTCTAAAAATGGATTCTAAGTGAGAACCAGGTCCTGTTCTAACTTCTGACCATTTTCTGTGTTAGAAGTATCATTCATCAGCAACCCCTCCATCCTCATCCCCTCAGAACCTGGACTGGGGATGTCACTGTAGACCCCAATCGGAACCATCTGCAAGCAAATGTTAGCAACCATATCTTTATTAGGAACCACCTCCTCCACCACACTGGATGAAGGGCCAGTGCCAACCTGTCCTAAATCAGCCTTCAACCGATTAGAGTAGTCCTTTACCAAGACCCCTGGGAGAAGCCCCCATCATTTTTATCAGGGTATGGTCCATCACCATGGTCAGAATCCAGGTCCAGCCTTGGGGGGTGGCACAAACATTACTCTCAGAATCCAAGCGATCATGGCCCCACGATGACACCCCCGTTTCACATGATGAAGAGTCAGAAAAGATTCACAGTAATTCACCTTGGATTCGAAAACCACACGTTTCTTCCACCGTAGCTCTTCCCCAATCTCAATACAAAAAAAATAAATTGGTTTTTTGGAAACATCAACCTCAATACAAACTCTTGGAGCAACCGTATGACATAGGTCTCGCATTCGTCTATCTACATACAAGAATCTTCCAACCAGATTTCCCATCATTGTAAGAATTGACAAATTTTTGAAGGGAACAGGGAGTTTGTGAAACTTACCTAGATGGAAACCAACAACGAGTCCCGTTGTAAATGGAGATCAAAGCTCCACCTGAAGATAGAAAAGCGTCCACCATCACATCTGTGGGGGGTAGTAGACCAGGCCTTTATAAGGTCCTCCTAAGAAGAAAAGTGGACAAAAATATGGTAGGCATAAACCAAGCCCACCATCTTCCTATCCTGTAGATCCCATTTCTCGAACACAAATATATCAAAAACATCCACCGGAGGGCGCCAGTTAGAGAATCGATCCACCAGAGTCCAAATATACAACACCGAAGCCTCGTTGAACTCCAAAATTTAGCGCATTTTAGATTTTTATGGATTTTATTTTTTAGGGTTTTAGGTTTCTTATTTTTTTAGGTTTTTTTATATTTTTAGGTATTTTTATAGCATTTTAGTATTTTTATCATCTTTTGGGTTTTTAGTGATTTTGAGGGTTTTAGGGATTTATAGAGGTTTTATGTTTTTAGGTTTTTAAGGATTTCTTATGGTTTTCAAGGTTTTTAGGGGCTTTAACATTTTTAGGAATTTGAGGTCTTTTTTAGTGTTTTCCTAATTTTTAGGGATTTTAGGTATTTGGGGAATTTTTGGGTTTTTAGGGTAATTAGATTTTTTTTTGTTTTTAGGGGTTTTGAGTTATTTTAGGGTTTTTATGGTTTCTTAGAGTTTATTTTATCATTTTTAGCAGTTTAAAATGTTTTTATTATTTTATTTTATTTTGGGGTTTTGTTGGATTTTAAGGGTTTTAATGTTTGTAGGGTGTATTTATGGTTTTACTGTTTTTTTTTGGTGTTTTTAGGTTTTCTAGCATTTTTTATGTTTCTAGGCGTTTTTAGTGTTTTTAGTTTTTTAGGGTTTTTATGGTTTTTCAAGGGGTTTAGGGTTTTTACTTTTTTAGGTATTTTTTAGTAATCTTTAGGATTTTTATAGTTTTTAGGATTTTTGTGAATTTTGATTGGTTTTAGCAGTTTTAAAGATTTTTAGGATTTTTATGGTTTTCGTAGGGCTTTTTAGTGGTTTGGGGTTTTCTAAATTTTGAAGTATTTTATAGATTTTTTTTGATTTTTATATTTTTTTTGGTTTTTATATATTTTGAGGGGTTTTAGGTTTCTTTATGTTTTTAGGGTTTTTATGGATTTTTGGGGGGCTTTTGAGTTTTTAGGGTTTTTGAGGTTTTTAGGGGGTTTTATCATTCTTATGGGTTTAATGGGTTTTTATAGTTTTAGATATTTTTAGGGGTTTTATGGGTTTGTTATTTTTTATGGTATTTAGTGGATTTAATTTTTTAGATTATTTTAGGTTTTTAGGGTCTTTTATCGTTTTTAATGTATTTTAATTTTTTAGGATTTTTAGGATTTTTAGTGTTTTTAATTTTTAAGTGTATTTAGGTTTTATAGTCTTCTTTGGGGTTTTCATGGTTTTTGGGAGTTTTTACATTTTAGGGATTTTTATGGGTTTTTTTATTTTTTATGGTTTTTATGGATTTTTGAGATTTTGATGGTTTTTTGTGTTTTTTTGCTTTTTTTTTGTTTTTTTGGGGTTTTTTTTGTTTTTAGGGTTTTTAAGGTTTGATTATGGTTTTAGGATTTTTTATGTATTTAGGGATGTTTAGGTAATTTTAGGATTTTTTGGTTTTTATGGGGTTTAGGGATTTTAAAGGTTTTAGAGTTTTTAGGCCTTTAGGGTTTTTATAGTTATTTTGGGGTTTTAGGGTTTTTTTTGTATTTTAGTGGTTTTATGGTCTTTTAGAGTTTTATAAATTTTTGGGGGATTAACGTGTTTTTAGATTTTTTAGTTGATTTTTATGGTTTTTATATGCTTTTAAGATATTTAATGTTTTTATTGGTTTTTATAGTTTTTAGGGTTTTTATGTTTTATAGTTTTCTTTTTGGGTTTTTAGAATTTTTAGGTTTTTAGAGGTTCTAACTGTTTTTTTTTCTATGTTTTAATTTAGGTTTTTCAGTTATTTTATGGGTTTTTTAATTTTTATGGATTTTCTATTAAATTTTTGTGATTTTTATGGTTTTTAGGGATTTTGGGGATTTTGAGGTGGTTTAGTGTTTTTTCAGATATTTAGGGTTTTAGGCGTTTTTAGGTTTTTTGGAGTTTCAATTACATTTAGGTTTTTAAGGTTTTCTTATACTTTTTCTAGTTTTTAAATTTTCTAGAATTTTTAGGGAATTTTAGTGATTTTTAGGGATTTTTATAGTTTTTAGTATTTTTTTGGATGTTCTGGGTTTTTATGGTATTTCTGGGATTTTAGGGGTTTTTGGGTTTTGGTTTTTTTATGGTTTTTATTTTATATAGGGGTTTTAATGTTTTTTATTGTTTTTTTATCATTTTAGTGGTTTAAATGGGTTTTAGAGTTTTATTGCTTTTTTAGGGTTTTATGGGTTTTTGAGGATTTTTTTGGTTTTAGGGTTTTTATGTTCTTATCGTTTTTGATGATATTTTTGGGGATTTAGGGTCTTTTTATGAGTTTTTTTATGTTTTTAGTGTTTTTTAGGTTTTTAGGTGTTTTAGTTACATTTAGATTTTAAGGTTTTCTCAGGGTTTTGATTGGTTTTTATGGGTATTTACATTTTTTGGTATATTTATTTCTTTTTTGGATTTCAATAATTTTTTTGGTCTCATGTTGGTTTTAGAGGTTATTATGGTTTTTAGGGTTTTTAGGTTTTGAAGGCCTTTATGGTTTTTTAGGCTTTTATGGTATTTTACATTTTTATGGATGTTTTGGGATTTTTTAAGATATTTAGGGTTTTTTTGGGATTTTGGGGTTTTTAAGGTTTTAGGTTTTTTCATGTTTTTAGGGTTCTTGGGGTTTTAAGTGGTTTTATATTTTTAAGGTTTTCTTAGGTGCTTTTTTGTTTTAGGTATTTTAGGTAATTTAGGGATATTTTGAGATTTTGAGGCATTTTAGGGGGGTTCTAGGGTTTTTATGTATTTTTAGAGTTTGTTTTATCATTTTTAGGGGGTTAAAGGGGTTTTTTTTGTTTTTAGTGGTTTTTAGGGGTTTTATGGGTTTTAATGTTTCTATGATGTTTTATGGTTTTTAGGATTTATAGCTAATTTATAGGGTATTTAGTGTTTTTTTACAGATTTTTAGTGTTTCTTTTTAAGGTTTTCTTAGGGCTTTCAAGATTTTTAGGGTTTTTTATATTTTAGTGATTTTCAATATTTTTTAAGATTCTTATGGTTTTTTTGTATTTAATTATTTTGAGTAATTTTACTGATCTCATGGGTTTTTAGGGTTATTAGAGTTTTTTAGTGTTTTTAGCTTTTTAGCATTTTTATCATTTGTATGTTTTTAGGGGTTTTAAGTGCATTCAGGTTTTAAGTGTTTTTAGGTTTTTGTGGTTTTCTTAAGGGGTTTCAAGGTTTTTTGAGTTTTTATATTTTCAGGAATTACGGGGGATTATTTAGGATTTTTATTAGTTTTTTGGGTTTTTATGGATTTTGAGTATTTGACTATTTTAGGGATTTTTTGTGTTTTTTTGGTTTTTTAATATTTTTTTTTATTTTTTTATAGTTGCTAACTTTTATTATTTTTTTTAACTTGTTTAGGGGTTTAAATGGGTTTTAGTGTTTTTAGTGTATTTTTTGGATTTCAATGGGTTTAAAGGGTTTTTAAGGATTTTAGGGGTTTTATAGTTTTTAGTGGTTTTTTGGTTTTTAGGGGTTTTATGTATTTTTAGGTTTTTAAGGTTTTAATAGTGGTTTTCAATATTTTTAGTGTTTTTTACGGTTTTAGAGATTTCGATGGATTTTTTTAGATTTTTATTGTTTTTATGGGGTTTAGATATTTGGAGTGTTTTTAGGGGTTTTTTAAAAATTTTGATGTTTTTAGGGGGTTTTAGTGTATTAATAGTTTTAAGGTCTTATTAGGGTTTTTTAGGTTTTTAGGGATTTTGAAAATTTTTATGGTTTTTAGGATTTTTTGATATTTTTTAAGGGATTTTAGGGGTTTTAAGTGTTTTTATTTTTTTTGGTTTCGTTCATGATTTTCAAGGTTTTCAATTTTTTTTATTTTTATGGATTTTTCGGGTTTTTTTTATATATTTTTATGGTTTATTTGTATTTTATTGTTTTTTAGGGTTTTATGGTTATTTTTGAGTTTTTAGGGTTTTTAAATTTTTTATTGTTTTTATGGTTTTTAATGATTTTTAACGTTTTAGGGCAAGGAAGATGTGATTTTTAACGTTTTAGGGGTTTAAAGCTATTTTAGGGTTTTTAGTGGTTTCTATTCATTTTGGGGTTTTTTAATGTTATTAGGTGTTTTATGGGGTTTTAGGGGGTTTTAGGGTTTTTATGGTCTTTTTAGTGTTTTTTGGGTTTGTAGTATTTTTAGGTTTTTGGGGGGTTTAATTTTTTTTAGGTTTTAATGGATTTCTGAGTGGTTTTCAAGGTTTTTAGGACATTTTATGTATTTTGGGACTTTTATGGATTTTTTTAGCATTTTCATGATATTTAATGTTTATAAGGATTGTGAGGGTTTTTAGGGTTTTTAGGGTTCTTATCATTTTTTGCTTTTTAGGGATTTTATGCATTTTTAGGTTTTTAAGGTTTTCTTAGGGGTTTTTAAGGGTTCTAGTGGTTTTTATGTTTTTAACTATTATTTAATATTTTAATGGTTTTTAGGGATTCTAAGGGTTTTAAGAATTTTCATGGTATTATGGATTTTTGGGTTTTTAGAGGCTTTTTGAATTTTTATGGGTTTTATGGTTTTTGAAGTATTTTTTAACTTTTTTATGAGCTTAATGTGTTTTTAGAGATTTTAGTGGTTTTTAGGGTTTTTATGTGCTTAAATGTTTTTATGGTTTTTAGGGGGTTCCATGGTTGCGGGGGGGGGGGGGGGGGTGGTTTTTATCATATTTTACATTCTCTAGGTGTTTTAAGTGTTTTATTTATTTTTAATATTTTATTATGGTTTTATGGGTTTAGGATTTTTTACATTTTTAAGGATTTTTAGTTATTTTTTAGAATTTTTATTTTTTTATCAGTTTTATGGATTCTGATGGGTTTTCATTTTTCATGATTTTTATTTTAGTTTAGGGTTCTTACTTTTTTTAATTTTTTAGAGGTTTTTATTGTTTTTAGGAATCTATGGTTTTCTTAGGGGTTCTCAAGATTTAGGTTTTTTTATGTTTTAGGGTCTTTTAATTCTATTTTCATTTTTATGGGTTTTTAGGGTTCTCAGGGATTTTGATGGATTTTTAGGGGTTTTTAGGTTTTTTATGATTTTTAAGTGTTTTTATGTTATATAGGGATTCTTAGGGGTTTTTATGGATTTTTTTGGGATTTTTATGATTTTTATGTTTTTAGGGATTTCTAGGCCTTTTAGAGTTTTTATATTTTTGGAGGATTTTTGGGTTTTTTATGTTTTTAAGGAATTTAAGGGTTTTAGAGTTTTTTAGCATTTTTAGAAAATTAAAGTGTTTTTAGAGTTTTAGTGGTGTTTAGGGTTTTATGGGATTTTAGGGTTATTTTGATTTTTAGGGGTTTTATGGATTTATTGGTTTTTGGGGGATTTAGTGTCTTTTTTATTGGTTTTCATGGTTTTCAATGTATTTTTTTATGTTTTGGGTTTTAAGTGTTTTTTTTGTATTTTTGAGGTATTGATAGGGATTTTTCATGGTTTTGGGGGTTTTTAGGTTTTTAGAATTTTTGGTGTTTTATGTGTTTTTCGGTTTTTATTGTTTTGTTTGGGTGTTTTAGGTTTTTGAGGGTTTCTTATGTTTTTAGTGATTTTTAGATATTAATTAGTATTTTTATGATTTTTATTTTTTAGGGGTTTTTTAGGGGTTTTAGGGTTTTTAGGGGTATTAGGGTTTTTAGGGGTTTTTTTGGGGATTTTTAGTTTTATGTTGACTGTTTTGGGTTTTTATGGTTTTTCATAGTTTTTTAGTGTTTAGGGGTTTAAAGGGTTCTTATAGTTTTTAGTGGGTATTTATGGATTTTATGGTTTCTTAGAGTATTTAAGGGATTTAATGGTTTTTATGGTTTTTAGGGTTTTTAGGGTTTTCAGGGGTTTTAGGGTATTTAGCATTTTTATGTTTTAGGGTTTTGAGTGTTTTTAGGTTTTTTAGGATTTGTTAGGGTTTTCAAGGTTTCTTATGGTTTTTACATTTTTAAGTATTTTTAGGGATTTTGTGGGATTTATTTGGGTTTTACGGTTTTTAGGGGTATTGAGTGGTTATATTGGTTTTTAGGTTTTTAGGCCTTTATGGTTTTTTGGGGGGTTTTATTTTTAAGGTTTTTAATGTTTTTAGTTTTTTAAATTTTTATAAGGTTTTAAATGGGTTTTTAGAATTTTAGTGTTTTTTAGGTTTTTTTGGGGTTCTGGGGTTTTGAATAATTTTTAGCAGTTTTTATGGTTTTTAGGGGTTTTAGGGTTTTTACATTTTTTTTTTCATTTTTTAGTTTTTAGGGATTTTAAGTGTTTTTAGGTTCTTAAGGTATTTTTATGGTTATTATATATTTTAAGGGGGTTTTTACATTTTTACGTATCTTTTGGGATCTTTTACTATTTTTATGGTTTTTAGGGATTTTTGGGATTTTTTGGTGATTTAGGGTTTTAAGGTGTTTAGTGTTTTTTAGGGTTTTTAGTGCTTTTATGTTTTTTAGGTTTTTGGGGATTTCTTATGGTTTTTCTAGGTTTTTAGGATTTTTTTACATTTTTAGGGATATTTGTTGATTTTTAAAAAAAATTATGCTTTTTAGAGTTTTTAGGGATTTTGAGGAGTTGAGTGTTTTTAGGATTTTATGGTTTTTAATGTTTTTAACATGTTTAGGGGTTTAAAGGGGTTTTATCATTTTTATTGGATTTTTAGGGTTTTAATGGGTTTCTAAGGGTTTTTATGAATTTTAGGGGTTTTATGGTTTTTAGTGGTTCTCAGGTTTTTAGGGGTTTTATGTGTTTTTAGGTTTTTAGGGTTTTCATATGGGTTTTCAATATTTTTACTTTTTTTTACATATTTAGAGATTTCAATGCATTTTTTTGAGGTTTTTAGGGGGGTTTAAGTGTATTTAGGTTTTTATGGTTTTTTAGGGTTTTTAATTTTTTAGGGGTTTTTATGTTTTAAGGGATTTTGATTTTTTGGATTGTTTGGTATTTTTTAGTGATTTTAGGGGATTTAAGTGTTTTTATGTTTTCATGGATTCGCATGGATTTTCAAGATTTTGAATTTTTTTATATTTTTATGGATTTTGGGGAGTTTTTTATATTTTTATATTTTAGGGTTTTTTAAGATTTTGAGGGTTTTTATATTATTTTTGAGATTTTATGTTTTTTTTTAATTTTTTAAAGTTTTTATGGTTTTTGAGATTTTTAACATTTTTAGGTGTTTAGAGGGTTTTTAGGATTCTTAGTGGGTTATATGTTTTTTGGGGTGTTTTTTTAATGTTTTTAGGTGTTTTATGGGGTTTAGTTGTTTTTATGGGTTTTTTGGATTGTAGTATTTTTAGGTTTTTTGGGTGTTTAATTGATTTAGGTTTTAAAGGTTTTCTTATGTGTTTTCAAGGTTTTAGGGGGTTTTATGGTTTTAGGGATTTTTATGGATTTTTTAGCATTTTCAGGGTTTTTATAGTTTCTTGGGATTATGAGGCTTTTAGGGTTTTTATGGGTTTTAGCGGTTTTTAAGGTTCTTATCAATTTTTTTTTTGTTTTTATGGATTTTATGCATTTTTAGGTTATTAAAGTTTTCTTGGGGTTTTAAGGGTTTCTGGGGGTTTTATGCTTTTATGTATTATTTAATATTTAAATTGTTTTTATGGATTTTAAGGGTTTTAATGATTTTTATGGTTTTTACAGATTTTAAAGGGGTTAATAATTTTTATGGTTTTTATGGATTTTTTGGTTTTTAGGGGATTTTTGGATTTTTATGGGTTTTACTGTTTTTTAGAGTTTTTTAAAAAAAATTAGGATATTGATGTTTTTTAGAGTTTTTTACAATTTTAGGATTTTTATGTGTTTTAATGGTTTTTATGGTTTTTAGGGGGATCTATGGTTGTGGGAGAGGGGGTGGTTTTTATCATTTTTTGGTTTTCTATGTGTTTTAATTTTTTCTATATTATTAAGGTTTTCTTAAGGTTTTAGGGGTTTTATGATTTTTTATGTTTTTAAGTATTTTTAGTTATTTTTTAGGATTTTTTATGGTTTTTATGGGTTTTATGGATTTTGATGGGTTTTAGGTTTTTATCATTTCTTGTTTAGTTTAGGGTTTTACCTTTTTTTATTTTTTTAGGGGTTCTGAGTGTTTTTAGGTTTCTAAGGTTTTCTTAAGGGTTCTCAGGATTTAGGTTTTTTTATGTTTTTGGGATTTTTAATTCTGTTTCATATTTTTTGGGGGTTTTAGGGTTCTCAGGGATTTTGAAGGATTTTTAGGGTTTTTATGTTTTTTACGAGTATTAAGTGTTTTTAAGTTATATAGGGATTCTTAGGGGTATTTATATCTTTATGGATTTTTTTGGGGATTTTTATGATTATTATGTTCTTTAGGGATTTCTAGGCCTTTTAGAGTTTTTAGATTTTTGCTGGTTTTTTGGGTTTTTTAGTTTTTAGGTATTTTAATGTTTTTATAGTTTTTAAAATTTTTATGTAATTAAAGTGTTTTTTTAGTTTTAGTGTTTTTAGGGGTTCTATGGGATTTTAGTGTTTTTATGATTTGTAGGGGTTTTATTTTTTTAGTGGTTTTGGGGGGTTTTAGGGTCTTTTTTTGTTTTCATGGGTTTTAATGTATTGTTTTAGGATTTTATTTTTTTTTTTCATTTTGGAGGTTTTTGTAGGGAGTTTTCTAGTTTTTTTGGGTTTTTTTTACGATTTTATGGATTTTAGGAATTTTTATGTTTTAATGGTTTTGTGGGGTTTTAGAGAGTTTAGGGGGTTCTAGGTTTTTAGAATTTTTGGCTTTTTATTTGTTTTTTATGGGTTTATTTGGTTGTTTCTTTTTTTTGAGGGTTTCTTATGTTTTTAGTTATTTTTATGGATTATTTAGTATTTTTATGATTTTTAGTTTTTTAGGGATTTTTTAGGGATTTTTTGGGTTTTTAGGGTTTTTGGGGTTTTTGGGTTTTTATAGGTTTTTGGGATTTTTAGTTTTTAGTTGAGTGTTTTAGGGGTTTTTTGGGTTTTAAGAGTTTTATTAGGGGTTTTAAGTGTTCTTTTAGTTTTTAGTGGGTTTTTATAGATTTTAGGGTCACTTAATGTTTTAAGGGGTTTAATGGTTTTTAAGGTTTTTCGGGTTTTTACTCGTTTTAGGGTTTTTAGAATTTTTATGGTTTTAGGCATTTTTAGTGTTTTTAGGTTTTTTAGGATTTATTAGGGTTTATTAGGGTTTTTACATATTTAAGTATTTTTAGGGATTTCGTGGGATTTATTTGGGATTTTAGGTTTTTAGGAGTTTTGAGGGGTTTTATTGGTTTTACAGTTTTTAGGCCATTATGTTTTTTTTTGTTTTTTAGGTTTTTTTACATTTTTTGGGTATTCAATGTTTTTAGTATTTTTTATCGTTTTTAAGGTTTTAAATGGTTTTTATAATTTTACTGGTTTTTAGGCTTTTATGGGGTCTCTGGGTTTTGATTAATATTTAGCAGTTTTTATGGTTTTTAAGGGTTTTTATGGTTTTAGGGTTTTTATGGGTTTTTTTTGAATTTTTACTTTTTAAGGGATTTTAAGTGTTTTTATTTTTTTAAGGTTTTCTTAAGGTTTTTATGAATTTTAAGGGTTTTTTACATTTTTAAGTATCTATTGAGCTCTTTTAGTATTTTTATGTATTTTAGGGATTTTAGGAATTTTGAGGGGTTTTAGGGGATTTAAAGTTTTTAGTGTTTTTTAGGGTTTTTAGGGGCATTAGGTGTTCTTGGGTTTTTTTATATCTTATGGGTTTTATAGGTTTATAGGATTTTTTTACATTTGTAGGGACATATGGGGATTTTTAAAAAAATTTATGGTTTTTAGAGTTTTTAGGGATTTTGAGGATTTGAGTGTTTTTAGGATTTTATGGTTTTTTTGGGTTTCTAATATTTTTTAGTTTTTAGGGTTGTTAAGGAGTTTTAATGTTTTAAACATGTTTAGGGGTTTAAATGTGTTTTAGCATTTTTATTGGATTTTAAGGGGATTAATGGGGTTTTAAGGGGTTTTAAGAATTTTAGGGGTTTTATAGTTTTTAGTGGTTCTTAGGTTTTTATCAATTTTATGTGTTTTTAGTTTTTTAGGGTTTTCAATGGGGTTTTCATTATTTTTAGTGTTTTTTACATTTTTGGAGATTTGAAGGTCTTTTTAGATTATTATGGTTTTTATGGGGTTTTGGGATTTTGAGTGTTCCTTGGGGTTTTTCACATTTTTTATTTTTTAGGGGGTAAAGTGTTTTAGAATTTTATGGTTTTATTAGGGGTTTTTAATTTTTTTGGTGTTATTTCTATTTTTTGGGATTTTGATTATTTTTATTTTTTTAGGACTTTTTGGTATTTTTTGAGGGATTTTAGGGGATTTAAGATTTTTATGTTTTTATGGTTTCATAGGGCTTTTCAAGAGTTTTATTTTTTTTATATTTTTATCGATTTTTGGGAAATTTATTATATTTTTATTTTTAGGGTTTTTTAGGCTTTTGATGGTTTTTAGGTTAATTTTGAGTTTTTATGGTTTTTTTATTTTTTTTAATGTTTTTATGGTTTTTATAGATATTTAACATTTTTTGGGGTTTAAAGTGTTTTTAGGATTCTTAGTGGGTTTAATGTGTTTTGGTGATTTTTAATGTTTTTAGGTGTTTTATGGGGTTTTATGGTATTTTTAGGGGGTTTTTAGGATTATAGTATTTTTTTGATTTTTAGGGGGTTTAATTGTTTTTATGTTTTAAAGGTTTTCTTTTCGGTTTTCAAGGTTTTTAGGGGTTTTTATGTTTTAAAAGAATTTTATTTTTTTTAGTGTCATTCCATTTTTAGGATTTCTAGTAATTTTTTAGGATTTTCATTGTTTTTTCTATTTTTTATGGATTTTGAGGTTTTTTACGGTTTTTATTGTTTTTGGGTTTGTATATATTTCTTATGTTTTTTATGACTTTTTGAAATTTTTAATTTTTTTGGTCTTTATAGGGTTTTTAGAGCTTACGGTGGGTTTTTGGGGGTTTATGTGTTTTTAAAGGGTTTGAAGGGTTTTAGGGGTTGTTATGGTTTTTATGGGTTTTAAAGGTTTTTTATGTTTTTATGGGTTTTTATAGATTTTTATTATCTTTTTTGTTTTTATGTTTTTTATGGATTCAGAAGGTTTTTATGGATTTTTTGGATTTTTTGTTTTTTGGTTTTTAGTTTTTTCTCTGTTTTTAGTGTTTTAAATATTTTTTAGAGTTATTAAACATTTTTAGGGATTAAAAGGGTTTTAGAGTTTTTAGTAGTTTTTAAAGTTTTTATGGGGTTTTATGGTTTTTAGGTTTTTAAAATGATTTCAGGGTAACTATTGGTTTTAAGGTCATTTAGGTTTTTTAGAGTATTTTATGTTTTTAGGGTTTTTATGTGTTTTTAGGTTATTAACGTTTTTATGGTTTTTTGGGGTTTTTGGAGTTTTTTTATATTTTTTGGGATTTCTATGTATATTTTATGTATTTTTTTGGTTTTTAGGGATTTTGAGGTTTTTTGGGGTTTCTTATGGATTTTTTTAGAGTTTTAGGGTTTTTTACATATTTATGGATTTTTAGGTCTTTTATAGTTTTTTCGGGTTTTTAGGGATTTTGAGGGATTTTTTGTTTTTTAGGATTTTTATGTTTTTTATGAATTTTTGTTGTTTTATTTTATTTTTAGTTATTTTGGGGTTTTAACTTTTTTTTTATAATTTTTTTACATTTTTAGGTGTTTAAAGGTTTTTCACATTTTTAGTTGGTTTTTAGGGATTTTAATGGTTTTATAGGTTTTTAAAGTTTTTAAGGGAATTTAGGTTTTTTAGTATTTTTTTAGTTTTTTAGGGATTTTCATGGTTTTAAAGTGTTTTTAAAGGATTTTTGGGATTTTATAGGTTTTTTTCATTTTTAATGGTTTTAAGGATTTTAGTGTTTTTATTGTTTCTAGGGTTTTAAATGATGTTTAGAGTTTTTAGTTGATTTTAATTGTTTTACATATTTTTTGGTTTTAATTATTTTATGGTTTTTAGGGGGTTTGATAATATTTTAATGTTTTTAGGTTTTTTTAGGTTTTTTGGGGTTTTAAGTGTTTTTAGGTTCATATGGTTTTCTTATGTTTTTCAAGAGTTTTTAGGATTTTTTTGTTTTTATAGATTTTTTATGATTTCTTAGGATTTTTATGGGTTACTAGGGTTCTAATGATTTTGCTGGTTGTTATGGTTTTTTAGGATTTTATTATTTTTAGGCATTTTAAGGGTTTTAATTTTTTTAGGTTTTTAATGATTTCTCAGGCTTTTTCAGGGTTCTTATGTTTATAGGAATTAATTATAATTTTCATAGGTTTTTTTGGGTTTTTTAGGATTTATTTTTGTATAATTTTTTTTAATGTTTTGAGGGATTTAAAGATTTTTTTAGTGATTCTAGTTTTTCTTATGGGTTTCATTAGTTTTTATAATTTTTAATGTTTTTTCAATTTTTATGAAATTTAGTGGTTTTAGGTCATTTTTCAGATTTTTTTCATTATTTATGTTTTTAGGAATTTTATGTGTTTTTAGGTTTTTATGGTTTTCATAGGGGGTTGTAGGGTTTTTAGGTTTTTTATTCTTGGTATTTTTTAAGATTTTTTATTTTTTATGGTTTTAATTATTTTGATGGTTTTTTGGGTTTTTAGAGGTTTCAATGGTTTTATGATTTTTTGGGGTTTTAATGATTTTTTTAGTTTTTATCATTTTAAAGGGTTTTAGTGTTTTCTGAAAAATTTAAGGGTTCAATGTTTTTATATATTATAGTGGGTTTTAGGGTTTTTATTGGGTTTTAGTGTTTTTAGGGTTTTTAGTATTTTTTTGGGGTTTTATTGTTTTTAGGGTTTTAAGCATTTTTAGGGTTTTAGGGGTTTTATGTGTTTTTATGTTTATATGATTTTCTTAGTACTTTTCTAGGTATTATGGTTTTTTACATTTTTAGATACTTGTAAGGATTTTTAGAGATTTTATAGTTTTTAGGAGTTTTGAAGGTTTTTAGGGTTTTTTACTTGTCTCTTAGGGTTTACATTTTATATTTTTAGGGTTTTATGTTTTTAGAGTTTTTTATCATTTTTAGTGGTTTACAGAGTTTTTATAGTTTTCATTGGGTTTAAGGGTTTTATTGGATTTATTATTTTTAATATTTTTAGGGGTTTTATGGTTTTAATTGTTTTTAGGGTTTTAGGACCTTTTAAGTATTTTAGAATTTTTTGGTTTTTCAGGGGTTTTAATTTTTTTAGTTTTTAATGGTTTTCATATGGGTTTTTAGGGATTTTAGGTTTTTTTATGTTTTAAGTGTTTTTTAGGTTTTTTATTATTTTTAACTCTTTTTTTGTATTTTCAATAGTTATAATGTTTTTTTGGGGTTTTGAGGGGATTTAATGTATTTTTCGGTGTTTAGGGTTTTTATTATTTTGTAGGTTTTTATGGGTTTTAATTGTTTTTTGGTTTTCAAAGTTTTCTTATGGGTTTTTAGGGGTTTTTAGTTATTTTTTCATTTCAAGGATATTTAGTCCTTTTTAATAGTTTTATGGTTTTTAGGGTTTTTAGGGATTTTGATGGTATTTAGGGTTTTAAGGATTTTTGGGTTTTTATGGTTTATTTTGGGGATTTGGTATTTCTTGTGTGTTATTAGTGGTTTTTTAGGGGTTTTGGTTTTTAGTTATTTTAAGTGGTTTATGGTTTTAAGGGTTTTTAGGGTCTTTAAGGGTTTTTGGAATTTATGATTTATGTATTTTTAGGGTGTTTGTTAGTTTTTACTGTTTTTAGGGTTTTTAAGGATTTGAGGTTTTTTTGTAGTATTTAAGGATTTTATTATTTTTTGGGTGTTTTTTGATATTTTTTTAGGTTTCATATAACTTTTATGGTTTTTTAATGTTTTTAACATTTTTAAGGTTTAATGGGTTTCTATAATTTTTAGTTGGATTTTAGGGTTTTTATGGGTTTTTGTATTTTTAATGGTTTTTACGAGTTTCATGGGTTTTAGTGGTTGTTAGGTTTTTTAGTATCTTTTAGGGGTGTTTACTGTTTTTTTTATTTTTGCGGTTTTATTGGTATCTAAAGTGTTTTTATGTTTTTAAGGGTTTCTTATAGTTTTTCTAGGATTTTAGGGATTTTTATGTTTTTAGGTATTTTTGGGGGTATTAGAGGTTTTTTGTTTTTTTTGTTTTTAGTGTTTTCATTTATTTTTTTGGGATTTAATGATTTTTTATGTTTTTTAACGTTTTAAGGGATGTAAAGGGATTTTAGTGGTTTTAGTTTTTTATATGGTTTTAGATTTTTTATGGTTTTTAAGGGTTTTGTGGGTGTTATGGTTTCTGGGGATTTTCGATTTTCAGTGCTTTTAATTTTTTTATTTGAAATTTTAAGTGTCTTTAGGTTTTCAGGTTTTTATAGGTTTTTAAGGGGTTTTAGTTTTTTTTATGTTTTTTGGGATATTTATGGATTTTTTGTATTATTATGATAGTTTATGTTTTTAAGGATTTTCATGGGTTTTAGGGTTTTTATGGGTTTTTTGAGTTTGGGGGGGGGTTATTTTTTTGGGTTTATGTAGTTTTTTATAGTTTTTAACATTTTATGGGATTTAAAGGGTTTCAATATTATTTTAAGGGTTTTTATGGGTTTAAGCGTTTTTAGGTTCTTTATGGGTTTTAGGTGTTTTTGGGTTTTTGAGGACTTCTTTGGGGTTTTTAGGGTTTCTAGGGGTTCTAAAATTTATTGTCATTTTTAATTCTATTCTATATTTTTTATGGTTTTTATGGATTTTAGGGATTTTGAGGGGTGTTAGTGTTTTTAGGGTTTTAGTGTTTTTATGGTTTTTGTGTTTTTATAGATTTAATGTTTTTTATATTTTTTTATTATTTTAGGGGCCAAAAGTGGTTTTAGAGTTTTTATTGTGGTTTTAGATTTTTATGGGTTTTAGGGACATTTATGGTTTTTAGGGCTTGTTATATTTTTTAGGGTTTTTAAACTTTTTAATTTATTTGGGGTTTGAATCTTTTTTAGTGTTATTAATGTTTTATTATGCTTTTTCATGTATTTTGGGGTTTTTTTACATTTTTAGGGATTTTATATATTTTTTAGGATCTTTATGGTATTTAAGGTATTTAGGGATTTTAAGGGGTTAAAGGTTTTTTTTAGAGTTTTAGTGATTTTATGGTTTTATGGGTTTTACGGTTTTATGGTTTTTAGGGGGGTTTTCAAGGTTTTAGGGGATTTTATGGTTTTATGGGTTTTTATTGGTTTTTTGGTTTTTTATCATTGTTATGTTTTTAGGGGTTCTAATTTTTTTTTTCATTTTTTAGGGTTTTATGCATCTTTAAAGAGATTAGGGTGTTTTTATGATTTATATGGTTTTTAGGGTTTTTAGGGATATTGATGATTTAATGATTTTCAAGTTTTTATGGTTTTATTGGGGGTTTAGAGTTTTTTTTGAATCTGTAGGAATTTTAATGGTTTTAGTGTTTGTATTTTTTTTTGTTTTAAAGGGTTTTTATATTATTTTAGTGGGTTTTATGGTTTTTATGGGTTATTAAAATTTTTAGGATTTTTTGATATTTATGTTTTTTTGGGTGTTTTAGGGGTTTTTTTTGAATATTTTGGGTTTTAAGGTTTTTTAAGTTTTTATTTATTTTTATATTTTTTATATGGGTTTATGGTTTTGTACATTTTTAACGATCTAATGGGTTTTTATGATTTTTTTTGTTTTTAGGGGTTTTTATGTGTTTTTAGGGGTTTTAGGTTTTATTTTGTTATTTGGTTTTTAAATATATTAGGTTTTTATGATTTTCTTAGTTGTTTTCAGTGTTTTAGGGTTTTTTACATTTTTAGCAATCATTAGGAATTTTTTAGTATTTTTATGGGGTTTTAGAGTTTTTTGGGATTTTGATGGTTTAAGGGTTATTTTCAATATTTAGTTTTTTATACTTTTTGGTGTTTCTAGTTTTTTTGGGTTTTTTAATATTTTTAATTTTTTAGAGTTTTTTAACACTTTTAGTGGTTTAACATGTTTTTTGAGTTTTGGTGTGTTTTAGGGTTTTATGGGTTTTAAGGTATTTATAAGGTATTAGAGGATTTTAATAGTTTTCGGGTTTTTTGGGTTTTGAGGGTTTTCGCGTTTTGTTTGATTTTTATGGGTTTTAAGTGTTTTAGGTTTTTAAGAATTTCTATTGGTTTTTAAAAGTGTTTAGGGTTATTATTTTTTGGGGGTTTTAAAGATTTTTATGGGTTTTTTGGGGTTTTAGGGATTTTAAGGGGTTTAGGTGTTTTTGGGGTTTTGGGGTATTTATGGGTTTTCATGGCTATTGGAGAACTCCTCCTCTGTCGGGTACAGTGGGCATGTCGCGACACCGAGGCACTTCTCACTAACCTTAGACTGCTGAGGTACTCCTCCTATCGATTACCGTGGGTCTGCTGCCAACTACCAGGTGCTCCGTCCGCTGAGGGTTAGCCGCCAAATACCAGGCGCTCCCCCTAATAGCTTACAAAGGTACTCCTCCTGTCGAGTACCGCGGGTCTGCTACCAACTACCAGGCACTCCGTCCACCATGGTTCTGCTGCCAAATACTGGGCGCTCCCCACTGGGCTAGTCGAATCACTCCGAGTCAAATCGGTCAAGCAGTCATCAGGTCTATCAGCTACTAGGTCTTTGCACTCTGCCTGCTCGTTTCCAGGAGGATCTGCTACATGAGCTACTGGTCGATACTCCAAGTGAAACGAAATATCACATGGAAGTACCTCAAAGTAACTCCACATTATAGGGTTCACAATGCAATAGAAGATGCCTCAATCGGACGCCCGATAGGTGAGTTATTAGCCTTTTAGTCCCGGGGGCCCGGTTGGTTTTGTGTACAAACCAACCTTACCATATCTCAAATATACCCCGAACTTCGGTGGGGTATTCTCAAAGGGATGGCTTCGTTCCAAGAATAATTGTGTTGCTGACGGTTCATCAAACGGACGCCCGGAACCCGAGTTATGGGCGATTAGGTGTAATCGGGTCTGACGGGTTCATGTCTGGTCCGACCTAGTTGGACCAACCCGATCTGACCCGATCCAGGTCCGGACCGGGGTCCCACCCGGTCCGTGGGTCAGACCAGGCACGAAGGGGCGGCCCGACCCGAAGGTACGACCTGACCTGAAGGTACGGCCCGACCCGTGGGGGCGGCGAGGCCCGAAAGAGGCCCGACCCTACAGCCCGCGTGGCCGGGTGGCAGCCCACGTGGCCTAGCTGGCCGCCCCGCGTGGACTGGTTGGATGGCCCGTGTGGCCTGGCTGGCCACGCATGGGAGGGGGGGGTGTCGTACCCACCATTGTCTGAAACGGCCAGCGCGAGGCGCCAACCCCTTGTAACCGCGGGACCCGAAGGGTCCTTCCTGTACGTGCACTGGGGGCCGGCTCAGCCGGCCGCCCTCTCCTATCTGCTACGGCCTATGGCCGCAGTCCTACACCACCGGTGTGGCCCGACAGCGTCGTGGCCCACCCTGGCTGCGGCTCCCTCATGCTCCATGCGGCGCGACGACGCCGCACCGCCGTCCGACTACAGCGACCCTTCCTTCCGGTGCGGTGAGACGACATCGCGCCCCTTCGGCACCGACGCGGCCCACCTAGCTGCGGTTTGATTCTTTTCACGGCATGGCAGTGTCGCGCCCTTGTGGGGATCCAATGGCCTTACGACTCCAGCTTCTTCGCAGTCGGCGCGTTGTCGGACACCGCATGTACCGCCTCCGTCGTCATCAAACAAGAACCAACCAAAGGGGAGGGTCGGGCCGTGTTCGTGCGGTCTGAACCCTCCTTCTTTCAGTGATAATCATTTGGTTCTATACCAGAAATTTGTACAACGAAGAATGAGTACAAAAAAATTCAATCCCCTACCTCGATTTCCTTCGTTGACGAAGTTGCGGGAAGCGGATGTCGTTCCGTTGACTTTGGGTAGAAGACGAGAAGTTGAGGAGGAAGGATTCGGGAACAAGAGTCGAGATGATGTCTTCGATGTTCTTATTAGGTGGCAGTGTTTCCTCTACATGCTCCAGTTGAAGAGGGAGAAGACGGTGCTTGTCGTTCTTCAGTGGAAGGAGCGTTCTTCACGTTCTTCATTGAGAGGATGAAGTTATCTCTCAAGCCCCACCCAACTGAATTATGCCAACACCAAATATAATAGACATACTATTATTTAAATGGTTGGAAAGAATTCAAAAGAATTCAAAATGGAGCTAATTAATTAATTTCAATGGTCTAAATAATTAATTGTGAGGAGTTCGCACATTAAAGAAAAGGGGGAAGGTGGAGAGTTTAACCCACATAAATGTGGGTTAGAGGTGTTTCAAAAATTAATCGGGAGTTAGAAGAGTTAATAAACTCATGTGGGCCCTACTAAAAAAAATCCTCCCAAGGGAGGTTATGTGTGGGTGGCCCCCACCACTAACCTCTACTTGGACGTTTTAACCACCATAAAAAAAAATAAGTTAAGTCTTATTTTTATTTAATTTTATTTAAAAACGCCAAAAACTATCTTCCACTCTCGTTAAAATGCAACTGCCGTGACAGTCTCACTAAGAAATCCCCAATGCTACGAGTTCAACGGTGCCCTCAGAATTCAGTTCCGAGCACCGGTTCAAATGATATAAAATCCCGCTCGTACATTTACTGAAAATACCTGAAAAAAACTTCAGAAATTGATTCCAGACACACCAGGCCTCGGAATCAAGAGACATCAGAAACTAAGGACTTGTAAAATTCCTATGTATTAAAAAAAATTCCACAGCAAATATGGGTCTTTACATTCTCTCCACTGCAGGGATTTATGTCACTATAAGCTATAACTCGAACTAAGGGAACAAATGGGGGTACTGAGCACGCATCTGAGCCTCCCGCTCACATGTGATCTCCTGCAGGTTCCTGTGCTACCAACGAACGCGCACCAGAGGTATCGACTGTCCGCGTAGGACCCGCTTCTGTCGATCCTCAATCTCTACTGGGACCTCTGTGAATGTCGCCCCATTATCGATGTCCAGCTCTCCATGGTCGATGATGTGGGAAGGTTCATGCATGTATCTCTTCAGTTGAGATACGTGGAAGACGTCGTGCACCCGGTTCAACTGAGGTGAAAGAGTTAAGTGGTAAGCCACCTCGCCTACTCTATTGAGAACCTGGAAAGGTCCGATGAATCGTGGAGATAACCTGCCGCCTCAGCCAAATCACTATAGACCTTGTCAAGGTGAGACCCATAGAAATACTTGGCCTCCATCCGCGAACTCCAGATGTATCCATCTTCTGTAAGCATATTATTTCGGCCAACTCCGTGCAGTCTTCATCTATTCCTGGATGATCTGCACCTTCTCCATGGTAGCCCGTACCATCTCTGGTCCCACTAGTGCTAACTCCCCTGGGTCTGTCCAGCACAATGGCGATATGCAAGGTCGACCATAAAAGGTCTCAAAAGGTGCCATACCGATGGTGGAGTGATAACTGTTGTTATAGGAAAACTCCACCAAAGGAAATTGATCTTCCCAGCTGCGACCGAAGTCGAGGACACATACATGAAGCATGTCCATGAGGGTTTGTATGGTCCTCTCGGTCTAACCATCTATTTGAGGATGGAAGGAAGTGATCAGATGTAGTTGTGTCCTGATAGCCTCCTACAACACCGTCCATAGCTAGAAAGTAAACCGTGTGTCATGGTCGGAGACAATAGAAGAATGTACTCCATGAAAACACACTATCTCCTACACATATATGTGTCCTAATCTCTCTACTAAACCCTACTCTCGGATTGGTAGGAAGTGGGCCGAATTTGTGAGTCGGTCAATGATCACCCAAATAGAGTCATGACTCCTGGATGTACGTGGAAGACCTATCAGGATGTCCATGGATATCCCATCCCACTTCCACTCTGGGACCTCTAAGGTCTATACCAAGCCTGCTGGTACCTGGTGCTCCGCCTTCACTTGCTGAAAAGTGAGGCATCGTGAGACAAACTTCACTACCACCTTCTACATGCCTGGCCATCAGTGCTGTCGTCGAAGGTCCGTGTACATATTCTCCACTCCTGGGTGTACCGCTAGAGAGGAAGTGTGGAACTCCCTCAACACCTCCTCATGAAGTGCAACTAGTACCATGGTACGTCCTATGAAGAGGATGACATGCTCCCCACCTTCAAAAAACCCATCAGGTTCCTGCCATGTGGATATCTGAGCACGCCGCGTCTCACAGTCAGCGTCCCCATGCTGCTCCTTCCTGACTTACTGAAGAAGTGGAGGAGTGACTGTGAGAGACTATAGTAAGGTTTCCCCATCCCTATACACAAAGGATATCTATAAGGCAGCTAGCTGCTCTGTCGCCTCTCCTTGCAGCTAAATACCAGATCTCCTATAGAGAGCATCTACTACAACGTTCCCCTTCCCAGGAGTATAGACTATCTCAAAGTCATAGTCCTGGAGGAACTCAAGCCATCGTCTTTGTCTCAGGTTCATGTCCTTCTGAGAGAAGATATACCTAATACTCTTGTGATCAGAGTATACAGTAAAACATTCTCCCATCAGATAGTGTCACCACATCTTCAAGGCGAAGACCACTGCTTCTAACTCCAGGTCATGGGTATCGTAGTTCTGCTCATGCTGTCTCAAATGCCGAGAACCATACACGATCACAACTCGATCCTGCATCAGTACACACCCAGGTCCAGTCCCTGATGCGTCGTAGTAGACTACGTACCCTACACCTTCCTCTAGAAGCCTCAAAATGGGAGCACTAGTCAGCCTCTGACTTAGCTCCTGAAAGCTCTACTGGAATCTCTCTGACCACATGAAGGGTTTCCCCTTCTTCGTTACGGCTGACAGTGGTGCTGCAACTCTGAATAAGTTTGGAACGAATCTCTGGTAGTATCCAGCCAAACCCTGAAAACTCTGTACCTCCATCACACTTCTAGGTGGATCCCAAGAAAGTACTCCTTCGATCTTCGCTAGATCCACTGCAACCCCAGCCTCCGAGATGACATGTCCCAAGAAGTGAACCTCTTGAATCCAAAATCGGCACTTTGAGAGCTTACCATAAAGCCGGTGATCTCGGAGTGTGTCTAGTAATACCTACAAATAGTAGGCATGCTCCTCCTCAGTAGTCGAGTAGATCAAAATGTCGTTGATGAAGACCATGACAAAGCGATCGAGGTAATTTTAGAAGATCCTGTTCATGATACACATGAACACTACTGGAGCATTGGTTATTCCGAAGGGCATAAACAAGAACTCATAGTGTCCGTATCAACACCTTAAGGTCATCTTCTGCACATCCTCATCCTAAAATATAAGTTGTTGATAGCCTGATATGAGGTCTGTCTTTGAGAACCATCTTTCTCCCTTGAGCTGATCAAATAGGACGTCAATCCTCGGGAGTGGGGATTTGTTCTTCACGGTCACCTGGTTCAGGTGATGGTAGTCGACATAGAGCCTCAATCTCCCATCCGCCATCTTGGCGAACAGAATCAGGGTTGCCTTGGGAGAAACACTGGGTCGGATGAATCCTTTTCCCTGTAAGTCCTCCAGCTGTAGCCACAACTCAAGAATCTCCACGGGATCCATTCGATATGATGGGGTATATATTGGTGCCATCATAGGGTACATATCAATGTACAAGTCCACCTCTCTATGAGGAGGTAGACCTGGGATGTCCTCAGGTAAAACATCTGCGTACTGGTCCACCACTACTTGATAAGTCAAACACTTAACATCAACTGCTCCGAGGGTAAGTCATGCCAACCGGTGAGTGATCAGATGCACCCTCCTCCGAGTATGTCCATCCTGTGCTGCAAAGTCTCCCTTCTTTCCGGTGAAGGTAAACCTTGTCCCATCCATACAGACACACCACACTTTGGGCCTAATACAGTGGATCTGATCATGGAATATAAATAACCAGTCCATACACAAGATAACGTTTTAAGGCCTTGACGCCTCTATGAGGAGATCCCAGCTGAAGCTATCACCTCCTAGAGTAAGCTCACGCTGCAGTCACCGGTGCGTAATCATCGAGTCTTCTCCCATAGGATTCTCTAGCCGTAAGGATTGAGCCAATGGCTCTGTCAGAATCTCTGAGCACCGAACGAGGGCAATGGCTATGAAAGAGTGACTGGAAACTATGTCTATAAGAACTACATCTAAGGTGGAGTAGACACATATCGTACCTCGAATCATCTCTGGAGAGCCATGGCCGTATGCCTCAGGTTCCTGGAGCTGAGATCTCCCCTTTCCACCTGCTCCCTGTGGTGAGGGTGGACCTCCTGGTTGTGGTGGTGGCAACACCTCGATATGTCGTACACCTCCAGTTGCTCGACCAACTCCTCTGCCACATCCGCCTCCGCCCTGCGGACCGCCTCGATCAAATCTCTACCTCTGCCTGGGAGGTCCCTCAACTGTCTGCTGATCATTAGAGTGGCGGGTCGAACAGTCACGATCCATGTGACCAAGCCTGCCGCATGAGTAATACTATCCGCTCCTGGCATGTCTGGCTCTGTCTCCACTCTGGGTGTCCTGCACAACTGATCCTGAATCATGCGTTCGACCACCTGTAGGTCTGGTCCTCTTGGACCTCTTCCTCGACTGTCTACTGCCAGCTGTAGAAGACTCCGCTACAAGTTGACAAGTAGTGGGTCTCGCTATAGGAGACTGCTCAGCAAGGAAACGGTACAATAGGAGTAATCTATTAAACACCCCCATCTATGTCGGGATGTTGTGGGAGATAACCGAAACTCTAATATCTCACCTAAGTCCCAACTCAAAGGTCTGGGCCCTAATGAATCGGTCACGTACCATATCAGTGGAGTAGTACGAGAGGCAGGTGAACCTTGCTGAGTACTACTCCAACGTCCTGATACCTTGTTGTAGATGCGGTATCTCCTATATCCGCACCGCTCGAAGGGTTCCTAGTACAAACTCCACCCAAAATAGGCCCTCGATGTCTGCCCATAGAAGTGTCACCTCGTCATGCATCTGGAGCATCAGGATCCACTATCTGCCTGCTGCTACATGAAGGGGGCTGGAAACAAGGACCACCATGAAGTCTGCTGGTGTCCTTAGTAGCCTAAAAACTATCACCCCAACCACCAGCCAATCCTCAACTGCCTCTAAGTCCATCTATCCCTGGATCCTGGGTGGCCTCTAGCACTAGAACTCGTTCAGCGCGCTCAAGTGGCATGAAATCTCTGCTGCTGGGGCTGGTGGAATTGGTGGCCCAATGGAAAGTAGTACGACTGGTGCCTCTACTGGTGCCTCAACTGGAAGAGGGACCTGTACAGAGGCATAATCTCTTGGTGGGCTGTTAGTGTGTATAACTCTAGGGGCTCAAACTGGTCGTCCATGGGGAGGCATATGGAAAGAAAAGATGCGATGCGGTCAAAAGACTAAACCTGGTGAGCTGACCTGGTTGATTTAACTTAATGAAAACTTTTGAAAACACACACGCAATCGGTGTTTTTGTGCACTGAGTCAGAAATCAATAGTCAGGGTCCTGGTATATGGATACATCGACCGTAGCACCAACACTAGACTCCCTAAACTAAAGACCACAATCAGTACCCTTAACACTATTGATTCACAGAAAAGAAATATCAGAGTCCTAAGTTCTATAGTAGAACCAACTCCTCTGATACCAATTTTTCACGACCTGTCCCCCAGGGCCTGTGTCCTAACTACACCAAGCCCGCCTTCCATATGACAGGGGTTGGAGACTAGCACCAAAGGCGTAAATCCCTATAACTAGGAAGACATTGCCTTTATAAAATGTAAACACACACAACCAGAGTACAAGTGAAAGCAAACACTAAGTAAAAACTGTATAACAAAAGACGTGTTGGAAAGTAAAAGGGTCCAGAAATACAAGCCCAACAATAAAGTAAAAGGAAAATAAAAAACAAGTAAAATTAAAAGACAAACAGCTGGAAGGTGTCTAGCAGCTCCTGGATCGTCCACCGCAGATCCTACCAGAAGGGTATGTACAGATAGCCTCCTCAGTGCTCCAAGTCCGTCCGTCTCCTCTGGGTACCATCTCATCGTGAGGTCCACCTCCGGGTACCGTCTAGTCCTTGCACACTCTGCCTCGGTCAGCGATGTCCGTCATCTGTATCCAACACAAAGAGGTGCGGGCATAGCCCATATAGGGTTGAGTATAACACTACTCAATAGGGACCTCGAGACCCTCAAGTTCTCACAAAATTCAACAAGTATAAACCAAAAAGTATGAAATAAATGGATAACCATTACTTAGGTACATGACTATAAATATACCTATGTTCTCAAGTAACCCATCTCAATCATGAGGAAAACATGAAGGTCATTGACTCAGCTCAAACCAGGATTTTCATTAACGAAACCATGGCTGTTGTAGTACTCCTCCTATATCGAGTACAGTGGGCCTGTCGCGACACTGAGGTGATTCTCAATAACCTTGGACTACTGAGGTACTCCTCCTATCGAGTACCACGATTCTACTACCAACTACCAGGCGCTCCATCCACTGTGGATATGCCGCCAAATATCGGGCGCTCCCCTAATAACCTACAAAGGTATTCCTCCTGTTGAGTACCATGGGTCTGCTTCCAACTAATAGGCACTCCGCCTACCATGGGACTTCTGCCAAATACCTGGTTCTCCCCACTGGGCTAGTTGAATCACTCCGAGTCGAATCGGTCAAGCAGTCATCAGGTCGGTCAACTACTAGGTCTCCGCACTCTGCCTGCTCGTTTCTGGGAGGATCCACTCCACAATCTAGTGGTCAATACTCCAAGTGTCACAAATTATCATGTGGAAGTATCTCAAAATAATTCCACATCATAGGGGTCTCAACGCAACAGACGGAGCGTTAATCGGATGCTCGGTCTGTGAGTTATTAGCCTTTTAGTCTCGGGGGCCCTATTGGTTTCATGTGCGAACCAACCTGACCATATCTCAACTACACCCCGAACTCCTGTGAAGTATTTTCAAAGGGATAGATTAATTCCAAGAATAATGTATCTGCTGATGGTTCATCAAACGGATGCATGTTGCCTGAGTTATGGGCGATTATGTGTAATCGGGTCTGATGGGTTCGGGTCCGGTCCGACCTAGTTAGACCGACCCGACCCGACCCGACCCATGTCCGGACTGGGGTCTGACCCAGTCCGTGGGTCTGACCTGACCCAAAGGGGCAGTCCAACCTGGAGGGGCGGCCCGACCTGAATGTATGGCCTGACCCAAGGTACGGCCTGACCTGTGGGGGCGGCCCGACACGAAAGCGGCCCAGCCCAGAAGCGGCCCAACCCGAAGGGTGGCCCGGCGGCCCGCATGGCCTGGTGGCGGCTGGCGTGGCCTGGATGGCCAGCCCGTGTGGCCTGGCTATCCACATGTGGGAGGGGGGTGCCACACCCCCCTTTGTCCGAAATGGCCAGCACGAGGCGCCGACCCCTGGTAATTGTGGGACCCAAAGGGTCCCTCCTGTAGCGCACACTGGCGGTCAGCTCAGTCGGCTTCCCTCTCCTATCCACCGTGGAATATGGTCGCGGTCCCGCACCACCGGCATGGCGCAAAAGTACCGCGACCCACCCTGGCCGCGGCTCCTTGCTGCTCCATGCGGCGCGACTACGCCGTGCCCCAGTCCGACCGCCCCGACCCTCCTGGCCGCGACCCTTATTTTCGGTGAGGTGCAATGGATCTGCACCCCTCCGGCACCGCAGCACCCCGCCTGGCCCCAGTTCGGTTCTTTTCACAGCACGGCGGTGCCGTGCCCTTGTGGTGACCCGTGGGCCTTGCGCCGCCGGCTTCTTCGCGGCCTTTCACCGACGACTTCTTCGCGGTCGGCACGTTGGCGGTTGGTGCATGTACTGCCTTCGTCATCATCAAACAAGAACCAAAAAAAGGGGAGGGTCAGGCCGTGTTCATGTGGTCCGAACCCTCCTTGTTACAGTGATAATCATTTGGATCTCATACCAGAAATTTGTACAAATAATAACGAGTACAAAACAATTCAAACCCCCTACCTCGATTGTCGCTCGTTGAGGAAGTCGCGGGAAGCAGACGTCGTTCCGTTGACCTCGGTTAGAAGACAAAGAAGTCGAGGAAGAAGGATTCATGGAAGACTAGTCGAGATGACATCGTCAGCATTCTACTTGGGTGGCAGTGTTTCCTCTACTTGCTCCGGTTAAAGAGGGAGAAGACGGTGCTCATCGTTCTTCAGTGGAAGGAGCGTTCTTCACATTCTTCATTGGGAGGGTGAAGTTCTCTCTGAATCCCCGCCCAAATTAATTATGCCAAATCCAAAAATAGTAGACATAATATAATTTTAATGGGTGGAAGGAATTCAAAAGAATTCAAAATGGAGCTAATTAATTAATTGAAAGGGTTTAAATAATTAATTGTCAGAGTGTTGGAACATTAAAATAGAGGGGGAAGGTGGAGAGTTTAACCCACATAAATTGGGGGGTAGAGTTGTTCCAAAAATTAATGGGGAGTTAGAATAGTTAATAAACTCATGTGGGCCCCGCTAAATAAAATCCTCCCAAGGGTGGTTATATGTGGGTGCCCCCACCACTAACCTCTACTTGGAGGTTTTAACCACCATAAAATAAAAATAAGTTAAGTCTTATTTTTATTTAATTTTATTTTAAAAACCCCAAAAAATATCTTCCACTCTCATTAAAACACAACTGTGGTGAAGGTCTCACTAAGAAATCACCAACGCTGCGAGTTCAACGGTGCTCTCAAATTTTAGTTTTGAGCACCGGTTCAAAATATATAAAATCCCGCTCGTACATTTACTGAATGTACCAAAAAAAAACTTCCAAAATTGATTCTGAGCACACTAGGCCTCGGAATCAAGTGCATTCGGAAACTGAGGACTCATAATATTACCATATATTAAAAAAAATTCCATAGGAAATATGGGTCTTTATATGGATTTTCTATGATTTATGGTGTTTTTTTAGTTTTTTAGGGTTTTATGTTTTCTTAAAGTTTTATAATGTTTGTAGGAGTTTACAAAGATTTTAGAGTTTCTAGTTATTTTTACTATTTTTATAAGTTTTATGGTTTTAATTTTTTTAGGTGTTTTTATGGTTTTTAGTGTTTTATGGTATTTAGGGTTTTTAGGGTTTTTAACATTTTTATGTTTTTAAGGGTTTTCAGGGTTATTATGTTTTCAAGGAATTCTTTGGGTTTTTAAGATGTTTAAGTGTTTTTAGGTTTTTTTGGTTCTTATGGATTTTTGGGGATTTTTATGGGTTTTTAGGTTTTTAATGATTTTGAGGGTTTTTAGGTTTTCATATATTTTTTTTATTTTTATGGTTTGTTTTGTTTTTGGGTTTTTAACGGTTTTAAGGGTTTTAGAGTTTATTAAAATTTTAATGGTTTAAAGGGTTTTTAGAGTTTTTAGTGGGTTTTGGGTTTTATGGTTTTTAGGGGGTTTTATGGTTTTTCAGGATTTTTAGAGGTTTTGAGGTCTTTTAGGGGATTTAGTGTTTTCTTGGGTTTTAGGGGTTTTATGAGTTTCTTGTTTTTTGGATTTTCTTAAGGGTTCTGAGTGTTCTTTTTGTTTTTTACTTCTTACAGTTTGTAGGTATTTTTTAGGATTTGGATTTGTTTTTAGGGATTTTAATGATTTCGAGGGTTTTTTGGGTTTATTAGGATTTTTTTTGTTTTTATGGTTTTTAACTTTTTTTGTTTTTAGGGGGTTTATGTGTCTTTATGTTTTTATGATTTTCAAAGGGATTTTCTTGGTTTTTAGGGTTTTTTATGTTTTGGGGGATTTTGAGGGCCTTTTAGTATATTTGTGGGTTTTTATGGTTTTATGGATTTTGTCTATTTTATAATGATTTTAGGGTTTTAAATATTTTTATGGTCTTTAGTATTTTTATGGTTTTTAGGGATTTCATGGTTTTTAGGGTCTTTTAGGGTTCTTTGAATTTTCAGGGATTTGGGTAGAAGAGGTGTGAGGCCAGGCTATTCCTGACCCCCTCAAAATTTATTATTACGAAAAAAGACGCAGCAGACAAGGGATGGAAGGGGTCAAATGACCCACTCCAAAAAAAACCCTTAACAAACCCAAAACCAATAAACCCAAAGAAAAAACTCACACAAGAACAAGAAAAGTGCAAAACTAGAAATGATCCCAATAGAAGTCTCAGCCAAATAGCAATCAACAACCGGTATCAAGACCATAAACCAACACTTCAACACCACCCAGCTAATCAAAAACCAGAATCCAGTATCCCGATTTCCAGCATCCAGTGTCTACTATCAAAGCATGTTCACCATCAGCAATGCATAACCACCAGCACCAGATGCATACACATCCCCACCATCATCCAGCACCAACATAGAGTCCCAACCAAGCCACCCACCACCCTCTACAACTTTATGAATCCAAGCAGCATCCATCAACCAACAACTCAGATTCTTGTATTCGAGGCCTCTTATCCTAGCATCTTTCACCATGCCACACCTAGATGTACAACAGACAACACAACACCACCAACGCCCATGCTCAGAACCAACCACTTCATCAAATCCAAGCCCAGTATCAGATAGAATCTAGAGCCACCACCATCCCACAACATAGTTTTCACACCCATCACCTCTTTTAATCACCAAATAGCTGCTAGCGCCCCACATTAGATCTAGCAGCCAGCACCAACAATGATTCAAAAACAATCCATCAACACCTCCTAACCATCAGCAACCAAAGACCCGCTAATTAGTTAGGAATATATCATTAATGAATTTTTTAAGGAAATATACTGAGTCTATTAGGTTTACATGTTTTCAAATTGGCTTGTTAAATTCTTCCAATGCCATTTTTTTCATCTCATTGAAAAACATTACTATATAATTTTGGCGAGATGGTCATTTTTTTAGGGGATGTTCCAAAAAAGTTCCCAAATAGACGCCATATTTATATCCTTACACTGAGTCACCTAATATTATAGTATAGCACAGTTTCTATGTGTTACCACTTCAGTTTTTTAAACAAGATGACATGTTTTTGATTTCCATTCTAATTGGAAATCCTTTAAACTTGCAATGAAAAATCATTCAAGACCCTTGGTTGTGAGGGTTTGTTCTGATATTGACATTTCCCAAGACCACCCACACCAGATCTAGATTAAAAATTTAAATGTTGGGTTCTTTCAAGAAGTTCCATATAAAAACCTACCCTATTATTGCATTTCCTAGCTTACACATGGTCACTATTTAAAGGAATATAGAAATATGGTAGTATGAACTTTGGATCATAAATTATCAAGGGTTGATAAAGGAGAAAAAAATAGACTCGGAAGAGTGCAATGTTACACAAATAGTTATTTCTATCCCTTATCAGGTTCAATATCCACTTAGAGGAAGAAATAAAGCTAATGAAATGTCTATTAAGGAGAAGACTTGTGATATGAAGAATGGTCAAACTGGGAAATATTCAAGGAATTCATTTGAGCAGAATAACCTTTTGGTTTTTGTTAATAATGTTCACATACCACTAGGTGACACTACTGATTCCCCCACACTAACGAAAGATTAGGTGGAACCTAGTGAATCTCATAAATCATATCAAGTGGAGGAAAGAATTTTCCACTCTAATTATTGTGAGTATTCACATGATCTATGCGGTCAATTATGTTATATTAATGATGATTACTGGAATTAGAGTATTAGTAAATATAAAAAAATTATTATTGATTTGGATGGATTCATTAATCCAAACCCCAAAAAGATTCGGAAATGTATATATTACTATAATATCAAGTAAAAAATGTTACTAGTTATTTAGAGACTTATAGGAAGGATAAAAAAAATATTCCTCCTTGGACTAAGGTTTATTGACAGATTATTACACCCTCTGATGAAAATAATTCTAAAGACACTAATGTTAATAAAAAATCCATCCTAGATCTGACTGATGAATACCAGTTTGAGGAGGATGTGTCATAAACACTGGGATATTGGATGGATGAGCTAGATACAACAGTTATCTGAAGATATATGAAAGGTGAAGTTACCATGGATATTTACCTTAAAATCAGAAAGCGAATGTTCATTATGTTGGTAGAGAAAATTAATAGAAATCATGAATTTAATTTTAATGTAATTACAAGGAAATGGGTTCCATTTATTTATCCCATGTTTAAATATTGCTCGCTTGGTATTTCAATGCTTAAAAAGGCCTCTTAGAATGGCAATTATTTTTTGATGTTTTATGGGATGGTTTCTATTATGAATTAAGTTTGTGTTAAGGATTCATGTTTTGACTGATGATTTCTTTGAACCAGATCCACAAGATGAAGAATGATTGGAATCTGCATTCTATTGATGGATATTTTTCTACTCTAATGATACTACTATTGAAATATTTCACTACGTGGAATCCTATTGATGGAATGATATTCATTTATTTCTACTGGATGATATATGAACTTGTTTAATAGTCTAGTTTTGTATATATTTGTTTCTTATGTTGTTTGTTTTCTATGGTTTCATTCTTCACTTTATGTATTCTTCCTATGATGATATGTTGGTGGTTTTATTCGGATCCATATCAGATGTGTTTCATTTGAACACATGAATTATCACTTGAAAGCAAGGGATTCATACCTGGGAAAATAAAGCTATTAATCAATATGTTGGCTTAATTTTTATCTTTTAGAAAGTATATGAAGTTACTAGTGAGGATAAAAAAAGTAGAAAATGTGCTCTTTGAGTGTAATAGAACATGATATGTGTCTATTTGGGGTTATTTTACCATATACAGGAGGTGGACCTAGAAATAACCATACTTCTTCTTCTCACAATCATCCATAAGAGATTTTCCATACTCCACCTGAAGGTATAAAAGGAAAAAGGTGCTTTTTCTATTGATTATAATCATCTTCTTTTCAATTTTTAATTTACCAGATATCATAGATCTCAAATTCCTGATATAGGACCATCTAGGATGTTTTGAAATTATGATGAATATAAAGATAATTCCTGAGTACTCTGAACTTTTTTAATGTCCACATATCCATTGTTTCATTCTTTTGGATCTCTTATAGGAGTTTTAAAGGAATTATTATCCACACTGAGTGAAGAACAGATCAATTGGAGAGCTGGAGTTCATATGATACTTTTGTAGATTCATGTATCACTACCATGGGATTTTTTAGCTATATATTAGGATATCATGAGTAGAGACTTGAAATAGCATCTTCTACTAGTTTCTCTTATGATTTTTGTTTCATGTTAGGTTTTCTTATTATCTCTTTTATTTCCTTGTTCGTGTAATCTAATTACAACTCATGTTTTGATTGTATACTTCACTTTCATTAATTAATTTTTGAGGGCTATGGTTTGGGAAATAAAATCAAGCCTCAATTTGTTTGCTTAAGTGTTTTAGGGTTTTAAGGTTTTCTTATGTGTTTTCATCATTTTTATATTTTTTTTGTTCTTCATGATTTTTTTGGTTATTTTAGTATTTTGATGGTATTTTAATGTTTTTAGATATTTTGAGGTTCTTTAGGGTTTTCAGGATTTTATGGGTTTTTATGTTTTTTAATGCTTTTAGGGGTTTTAAGTGTTTTTAAGTTTTAAAATTTTTTTACAGGTTTTTATTTTTTTATAGATGTTGTGGGATCTTTTGGATTTTTATGGGGTTTTAGGGACCCTGAGGGGTTTTAATATTTTTAGGGTTTTTTGGGTTTTTAGGGAATTTTTATTTTTTATGGTTTTTAATTTTTTTTTTGAATTTTTCAATTTTTTGAGGGTTTTAAAATGTTTTTATAGTTTTAGGGGTTTTATTGTTTTTAGGGATTTATGGTGTTATTATGGTTTTCATGTTTTTAGTTTTTTTTTTGTTTTTTGGGGGTTTTTTATTACTTTGGTTTTTAATGTTTTCATAGGAGTTTTCAGGGGTTTTAGGAATTTTTAATTTATTAGGGAATTTTAGTGATTTTTAACATTTTTATGTTTTTTTCACTTTTTAGGGAATTTTATGGGGTTTAGTGTTTTTAGGGTTTTTAGGGGTTTTATGGATTCTTTGTGTTTTAGGGGTTTTTTCTTATGGGTTTTAATTTTTGTTAGAGTTTTATTAATGTTTTAGGGGATTAAAGTGGTTTTTAGTTGGGGTTTTTTAGTTTTATGGGGTTTTTGATTTTTTTTAAGGATTTAAGGATTTTTAATAATGTATATGGTTTTATGGATTTTTATGTATTTTAGTGGTTTTATAATTGGATTGTTTTTATGGATTTAAATTGTTTTTTGGTTTTTATGGTTTTATTATGGGTTTTCAAGGTATTTATCATCTTTTATGTTTTAATAATTTTTATGGATTTTTTTTCATTTTTAGGGGTATTTAATATTTTAAGGGTTTTTACAGTTTTCATGGTTTTTTTTGGATTTTTAGGGTTTTTTTAGTGTATTTATGTTTTTTAGAGTTTTTAAATATTTTTATAGGTTTTATGGGTTTTAGAGTTTTTAGTCATTTTTTGGGAATTTATGGTTTTTATGGTTTTAATCATTTTAGGGGGTTTTATGGTTTTTTTTTGGTCTTTTTGGGTTATTATCTTTTTTTTAACTTTCAGGGGTTTAAAATGTTTTTTTAAGGTTTTCTTTAAGGTTTTCATTGTTTTTATGGATTTTTACATTTATAGGTATTTATAGGTATTTTTTATAATTTTTATGAATTTTTGGGTTTTTATATATTTTGATGGTTTTTATGGTTTCTAGGGTTTTAATCATTTTTAGGGTTTTTTGGGGCTGAGGTGTATTTAGGTATTTATGTACTTCATATGGATTTTCAATGTTTTTTTGGTTTTGTACATTTTTTAAGGATTTTTCTGGTTTTTTTAATTATTTTTTGGATTATTACGTTTATTTGGATTTTTAGGAATTTTGAGGGATTTTACGGGTTTTTTGGGTTTCAATGAGTTTTTTAGAGTTTTTCAACATTTTAGTGGTTTAAAGGGGTTTAAAAAAATTTTAGTGTTTTTTGTCGATTTTTTTTGGGTTTTTATGGTTTCTTAATTTTTTGGGGCTTCTTAGGTTTTTAAGGATTGTTATGTTTTTAGGGTTTTAGGGGTTTTAGTATTTTTTAGGTTTTTACGGGTTTTTAGTGTTTCTATGTTTTTATGGGTTTCTCAGTTTATTTCCACGTTTTTAGGGTTTTTAAGTTTTTGGGTACTTTTACGGATTTTTAAAAAAATTTATTGTTTGTTATGGATTTTTGGGATTATAAGGGTCTTTAGGGGTTTTATATATTTTTAGGTTTTTTTGTTTTTAGTATTTTTTAGGTTTTTAGAGTTTTTTATTATTTTCTAGGGATTAAAGGTTTTTTGGAGTTTTTAGTGGGTTTTAGTGTTTTTATGGGTTCTTAAGGGTTTTATCATTTTTAGGGGTTTAGGGTTTTTAGTATTTTTATAGTTTTCGGCGTTTTTAGGTTTTAAGGGTTTTATGTGTTTTTAGGTTTTTAAAGTTTCCTGTGTTTTTAGGAATTTTTAAATTTTTAGGAATTTTTTTGGGATTTTTATGTTTTTTATGGTGTTTAGGGATATTTAGAGGTTTTAGGATTTTTAGGTTTTTCTGGTTATTTTGGGGGTTTAGGGGGTTTTAGTTTTGAGGTTATTTATGGTATTTAGATTTTTTTAATATTTTAGGGGTTTAGGGTTTTCAAATTTTTAAGTAGTATTTCATTTTTTGGGGGGATTAGGGTTTTTATGGTTGTTAGAGGTTTTTATTGTTTTCAGGGTCTTTTAAGGGTTTTAGATATTTTTAGGTTTTTAGGGGTTTTTAGGGGTTTTTAGTGTATTTAGGTATTTAAGGTTTTCTTAGGGGTTTTCAAAGTTTTCTTCATTTTTATATTTTGTAGATATTTTTATTGAGTTTTTCGGATTTTAATGGTTTTTATGGATTTTTAGGGTTTTTTATGGTTTTTAAGGGTTTTATGGTTTTCAATGTTTTATTGGTTTTTTAGTTTTTAGAGGTTTTTATGGTTTTATGTTTTTCCATAGTTTTCTAACATTATTAACAATTTTAAATGTTTTTATATTTTTCAATGTCTTTTAGGGTTTTTATATTTTTTTAGGGTTTCTATGGTTTTTAGTGGTTTTTATAGTATTTATTATCTTAGGTTTTTTAAGTTTTCTAAGGTTTCAAGCATTTTTATTGTTTTTAGGGGTTTTAATTATTTTTGAGGGTTTTATTAGGTGTAATTTAGGGTTTTTAGGGTTTGTACTTATTTAGGTATTTTTAGGGATTTTATATGATTTTTATGGTTTTAAGGGTTTTCATGTATTTTGATTGGTTTTAAGGTTCTTAGGGGTTTTATTGTTTTTTCTGGGGTTTTTTTTTGAGTTTTTTGGGTTTTTATATTTCTTTAACATTTTTAGACATTTAAAGGGTTTTATATTTTTTAGCGAGGTTTCAAGGGTTTTTTGGTTTGTATGAATTTTATGGTTTTTTATGGTTTTAGGGTATTTTAGGGTTTTTATAATTTTTATGTTTTATGGGTTTAAATTAATTTTTGATTTTTAATGTTTTCTTTGTTTTTTTAGGTTTTTTTCATCTTTATATATATTTAGGTATTTTTATAGTATTTTTTTGTTTTTAGTGTATTTAGGGATTTTGGGGTTTCTTACAGTTTTTTATTGTTTTAAGTTTTTAGTTTTTTATCATTTGTTAGGTTTTTAGGGATTTTAAGTGTCTTTAGGTTTTTATTATTTTCTTAGGGGTTTTTAGGTTTTTTATGGTTTGTTACTTTTATAGGGATGTTAAGGATTTTTTAGGATTTTTATGGTTTTTAGCAATTTTTAGGATTTTGATCAATTTTATGGTTTTTATGGTTTTGGGGGATTTATGGTTTTTAGTATTTTGATGGTTTTAGGGTGTTTAGAGTTTTTAGAATTTTTAGGTTTGGGGGGGGGGGGTTAAGTGTTTTTTAGTTTTTATGGTTTTATTATAGTTTTATATGGTTTTTAGATTTTTTATGTTTTTTTGGGATTTTAGGAATTTTTTAATTATTTTATGGTTTTTATGGTTTTTAGGGATTTTAAGTGTTTTTGGAGATTTAGAGTTTTAATATGTTTTAAGGACATCATAATTTTTAGGGGTTTAAATAATTTTTATTTTTTAAGGTTTTCATATAGTTTTTAGGGGTTTTAGGGTTTTTTACATTTTTAGGGATTTTAGGAATTCTTAGATTTTTTATGGGTTTTATGGTTTTTAGGGATTTTCAAACAATTTATAGTTTTTAGAATTTTAGGGTTTTTATGTTTTTTTTATTTTTATGGTTCTTTTTTGAGTTCTTAAGGTTTTTAATGTTTTTTAAAATTTTAGGTGTTGAAAGAGATTTTAGAGTCTTTAGTGGTATATCAATGTTTCTATGGATTTTTTGGGTTTTAAAAGTTTTATGGTTTTTATGGGTTTTATGGTTTTTAAGTTCTTTTAGGGTTTTTGACATTTTTTAGGGTTTTTAACTATTTTTAGTTTTTAAGGTTTTCTAAGGGATTTCTGGGGATTGAATATTTTTTACACTGTTTTAGGGATTTTTTTGGCTATTGATATTTTTGTGGGTTTTTACGGTTTTATGGTTTTTAGGTATTCTTTCTATTTTTAGGATTTTTATGAGTTTTTAGGAATTTTTAGGATTTTTTTTGTCTTATGGGCACTAAAGGGATTTTAGAGTTTTTAGTGGGTTTTATGGTTTTTATGGGTTTTAAAGGATTTTTAAGTGTTTAAAGGTATTTATGGGTTTTTTGGTTTTTAGGGTTTTTAGCATTTTTTAGGAGTTTTAGGGGATTTAAGTGTTTTTTATTTTTTTAATATTTTTATATTGTTTTAGTGTTTTTAGGTTTTTAAGGGTGTTGAGGGGTTTTTGGATTTTTATGGTTTTCTAGGGTTTTTAGGAGTTTGAAGGGGTTTAGGGTTTTATAATTTTTTTTTGAGTTTATTAAGTTTATTTGGGTTTTTTGGGTTTTTATAGATTTCTAAATTATTTAGTGGTTTAAGGGGATTTTGATTTTTTATTGTGGTTTTAGGGTTTTTATTATTTTTTAAGGTTTTTAAAGGCATTAAGAGTTTTTTGGTTTCTAGGGATTTTTAGGTTTTTAGGGTATTTTAATGTTTTTAGCATTTTTTGTTCTTTTTTTTGTTTTAAAATTTTCATGTTTTTAAGGGTTTTTAAGGGTTTTATGCATTTTAAATGTTTTGTACATTTTATGGGTTCTTATGGATTTTCAATATTTTTATGCTTTTTTAAGTTCTTAGGTGTTTTTAGGAATTTATGGTTTTTAGGATTTTTTGGGGATTTTAAGGTATTTAGTGTATTTTATGTTTTTAGGGATGTTAACTATTTTCGGGTTTTTGGGTTTTATGGTTTTCTTAGGGTTTTTAGGTTTTTAGAGGTTTTTGCATTTTTAGGGATTTTTAGATATTTGTACTAATTTTATAGTTTTTACGATTTTTAGGAATTTTGATAGTTTTTAGTGTATTTTAGGTTTTTTTATTATTTTTTGGATTTTAGGGGGATTTGGAGTTTTATTGGGGTTTTAGGGTTTTTCAGTTTTTCTAAACTTTTAGGGGTTTAAATGGTTTTTAGTGCTTTTAGAGGGCTTTAGTGTTTTTATTTGTTATTAGTGTATTTTATGGTTTTTAGTATTTTTTTACAGTTTTTAGGGTTTTTCGGAGTTATAAGTATTTTTAAGTTTTTATGGTTTTCCTAAGGTTTGTCTAGTCATTTTGGGTTTTTTACGTTTTGGTGTTTTTTTGGACCTTTTTAGTATTTTTATTGTTTTTGTGGGTTTTAGGGATTTTGAGGTGTTTTTGTATTGTTTTTGGGTAATTAGGATTTTTATGGTTTTTTGTGGTTTAGGGTTTTTTTTGAGTTTTTTAGGTATTTAAAGTTTTTTAGAGTTTTTCACGTTCTTATCATTTTAATGGTTTATTAATTTTTTGTTCTTTATAAGGGTTTTATTTGTTTTTAATGTTTTTAATGCTTTTGAGGGTATTTATGGTTTTTACGGACTTTAGGGTTTTTATGGCCTTTTCGGGTTTTCAACATTTTTTGGATTTTTGGCGTTATATGTGTTTTTAGTATTTTAAGGTTTTGTAATTATTTTTAGGGTTTTTAAGGTCTTTTAAATTTTTAGTTTTTTAGGGACTTTATAGGATTTTTTTATTTTAAGGTTTTTAAGGTATTTTTATGGATTTTAGTGGTTTTTGGGTTTTTGGGTTTTTAATGGTTTTTTGGGTTTAAAAGGTTTTAGATATTTTAGTGTTTTTAGGGTTTTTATGGGATCTTAGGATTTTTTAAGGTTTTTAGAGGTTTTATGGTTTTTATGGGTTTTAATGTTTTTTGGCCTTTTAGGGGATTTAGCATTTTAGGCTTTTTATGTGTATTATGTGTTTTTAGGGTTTTGTGTATTTCTAAAATTTTTAATGGTTTTTATGGTTTTTTAAATTTTAGATATTTTTAGTGGTTTTTGTGATTTTTATGGGTTTTCAGTGGTTTTGGGTATTTGGAGGTTTTTAGGGTTTGTTTGGGTTTTTACCATTTTTGGGTTTTGAAGGGTTTTAAGTGTGTTTATTATGTTAAGGTTTTTATTTTGGGTTTTCTTTATTTTTAGGTTATTTTTCATTTTTAGGGATGTTTATGTATTTTTACGGGGTTTTAGGGTTTTTAGAGGCTTTGAGGGTTCTTAGATATTTTTAGGATTTGTATGGTTTTTTAAGGATTTTTTGTGTTTCTTAGAGTTTATATGGTTTTAATTGTTTTTTAAGATTTTTAAGGATTTAAAGGGTTTTTTAGTATTTGTAGTTTGTTTTTAGTGTTTACTGTACTTTTAGGATTTTTATGGTTTTTAGGAATTTTTAAGGTTATTTCAGATTTTATGATTTTTAGGGTTTTAGAAGTTTTAGATTTTTTAGTTGTTTAAATTGTTTTTATGTTTTTATGTTTTTCTTAGGTGGTCTTAAGGTTTTTTCTTATTTATTATTTTTTATGTATTTTTATCTGTTTTATGATTTTTATGGTTTTAAGATCTTTTTTGAGTTTTTTTTTTCTGATTTCTGGTTTTTTTTTGTTTTTTGTGTTATTTAGAGTATTTTGGGGTTTTGAGGTTTTTTTAGAGATTTTAATGTTTTTAGCGCTTAAAAGGGTTTTTAGAGTTTTAGTTATTTTTTGGGTTTTTAGGATTTTTAATGTTTTTTCTAGTGGGGTTATGGATTTATCGGGTTTTAGGGTTTTAAGGTATATTATTTATTTTAGAGTTTTTAGGGTTTTAGAGGTTTTATGTTTGTTTAGGTTTTCAATATTTTCTTATGTATTTTTAGGGTTTTTATGGTTTTTACTTTTTTAGGGGTTTTTAGGGTTTTTAGGATTTTTATAGGATTTTACTTGTTTTAGAGATTTTGAGTATTTTAAGGGTTTTTAATGTTTTCTGGGGTTAAAGTGTTTGTAGATTTTTCAGTGTATTTCGGGTTTTTGGGGTTTTAGGGTTTTTATGGTATTTAGGTATTTTATAGTTTTTATGAGTTTTACAGTTTATAGGGTTTTTACGGGTTTTAACATTTTTAATTTATTTTTATGGATTTAAAGTGATTTTTGGATTTTAATGTTTTCTTAAGGGTTTATATAGTTTTTATGGTTTTTAAATATTTATGGATTTTGAGGGATTCTCTACTATTTTTTTTGTTTTTTAGTGAATTTGAGGGGTTTTATGGTTTTTAAGGTTTTTTGGTGTTTTCGAGGTGTTTTTTTGGAGTTTTTATTGTTTTTTAGGAATTTTATGGTTTTTAACATTTTTACAGGCTTAAAGGATTTTTAAATTTTTTTGGTTTTAATAGTTTTTATGGTTTTTAGGGTTTTTCAATTTTTTTGAGGGTTTTAATAATTTTTACGCGATTTTTTGGGTTTTATGGGTTTTTAGAATTTTTAGTTTTTTTAGGGGTTTTTGTGTTTTTAGGTTTTTTAGGTTTTCTTATAGGTTTTCTTTATAGGTTTTAATGTTTTTAGGGGTTAACAAGGTTTTTAGATCTTTTTGTGGGGTTTTAGGGGTTTTTTGGTGTTTTTGGGGTTTTAGGATTATTTTTGTTTTTTTGGTTTTTAGGGGTCTTAATTTTTTTAGGTTTTTATGGTTTTCTTAGGGGTTTTAAGGTTTTTTTAAAATATTTATGGATTTATGGATTTTTTAGCATTTTTTGGAGTTTAAAGGTTTTTATAGATTTTTAGGGTATTTTAGGGATTTTAGGGGTTCTTTGGATTGTTTTTATTTTTTGGATTTTATAGTCTTATAAGTTTTTAGGTTCATTATGGTTTTTTAGAATTTTGAAATATTTTTGGGGTTTAAACAATTTTTAGAATGTTTTCTGGTTTTTAGGGTTTTATGGGGTTTCTGGTACCTTTAAGGTTTTATGGGTTTTTAAGAATTTTTATGGTTTCAAAGGTTTCATTAGGTATTTAGCAATTTTTTATTTTTCTAGGGGTTTTAAATATTTATATAATTTCAATGTTTTCTTTGGGGATTTTAGGGTTTTTAGGTTTTTTACATTTTTAGGGATATTTAGGTCCTTTTATGTTTTTATGGTTTTTTGGGTTTTTAGGGATTTTGTGGGGTTTTATGATTTTTAGGGTCTTATTGTTTTTTCATTTTTTTGAGATTTTCATTCTTTTCAAGATTTTTTTATTGTTTTTTGGGATTACAAAGGTTTTCATAATTTTTAGTGTTTTTTAGTAATTTTAGGTTTTTAGGGGTTCTTTGTGTTTTTAGGTTTGTGAAGTTTTCTTAGGAGTTTTTTTAGGGTTTTAGGGTTTTTACATTTCAGTGTATTCTAGGGATTTGTTTTTTTATTTTTAGGGTGTCTTAGGGTTATTTAGTTCTTAGAGGTTTTTTAGGGTTTTATTCTTTTTTTATAATATTTATGTTTTATTTTATTTTTAAAGATTTTTTAAATTTTTAGTTTTTTTTAATGTTTTAGAAGTTTCAGGGGAATTTAGAGTTTTTTGTTGGTTTTTAGGGGATTATATGTTTTTTTATGTTTATAAGGTTTTTAGGGGTTTTTTTTGGGTTTTTTGGGTTTTTATAGGCTACTAGGGGATTTTTAGGTTTTTAAATTTTTAGGGATTTTTATTGGTTTTTTGTGTTTTTGGGGATTTTGAGATGTTTTAGGGTTTTATAATGTTTTTTGTATATTTATGGTTTAGGGGTTTTATGTGTTTTTATGTTTTAAGGTTTTTATAAGTATTTTCATTATTGTTTTGGGTTTGTATGTTTTTATGTGTTTTTAAGTATTTTTAGGATTTTTATGATATTTATGTTTTTTATGGGTTTTACAGATTTTTAGGGATTTTTTATGATTTTTGAGATTTTTAGGTGTTTTTAGATTTTGAGTGGTTTTGTATTTTTTAGTGTTTTTAGTTTTTAAATTTTTTTTTGTGTTTTTTGGGTTTTATGAGTTGTTTAACGTTTTTATGTTTTTTTATTGTTTTTAAAAATTTTAGGGTTTCAAATGAGTTTTTGATATTTTAGTTTGATTTTATGTGTTTTTAAGGGGTTAGGGAGTTTTAAACTTTTTAGAAATTTTTAGATTTCTTAGGGGTTTTAAGTGGTTTTAGGTTCTTAAGGTTTTGTTAGGGTTATTCCCAGTTTTAAAGGTTTTTTATGTTTTTAGGAATTTTTTAGGTTTTTAGGATTTTTATGGTTTGTAGGGATTTTAGGGACTTCAATGGTTCATCAAATTTTTGTTATCTTTATGGTTTTTATGGTTTTTAAGGTTTTTAGGGTTTTTTTGTGTTTTTAGGGTTTTTATGGCATTTATAGTTTTTAGCATTTTTATGGGTTTAAAGGTTATTTAGATTCTTAGTGCCTTTTGTGGTTTTATGGGATTTTAATATTTTTTATAATTTTTTTGGGTTTATATGGGTTTTTTTGGTTTTAGTGTATTTTATGGCTTTTTTAAATTTTTAGGATTTTAGGTATTTTAAGTGATTTTATGTTTTTGAATTTTACTTAGGGGTTTTATGGTTTTTAGGGGTTTCTATATTTTTAGGTATTTTATGTATTTTGTAAAAATTTTGTAGTTATGGGTTTTAGGAATTTTGAGGGGTTTTAGGGGTTTTGTGATTTTTATGTTTTTTTTTTTGTGTTTTATGATTTTTTGTCTTTTTAGGGATTTAACGGGTGTTTAGATTTTTTTGAAAAAATTTATAGGTTTAAAGGGATTTTCAAGTTTTTAGTAGTTTTAGGGGGGTTTATTTTGTTTTTATGTGTTTTAAGATTTTTAGGTGTTTTTAGAGGTTTTCGGGATTTATATGTTTTTCTAGTATTTTAGGTATTGTAGGGATTTCTATAATTTTTAGGGTTTTTTCATTTTTATTTTTTAGGGGGTTTAAGTATTTTGAGGTTTTGAATGTTTTCTTAGGTTTTTCAGGGTTTTTAGGGTATTTATGAAATTAGGGATATTTTTTATTTTTATTCTTTATTTAGAGTTTAAGTGATTTTTAAGGTTGTTAGGGGTTTTTATGGTTTTTATGGTTTTTTTGGGTTTTAGTGGTATTTTAGTTTTTAAGGATTTTGAGAATTTTTTTAAAATTTTAAGGGGCTTAAAATTAATTTTTTTAGTTTTCAGTTGGTTTTAGGGTTTTAATGGGTTTTAGGGATTTATGGGTTTTTATGATTTTTTGGGTTTTAGAGTTTTTAGGGTCTTTCAGGAATTTTTCATTTTTAGTTTTTTTAGGTGTTTTAGGTTTTTTTCTAGTTTTCTTAGGGGGTCTGAATGTTTTTTTTGCGGGGGGGGGGGGGGGGGGGTTACATTTTTTTGGATTTTAGGGATTTTAGGATTTTTATGATCTTTTAGGGGTTTTAGTGTTTTTAGGGTTTCATGGTTTTATGGTTTTTGGGGTATTTAGTCTTCTTTTGAGTTCTTTAGGGTTTTAAGGGTTTTGAGAGTTTTTTAACATTTTAGGGGTTTAATGAGTTTTTAGAGTTTTTAGTGGTTTTTAGTGTTTTTATGGATTTTAGGGTTTTTATGGTTATTAGGGGTTTATTATTTTTATGATTTCTAGAGTTTTTATTGTTTTTAGGGATTTTAGCATTTTTTTAGGTTTTTATAGGATTTAAGGGTTCTTAGTTTTTTTTTGGTTTTCATAGGGGTTTTAGGGTTATTTATGTTTTTTAATATTTTGATGGATTTTTGAATACTTTTGTGGTTTTTATTGTTTTTAGGGTTTTTATGGATTTTGATGGTTTTTAGGGATTTAAGGTTTTTTTGGGTTTCACCATTTTTTATGGTTTTAGGGGTTTTAAGTGTTTTTTAGATTTTTATGGACTTCCTATGGTTTTTAATGAGTTTTTAGGATTTTCATGTTTTTAGTGATTTTTTGGGATTTTTTAATGATTTAATTGGTTTTATATTTTTTTTTGGGTTTTTAGGTTTTTATGGTTTTTTAGGATATTCGTTGTTATTTTGGGATTTTAGGGTTATATTGAGTGTTTTTTGGTTTTTGAGTTTTTTAACGTTTTTATGGGTTTAAAATGTTTTTAGATTTTTTAGTGGTCATTATGGTTTTAGTGTTATTTTTTAGGTTTTAAGGGGTTTAATAGTCTTTTAAGATTTTTATCATTTCTGAGGTTTTTAGGGGTTTTTTTATGGTTTTCTTTGGGATTTTTTAGGGGTTTCGGGTCTTTTATTTTTATGGATACTTATGGTTTTTTGTATTTTTATGTGTTATTAGGAATTTTTAGGGTTTTTATAGTTTTTAGGGTTTTTAGTTCTTTTAGTGTTTTTAGTGTTTTTTGGGTATATTATTGAATTTTCTAGTGCTTTAATGTAATTTATAGATTTTTTATCATTTATAGGGGTTTTAAAAGTGTTTATATTTTTAGTGGTTTTATGATTTTTATGAGTTTTTAGAGTTTTTTAGGGACTTTAGGCATTTTTTAGTTTTTAGTTGTTTTTTTTAGGGTTTTTAGAATTTTTTAGGGTTTTATTTTTTTTTTAGGTTTTTGTGGAATTCTGTGTTTTTCTAGGTTTTGACTATTTAAAATGTTAGTATTATTTTTATAGAATTTTGTAGATTTTTATTGTTTTTATGGTTTTTAAATATTTTCAGCATTTGTAGGGTTTTTAGGATTTTTGGATATTTTTGGGGGTTAAATGGTTTTTAGAGTTTTTTAACAATTTTTTGTGGATTAAGGGGGTTTTATAATTTTTTTATAGTTTTATAGTTTTTTTGGGTTTTTGGGTATTTTATGGTTTTAGGGGATTTATAAAATTTATGATTTTAAGGTGTTTAAGGGTTTTTAGTTTTTTTAGTTTTATAAGTTTTTCTTAGGGATTTTTAGGGTTTTTAATGTTTTTAAATTTTAGGTATTTTTAGAACTATTTAGGGTTTTAGTGATTTTCTGGGTTTTTTTAGGCTTTTATGGTTTTTATGGTTTCTTGTATTTTTTTGTGTTTTTTTAACTTCATTAAGGTTTTTAAGGATTCTTATTTTTTTAATGATTTAGGGTTTTAAAGTGTTTTTATAATTTTTAGTGGGGTTTCATGTTTTTTATGGGATTTTAGGGGATCTTAATATTTTAAGGGGATTTAATTTTCTTTAGGGTTTTATGTGGTTTAATTTTTTTTGAGTTTTAGGAGTTTTATGAATTTTTTGTTTTTTATGTTCTCTTAGGGGGTTTCAGTGTTTTTAGATTTTTTTATATTATTAGATATTTTTAGGGATTTTTTTGGTTTTTTTATAAAATATGGGTTTTTAGGGATTTTGATGGTTTTTATGATTTTTAGGGTTTTTAGGATTTTAATTGTTTTTGGATTTTACAGGTTTTTTGAGTGTTTTAGTGTTTTAAAAGTTTTTATTTTCTTTTTTAACATTTTCAGTGGATTGAAGGATTTGAAGAGTTACATAATATTTAAAGGATTTATAGGGTTTTTTATTTTTTTGGGTTTTTTGGGGATTTTAGTGTCTTTAGGGTTTTTAGGTTTGTAGCATTTTTAGTTTTTTGGGGGGATTTAATTTTTTAGGGATTTAAGGGTTTCTTATGGATTTTCATATATGTTAGGGTTCTTTAATTCTTTTTTTATATTTTTGGTGATTTTTTGGATTTTTATGGGTTTTAAGGGATTTTATGGGATTTTAAGCCTTTTACGGATTCGAGGTGTTTTATGATTTTTTAGGTTTTAGGGTTTTTTTACTTGTTTAGGTTTTTAATTATTTTTAGAGTTTGTTGATGCTTGTTTGGGTTTATTATGTTTTATTATTTTTAGTGGTTTTTATGGTTTTTATTGGTTTTTAGTGTTTTTTGGTATTTATTGGGTTTTATGGGTTATTACTATTTTTATGGTTTTTATAGTTTTTTGGGGCTTTAGAAATTTTTATGTTTTTTGGTGTTTTAAGGGTTTTTCAGTTTTTAAGGATTTATTAGAGGCATTCATGGTTTTTAAAGTTTTTTATATTTTTTAGGATTTTAAGACTTTTATTGGATTTTTATGGTATTTTGAGTTTTTTGGGATTTGGAGGTTTTTTAGGTTTTTTAGGGGGTTTAGGGGGGGTTTGAGTTTCTACAGTTTTATTGTTTTTTATATTTCTAATGATTTTATTTTTTTAAAGGGTTTTTAGAGTTTCTAGTTGGTTTTAGGGTGTTATGGATTTTTAGGGTATTTATTTGTTTTTAGGGTTTTTAATGTTTTTTGGGATTTTTACTGTTTTTATGGGTTTTAGGATTTTTTTAGTAGTTTAAAATTTTTGGATTTTTTTAGGTTTTTGGGTGGTTTTAAGTGTTTTTATATATTTAAGGTTTTCTTAGGTATTTTTAAGGGTTTATAGGTTTTTTCTTTTTAGGCATTTTTTGGATTTTTATGGTTTGTTTGCTTTTTTAGGGTTTTATGTTTTAACTTTCCAGATTTTAGGGGTTTTTGAGTTTTTCAAAGGTTTTAATGGTTTTAGATTTTTTTAACCTTTTTATGGGTATAAAGGGTTTTTAAAATTTTTAATGGTTTTAGGAGGATTTTTTTAAAAAAAAATTTTAGGGGTTTATGGTATTTAGGGGTTTTTAAGATTATAGGGTTTTCAACGTTTTTTTGTTTTTAAGGGTTTTAAGTGGTTTTAAGTTTTTAAGGTTTTCTTAGGGTATTTCATGGTTTTTAGGATTTTTTTCATTTATATGGATTTTTAGTGATTTTTGGGGATTTTTGAAGGATTTTTTTGGTTCTTAGGATTTTTATGCATTTGGAGGATTTTTTTGGATTTTATGGGTTTTTTGGGTTTTTAGGGAATCGTTTGGTGTTTAGGGGTTTTAATTTCTTATTGTATTTTAATGTTTTTAGGGTTTTAAAGGGGTTTTTACAGTTTTTAGTTGTTTTAGTGTATTTATTGGTTTTTAGGGGTTTTTATGATTTTTAGGGGTTTTTGGGTTTTTAGGGTTTTTCCATTTTTAAGGATTTTTAGGGGTTTTTATGATTTTTATAGTTTTTAGGGTTTTAGGAATTTTATGGATTTTTAAGTGGTTTTAGGGATCTTATGTGTTTTCTTGGGTTTTTTAATAAGTTTTTCCTATTTTTTATGTATTTTAGAGTTCTTTAACATTTATAGGGTTTTAAAGGCATCTTATAATTTTTAGTGGTTTTGGGTTTTTATGGGTTTTTAGTAATTTTTAAGGGATTATGGTGTTTTTATGTTTTCTATGCTTTTAATGTTTTTTTGGGTTTTATAATTTTTTTAGGTTATTATGATTTTCCTAGATGATTTTAGGTTTTTTAAGATTGTTTACCTTTTAGGTATTTTTATGGATTTTTTTATATTTATGGAGTTTTGGGTTTTTAGGGATTTTGATGGGTTTCAGTGTTTTTATGGTCTTTAGGGGTTTTATAGTTTTTTTAGTTATTTAGGTTTTTGAAATATTTTTAAAGGATTTTAGATTTTTAGGGTTTTTAGGATTTCTAGTGGTTTTAGGGGTCTTATGGGCAAGGAAGGTGTGAGGCCAGGCTATTCCTGGCCCCAAAAATTTTATTAGAAAAAATACACTACCGACATGGGATGGGCGGGGTCAATCATCCCACACCCAAAAACCAAGGACGCCCCCACAAAACCCAAAAGGCTCCAAAAAACCCAGAAGACACACAAAAGAAAACAAGGAAGAAAAATAAAACCATCTCCATAAACATCTCCCAACCAACCTACAACCAGTATCCCACAACACATTTTTCATCATCCATAACCTCCTTGCCAAGCATATCCACTGCCAACAACACAGAACCACCAACACTAAATCCATAAACAATAGATTTATCACATCCTAGCCATACTGCAACCAGAATCCAGCACCTTGTTTCTAAACAAATAGCACCTCTTTTGATAGCCAAACATCTCCTAGAACCCCACTTAAGTTCCAGAAACCAGTAGCACCAATTCCAATCATCACAACCATAACAATATTCCAGCACCAACCACCTCCAGTCCTCAAGGAATGCGGCTGCCAAAAATCAGTAGCTCAGCATCCAACAACCATTACTTCCAAGAAAAATAGCATCCAACAACCAGAAAATGGAACCCAAAATCACCAGTCAAAGGAAAACAAAACAGGAACAACATCGCCCACATCGACCATACCAACCGCACAGGACCACCAGCACCCATGCCCAGAGCCAACAGCTTCACTACATCCTAGTCTAGCAGCAAGCAGTGTTAAGAACCATAGTTTCTGACAACCATTAATTCCGTTCACACCTCATAAACAAGCAACAACACACAAAAAATCTCTCGCATTAGCACACACCAATAGCCACAACAACAATAAAAAATTCAAAGAGACCAGAGCCATCTCAACCAAAAATGAAAATCGAAAACCTCCAACAAAGTGCACAACCCAACCAACAGACCAAACCACCAACGAACCAAACCAAAATTGTAGATAAATAATGAACCCACAATGTAGAGGAAAGTTGAATACATGATCCACTAGTGCACCAGAAATAAAGAGAAATCATAGTATCAACACTTAAGAAGAGGAAACATACTAGATCGTCGTCGGAGAAGATATTGAAACCCGAGGTAGAAAACTGAAAGTGACGATCAAACATTGAAGAGGCCAGATCATGGGATGCCACTGCAACCCTATCCACTGATGAAGCCCTCGATGCTGCTGCACCATCTATAGAAGCCCCAGATCTTCAAGCTTGACCGCGATCCACGGTTGATGTCTAGAAGGGTTTCCAGCCGCTAAGGATCCGTCCGTGAAGTCACAAACCAAGACAAACTGAATAGAGATCCCAGCAGGTTGCGCCTCCTCCATAGATGTCAATGCCTGAGAACATAGAAGCTAATCCCAGCATTGATTTGAGGCCAAAAACTCGAGAAAAGACACCAGCCGGGGAACTTTAAGCCACCGAAGATAGGAAACCACCAACGCCTTTGTTTTTTGGGGTTTTATGGGTTTTATGTGATTTTAATGTTTTTAGGGTTTTATGGTTTTTAAGTTTTTATGATTTTTAGCATCATTAGGTTTTTTAAGGGTTTTAGTTTTTTTAAGGGTTTCTTACGGTTTTTATGGGTTTTTGGCTTTTTAATTTCTTAATGGGATTTTAGGGGGTTTGAATTTTAATGGTTTTTATGTTTTTAGTGATTTTGAGGGTTTTTTTTGGCATTTATGGTTTTTTTATTATTTTTTATGGATTTTGGTGTTCAAATATTTTTTATATTTTTTAAACATTATTGGTGTTTAAAGGGCTTATAGTGTTTTTAGTGGTTTTTATGGGTTTTTTGTTTTTTAAAAATTCTAAGGGTTTTATGGTTTTTAGGGGTTTTTAGGATTTTCATTATTTTTTATTTTTATTCGTTTTAGGTTTTTTTTTGGTTTTAAGTTTTTTTATATGTTTTTATGGTTATTTTCTTTTTTTAGGATTTTTTAGGGTTTTTTTGGAAAAATATATATTTTTAGGGTTTTATGGATTTTGACGGTATTTTAAAGTTTTAGGGGTTTTAGGGTTTTTAGTGTTTTTAGGATTCTTAGCAATTTTATATATTTTCAGGATTTCATGGTTTTTTATGTCATAATATGATTTTTTTAGGGTATTTACATTTTTAGGGGGTTTTAGGGATTTGTTAATATTTTTATGGGTTTTCAGGTTTTTGAGCTTTTTATGATTTTTAGGGTTTTTAGGGGTTTTTTGGTTTTTTTGGCGTTTTTAGGGTTTTAGGGTTTTTCTAGATTTTTAATGTATTTAGGGTTTTAAAAATATTTATAGTTTTTAGTGTTTTTTAGAGTTTTTATGTGTTATACGAATTTTACGGTTTTTAGGGTTTTTATGGTTTTTATAGATTTTTAGAATTTTTATGGTATTTTAGGGTTTTTATATTTTTTTATTTTTAGGGGTTTTAATTTTTTTAAGTTTTTTAGGTTTTATAGAATTTTTCCTCTTTTTTAGGGTTTTTACATTTTCAGAGATTTTTAGTGATTTTTAGGATTTCATGAGTTTTTAGGGTTTTTAGGGATATTGAGAGTATTTATGGTATTTAGTGTTTTTAGGGTTTTTATAATTTTTTAGGACTTTTGGGGTTTTATTTTTTTAGGTTCTTAAGGGCCTCATATTGTTGTTTAGGGTTTATAGTGTTTTTTTAAATTAATAGGGATTTCAGTGATTTTTATTTTATTTTATGGGTTTTTGGTCACTATGGAATTTTAGGGTGTTTAAGGATTTAATTATCTTCCACAATTTTGAGTTTTAGGGGTCTTATGTGTTTTTAGATTTTTAATATTTTTCTGGTTTTTTATACTTTTAATGATTTTTTTACATTTTTATGGATTTTTAGTGATTTTATAGGTTTTTTATGTTTTTAAGGTTTTTAAGGATTTGGAGGTTTTTAGGGTTTATAGGGGATTTTTCGTTTTTAATTTTTAGGTATATTATGTTTTTATGGGGTTTTAAGTATTCTTAAGGGTTTTAATGATTTATGGGTTTTTATATTATTTTAGTGATTTTAGGGATTTTTTAGGATTTTTTGGTTTTTACGGTTTTTAGGGATTTTGAGGGTTTTTGGGCTTTTGGGTAGTGTTTAATGTTTTTAATGTTTTTAATTGGTTTGGGTTTTGATGCTTTTATTAAGGGTTTTTCAGGGTTGGTGGGTATGCTTTTAGTGTTTTTAGGGATTGTTTTATGATTTTTATGGTTTTTAAGTTTTTAAGGATTTTAACAGGTTTTAGGGTTTTTTAGGGATTTTATTGTTTTGTGTGTTTTTGTGTTTTTATGGTTTCTTTCTGTTTTAAGGGTTTTAAGGTTTTTTTATAGTTTTTATGATTTTTATGGGTTTAATGATTTTTTTGAGTTTTTATTGGTTTAGGGGTTTTATTAGTTTTTACGGTTTTTAGGTGTTTAAGAGTTTTATGGTTTTAAGGGGGTTTTATAGTTTTTAGTTTATTTTAGAGTATTTGGAGTTTTTTAGGTTTTTAAGGGTTTTAAGTGTTTTAGGTTTTTAAGGATTTCTTATTGGTTTTCAAGGTCTTTATGGTTTTTTACGTTTTTATGGATTTTTAGGGTTTTTAGGATTTTATTGATTTTTAATGATTTTGGTAGAATTTAGGGATTTATTAGGGATTTTATAGTTTTTAGGGATTTTTACATTTTTAGTTTTTAAGAGGTTTTTAGGTTTTTTATGGAACTTGATGTTTTTAGGGGCTATATGTGTTTTTAGGTTTCTTAGATTTTTTATATATTTTTCAAAGTATTTTTAGGTTTTTAGTGTTTTCATTGACTTTAAGGGGTTTTTTTGGTTGTTGGAGTTCTAAAGGATTTTAGGGGTTTTAGGTTTTTAGGGTATTTTACCGTTTTTAGAGTATCTTCATATTTTATGTGTTTTTAGAATTTTTTTCATAGGTTTTTTAATGGTTTTTACATTTTTATGTATTTTTAGGGATTTTTAAGAGTTTTATTTGTTTTTAGTGTTTTTTTATTTTTCTCCATTTTTAGGATTTTAGGGGTTTTAATTGTTTTTACATTTAATGTGTTCTTACATATTTTAGGTATTTTATTTTTTTTCTATTTTCAAGGATTTTTGGGGTGTTTTAAGGTGTTCTAGGGTTAATTTTCGATTGTAAGGGGTTTTATGGTTTTTATTGGTTTATGGATTTTTTGGTTTTTTATGGTTTTTTGGGGTTGAAAGGTTTTTAGTGTTTTTAATGTTTTTAGGGGGTTTTAGGTGTTTTATAGTTTTTAGTGGTTTATGGATTTATGGTTTTTAGGGTTTTTATGGTTTTTATGGTTTTTATTTTCTAATGTGTTTTAGGTTATTTAGTTATTTTAGGGTTTTTAACATTATTTGGGTTTTTAATGGGTTTATTTGTTTTTATTTTTTATATTTTTCTTAGGGGTTTTCAGGTTTTTTTGAGTCATATAGGGTTTTATGTATTTTTAGGATATTTATGGGTTTTAGGGATTTTAATGGTTTTCAGGGGTTTAGAATTTTTTATGTTTTTAGGGGTTTAAGTGTGTTTTGGGTTCTATGATTTTCTATGGACTATTATGGATTTTTACGAATCTTTATGTTTTTGGGAATTTTTTGAATTTTTATGTTTTATTTGTTTTTGTGGGTTTTTATGGATTTTTAGGATTTGTAGGATTTTTATGGTTTTTAAGGTTGGGGGGTTAGGGTTTTTTATTTTTTTAGGGTTTTATGGATTTTTTGATTTTTTTAAAATTTTAGGGGTTTAATGGGGTTTTAGATTTTTAGTGGTTTGTTAGGGTTTTTATGGTTTTTTATTTTTTTAGTGTTTTGTGGATATTAGGTGTTTTTAAAATTTTAAGAGTTTAATGGGGTTTTATATTTTTTAGTGGTTTGTTAGGGTTTTTTAGGGTTTTATTATTTTAAAGGATTTCAGGGGATTTAGTATTTTAGGGGGTTTTATTGTTTTTATGTCTTTTAGGGGTATAAGAGATTTTTTGTTTTTTGGATTTTTATGTTTTTTAGGTTTTTAAGATTTTTTAGGGGTTTTAGGGTTTTTTTCTTTTATGTTTTTAGGTATTCTTAGCCCTTTTTTGAATTTTCATGGATTTTAGGTATTTTTAGGGTTTTAAGAATTTTAATTATTTTCTGTTTTTTTAGGTCTTTTGTGGTTTTAAGTGTTTTTATGTTATTATTTTTTTCTTAGTGTTTTTAGGGATTTTAGTGGTTTTTATATTATTATAGATTTTTTGTAATTTTTATGGGATTTTAGTGATTTTAGGGTTATCAGAGTTTTTATGGTTTTTAGTGGTTTAGGGGGTTTAGGGTTTTTTTTCCTTTTTCATGTGAGTTTTTTAATGTTTTAGTGGTTTAAATAGATTATATATATTTTTTATATATTTATTGGTTTTTTATAGGTTTTAAAGAATTTAATAGTTTTTTGGCGTTTTTCTAGTTTTTAAGTGTTTTTTAGGTTTTTAAGGATTTCTTATGGTTTTTCAAGGTTTTTAGTGTTTTTAAAGAGTTTTGGAATTTTAAATGATTATTTAAATTTTTATGGTTTTTAGGGTTTTAAGGGATTTTAGTGTTTTTAGGTATTTTATGTGTTTTAATTTTTTTGAGATTTTTTATGTTTTCTTCAAGGGTTTCATGGTTTGTAGTGATTTTTATGTTTTTATGAATTTCTAGGTAATTTTTAGTATTTCTATGGTTTTATGGTTTTTAGGGATTTTGTGGGGTTTTAGGGTTTTTATAGTATTTATACTTTTTTGTTATTATTGTTTTTATGAGTTTTTAGGGATTTATGTTTTTAGATGTTTTAAAGGTTTTTAGGAGTTTAAAGTGTTTTTCATGTTTTTTAGGTTTCTAGGGGTGTTGAGTGTTTTTTTATTTTTAGGATTTTCATAACGGTTTTTTGAGTTTTTAGGATCTTTTATGGTTTTAGGTATTTTTATAAATTTTTTATGTTTTTATGGTTTTTAGGTATTCAAGTGTTTTTGGGGTTTTTAGGGTCCTTTATGGTTTTTAGTGTTTTTATGTTATTTATGGGGTTTAATTGTTTTTTCCTTATAATGTTTCCTTTGGGTTTTTAGTGATTTCTATGTTTATTACCTTTTTAAATATTTACTGGAATTTTATGAGTATTTTTATTAATTTTTTAGGTTTTTAGTAATTTTGTGGGTTTAAGGGGTTTTTTCATGTTTTTTGGGCTTTTGTATTTTTTAGGTTTTTAGAGGATTTAAGTGTTTTTATGTTTTTATTATTTTCGTAGAGTTTCTATAGGTTTAAAGGGGTTTTACATTTTTAGGTATTTTTTTTAATTTTTAGGATTTTTTGGGTTTTTAGTGTTTTAGGGTTTTTAAGGAGTTTTTTGGGTTTTATGATTTTTTTATGCTTTTTTTTGATTTTTTAATTCTTTTATGGGTTTTTTTATATTTTTACCATTTTTAGGTATATAATAGACTTTATAGGGTTTAGTGGTTCTTATGGTTTTTATGATCTTTAGGGTATTTTATGGTTTTTAGGGGTTTTATATATTTTAGGGGGGTTTTGGAAAATTTATGGGTTTTTAACCTTTTTTTATTTTTATGGTTCTATGTGTTTTTAGGTGTTTATGGTTTTCTTATAGTTTTTTATGTTTTAGGAATTTCTGGTTCTTTTTTGTTTTTATGTGTTTTTAGGGATATTGAAATTTTTTAATGATTTAAGGGTATTTATTGTTTTAGCATTTTTTATGTTTTCAAGGGTTTACATGTTCTTCAGTTTTTAGAATTTATTTTTGTGTTGTAGGGTTTCTTGGGGTTTTTATAATACTCAGTATTTTTAGGAAATTTTTAGGATTTTTATGGTTTTTAGTGTTTCTACGGATTTTGAGGGTTTTTTCGTGTTGTTTAGGATTTTTATGGTTTATTGAGTTTTTAGGTTTTAAAGTTTCATACTGTTTTTAATGTTTTTTTTTGTTTTAAATAGGTTTTATATATTTGAGTGGTTTTAGTATTTTTATGGGGTTTTGGGTGTTTTACTGTTTTTAGGGGGTTTGTGGGTTTTAGGGTTTTTTTACATTTTAGTAGATTTTTAGGGATTTTAAGGATTTTTATGGTTCTTAAGGGTTTTACTGATTTTGAGGGTTCTTAGGATTTTTCTGGTGTTTATGGTGTTTAGTTTTTTTTGTTTTTATGGGTTTTAAGTCCTTTTATGTTTTTAAGGTTATCTTTTGGTTTTTATATTTTTTTAGGGTTTTTATTTTATCTAGGATAATTAGGTATTATTTAGGATTTTAAGACTTTTAGTGTTTTATGGATTTTGAGGGGTTTTAGTTGTTTTAGGGTTTCTAGGGGTTCTCAGTGTTTTTTGGGACCTTAGGGGTTTTTTTGAGTTTGTAGGGTTTTTATGGATTTTATAGTTTCTTTTTCATTTTTAGGGGTTTAAAAGGTTTTTATATTTTTGGTGGTTTTATGTTTTTTGTGGTTTTCTAGTTTTTATATAGGTTTATCGGGATTTCTATTATTATTTGGGGGTTTTATCATCTTTTAGGATTTTTATAATTTTGTAGGTTTTTGGTTTTTTAGTGTTATGTGGTTTTTAAGGATTTATTGGTGTATATACATTTTTTTACATTTCTAGGGAGTTCTAGGGATTTTTTGGTTTTTGGTTTTTATGGTTTTTAAGGATTTTGAGGGTTTTTAGGCATTGTAGAGTTTTTAGTGTTTTTAGGTTTTTTAGGTTTTTTTTGTTATTTTATATTTTTAATTTTTTCTAAGGGTTATTCTGAGTTTTTAGGGAATTTTATGTTTTTAAAAACTTTAGAGATTTTTTAGGATTTTTAGGGGTTTTTATAGTTTTTTAGGGGTTTTGAGGAATTCTATGGTTCTTAGAGTTTTTATCGGGTTTTAGAGATTTTATAGTTTTAGGGGTTTTATGTGTTTTTCGGTTTTCAAGGTTTTCTTTTGGGTTTATAAAGATTTTTTAGGGTTTCTTATTTGTAGTTTTTTATTGATTAGTTGTTATTTTATAGTTTTTATGGTTTTAAGGATTTTGTTTAATTTTAAGGTTTTTAGGATTATAATGGGTTTTTAGGGGTATTTAGGGTTTTTAGATTTGTTTATGGGTTTTAATGATTTCTTCAAAGAGTTTTTAGAGTTTTAGTGGGTTTTTAGGTCTTTATGGGTTTTAGTGTTTTTACATTTTTAGGGGTTTTGAGTGTTTTTTGGCTTTAAATGTTTTCTTGTGGATTTTAATAGTTTTAAGAGTTTTTTTATTTTTTTAGGGATTTTTTGGTATTTTAGGTTTTTTAGGGATTTGGGGGGGGGGGGGGTAAGGGTTTTAGGGTTTTTAGGGTTTTTAGTGTTTTTTGGGTTTTTAGGGTTTTTAGGATTTTTAGTGCCATTTATGTTTTTATAGGTTTTAGGTGTTTTAGGTTTATATGGTTTTCATAAGGGTTTTAGGGTTTATAAGATTTTTTACAATTTATATATTTTTAAGTCCTTTATGATTTTTATGGATTTTTTTGGATTTTTTGGTATTTTGTTGGGGGTGGGGGGTTTACGGTTTTTTTGAAATATTAATGTTTTTAAGGTTTTTATGTCATTTCGAGGTTTAAAGTTTTTTTTATGTTTTTAGGGTTTTCTTAGGTGTTTTTAGGGATTTTAGAGTGTTTTATTTTTTACGTATTATTTTTAAATTTTTATGGGTTTTTAGGGATTTTGAGGGCATTTAAGGGGTTTTAGTATTTTTAGGGTTTTTAGTGTTTTTAGAGGATTTTATTTTTTTGGGGGGTTTTAAGTTTCTTATGTTATTATGGTATTCATAGGGGTTTTCAAGGTTTTTTTGGGGTTTTAATGTTTTTATGGATTTTTATGGTGTTTAGGAGTTTTATGTTTTTATAGTTTTTATAGTTTTTTAGGATTTTTCGGGGTTTTAGAGTGTTTATGGGTTTTAGGGTTTAGGGGTTTTTTTATTTTTATTTTTTAGGGTTTATAATGTTTTTAAAAAATTTCAGTGTTTAAATGGGATTTAGAATTTTTATTTTTATTTTTGATTTTTTGTGGTTTTTTTGGGATTCTAAACATTTTTAGGCATTTTTACTATTTTTAGGGATTTTAGGGGTTTTACGGTCATTTAGAGTTTTTAGCATATTTTTTATTTTTTTGGGTTTTAGTGTTTTTACTTTTTTTGGGTTTTTAGTGGTTTTCAGGGCTTTTAGGCTTCTTTACATTTTTTTTTGATTTTATCGATTTTTAGGATTTAATAGTTTTTTTGGATTTCAGGGATTTGGATATTGTTTTGGTTTTCTAGAGTATTTAGGTTGTTTTAGGGTTTGTATAATTTTGTAGTTTTTTAGGGTTTTAATGTTTTTTATGTTTTTGAGGTTTTCTTAGGGTTTTTTTTTTGGATTTTTAGGTTTTTTTACGTTTTCAGGTATTTTAGGGGTTTTTTGTGATTTTGATGTTTTTAAGGGTTTTCCTAGGTTTTAGATGTTTTAAGTGTACTTATTTTTTTAATGATTTATTTTGTTTTTAGGGTTGTACGGGGTTTTTTACATTTTTATAGATTTTGGGTGTTTTTTAACTATTATGGGGTTTTGGGTTTTTAGGGATTTTAAGGGGTTTTAGGGTATTTTTGGGTTTTTACTATGATTTAGGGGTTTTAGTTTCCCTGTAGGGCTTGTATAATTTTTAGGTTTTTATGGGTTTTACATTTTTTATCGTTATAAAGGATTACTTATGGGTTTTCAGGGTTTTTTATGCTTTTTGAGTTTTTTATGGATTTTTTAGGATTTTTATAATTTTAGGTATTTCAGAGATTTTGATGGTTTTAAGGATTTTTTGGGTTTTTTGGTTTCTTTAAATTTTTAAGGGGTTTAGTTTTTTTTTTATTTTTTAACATTTTTTGGGGTTTAAACGAATTTTAATGTTTTTAGGGTTTTAGGGTTTTTAGGTTTTTAGGATTTTTGTTGTTTTTTATGGTTTTTAACATTTATTTAGGTTTTAGGGGCTTTAAGTGTTTTTAGGTTTTATGGTTTTCTTAGTTTTTTAGAGTTTTTAGGGTTTTTTACATTTTTAGAGACTATAGGTATTTTTTAGGATTTTATGGGTGTTTAGGGTTCTCTTTATTTTTAGTAAGTTTTAGAGTTTTTTTGGATTTTTATAGTGTTTTAGGGGTTTTAATGATTTTAAGTGTTTTATGGGGTTTAAATGTTTTTAGAGTTTTATGGGTTTTCTTTTTTTAGTTTCATAAGGCATTCTTATTTTTTAAGGATTTTATGGATTTTTTTTCATTTTTAGTGGAATTATAGGGTTTATTTAGGATTTTTATGGATTTCTAGTGGTTTTAGGGTTTTATACTTTTTAGTTTTTTAGGTGTTTTATGTGTTTTTAGGGTTTTTACATTTTTTGTTAATTTTACGGGTTGTTTTGGTTTTCTATGGTTTTTAATAGTTTTTTGTGATTTTGAGGGTTTTAGGGTTTTTATGATTTTTTGTTTACTTTTTGTTTTTAGGGTTTTTATTATGAGATTTTAGGGTTTTTAAGGTTTTTAGTTTTTTTACCGTTTTTAGTGGTTTAAACAGGTTTTAGAGTTTTTTTATTGTTTTTATGGTTTTTTGGGTTTCTATGAATTTTTAATGTCATTAGGATTGTGTAGGAATTTTAGTATCTTTAAAAAAAATTAGGTTTTTTAGTTTTTTTATTTTTAGGGATTTTATGTTTTTTCAGTTTATAAGGATTTTAGGGTTTTTCAGGATTTTTATGTTTTTAGGGGTTTGTTTGGATTTGTTTTGATTTTTATGATTTTTATGATATTTATGGGTTTTAATTATTTTTTTGGTTTTATGGGTTCTTATGGTTTTAAGGGGTTTATGGTTTTTTGGGTGGTTTTTGTGTTTTTAAAATTTTTAGGAGTTTAATGGTTTTTTAGAGTTTTATAACATTTTTATGGGTTTCAAGTGATTTTATGGATGTAGTGAGTTTTTATTTTTTTTAGTGGTTTTTAGGGTTTTATGTGTTTTAGGGTATTTAGGGTTTTAAGTATTTAAATGTTTTTATTATATTATGTGTATTTAAGGGTTTTAACATTTTTAGGTTATTAGGTTTTTGTGTGTTTTAAGTTCTCATGGTTTTCATAGAGTTTTTAATGGTTTTTATGATTTTTAATTTTTTTTTGATTTTTAATTATTTTAAGGATTTTTTATGTTATTTAAATTTTTGTTGGATTGTGATGTTTTTTTTGGTTTTTATGATTTTAGGGGTTTTAGGGATTTTAGTGTTTTCTAGGGATTTTATGTGTTTTTTTGTTTTTAAGGGATTCTTAATATTTTTTAGGGTATTTTGGATTTTTTATGCTTTTATGTATTTTTTAATTTTTTAGGATTTTTATGGGATCTTTGGAATTTTAGATATTTTGAGGGTTTTAGGGTTTTTTAGTGTTTTTTGTTTTTTGGTTTGAAGGGGTTTTTTTATGTTTTTTTGGGTTTTGGAGGTTTTATATATTTTTAATGTTTATTAGGGTTTAAATCCTTTTTATAGTTTTTATTAGTTTTATGGTTTCTATGGGATTTTAGTATTTATATGTTTTTTAGAGTTTTATGGTTTTTCTAATTATAATGGTTTTTTAGGCATTTTAAGGCTTTTAGTATTTTTTATATTTTTAGGGGTTTTAAGTGTATTTATTTATTTAAGGTTTTTATTGGGGTTCTAGGGTTATTTATGTTTTTTGGGATTTTTTTTGGATTTTTATGTGTTTTTACAATTTTTAGGGATTTTGAGTGTGATTATTAATTTTAGGGTTTTTAAGTTGTTTTGTTGTTTATAGTGTATTTTATTTTTTAGGGGATTTAACTGTTTTTAGGGTTTTAATGTTTTCATAGGGATTTTAGAGTCGTTTATATTTTAAGGGATTTTTTGGGATTTTTATGATTTTTAGGGGTTTTAGGGATTTTTAAGTTTTTTCACATTTTTTGGGTTTTTTATGGTTTTTAGCATTTCTGGTTTTTAGGGGTTTTAAGTGTTTTCCCATTTTTAATGTTTTCTTTGTTTTTTAAGGTTTTTATGGTTTTTTACATTTTTAGATAATTTTAGGGAACTTTATGTTTTTTATGTTTTTTGGGGTTTTAAGTATTTTTAGGGTTTTTAGTGTCTCTTATTGTTTTTATGGGCTTTAAGGCTTGTTTTTTATTTTAATTTTTTTTGGAGTTTTCTAGGGTTTCAACATTTTTTAGATTTTTTAAAGTTTTTAAGATTTTAAATGGATTTCAATGTCGTATTCATTTTTTGGGATTTTAGTTTTTTATGGTTTTGATGGGTTTTTTGGTGTGTTAGGATTTTTTGCGAATTGCAGGTTTTTAGGGGTTTTATGTCTTTTTATGTTTTTTTCATAGGGTTTTTTGGAATTTTTAGTGTTTTTACTTTTTTAGGGATTTTTAGTGTTTTTTATCATTTTTATGGTTTTTCTAGAGGTTTTAGGGATATTGGGGGGGGAGATGGGGTTTATGATTTTTGTAGTTTTTTAGAGATTTTACAATTTTTAGGGGTTTTAAGTGTTTTTCGTTTTTTAACATCATTATATGGTTTTTTTGGGGGGATTTCATTTTTTTACAAATTTTATTATTTTTAGGGACATTCTTGGATTTTTATAGGTTTTTATCAATTTAATTGGTTTTTGGGTTTTTACGGTTTTTATTTGGGTTTGTAAATATTTTTATATTTTTTAATTATTTTGACTATTTAAAGGGTTTTTAGAGTTTTTATGGCTTTTTATTGTTTTTCAGGTTTTTAGGGGGTTTTATTAATTCTTGGGTTTAAAGGTTTTTACGGTCATTTTATGGGTTTTGGGAGTTTTATCTTTTTATGATTTTCTTTTGGATTTTCAGGGTTTTTATTATTTTTTTCATTTTAGTGTGTTTTATATATTTTTAGTATTGTTATGTTTTTATGGCGATAAGGTACTTAGAGGGGTTTTAGGGTTTTTAGATTTTTTTAGGTTATAATGGGTTTTTTTGTTTTTTGTATTTTACGGTTTTCAAATAGTTTTAAGGGTTTTTTGGTTTTTTATGTTTTTTGGAATTTTTAGGGGATTTTTAGGATTTTTATGTTTTTTAGGGATATTGAGAATTTTTTGGGTTTTCAAGATTTTTATGGGGTTTTGGGGTTTTTTTGGGTTTTCATTGATTTTAGGGTTTTATTGTTTTTTATATTTTTTAATGGTTTTAGGGTTTTAATGGGTTTTTAGTGTTATTTGGTGGTTTTTTAGGGTTTTTATTTCCTTTAGGGTTTTTAAGGGTTTTAGGAGTTTTAATATTTTTGTGGGTTTTTAGGGATTTAGTGACTTTTGTGGGTGATTTAGTGTCTGTTTCATTTTTTTTAGTTTTAACGGTTTTTAATTGTCTTTAGGTTTTTAAGGTTTTATTAAGGTTTATCGAGGTTTTTAGTTTTTTCTTTTAATTTTTATGGATTTCATGAATTTTTTAATATTTTTATTATTTTTTGGTGATTTAGGTATTTTGACGATTTTTAGTTTTTTAGTGATTTTGATGATTTTTAGGGTTTTAGGGATTTAAGTGTTTATAGGTTTTTATGTTTTTCTTTGGTGTTTTTTGGGATTTTAAGGTTTTTAACATTTTAAGGGATTTTTAGGAAATTTTAAGGTTTTTATGGGTTTTTGGGTATTAATTAAATTTTAGGGTTTTTTGGGTTTTAGGGTTTTATGCATTTTTTGTTTTTTAACATTTTTATGGGATTAAAAGGGTTTTATTGTTTTTAGTAGGGTTTTATTATTTTTATAGTATACTATGTTTTTTATGGTTTTAGTGGATTTTATGCTTTTTAGGATATTTTAATGTTTTTTTGGATTTTAGGTGTTTTTAGAGTTTTTAGGAGCTTTTAGGTTTTCAACGTTCTTAATTATTTTTAAGTTTTTATGGTTTTATTAGGGTTTTTATTGGTTTTGAGTTTTATTATGTTTTTAGGGTTTCTAGTGGGTTTTTATGATTTTTAAGGGTTTTAGGGTTTTTAGACATTTTTATATTTTTTGTTTTTTTATGTTTTTTATATTTTTTTTGGGTTTTTCAAGTTTTTTGATTTTTTAGAGGAGTTAAGGTTTTTAGATTTTTAAAATGTTTTTTGGAGTTTAAACGTTTATTATAGTTACTAGTGGGTTTTAGGGTTTTTATGTGTTTTATGTTGTTTAAATATTTTTTGGGTTTTTTAGGTTTTTAGGGATTATTATAGTTTTTAGGATCATTTAAGAGTTTTTAGTGTTTTTTGATATTTAAGGGTTTTTTAGTTTTATAGTGTTTTTTAGGTTTTTAGAGTTTTTAAATATTTAGGTTTTTAAATTGTTTTCATAGCTTGTTGTTAGTTTTAGGTTTTTATGGGTTTTTTTGTAGCTTTTATGTCTTTTTTGGTTTTTATAGGTTTGGGGGGGGGGGTTAGGGTTTTAAACACTTTTTATTCTTTTAGAAATTTTTGGGTTTTTATGTTTTCTTATTCTTTTATTTTATTGGGGTTTTTTAGGGTTTCTATGTTTTTAGGAGTTTAGTGATTTTAAGGTACGTTTTAGTATTTTTATGGTTTTTGGGGAATTTAGGGATTTTGAGGGGTTTATGGTTTTTAGGGGATTTATCTGTTTTTATGGGTTTTAATTTTTTTAGTTTTTACGTTTTTTTATGTGTGTTTTGGTTTTCATGGTTTTCAATGGAATTTTCCAGATTTTATAGTTTTTTATGCTTTTTGGGATTTTTTGGGATTTTTAGTATTTTTGTGTTTTTTATGTTTTTAGGGATTTTTAGGGTTTTTAAGATTTTTATAATTTTATGGTTTTAATGGGGTTTTCTGTGGTTTTAAGGTTCTTTTTATTTTCAAGGATTTAGAGTTTTTTAATGATATTTGGAGTTTAATGTGTTTTTTTGAGTTTTAAGGGGGTTTTACAATTTTTAAGGTTTTTGTGGTATTTTTTATATTTTTTTGGGTATTTACGTTTTTTAGTGTTATTTACAGTTTTTAACATTCTTAGGTATTTAGGGTTTCTGCGTGTCTTTAGTTTTTTAGGTTTCATAGTTTTTTAATTTTTTATATAATTTTAGGATTTTTAGGTTTTAATGGATTTTAGGGATTTTGAGGGGTTTTTAGGGTTTTTAAGGGCGTTTTGGGTTTTGTGATTTTTTGTGTTTTATAGGGTTTTTAGGGTTTAAAGGGTTTTATAATATTTGTAGGGATTTACATGGATTTTAGAGTTTTTAGAGGGGTTTTTGGGTTTTTACTATCTTTTAGGGTTTTAGGGGCTTTTTAGGGGGTTTTGAAAGGATTTTAACGTTTTTTTGGAATTTTTGAGGTTTTAAGTGTTTTTAGATTTAGTGGTTTTATTTGGGATTTTCTGGGTATTTAATGTTTTTAACATTTTGAGGAATTTTCTTTATTTTTTATGAATTTTATGGGTGATAAAGTTTTATAGATTTTGTGGGTTTTTAGAGTTTTTAGTTGTTTTAGTGATTTTAAGGGTTTTAAGAGTTTTTTAGGGTGTTAGTGGTTTTAATTACTTTTAGGTTTTTAATATGTTTTGGGGATTTTAGGGGTTTTGGGGTTTATATTGTATGTTTAATTTTTAGGTTTTTCTATTTTTATGTGTTTTAGGGTTTTTAGGGATTTGGACGTTTTCTTAGGGTTCTTTGGGTTTTTGGTGTTTTAGTGTGGGATTTTTTATTTTTTTAGGGATTTCAATGATTTTTAGAGTTTTATAATTTTTTAGCGGTTTTTAGGGTTTTTATGGGTTTTTAGTGTTTTTAATGTTTTGAAGGGTTTTATGGTTTTTATGGTTTTTAAGTTTTTTTAAGCATTTTCTATATTTTTAGGTGTTTTAATTTTTTTCAGGGTTTCAGGGTTTTCTTCTGGATATTTAGCGTTTTTAGGGTTTTTTTCATTATTAGATATTTTTAGATATTTTTTAAGGGTTTTAAAAAATTTGATATTTTTTCAGTTTTTAGGGGTTTTAGGATTTTTATTTGTTTTTGGCCTCTACGTTTTATTTATTTTTTAGTGGTTTTAAGGTTAAAAATATATATATATATTATCCTTTTTAGGTTTTTAAAAGTTGTTATATTTTTTTGGAGGCTTTTTTAGGGTTTTATGGTTTTTTAGGGTTTTAAGGGTTTTAGGGAATTTTATGGATTTTAAGTGTCTTAGGGTTTTAGGGTCTTTTTCCAGTTTTTTTGGGTTTCTAAAGTTTTTTTTGGTTTTTAGGGGTTTTATTTATTTAGGTATTTGAGGTCTTCTTAGGGTTTTTAAAGGTTGTAGGGTTTTTTATGTCTTTATGTATTTTAGGGTTTTTTAAGATTTTTATTATGTTTTAGGGTTTTTAAAGAATTGGGGGGGGGGGGGGTTAAAGGGGTTTTTAGGGGTTTCATGGTATCTATTTTTTTAGGATTTTAGGATTTTTATGTGTTTTTAGGTTTTTATAGTTTTCTTAGGTTTTTTAGGGTTGTTAGGTTTTTAATATTTTCATTTATTTTTATAGATTTTCTTATTCTTAAGGTTTTTGTGGGTTTTTTGGTTTTTTGTAGGTTTTTGGGTTTTTATGGGTTCTTTGGGGGTTTAGGGTCTTTTTTAGTTTTTAAGGATTTTTAGGGGTTTTATAGTTTTTTTAAATTTGTAGTGGTTTAATGGATTTTGAGAGTTTTTATCAGTTCATAGGGGTTCGATGGGGTTTTAATGGTTTTTGTGGTTTTAGGGTTTTTATAGTTTTTTGGGTTTTTAGAATTTTCATGGCTATAGAAAAAATATATTTTTTTTTGGTTTTACATTTTTTCAAGATTTTATGGTTTTTAGGGGGTTTCAAGGTTATTTGGAGTTTTAATGATTTTTTTTATTTTAGATCATTTTTAGAAATTTTACTGATTTAGGGTTTTTTGGTATTTTGTAAACTTTTAGTTTTTTAGTGGTTTTTAGTGATTTTAGGGGGGGGGGGGTTTGAGTTTTTTGTGTTTTTTAGGACTTTTAGAGTTTTTAACGTTTTTAGTGGGTTAAAGGGATTTCAGTGGATTTCTAAGGGTTTTGGGGGTTTTAATATTTTTAGTGGTTTAGTGGTTTATGTTTGTTTTAGGGTTTTGTGTATTTTAAAAAAAATTATGCTTTTATGTTTGGTAGGTTTTTTATGGTTTTTAAGGTTTTCTTAGGGTTTTCAAGGGTTTTGGGGTTTTTTACATTTTTTTATATTTCTAGGGATTTTTTAGGATTTTTAGGATTTTTTTTAATTTTATTTTTTAGGGGTTTTTAGTGTTTTTAGTGTTTTTAGGTTTCTTAGGGTTTTATGTGTCTTCAGTAATGTGGGGATTTATTAAGCGATTTTAGGTTTTTTTTGGTTTTTCTATTTTTTTAAGAATATTTAGGTATTTTTTTAGATTTTAATGTGTTTTAGGGATTTTGATTATTTTATTGGTTTTAAGGGGTTTTTTGGTTTTTTTGGGAATTTTTTTTTAGTTTTAGAGTTTTTTAGTGTTTTTATAGTTTTTAACATTTTAGGGTTTTAATGGTTTTTTATTGTTTTTTGTGGTTTTTGGTTTTTTATTGGATTTTAAGGTTTTCTAATTGTTTAAGCAATTTATATAGTTTCTATGGGTTTTATGGTTTTTAAAATTTTTGGGTTCTTTAGGGGTTTTATGTGTTTTATGTTTTCTAACTTTTTCTTTTGGTTTTTGTGGTTTTTAGGTTTTTTCACCTTTTTGAGGGATTTTTATGGTTTTTAAGGATTTTGATGGTGTTTTAGATTTTGAGGATTTTTAGTATTTTTATGTTTGTATTAGTTATTTCTGTTTTTTAGGGATTTTAAGTATTTTTGGGATCTTAATGTTTTCTATGGGTTTTAATTATTTTAAGGGTTTTTACATTTATAAGGATTTTAGTGAATTTTTAGGATTTTTAAGGTTTCAAGGGATTTTAGTGATTTTGAGGGCATTAATGGTTTTTAGAGTTTTTTTTGGGTTTTTTGGGGTTTTCTGGGTTTTTTAGGGTTTTTAAATTTTTTATAGATTTTAATGTTTTTATGGTTTTAAATGTTTTTAGTGGGTTTTATGAGTTTTATAGGGTTTTAGGGTTTTGTATAGTTTTTAGGGGGTTTTATGCTTTTTAGGGGCTTTGGGGGTTTAGCATCTTTTTAGGGGCATTCATGATTTTTTTATTTTTTTTTGGGTTTTTGGGGTTTTAAGTGTACAAATGTTTTTATGATTATCTCAGGGGTTTTTAAATTTTTAGGGTTTTTTACATTTTTGGGATTTTTGGGATTTTTTATGTTTTTATTGTTTTTATGGTTTTTAAGAATTTTAAGGGTTTTGGGTATTTTAATGGTTTTAGGGTTTTAGTATTTTTATGTTTATTTGGATTTTTATTGTTTCTAGGTTTTAAATGTTTTCTTAGGTTTCTTCAAAGATTTTAGGGGTTTTTTTTAAAATTTTAGGGGCATTTAGTGATTTTTTTCTTTTTTATAGTTTTTAGAGTTTTTAGAGATTTTGAGGGGTTTTATGGAATTTTGGGGTTGTAATTTTTTAGGGTTTTAGGGATGTATTTTTTTAGGTTTTTAAGGTTTTCAAAGGGGTTTTGAGGTATTTTAGTGTTTTTTCATTTTTGGATTTCCAGTAATTTTTTAAGATTTACATTTTTTTTCTGGTTTTTACGGATTTTGAGGGGTTTTACAGTTTTTTTTGTTTTTGTGTTTGTATATATTTTATATTTTTTTATGTTTTTTTGAAATTTGTAGTTTTTTTGGGATTTATAGGGTTCTTAGAGTTTTTAGTGGGTTTATGTGGGTTTATGTGTTTTTAAAGGGTTTGAAGGGGTTTAGGCGTTGTTATGGTTTTTATTGGTTTTAAAGGTTTTTTATGTTTTTATGGGTTTTTATATATTTTAATATCTTTTTGTTTTTACGTGTTTTATGGATTCAGATGGTTCTTATGGATTTTAGGGTTTTTTTGTTTTTTGGTTTTTAGTGTTTTTTTTTATTTTTAGAGTTTTAAATATTTTTTAGGGTTATTAAACATTTTTTGGGATTAAAAGGGTTTATAGAGTTATTAGTAGTTTTTAGAGTTTTTATGTTGTTTCAGGGTTTTTAGGGTTTTTAAATGTTTTCAGGGTATCTATTGTTTTTAAGGTCATTCAGGGTTTTTATCATTTTTTATGATTTTAGGGTTTTTATTTATTTTTTGGTTGTTAAGGTTTTTAATGTTTTTTTTCATTTTTAGAGTTTTTTTATACTTTTGGGATTTCTATGAATTTTTTATTTTTTTTGGTTTTTAGGGATTTTCATGGTTTTTGGGGTTTTTATCATTTCTTAGGTTTTAAGGGGTTTTTAGTGTTTTTAGTTTTATTGGGGTTTCTTATGGATTTTTTAGAGTTTTAGGGTTTTTTACATATTTATGGATTTTTAGGTTTTTTTATAGTTTTTTTTGGGTTTTCAGGGATTTTGAGGAATTTTTGGATTTTTTTGATTTTTTGGTGTTTTAGCTTGTTTTTTAGTTATTTTATGGTTTTAACGTTTTTTTTTATTTTTTAAATTTTAAGGGTTTAAAGGTTTTTCAATTTTTTAGGGGGTTTTTATTGATTTTAAAGGTTTTATATTGTTTTAAAGTTTTTAGGGGATATTTGGTTTTTTAGTATTTCATTAGTTTTTGTAGGGATTTTATTGTTTTTATAGGGTTTTTAAAGGATTTTTGGGATTTTAATAATGTTTTTTCATTTTCATTTGGATTTTGAGGGTATTTAACTTATTATTTTTTTTGGGTTTTATGGGTTTTTACATTTTTAATAGTTTTAAGGATTTTTTATGTTTTTACTGTTTATGGGGTTTTAAACGATGTTTAGAGTTTTTAATTATTTTTATGTGTTTTACATATTTTTAGGTTTTAATTATTTTAAGGTTTTTAGGGGTTCTGAGGATCTTTTATGGTTTTTAGGTTTTTTTAGGTTTTTTGGGGGTTTAAGTATTTTTATATTCTTATGGTTTTTTATGGTTTTCCAGAGATTTTAGTATTTTTATATTTTTATTGATTTTTAATGATTTTTTAGGTTTTTTACGGGTTATTAGGTTTTTAATGATTTTGATGGTTGTTATGGGTTTTTAGGGTTTTAGTATTGTTAGGTTTTTTAGGGGTGTTAATTTGTTTTGGTTTTTAATGATTTTTAGGGATTTTCAGTGTTTTTACGATTTTAGGAATTTATTATAATTTTTATAGGTTTATTGGGTTTTATGGGATTTTTGGGTTTTTAGGGTTTCTAGTATTTTAATCACTTTTTGGGGTTTTAGGTTTTTTTGAGTTTTTTTGGGTTTAATTTTTTTTTTTATTTTTTTAATGTTTTGAGGCGTTTAAAGGGTTTTTAGTGATTTTAGTTTCTCTTATGGGTTTCATTTGTTTTTAGGATTTTTAAGGTTTTTCCATTTTTTATGGAATTTTGTGGTTTTAGAGTCTTTTTTTGGGATTTTATTCATTATTTATGTTTTTAAGGGTTTTATGTGTTTTTAGTTATTTATGGTTTTTAGAGGGGGTGTTAGGGGTTTTATGGTTTTTGTTTTTTCTTGGGATTTTAGGGATTTTTTTGATTTTTTATGTTTTTATGGTTTTAATGATTTTGTGGGTTTTTAGGGTTTTTAGGTTTTTTATTAGTTTCAAGGGTTTTATGATTTTTTGGGGTTTTAAGGATTTTTTTAGTTTTTTGCATTTTTAATGGTTTTTAGTGTTTTCTAAAAAATTTAGGGGTTCGATGTTTTTATAGATTATAATTGGTTATTGGGTTTTTATTTAGATTTAGTGTTTTTATGTTTTTTATGTTTTTTTTGTATTTTTTTGGGGTTTTATTGTTTTTGGGGTTTTAAGCATTTTTAGGGCATTAGGGGTTTGAAGTATTTTTATGATTTTATGATTTTTTTTACTTTTCTAGGTTTTATGGTTTTTTACATTTTTAGATACTTGTATGGATTTTTAGGGATTTATGTTTTATATGGATTTTGAAGGTTTTTAGGGGTTTTTACTTGGCTCTTAGGGTTTACTTTTTATTTTTTTAGGGTTTTATGTTTTTAGAGTTTTTTTATCATTTTTAGTGGTTTAAAGAGTTTTTAGAGTTTTCAGTGGGTTTAAGGGTTTTATTGGTTTTTATTATTTTTAATATTTTTAGGGGTTTTATGGTTTTAATAGCTTTTAGGGTGTTAAGGCCTTTTAGGTATTTTAGAATTTTTTGGTTTTTCAGGGGTTTTATTTTTTTTAATTTTTTATGGTTTTCATATGGGTTTTCATGGATTTTAGGTTTTTTTATGTTATTAGTGTTTATAGGTTTTTATATGATTTTAACTCTTTTTTTGTTTTTTCATCAGTTGTAATGCTTTTAGGGATTTTGAGGGGATTTGAGGCATTTTTAGGTGTTTGGGGTTTTTCTTATTTTTTAGGTTTTTATGGGTTTTAATTGTTTTTTGGGTTTCAAAGTTTTCTTTTTAGTTTTTAGTTCTTTTTATATTTCAATGATATTTATTCCTTTTTAATAGTTTTCTAGTTTTTAGGGTTTTTAGGGATTTTGAGAATATTTATGGTTTTAAGGATTTTAAGGGTTTTTTGTTTTTTTTGGGGAAATAGTGTTTCTTGTGTGTTATTAGTGGTTTTAAGAATTGTTTGTATTTTTAATGATTTTTTGGTTTAAATTTATTTTAGAGTTTTTTGGGAATTTGAAGTTTTTTTATTACTTTTATGGGTTTTTAGAGTTTTATTGAAGGTTTTTAGGGGTTTTATATTTTTAGGGGTTTTGGGGTTTAGGTATTTTAAGTGGTTTTAGGGTTTTAGGGTTTTCAAGGGTTTTGGAATTTATGATTTATGTATTTTTAGAGTTTTTGTTGGTTTTTAAAGTTTTTAGGGTTTTTAAGGATTTTGAGGCTCTTTTGTTGTATTTAGGGTTTTAGGGAATTTTATTCTTTTTTGATGTTTTTTGAGATTTTTTTGGTTTCATATAGGGTTTAAGGTTTTTTAATGTTTTTTAACATTTTTAAGGTTTAATGGGTTTCTATAATTTTTAGTTGGTTTTTAGGGTTTTATGGGTTTTTGGGTTTTTCATGGTTTTTATGATTTTCATGGGTTTTAGTGTTCATTAGGTTTTTTAGTATCTTTTAGGGGTTTTTACTGTTGTTCTCATTTTTGAGGTTTTATTGGTATCATAAGTGTTTTTAGGTTTTTAAGGGTTTCTTAGAGTTTTTTGGGGTTTTAGGGTTTTTTTAAGTTTTTATGTATTTTTTGTGGTTTTAGAGGATTTTTTGTTTTTTTAGGGTTTTCACTTATTTTTTAGGGATTTAAGTATTTTTTATGTTTTTAACGTTTTAAGTGATGTAAAGAGATTTTATTGGTTTTAGTTTTTTTTGTTTTATAGGGTTTTATATTTTTTAAGGTTTTTATGGGTTTTGTGGGTGTTATGGTTTCTAGGGATTTTGGATATTTCATTGCTTTTATTTTTTTTGGAATTTTAGGTGTCTTTAGGTTTTTACGGTATTCATAGTTTATAAGGGGTTTTAGTGTTTTTTGTATTTTTAGGGATATTTATGGATTTTTGGATTATTATGTTATTTTATGTTCTTTGGAATTTTCTTGGGTTTTTAGGTGTTTTAGGGGTTTTAGGGGTTTTATTGAGTTGGGGGGGGGGGGGGTTAGTTTTTTGGGTTTCTATAGTTTTTTAGATTTTTTTAACATTTTATGGGATTTAAAGGGTTTGTAGAGTGTTTTTAGGGTTTTTATGGGTTTTAGTGTTTTTAGGATCATTAGGGGTTTTAGGTGTTTTATGGTTTTTGAGGACTTATAAGGGGTTTTTAGGGTTTCTAGGGGTTATAAATTTTTTTGTCATATTTATTTCTATTCTATACTTCTTATAGTCTTTAGTGATTTTAGGGTTTTTGAGGTGGTTTGGGGTTTTTAGGGTTTTAGTGTTTTTATGGTTTTTTGAGTTTTTACGAATTTAATGTTTTTTATATATTTTTTATTTTTTAGGGGCCTAAAGTGGTTTTAGAGTTTTTAATTTTGTTTTAGGGTTTTTATGGGTTTTAGGGTCATTTATGGTTTTTAGGGCTTGTTATATTTTTTAGGGTTTTAAAATTTTTTAAGTTATTTCGGGGTTGAAGCTTTTTTAGAGCTATTAATTTTTTATTATGGGTTTTCATGGTTTTTTGAGTTTTTTTACATTTTTAGGGAATTTTGATATTTTTTAGGATCATTATGGTATTTAGGATTTTTTTGGGATTTTATGGGTTTTTATTGTTTTTTATGGTCTTTATGGTTTATATAGTTTTTTGGGATCTAGGGTTTGTTTGTATTATTTAGTGTTAATTATTTTTATTGTTTTTTTAAAATTTTTAAGGGGTTAAAGGGGTTTTATAGTTTTTATTGATTTTAAGGTTTTTTGGGTTTTTTGGTTTTATAGTTTTAGGGGTTTTTTTCTGGATTTTAGGGGATTTTAGGTTTTTAGGGTTTTTATTGGTTTTTGGATTTTTATCATTGTTAAGTTTTTTGGGGTTCTAATATTTTTTAGGTTTTTAGGGTTTTATACTTGTTTAAATATATTAGGTTGTTTTTCAGATTTATATGGTTTCTAGGGTTTTTAGGGATTTTGAGGGTTTAATGTTTTTTGAGTTTTTATGGTTTTATTTGCGGGTTTAGTATATTTTTTTTGAATCTGTAAAGATTTTAAATTTTTTAATGTTTTTAATTTTTTAATGGGTTTTTTGATTATTTTAGTGGGTTTTATGGAATGTATGGGTTATTAAAATATTTTGGGTTTTTTGGTATTTAGGGGGTTTTGGGGTATTTTAGGGTTTTAAGGTTTTTTAAGTGTTTTTTGGTTTTTGAAATTTTTCAAATGGGTGTTATGGTTTTGTACATTTTTAGATATCCAATGGGTTTTTATGATTTTTTGATTTTAGGGGTTTTATGTTTTTTTAGGTTTTTTAAATATTTTCTGTTTTTATGTTTTTCTTAGTGGTTTTCAGGTTTTTTGGGTTTTTTACTTTTTTAGCGGTCATTAGGGATTTTTTTAGTATTTTGGGTTTTTTAGAGTATTTTGGGATTTTGAGGGTTTTAGGGTTATTTAGGATATTTAGTTATTTTATACTTTTTGGTATTTCTAGTTTTTTTGGGTTATTTAATCTTTTTATTTTATTAGAGTTTTTAACACTTTTAGTGGTTTAACATATTTTTCGAGTTTTAGTTTTTTAGGGTTTTATGGGTTTTTAAGGATTTTTAAGGTATTTAGGGATTTTTATATTTTTTTGGTTTTTTTTGGTTTTAATGGTTTTCGCGTTTTGTTTGGTTTTTATGGGTTTTAAGTGTTTTAGGTTTTTAAGAATTTATTTTGGTTTTTTGAAGTTTTTAGGGTTATTATATTTATGGGTTTTTATATATTTTTATGGGTTTTCAGGGGTTTTAGGGATTTTAAAGTGTTTTTTGGTTTTTTGGCGGTTTTTGGGTATTTATGGGTTTTCAAGGTTCCATGAATTTTTTATGGTTTTATGGTTTTTGTTGTTTTTTAAAAAATTTAGGGGATTAAATTGGTTTTAGAGTTTTAGTGGGGTTTTATGGGTTTTATAGGTTTCAACGGATTTTATGGTTTTAGTGATTTGTTGTTTTTAGGGCTTTTAATTTATTTTAGTGTTTTTCGGGAGTTTTATCATTTTTAGGATTTATGGGTTTTAGGAGTTTTTATGGTTTTCATAGGATTATTCCTAGTTTTTAGTTTTTTTATGTTTTTGGAAATATTAATTCCATTTAGGATTTTTGGTGTTTATAGTTTTTAGGGATTTAGAAGAATTTCAATCGTTTTTATGTTTTTAGGTTATTTTTCTGATTTTTAATAGTTTTTTTGAGTTCTAGGGTTTTAAAATAATTTTAGAGTTTTCTAATAATTTTCAAGATTTTCATGTTTTTTAGAGTTTTTATTGGTTTTTAGGGGTTTTACAGTTCTTAGGGTTTTTACGATTTTAGGGGTTTAATTTTTTTATGTTTTATATATTTTTTTACTTTTAGGGTTTTTATTATTTTTTAGGTTTTTAGGGGTTTTATATTTTTATAGATTTTTAATGATTTCTTTAGGGTTTTAAGGGTTTTATGGTCTTTTCCATTTTTCAGGACTTTTGGGGATTTTTAGGAATTTTATGGGTTTTTATAATTTTTAGGGATTTTGATGGGTTTTAGGATTTTTTATGGTTTTATGGGGTTTTCTGGATTTTTGGGTTTTTTTGGGTGTTTTGAGGTTTTTAGGGTTTTAAAGATCGTTTAGTGTTTTTTAACATTTCTATGGGTTTAAAGGGAATTTAGATTTTTTAGTGGTTTTTTAGGTTTCTTAATTTTTTTAAGGGTTTTATAATTTCCATATGTTTTTATGGTTTTTAGAGTTTTTAATGGATTTTAGTTTTTTATGTTTTTTATGTTTTTAAGGGGTTTGATGTGTTTTTAGGTAATTCAGGTTTTAGTAGAGGTTTTCAATGTTTTTATGGTTTTTTTGTTTTTTTTTATTTTAAGGACCTTTAAAGAAAATTTATTTTTATAGGTTTTTATAGATGTTGAGGGATTAATTATTTTTAAGGATTTTTGGGATTTTTGGAATTTTTAAGCATTTATAGGTTTTTAGTGGGTTTAAGTGTTTTCGGGTTTTTAAGGTTTTCTTAGGCTTTTTCATGGATTTTTATTTTTTTTATTTTTAGGGATTATAATGGATTTTTAGGATTTATATGGGATTTTAGGTTTTTTGGGAATTTTAATGGTTTTTATAATTATTTATTGATTAAAGAGTTTTTATGGTTTTTTGAGTTTTTAGACTTTTTATGAGTTTTTTGGGTTTTTAAGGTTTTTAAATGTTTATTTTAAAATTTTGGTGTTTATACAATTTTTAGAGTTTTTAGTGGTTTGTGGATTTTATTGGGTTTAATGGGGTTTTAATTTTTTTATGGATCTTTATGGTTTTTAGGTGTTTTAGGGTTTTTTGGGTCTTCAAGGTTTTTTTTATCATTTTCTAGATTTTTTAGCAGTTTTAATTGTGTTTAGGTTTTTATGTATTTATTAGGATTTTTCTTCAGTCTATTGGTTTATATATTTTTAGGAATTTTTAGGTATTTTGTATGTTTTTTTTGTTTTTATGGGTTTTAGGTATTTTGAAGATTTTTTTGATTTTTAGGGTTTTTACAATTTTATCGTTTTTAGGTTTTAGGGGTTTTATGTGTTTTTTTAGTTTTAAAGTTTTCCTTGGGGTTTTTTCGTTATTTTTATGGATTTAACATTCTTAGGTATTTTTAGAATTTTAGGGTTTTGTTTTTTAGGGAATTTGAGGGTTTTTAGGTGTTTTAATGGTTTTTATCATTATTTTTGGTTTATTAGGGGTTTGACTATTTTTAGGTTTTTAAGGTTGTTTTATAGTTTTTTTAGGGTTTTAAGGGTTTTAAAATTTTTAGGGTTTATTATTAATTTTTAAATATTATTATATTTTGAGGTGTGGAATGATTTTGTGGGGTTTTAGGGATTTTAAGTTTTTTATGGATTTTCTGTGGTTTATGGGTTTTTTTAGTTTTTTAGTGTTTTATGTTTTCTTAGAGTTTTTTAACGTTTTTAGGGGTTTACAGGGATTTTATAGTTTTTAGTTATTTTTAATTTTTTATAAGTTTTATGGTTTTAAATGTTTTTAGGGGTTTTATGGTTTTTAGTGTTTTATGGTATTTAGTGTTTTTAGGGTTTTAGGGTTTTTAGCATTTTGATGTTTTTAAGGGTTTTAAGGGTTTTTATGTTTTCAAGGATTTCTTTGTGTTTTTACGGGATTTAAGTGTTTTTTGGGTTTTTTGGTTTTTATGGTTTTTTTTGGGATTTTATGGGTTTTTATGTTTTTAATGATTTTGAGGGTTTTAGGTTTTCATATGGTTTTTTTGATTTTTGTGGTTTTTTGGGTTTTTGGGTTTTTAATTGTTTTATGGTTTTTAGAGTTTTTTAAATTTTTAAGTGTTTAAAGGGTTTTTAGAGTTTTTAGCGGGTTTTGGGTTTTATGATTTTTAGGGGGTTTATAGTTTTAGGGGGTTTTATGATTTTTAGGGATTTTTAGAGGTTTTGGGGTCTTTTATAGGATTTAGTGTTTTTTGGGTTTTAGGGGTTTTATGAGTTTTTTGTTTTTTATGCTTTTCTTAAGGGTATTAAGTGTTTTTTGGTTTTTTTACTTTTTATGGTTTTTTGGTATTTTTTAGGATTTGGATTGTTTTTTAGGGATTTTAATGATTTTGAGGGTTTTTGGGTTTATTAGGGTTTTTTTTGTTTTTTTTTTGGTTTTTAGATTTTTTGATTTTAGGGGTTTTATGTGTCTTTATGTTTTTTAGATTTTCATAGGGGTTTTCTTATTTTTTAGGGTTTTTATGTTTTTGGGGATTTTGGGGGCCTTTTTGTTTGATTATGGGGTTTTAAGGTCTTATGGATTTTATTCATTTTTTATGATTTTGGGGTTTAAAATATTTTTATGGTCTTTAATATTTTTATGGTTTTTAGTAATTTTAGGGTATTTAAGGATTTCATGGTTTTGGGGGTCTTTATGGTTCTTTGAATTTTTAGGGTTTTAAGGGTTTAAAGTGTTTTTATGCGATCTAGGGGATAGAGTCATGAATGCTGCATAGACCACTCCTAGGGTGACCAATTAAGAAATCATAATATAAATTCATGTTCCTTCAACGAAGTAGTTTCCAGAAGATCAATCAAGCCTACTAAGCCTTGTCTGGGTATTGTTGTGGATATTAATTTATGCAAAGAGAAAAACCATTTTCATCACAAAGGTTATCCATCTATTTATTTTTTCCATTAAATGAGGTAAACCATCTTGATTCGGATTTACATTTTGTTCTTTTTGGGAGATTAGTCAGGCATAGACCATTATTGAATTTTTTTAGGAAATGTATTGATTCTATTAGGTTTACATGTTTTCATATTGGCTTGATGAATTCATCCAACATCATTTTTTTCACCTCATTTAAAAAACATAACTATAGAATTTTGGCAATATGCTCATGGATTTTTAGAGGATGTTCCAGAAAAGTTTCCAAATAGACACCATATTGTGATCCTTACACCGAGTCACCTAATGTTTCAGTATAGCTCAGTTTCCATGGGTTACCACTTTAGTTGTTTAAACAATATGACATGTTTTTGATTTCCATTCTAATTGGAAATACTTTAAAGTTGGACATTGCAATGAAAAATCATTCAAGACCCTTGGTTGTGAGGGTTTGTTCTGATATTGACATTTCCCAAGATCACCCACACCAAATCTAGATTAAAAATTTAAATGTTGGGTTCTTTCAAGAAGTTCCATATGAAAACATACCAGATTTTTCCATTGTGTGACTTAAACTTGGTCACTTTTTGAAGGAATATTTTAATATGGTAGTATAACCTTTGGATCATAAAATAACAAGGGTTGATAAAGGAGAAAAAATAGACTTAGAAGAGTGAAATGTTACAAAAATAGTTATTTCTAGCCCTTATGGGGTTCAAGATGCTCTTAGAGGACGAAATAAAGCTAATGAAAAGTATATTAAGGAGAAGAATCATGATGTGAAGAATGGTCAAACTGGGAAATATTCAAGGAATTAATTTTAGCAGAATAACCATTTTGGTTTTATTAATATTGTTCACATAACACTAGGTGATACTACTAATTTCCCCACACTAATGAAAGATTAAGAGGACCCCAGTAAATCTCATAAAGCATATAAAGTGGAGGAAAGAATGGTCCACTCTAATTATTGTGAGTATTCACATGATCTATGTGATCAATTATGTTATATTAAGGATGCTTACATGAATTAGAGTATTAGTAAATATAAAACAATTATTATTGATTTTTATGGTTCATTAATGCAAACCCCAAAAAGATTTGTAACTGTAAAGATTTCTACAATATTTAGAAAAAATTTTACTAGTTGTTTAGAGACTTATAGGAAAGATAAAAAAATATTTCTCCTTGGCCTGAGGTTGTTGGACAGATTGTTATACCCTCTAATGAAAATAATTTGAACGACAGTGATGTTAATAAAAAATCCAACCCAACTCTGACTAATGCATACCAGTTTGAGGATGATGTTTCATAAGAACTAGAATATTGGATGGTTGATCCTGATACAATATTTTTCTGAATATATGTAAAAGGTGAAGTAACCATGGAGATTTACCTTGAAATCAGAAAGTTAATGTTTATTATGTTTTTAGTGAAATTTAATAGAAATATAGAATTTAATTTTAATGTAAATACAAGGAAATGGGTTCCTTTTATTTCTCCCATGATTAAAGATTATTTGCTTGGTATTTCAATGATGAAAAAGGACTCTTAGATTGGCAATTGGTTTTTGATGTTTTTTGGGATGGTTTCTATTATGAATTAAGTTTGTGTTAAGGATTCATGTTTTGACTGATGATTTCTTTGAACCAGATCCACATGTTGAAGAATGATTGGAATCTGCATTCTTTTGATGGATATTTTTCTACTCTAATGATACTAATATTGAAATATTTCACTAAGTGGAAGTCTATTGATGGAATTATATACATTTATTTTTTCTGGATGATATATGGACTTGTTTAATAGTCTAGTTTTTCATATATTTATTTATTATGTTGTTGGTTTTCTATGGTTTCTTTCTTCACTTTATATATTCTTCCTATGATGATATGTTAGTGGTTTTATTTGGTTCCATATCAGATGTGTTTCATTTGAACACGTGATTTATCACTTGAAAGAAAGGGATGAATACATGGTAAAATAAAGCTATTGATCAAAATATCACCTCAATTTTTATCTTTCAGAAAGTATATAAAGTTACTAGTGAGGATAAAAATAGTATAAAATGTGATTTTTGAGTGTAATGGAACATGCTATGTGTCTTTTTGGGGTTATTTAACCATATACAGGCAGTGGACCAGGAAATAACCATACTTCTCTTTATCACAATAATCCAAAAGAGATTTTCCATACTCCACCTAAAGGTATAAAAGGAAAAAGGTTCTTCTTCTATTGATTATAATCATCTTCTTTTAAATTTTTAATTTACCAGAGAACATAGCTCTCAAATTCTTGATAGAAGACCATATATGATGTTGTAAAATTATGATGAATACAAAAATAATTCCTATGTACTCTGAACTTTTTGAATGTACACATATCCATTGTTTCATTCTTTTGGATCTCTTATTGGAGTTTTAAAGGAATTATTATCCACACTGAGTGAAGAACAGATCAATTGGAGAGCTAGAGTTCATCTAATACTTTAGAAGATTCATGTATCACTGTCGTGGGATTTATTAGCTATATATTGGGATGTCATGAGTAGAGACTTGAAATATCATCTTGTACTAGTTTCTTCTATGATTTGTGTTTCATGTTAGGTTTTCTTATTATCTCTTTTATTTCCATGTTGGTGTAAGCTAATTACAACTCATGTTTTCATTGTATACTTCACTTTATTTAATTAATTTTTGAGGGCTATGAGTTGGGAAATAAAATCAACCCCCAATTTTTTTACTTAAGTGTTTGTAGGGTTTTAAGGTTTTCTTAGGTGTTTTCATCATTTTTCTAAATTTTTTTTGTTCTTCGGTATTTTTTTGGATATTTTAGGATTTTGATGGGGTTTTAATTTTTTTAGGGATTTTGAGGGGCTTTAGGGTTTTTTGGATTTTTATGGGTTTTTATGTTTTTAGGGTTTTAACTATTTTTATGTTTTTATGTTTTTATGGGTTTTTTATAGATGTAATGGAATCTTTAAGATTTTTAAGGGGGTTTAGGGACCCTGAGGGGTTTTAGGAATTTTAGTGTTTTTTGGGTTTTTTGGGATTAGTTTTAATTATTTTATGGTTTTTATGTTTTTTTAGATTTTTTTTTTATTTTTTTAGTGTTTTAAAGTGTTTTTAGAGTTTTAGGGGTTTTTTTTGTTTTTATGGATTTATAGTGTTTTATGGTTTTGGGGTTTATAGTAGTTTTTTTTATTTTTTTTGGTTTTTAATGTTTTCATAGGGGTTTTCAGGGGTTTAAAGTATTTTTAAATTTTTAGGGATTTTTAGGGACTTTTAACATTTTTACGGTTTTTTTGGTTTTTAGGGAATTCTAGGGGTTTTCGTATTTTTAGGGTATTTAGGGATATTAGGGATTTTTTTGGTTTAGGGGTTTTTTATTTTCTTAGGGGTTTAAATGGGTTTTAGAGTTTTTCTAATGTTTTAGTTGATTAAAGGGGTTTTTAGTGTGGGTTTTTTTAGTTTTATGGGGTTTAAAGTTTTTTAAGGATTTTCGGAGTTTTAATAATGTATATGGTTTTAAGGATTTTTTAGGGATTTTAGTGTTTTTAGATTTTTTTTGGTTCTTAGGTATTTTAATTATTTTTGGGTTTTTAAGGTTTTATTATGGGTTTTCAAGGTTTTTATTGCTTTTAGGTTTTAGGAATTGTTATGAATTTTCTGGATTTTTAGGGGGTTTAGGGGTTTTAGGGATTCTGAGGGGTTTTAGGGTTTTTTTGGATTTTCTAGATTTTTATGGTTTTTTTAGTGTATTTATGCTTTTTACAGTTTTTAAATATTTTTATGGGTTTTAATGGGTTATAGAGTTTTTAGTAATTTTTATGGAATTTATGGTTTTTTATGGTTTTTAGAATTTTGGGGGGTTTTATTGTTTTTTTTATTTTAGGGTTATTATCTTTTTTGAAATTTTATGGGTTTTAAATATTTTTGGGTTTCTAAGGTTTTCTTTCGGGTTTTCATTATTTTAATGGATTTTTTCATTTTAGGAATTTTTAGGACTTTTTAAAGATTTTTATGATTTTTAGGGTTTTTATAGATTTTTTCGGTTTTTATGGTTTCTAGGGTTTTAATCATTTATTAGGGTTTTTAGGGGCTTAGGTGTATTTAGGTTTTTATGTTCTTCATATGGGTTTTCAATGTTTTTTGGTTTTGTACATTTTTAAGGATTTGTTTGGTATTTTTAGGGATTTTTTGGATTTTTATGGTTTTTAGGATTTTTAAGAATTTTGAGTGATTGTTGGGGGGTTTTTTGGGTTTCAAATATTTTTTAGGTTTTTTCAACATTTTAGTGGTTTAAAGAGTTTTTATATTTTTTAGTATTTTCTGTGGATTTTTTTGGTTGTAATGGTTTTTTAATTTTTTTAGGGCTTTTTAGGTTTTTAAGGTTTTTTATGTTTTTAGGGTTTTAAGGTTTTTAGTATTTTTTATGTTTTTATGGGTTTTTAGTGTTTTTATGTTTTCATGGTTTCCTTAGATTATTTCCAAGTTTTTAGGGTTTTTATGTTTTTGGGGCATTTTGGGTTATTTTAGGATTTTTATGGTTTTTTATGGATTTCGGGATTATAAGGGTCTTTAGGGGTTTTATAGGTTTTTAGGTTTTTTAGAGTTTTTTATTATTTTTTAGGGATTAAAGGTGTTTTTTGAGTTTTTAGTGGGTTTTAGTGTTTTTATGGGTTTTTTGGGGTTTTATGGTTTTTAGGGGGTTTAGGGTTTTTATTATTTTTATGGTTTTTATCATTTTTAGGTTTTTAATTTTTTCTGTGTTTTTATGGATTTTTACATTTTTAGGAATTGTTTTGGATTTTTTGGTATTTTTATGATTTTTATGGTGTTTGGGGATATTTAGGGGTTTTATTATTTTTAGTGTTTTCTAGTTTTTTGGAGGGTTTAGGGGGGTTTATTTTTGAGGTTATTTATGATTTTTTAGAGTTTTTTAATATTTTTAGGTGTTTAGGGGTTTCAGAGTTTTAAATAGTATTTTACTTTTTATGGGGTTTAGGGTTTTTTATGGTTTTTAGAGGTTTTATTGTTTTCATGGTATTTTAAGAGGTTTATAATTTTGTTTAGATTTTTAGGGATTTTTAGTGTATTTATGTATTTAAGGTTTTCTTAGGGGTTTTCCATGTTATTTTATATATTTTTTGATATTTTTATGGATTTTTTAGGATTTTAATGGTTTTATGGATTTTTAGGGGTTTTATGGTTTTTAAGAATTTATAGTTTTTAATGTTTTATTGTTTTTTAGGTTTTTTAGAGGTTTTTATGGATTTAAAGTTTTCCATAGTTTTCTAACATTATGAATAGTTTTAAGTGTTTTTATAGTTTTCAGTGTCTTTTATGATTTTTATAGGTTTTCAGAGTTTATATGGTTTTCAGTGGTTTTTATGTTATTTATTACGTTTAGGTTTTATATGGGTTTTATGTTTTCAAGAATTTTTAGGGTTTTAGGGGTTTTTAATTATTTTTAAATGTATTATTAGGGATATTTTAGGGTTTTTAGGGTTTGTACATATTTAGGTATTTTTAGGGATTTTATAATATTTTTATGGTTTTAAGGGTTTTCATGTATTTTGAGTGGTTTTAGGGTTCTTAGGGGTTTTACTGTTTTTTCTAGGGTTTTCATAGTTTATAGGGTTTTTATATTTTTTTAACATTTTTTAGGCATTTAAAGGGTTTTCTATTTTTTATCGGGGTTTGAAGGGTTTTTTTGGTTTGTAGGATTTTTATGGTTTTTTATGGTTTTAGGGTATATTAAGGTATTTAGAATTTTTATGTTTTATGGGTTTAGTTTTTTTTGATTTTTAATGTTTTCTTTGGGTTTTTAGGTTTTTTACATCTTTATATATATTTAGGGATTTTGATAGTATTTTTTTATTTTTAGAATATTTAGGGATTTTGGGGTTTCTAACAATTTTTTAGTGTTTTAGGTTTTTTAGGTTTTTATCATTTTTTAGGTTTTTAGGTATTTATATTGTTTTTTGGTTTTTATTTTTTTCTTAGGTGTTTTTAGGGTTTTTTTGGTTTGTTATTTTCTAGTGATATTGATGGTTTTTAGGATTTTTATGTTTTTAGCAATTTTTAGGATTTTGATCATTTTTATGGTTTTTATAGTTTTGGGTGGTTTTATGGTTTTTATTATTTTGATGGTATTAAGGTGTTTAGGGTTTTTATCATACTTAGGTTTGGGGGGGGGGGGTTAATTGTTTTTTGTTTTTTATAAATTTATTATGGTTTTATATGGTTTTTAGCTTTTTTATGTTTTTCTTAGGATTTTATGAATTTTTTAGATTTTTATGGTTTTTAAGGTTTTTATGGATTTTAAGTGTTTTGGGGATTTGGGTTTCTAAGGTGTTTTGGGGACATTATAATTATTTGGGGTTTAAATAATTTTTATTTTTGTAAGGTTTTCATATAGTTTTATAGGGGTTTTAGAGTTATTTACATTTTTAGGGATTTTAAGCTTTTTTATAATTTTTATGGGTTTTTATATATTTTCAAACAATTTTTGGTTTTTAAAATTTTAGGGTTTTTATGTTTTTTTTACTTTTATGGTTTTTTAAAGTTTTTAAGGTTTCTTATGTTTTTAAAATTTTTAGGTGTTTAAAGTGATTTTAGAGTATTTCGTTGTTTCTCAATGTTTCTATGGATTTTCTGGGTTTTAAAAGTTTTAGGGGGTGTATGGTTTTTTGGGGTTTTATGGTTTTCAAGTTCTTTTAGGTTTTTTGACATTTTTTTTGTTTTTTAGGGGTTTAAAATATTTTTAATTTTTTAAGGTTTTCTAATGGATTTTCGGGGCTTGTATATTTTTTTATAGTTTTAGGGATTTTTTTGGTTTTTTGGATATTTGTGGGTTTTTAGGGTTTTATGATTTTTATGGATTCTTTGTATTTTTAGGGTTTTTTATGAGATTTTAGGGATTTTTAGGTTTTTTGACATTTTATGGGCTTTAAAGTGATTTTAGAGTTTTTATTAGGTTTTACGGTTTTTATCAGTTTTAAAGGATTTTTCAGGGTTTAAGGGTTTTTCTGTCTTTAGTGATTTTAGCATTTTTTTAGTATTTTTGTGGGATTTAAGTTTTTTTAGAATTTTAACATTTTTATATTGTTTTAGTGTTTTTAGGTTTTTATGTTTTCTGAGGGTTTTTTAGATTTTTATGGTTTTCTAGGGTTTTTAGGAGTTTTAAGGGGTTTAGGCTTTTATAATTTTTTTTGTTTTTTAGAGTTTTTTAAGTTTTTTTGGGATTTTAGAGACATTATTGTTTTTAGGGATTTTAGCATTTCATAGGTTTTTAGGGGTTTAAGTGTTTTTAGTTTTTTAAGGTTTTCTTAGAAGGATTTAGGGTTATTTATGTTTTTTATTATTTTTATGGATTTTTGATTACTTTTATGGTTTTTATGGTTTTTAAGGTTTTTTCTGTTTTTAGTTATTTTGATGGTTTTTAGGGAATTACGGTTTTTTTGGGGTTTCACCATTTATTTAGGGTTTTAGGGTTTTTATGTGTTTTTTAGATTTTTAAGGACTTCCTAGGGTTCTTAAGGATTGTTAGGATTTTTATGATTTTAGTGAATTTTTTGGGATTTTTTTAAGGATTTTATGATTTTTAGAGTTTTTTGTTTTTAGGTTTTTTATGGGTTTTTAGGATTTTCGTTTTTTTTTGTTTTTATGGTTACATTGAGTGTTTTATGGTTTTTCATTTTTTTTAATATTTTTATGTGTTTAAAAGGGTTTTTATATTTTTTAGTGGTCATTATGGTTTTTAGGGTTTTTTATCTTTTAAGGAGGTTTTAGGGGTTTAATAGTCTTTTAAGGTTTTTATCGTCTCTAGGGTTTTTAGGGGTTTTAGGTTTCTTTTTGGTTTTTAAGGTTTTCTGTGGGGATTTTCAGGGTTTTAGAGTCTTTTCTTTTCATGGATACTTAGGGTTTTATGTATTTTTATGCGCTTTTTAGGAATTTTGAGGGTTTTTACAGTTTTTAGGGTTTTTAGTGCTTTTAGTATTTTTAGTGTTTTTAGTGTTTTTTGGGTATCTTATTGAATTTTTGAGTGCTTTAAGGTAATTTATAGTTTTTTTATCATTTATAGGGGTTTCAAGGATTTTTATAGTTTTTAGCAGTTTTATTATTTTTATTGGTCATTAGGGATTTTTTAGTTTTTAGTTGTTTTTGGTTTTTTAGTGTTTTTATACTTTTTAGGTTTTTATGGGTTTTATTGTTCTTAGCTTTTTGTGGCATTCTATGTTTTTCTGGGTTTTGAAAATTTTCAAAGTTTTTATTATTTCTATAGAAATATTTAGATTTTTATTGTTTTTATGGTTTTTAAATATTTTCAGCATTTGTATTGTTTTTAGGGTTTTTGGATATTTTTGGGTGTTTAAAGGTTTTTTAGTGTTTTTTAACATTTTTTTTGGGTTTAAGGGGTTTTTAGAGTTTTTTGTAGTTTTATAGTTTATAGTGGGTTTTGGGTATTTTATGATTTTAGGGGATTTATGGTATTAATTATTTTTCGGGGTTTAATGGTTTTATGATTATTTAGGTTTATAAGTTTTTATTAGGGGTTTTTATTGTTGTCAGTGTTTTTACATTTTAGGTATTTTTAGGACTATTTAGGATTTTTGTGGTTTTAAGAGATTTTAGGGATTTTTAGGTTTTTTGAGGATTTTATTATTTTTAGGGATTCTTGGATTTTTTGGGTTTTTCAACTTTATTAAGGTTTTAAGGTTTTTTATTTTTTTAATGATTTAGGGTTTTAAAGTGTTTTTAGAATTTTTAGTGGGGTTTCATGTGTTTTATGGGATTTTAGGGTTCTTAATATTTTAAGGGGTTTTAATTGTCTTTAGGGTTTTCTGTGGTTTAATATTTATAGAGTTTTTATGATTTTTATGGATTTTTTGGTTTTTATGTTTTTATTTCGGGTTTTTAGTGTTTTTAGAATTTTTTATATTATTAGATATTTTTTGGGATTTTTTGGTTTTTTAATTATTTTATATGTTTTTAGAGATTTGGATGGTTTTAATGATTTTAAGGGTTTTTAGGATTTTATAATTTTTTGGATTTTATAGGTTTTTTGATTGTTTTAGTGTTTTAAGGGTTTATTGTGTTTTTTAACATTTTTTGGGAATTGAGGGATTTGAAGAGTTCAAGTAAATTTATAGGGTTTTTATTTTTTGGGGGGTTTTCGTGGGTTTTTAGTGTCTTTAGGGTTTTTAGGTATATAGTATTTTTTATTTTTTGGGGGGGATTTAATTATTTAAGGATTTATGGGTTTCTTATGGATTTTTAGATTTTTAGGGTTATTTAACGTTTTTTGGTTTTTTGGGTATTTTTTGGATTTTTGTCGGTTTTTATGGGTTTTTGGGACTTTATGAGATTTTAAGATTTTTATGGATTATTGGTGTTTTATTATTTTTTAGGTTTTAGGGAGTTTTTTACTTTTTTAGGTTTTAATGATTTTTAGAGTTTGTTAATGGTTGTTTGGGTTTATTGGGTTTTATTATTTTTAGTGGTTTTTTGGGTTTTTATGGGGTTTTATGTGTTTTTTATGTTTTTTATTGGATTTTGTGGGTTTTTACTATTTTTAGGTTTTTTATAGTTTTTTTTGGGCGTGAGAAATTTTTATGTTTTTTGGAGTTTTAAGGGTTTTTCGGTTTTTTAGGATTTATTAAGGGAATTCATGGTTTTTAACGTTTTTTGCATTTTTTTGGATTTTAAGACTTTTATTGGATTTTTATGGTATTTTGAGTTTTTGGGGATTTTGAAGTTTTTTAGGTTTTTAGGGGGTTTAGGGGGGGTTTTTTGAGTATTTATGATTTTATGGTTTTTTATATTTTTAAGGATTTTATTTTTTTAAAGGGTTTTTAGAGTTTTAATTGGTTTTAGGGTTTTATGGGTTTTTAGGGTTTTATGTGTTTTTAGGATTTTTAATGTTTTTTGGGAAGAAGAGGTGTGAGTCCAGGCTATTCCTAACCCCCCTAAAATTTATTAATATGAAAAATGATGCAATAGATAGGGGAGGGGCAGGGTCAATCGACCCATACCCGAAAGCAAAGCCTCAAAAAGAAAACAAAGAGCAAGAACAAGTCCAAAGGAGAGAAGAAAGAAGAAAAGAACAAGGAAAAACACCAGCATAGGGTCTACCAGCCTTCCCCACCATCATCATCATAGTCCGCACCAGGGGGGTCTCCCTCAGCACTATAACCGAAGGCCGCATGAGTTTCTATCGATTTTTTAGGATTTAATGGTTTTTTTGGTTTTAAGGGATTTGAATATTGTTTTGGGTTTCTATGGATTTTAGGGTGTTTTAGGGTTTGTATATTTTTTTAGGTTTTAGGGTTTTAATTTTTTTATGTTTTAAGGTTTTCTTAGGGTTTTTTTTGGATTTTTACGGAGTTTTAGGTTTTCATGTATTTTAGGGGTTTTTTGTGATTTTTATGTTTTTAAGGGTTTTTCTGGGTTTTAGGGGTTTTTAGAATTTTTTCTTTTTCTAGTTTTTAGGTGTTTTATGTATATTTATGTTTTTAATAATTTATTTGGATTTTAGGGGTTTAGGGGTTTTTACATTTTTATGGATTTTGTGGGATTTTTTTAATTATTATGGGGTTTTAGAGTTTTTAGGGATTTTGAGGGGTTTTAGGGTATTTTGGGGTTTTTAGGATGATTTAGGGGTTTTAGTGTTTTGTAGGGTTTTAAGGGGTTTTAAGTTTTTTATGGTTTTAAGGGGTTCTTTTTATTTTTTTCGGGTTTTTATTTTTTTTATAATTTAGGTATCTTTATGTAATTTTATGGTTTTTAGGCATTTTAGGGATATTTAGAGTTTTTATGGTTTTATAGGGGGATTTATTTATTTTTTTGGTTTTTAGTGTTTATTATCTTTTTAGATGATTTTAGTGATTTCATGGATTTTATGTTTTTTAGGGATTATGGTTTTTTAGAGGGTTTCATGTTTTTTAGGATTTTTTTCATTTTTACTGTTTTTAGGGATTATTAATCATTTTTATGGGTTTTTTGGTGTTTTAGGGATTTTGACATTTTATTTCAGTTTTTAGGGGTTTTTTAGGTTTTTTGGATTTTTTGAGTTTTTGGGGTTTATGGTTTTTATAGTTTTTAATATTTTTAGGATTTTGAAGGGGTTTTCACGTTTTTTGTGGTTTTATTGGGTTTTTTATTGGTTATTTGTGTTTTAAAGATTTTAGGGGTATTATGGTTTTAGGAGTTTTTTGGTACTTTAATGTATTTTAGCATTTGTTTCGGGTTTTTATAGGATTTAGGTTTTTTATGATTTTAGTCTTTTTAGGGTTTAGAGGTTTTTATCATTTTTTGGTATTTTTAGACCCTTTCATGTGTTTTAAGGGTTTTTTTATGATTTTTAGTGCTTTTAGGGTTTTTACGGGTTTTATGTGTTTTTAAATTATTATGTTTTTATTTGGGTTTGTCCATGATTTCAGGGTTTTCTATGTTCTTAGGTATTTTTAGTGATTTTTTTGGATTTTTAGCTTTTTTGGATTTTGAGGGTTTTAAGGGTCTTTCAAGTTTCTAGGGGATTTTTCAATTTTTTGGTTTTTTTGTGGTTTTATGTGATTTTTAGTTTTTAACAATTTCTTAATTTTTTTCAGGATTTTTAGGGTTTTTATATATTTTAGGGATTTTTAGGGGCTTTTAGGTTTTTTATGTTTTTAGGATTTTTATGGATTTTGAGGGGTTTTTGTGTTTTTAGTGTTTTTGGGTTTTTATAATTTTTTGGGATTTAAGGATTTTTTTTAGTTTTTAATTTTTTAATCTTTCTAAGATTCTTTATGGATTTAAGGGGATTGTTTTTTTATATTTTTTAGTGGTTTAGGGTTTTTAGGGATTTTTAGGGGTTTTAATGGATTTTAGGGTTTTTTAGGGTTTTGGAGTATTTTTCTATCTTTTTCATTTTTAGGTTTATAAGGATTTTTAAGTGTTTTTTGGTTTTAAGGATTTATTAGGTTTTTCAGTGTTTTAATAGGTTTTCTATTTGTAGGGATATTTTAGTTATTTTTTTTATTTTTATGAATTTTTATAGTTTTTTGGGATTTTCATTATTTTTAGGGTTTTGGGGTTTTTATAGATTTTTAGGATGATTGTCATTTTTTGAGTTTTTTAGGGAACTTAAGTGTTTTTTAGGTTTTTAAGGTTTTTTTATAATTTTATAGGTTTTTTGTGTTTTTTATGTTCTTGGGATTTTTAGGGATTTTTTGGATTTTTTTTGTTTTTATCGTTTGTAGGGATTTTATGGGTTTTAAAGTGTTTGTAGTTCTTTTATTATTTATTTTTGGTTTTTATGGATTTTTTATTTTAGGTTTTTTAATATTTTTGTAGTTGTTATTAATTTTTTATGTTTATATGGTTCTTATTGTTTTTTTTTTGTGTTTTCAGGGTTTTATATTTTCTATATTTTTTTATGGTTTTGAGGGTTTTATGGTATTCAGTGGTTTATGGATTTTAGGGTTTTGGGGTTTTTTACAGTTTTTAGCATTTTTCGGGGTTTTATGTTTTTTTAGGTTTTTAAGGATTTCTTAGGGGTTTTTAGTGTTTTTACGTTTTTATATATTTTAAGGCTTGTTAAGTATTTTTTGGATATTTTAGGGTTTTATAGGTTTTGAGGGTGATTAGGGTTTGGGGCTTTTAGTGTTTTTAGGTTGGTTAATATTTTATAGGGTTGTTTTGGTTTTGAATCCTTTTTTAGAGTTTTATGCTTTTCCAAGAGGTTTTAAAGGTTTTTAGGGGTTTTTACGTATTTAGGGATTTTAGAAATTTTTTTTGGATATTTATGGTTGAGGGTTTTTATATATTTTGATGGTTTTTAGTGATATTTATCATTTTTTGAGTTTTTATGTGTTTTTTTCATGTTCTTTTGATTTTTTTTGGGTTCTAATATTTTTTATAGATTTTAATGTGTTAGTGGTTTATTGATTTTTTAGAGTTTTTTGTTTGTTTTAATGCTTTTTATGGGTTTTAAGGTTTTTAGGGGTTTTAAAGAGTACTAGAGGGCTTTATGGTTTTAGGGTATATTTTGGGTTTTTAGGGTGTTTACAGATTTTTATGTTTTTAGGGGTTTTATTCGTTTTTAGGTTTTATCTTTTTCTTCCGGGTTTTTCGGTTTTTTAGGGTATTTAATATATAAAGGGATCTTTTGGGTTTTTTAGGATTTTTTTTCGTTTTTGGGGTTTTTATTGTTTTTTAGGGTTTGTAATATTTTTTAGGTATTTAAGGGTTTTAATTATTAATTTTGGTTTTATTGTTCTCTTATGGGTTTTAAGGCAGTTTTTTATGGCTTAAGGGATTTTTATACCCTTTTTATAATTTTTATGGTTTTAAATAATTTTAAGGGTTTTTTAGTGTTTTTTCAGGTTTTAGTGATTTTATGTTTTTTGGGATTTTCAGAGTCTTTTATTTGAGTTTTTAGGTGTTTTAAGGGGTTTTAGTGTTTTTTAATGTTTCTTTATGATTTTTAGAGTTTTTTTGAGTTTTTTTGTTTTTATGGTGAGTATGGGTTTTTAGGGTCTTTTAAGGATTTTTTATAGTTTTTAGAATTTTATGGGTTCTAGGGGTTTTAATTATTTTACGTTGCTAATGTTTTTCTTAAGGTTTTTATGGATTTTATAGGTTTTTCATATTTCTGGTATTTTTGTAATTTTTTTTAGGTTTTTTATGTTTTTTTGGTTTTTATGTATTTTGAGGGGTTTTATGGGTTTTCAAAGATTTATGGTTTTTTTGGATACTTAACATTTTGAGGATTTATGGGGATTTATTCCTTCTTAGTTTTTATTTTTTTATGTTTTTTCAGGGGTTTTATGTTTTTTTTGTGTTTTTAGGGATTTGTCATGATTTTTTTGGTTTTTAATTTTTTTAGTGTTTTTAGGGATTTTTATGTTTTTAGGTTATTTTAAAGTTTTATGGGTTTTTTATTATTCTTATTTTTTTAATTTTTTTAATGTTTTAATATTATTTTCAAGATTTTTAGGGTTTTTAAATTTTTATGGATTTTTTAGGATTCATATTGGTTTTTATAGTTTTTAGGGATATTGAGTGTTTTTCAGTTGTTATGGTTTTTTGGGTTTTTTGGGATTTGAAATTTTTTATTCATTTACTATTTGATGGTTTTTCATTATTTCCTAATATTTTTGGGTTTTAAAGTGTTTTTATCATTTTTAGTGGTTTTAGGGTTTTTATTAGGTTTTTGGGTGTTTATTAGGTTTTTGGGTTTTTATGGTTTTTATGGGTTTTATGGATTTTTGGGGGGTTTTAGGATTTTTACAGACTTTTTATGGATTTTTAGGGTTTTTTTGTTTTTAGGGTTTTTAGGGGTTTTAAGTGTTTTTATGTTTCTATGTTTGTCTTAGGGATTTTTTGGATTTTATGGGTTTTTTAGGTTTTTTGGGATTTTAAAGGCTTTTTTTATGATTTTTATGGTTTTATGATTTTATAGATTTTTTATTTATTTTTAGGAACATTTTTTGTGTTTTTGGGTTTTTTAGGGTTTTAAGGTTTTTAACGGTTTTTATGGATTTTTATTTTTTAATGGGTTTTATATGTTTTTTGGTTTTAAAGGGTTTATTAATTTTTTTAGGGTTTCATACATTTTGAGGGAGTTTTAGAGATTTTTATGATTTTTATTGTTTTAGGGGTTTTTTTTATTTTGAGGGTTTTTATATTTTTTAGGGATATTGGGTTTTTTAAGAATTTTTTGGATTTTAGGGTTTTTAGGGGTTTTAGGTTTTTTACGATTTTAGGAGGTTTTATGGGTTTTAGGGTTTTAAGGGGTTTCGATGTCTTTTAAGGGATTTTTTAGTATTTTTTCTTTTTTTTGTTTTTAGGAGTTTTAGGTGTTTTTAGGTTTTCAGGGTTTTCTTTTGGTTTCTCTGGGGATTTAGAGTTTTCATATTTTAAGGATTTTTTTGGTTTTTTGGTTTTTTGGGTTTTGAAGGATTTGAGGGGTTTTGAGTTTTTACGGATTTAGGGTATTTTATGGTTTTTATTGATTTTTAGTTTTTTAGGTTTTTAATTATTTTTCGATTTTTTATGTGTTTTAGGAATTTATGATTTTCATAGGATTATTCAGGGTTTTTATGTTTCGTCACCTTTTAATGGTTTTATGGATTTTTAGGATTTTTATGTTTTTTTGGATTTTCAGAGATTTTGAGGGTTTTTATTGTTTTAGGGGTTTACGAATTTTAGGGTTTGTTGGGACTCTTTAGTTATTGTGGGTTTTCTTGTTTTTTGGGTATTTTAAATTTTTAGAGTTTTTTGAGTTTTTAGGGTTTTTAGTGAGTTTAGGTTTTCAATGGATTTATGTTTTTTTACGTTTTTAAGGTTTTCTTAGGGGTTTTCAATGATTTTAGGGTTTTCTAAATTTTTAGGAATTTCATAGGACTTTTATAGTTTTTAGGGTTTTATGGATTTTGAGGGTTTCTATGTTTTAAGGGTTTTTAGGGTTTCCTAGGTTTTTGTGACTTTTATATTTTTTAGGGGGGTAGGTTTTTTTGTTATTTTTTTGGTTTTTAATGGTTTTATGGATTTTCATGATATTTTAGTTTTTTGGCTTCTAACGTTTTTTGGTTTTTTAGGTTTTTACTGTTTTTTGAGATTTTAGGGTTTTTAGGGGTTTTTATAGTTTTCTAATTTTTAAGGGGTTTGATGGTTTTTTACATATTTTTAGGGTTTTTTTGGTTTTTTGGTGTACTAATGATTTTAGGGGGTTTATAGGTTTTAGGAATTTTTAGAGTTTTTATGTTTTATTTGGGTTTTTAGGGTTTTTTGAATTTTTTGGGTTTTTTGGGGTCTTAAGAGTTTTTTGGTTTTCAATTTTTCTTTGGGGTGTTCAAAGTTTTTATCAATTTTTAATATTTTAATGAATTTAAGGTCTATTTTATTTTTTTGTAGTTTTTAAGGTTTGTATGGTTTTTGAAGGATTTTATGGGTTTTGGGGGATTTTTAGGGGTTTTAACATATTTAGGTTTTTAGGGGTTTTATTTGTTTATAGTTTTTATAGTTTTTTTCAGGGTTTTCGAGGATATTACTATTTTTAGGTGTTTAGGTATTTTTATGGATTATTTTGGATTTTAGGATTTTTTTAGGGATTTTGAGGGTTTTACGATTGTTTAGCATTTTCAAGGATTTTATGTTTTTTTTGGTGTTTTAGTGGTTTTTCAATTCATAGGTGTTTTAAAGTTTTTTAGAGTTTTTTAACATTTTTTGGTATTTAAAGGGTTTTTATATTTTTAGTGATTTGGGGGGTCTTTATTGGTTTTAAGGGTTTTTATGGTTTTTAGGGGTTTTATGGTCTTTACGGATTTGACGGGTTTTCTTAGAATTTTTAGGGGGTTGAACATTTTTTTGTTTTTAGGTGTTATAAGTGTTCTTAGGGTTTTAAGGTATTCTTAGGGGTTTTCAGGGTTTTTTGGGTTTTTTATATTTTGTGGATTTCTTTGGGATTCTTGTGACTTTTATGCTTTTAGGGTTTTTATGGGTTTTTTTTTTGGTTTTTGGTTTTTCTAGTGTTTTTAGGGATTTTTTTTGGTTTTTAGAGGTTTTATTTTTTAGTGTTTTATGATTTTTTATAGTTTTTAAATATTTTTTGGGTATTAAAGTGTTTTAAAAAATTTAGAGGTTATTAGGTTTTAATGGTTTTTAGAGTTTTTAATATTTTTATGGGGTTTATAGTTTAAGGTGATTTTATAGTTTTTAGGGTCTTTAGGGTTTTTTTCATTTTTTAGGTTTTATGGGGTTTAATTTTTTATTGTATTTATGATTTTCTTAGGGGGGGTTTCAGGGGTTTTAGAGGATTTTATGTTTTTATGGTTTTTAGGGATTTTAGGATTTTTTTTACTTTTAGGGGGTATAAGGATCATTGGGGTATTTTATGTTTTTTAGGGTTTATTTGGGTTTTTAGGATTTATATTGGTTTTTAGGGGTGTAAATATTTTTAGGTATTTATGTTTTTATTATATTTTTAGGGTTTTTAGGGCCTTACATTTTTTTGGGTTTTTTTGTGTTTTTTTATTTTTTATGTGTTTTTTCTTTTTCTAATTTTTATGATATTTTCTTTTATATTTTTTTTAAATTTAAGGGTTTTATGGGTTTTATGATTTTTTAGTGATTTTTATGTTTAATGGGTGTTTTTACGGTTTTAGGGGTTTTTATATTTTTTAGGGGTTTGATAATTTTTAGCTTCTTTTTAATGTATATAGGGTTTTAGTGTTTTTAGTATTTTTTATCTCTTTTTAAGATTTTAAGTATTTTTAAGGATTTTAAGTGTTTTAGTGTTTTTTACATTTTAGGAAATTTTAGTGCATTTTTAGGATTTTAAATTTTTTATATTTTTTGTGGATTTTGAAGATTTTCAGGGAATATAGGGTTTTAGGGTGTTTTTAGATTTTTTAAGGTTTTTTTTGAGTTTTTAGGTTTTTTATGGTTATCAATGTTTTTAATTTTTTATAGGATTAAAGGTTATTTAGATTATTTTTTGATATATAGGGGTTTTATGGGTTTTATGGGTTTTTTATGGTTTTTGAATTTTTTATTATTTCAAGGTGTTTAGGGTCGCTATGGGTTTTAGTTTTTTGAATTTTTTTGGATTATTATGATTTTGAAGCATTTTTAGTTTTTTTATGGTTTTCATAGGGTTTTTTAGTGTTTTAAGGGGTTTTAAAATTCTTAGTTATTGTCAAGCCTTTAAGGATTTTTAGGTTTTTTAGGGGTTTTAGGGATTCTGAGGGTTTTTACGGTATTTTTGTTTTTGGGTTCATTAGGTATTTTGAGAGTTTTAGGTTTTTAATGTTTTCTTAAGTGTTTTAAGTGTTTTTAGGGTTTTTCGTACATATTTTGGAATTTTAATGAATTTATGTAATTGAAGGTTTTTAGGTATTTTGAGGTTTTTTATGATTTTTGAGAGTTTTTAGGGTTGTATGGTGTTTTGGAGTTTTTGTGGGTTTAAAATTTTTTATAATTTTTAATGTTTTTAAAGGTTTAAAAGGTTTTTAATGTTTTAATTAATTATAGGATTTTATGGTCTTATGGGTTTTATAGTATTTTGGAGTTTTAGGGTTTTAGGTTTTGTATAATATTTTAAGGTTTCTAGTGTTATTCTGGTTTTAAAGGATTTTTAGGATTATTATGTTTTTTAGGTTTTATGGATTTTTAAGGACCTTATATTTTCTATTAATGAATTTGGGGTTTTTTTGTTTTTTGGTTTTCAGTCTTTTTTTGGGTTTTTTCTGATTTTAGAGTTTTATAACATTTTGTGGTGGTTAAAGCCTTTTTATAATTTTTAGTGGGTGTTTATAATTTTTATGGGTTGTTTTGGTTTTTTATGATTTTATGATTTTTATGGGTTTTTGCGTTTTATGATTTTATGGTTTTTGGGTATTTATCATTTTTTATTTTTTTAGTTGTTTAAATTATTTTTAGGTACAGAAGTTATTCTTAGGGGTTTTCTATGTTTTTATAGATTTTTAGGTTTTTACGTATTTTTATGGATTTTATGGTTTTTATGGATTTTGAGTGTTTTTAGGATTATTAGGGATTTAGGTTGTTTTAGGGTTTTCAGCATTTTTTTGAATTTTAGTGGTTTTAATTAGTTTTAGTTTTTTAAGGGTTTCTTAGGTATTTTCATGGTTTTTTTCATTTTTTTACTTTTTTAGTATATTTATCACTTTCTTAAGATTTTTTTGTTTTTTAGGGTTTTTAGTGAATTTTTGGGGATTTAGGGTTTTTTTTTGATTTTTTTAGTTTTTTTTTGGTTTAGTGGTTTTTTGAATTTTTTAAGGATTTTATGATTTTTTAGTTTTTAAAAATTTTAGGGGTTTAAAGGGTTTTGAGTTTTGTTTGTTTTTTTGGGTTTTTAACATTTTTAGGTTTTTAAGGGTTTTAATTTTTTTAGGTTTTTTATTTTTTCTAATGGGTTTTCAGGGATTTGGGGTTTTGACCTTTTTATGGAATTTTATGGCTTATTTAGTATTTTTAACGGTTTTTTTTTGATTTTGATGGTTTTTAGCAATTTTAGGGATTTATGGTTTTTTGTGTTTTAAAGGTTTTTTTGGGTATTTAGGTTTATTATGGGTTTTAAGAGTTTTTTTCTATTTTCATGGGCTAAAATGGGTTTTAGTGTTTTTAGTGGTTTTTAGAGTTTTATGGTTTTTTTAGTTTTTATGGTTTATAGGGTTTTATGGGTTTTAGAGTTTTTAGATTTTTTTGGGTTTTAGTTGTTTTATATGTTTTTAGTTTTTTAATTTTTTTCTTATTGTTTTTCACGGTATTTTTGATTTCTTAATTTTTTCAAGATTTTAGGGAATTTTTAGGATTTTTATGGTTTTCATGAATTTTAGGGATTTTCAGGGTTTTTATGGTTTTTAGTGTTTCTAAGGTTTTTAATGTTTCTAGGTTTTTATTGGTTTTAATTATTTTAGGATTTTAATGTTTTCTTTGTGTTCTTTCATTGATTTAATGTTATTTTATGTTTTTAGGGGGGGTTTTGGTTTCTAAGATTTTTATGGTTTTTTAGGTTTTTTGATATTTTTGAGTTTTTTAAGTTTTTATGGGGATTTAGATTCTTTTCATGTTTTTTGGATTTTAAACGGTTTTTAGGGTTTTTATGTCTTTTTAGGGTTTTTAAATGTTTTTTTGGGTTTAGTGATCTTAGGGGTTTTATGGTTTTAGGGTAATTTAATTTTTTTTGGTTCTTTTAGGATTTTTTTTCTTTTTTTGAGGGTTTAAGTGATTTTAGGTTTTTAGGGTTTTCAATGCGATTTTTAGTGAATTTTAGGTATTTTATCATTATATGGATTTTTTAGGCTTTTTAGGTTTTTTATATTTTTTCGTGTTTTAGAGATTTTTTGGGTTTTTAGGGATTTTTGGGTTTTTTAGGATTTTAATATTTCTATGTTTTTTATTGGTGTTAATTTTTTTGGTTTATATGGTTTTCTTAGAGGTTTTTAAGGTTTGTAGAGTTTTATTATGTTTTTAGTGACTTTTTGGTGTTTTTTAGGATTTTGATGGGTTTTTAGGTTTTTTAATGATTTTGATGGGTTGTAAGTTTTTTTTGATATTTAAGGATTTTTTAGGGATTTTTGATTTTTTAGTTTTTTAAATATATTAAGAGTTTTTTAATGTTTTTATAGGTTTATTGCTTTTAGAGTTTTTAGGGTACCTATGGCTATTATAGTTTTTAACGTTTTTAGGTGTTTTTTGGTGGTTAGGGATATTAGGGTTTTAGAATTTTTAGGTTATTGAGGGGTTTAAAATGTTTTTAGTCTTTTATGGTTTTCTAAAGGGTTTTCATGGTTTTAGTGTATTTTCATTTTTATGGATTGTTATGGATTTGTTTAATTATTTTTAGGTATTTCGATGCATTTTTTGGATTTTAGAAATATTTTGGTTTTTCGGGGTTTTAAGTGTTTTTTGGTTTTTATAGTTTTCTTATTGTCTTTTAGGGTTTTATGGTTCTTATTTTTTTGTTACTTTTATGTTCTTTTATGATTTTTATGATTTTTAGAGTTTTTAGGGATTTTGAGGGGTTTGGGGGGGTTTTGGGGTTTTTGTGGATTTTTTTTTCAGATTTTTAGTCTATCTATAATGTTTTTTAGGGATTTGAGGGTTTTTAGAGTTTTTAATTGTTTTTAGGGTTTTATGGGTTTTTATTATTTTTCAGGGGTTTATGTTTTTATGGGTTTTTTGGGGTTTTAGGGACTTTTATGGGTTTTATCATTTTTAGTGATTTTATGGGTTTTAAATATTTTTTGATTTTTAATTTTGTCTTATTTTTTTTCATTTTTTTAGAGTTTTTAAATTTTTATGTATTTTTAGGGATTTTTTTTACGAATATTATGGTTTTTGGGATGTTATGGATTTTGAGGGGTTTAAAGGGTTTCGAGGGTTTTAAAGGTTTTAGGAGTTTTAGCAATTTTTAGGTTTTTAGGAGTTTCATCTATTTGGTGGTTTTTATTGTTTTCTTAGGGTTTTTCAAGGATTTTAGTGTTTTTTACATTTTAGGCATTTTTAGACATTTTTAGGATTTAATTGGTTTTTATTGTTTTCATGCATTTTGGGGGATTTTAGGGTTTTTTACGATATTAGTGATTTTTGTTGGGATTTTGGGGGTTTTAGGGTTTTATTGAGTTGTTAAGGGGTTTTCAAGTTATTTATAATTTTTTAACATTTTTTTGGTTTTTAAAGGGGTTTTAGAGTTTTAGTGGGGTTTTAGGGATGTTAGGATCTTTTAGGGTTTTTTATCATTTTTTTAGATTTTTTAGGATTTTAATGTGTTTTCTGGATTTTAATGTTTTCTTAAGGACTCTAATTGTTTTTAGTGGGTTTTTGTTTAATTTTTAGGTATTTTTATGGATTTTTTTGGGATTTTTATGGTTTTAGGGTTTTTATGGATTTTGAGGGTTTAAAGGTTGTTTAGTTATTTCATGTTTTTTTTAATATTTGTAGGGGTTTTCATGGTTTTTATTTTTTTATATTTTTAGCTATTTTTATTGATTTTTTAAGGATTTTTTTGGTTTTTAGGGTTTTTAGGGGTTTTTTTTGGATTTTATAGAATTCTTGGGTTTTTAGGTTTTTTTAATTTTGAGCGGTTTTTTAGTTTTTTACCGTTTATAACATTTTTAATGGCTTAAAGTGATTTTAGAGTTCTTATTGGGTTTTTAGGGTTTTTATGGTTTTTTAATTTTTTAGGTTTTTAAAGTGTTTTTGTTTTTATGGGTTTTAGTGTTTTAGGAACTTTTAATGTTTATATGGTTTTTATAATTTTGTTTGTTTTTAGGGAAATTAACAGATTTTATGTTTTTATGATTTTTTAGGGTTTATGGGGTTTTAAATAAATTAGGTATTTTTAGGGAATTTTTAGTATTTTGTGGTTTTTCATTTTTTGGGTTTTAGGGATTTTTAGGGTTTTAGGTTATTAGGGGTATTAAGTGCTTTTAGGTTTCTTTTTTTTTCTTATGTATTTTCTGGATTTTTACAGTTTTTATGTTTGAAGGGATCTTTAGGGATTTTTTAAATATTTTTAAGGTATTTTAGGGATTTCGATTAGGGTTGTTTTGGGGTTTTGGGGTTTTTGGGTTTTGTGGTTTTTTGGCGTTTTGGGGTTTCTTGTGGTTTTATGGGGTTTATGGTTTTTTTATTTTTTAACCTTTTAGGGTTTTAACAAGATTTTAGAGTTTTAAGGTGTTTTCATCGTTTTTCGGGTTTTTAAGGGTAGTAAGGGTTTTAGGTTTTTTAGGGGTTTTATGGCCTTTTAGAATCATTTTAGAGCTATTATCATTTTTATCATTTTTTGGGTTTTAAGTGTTTTTAGTTTTTATGGGTTTTAGGCATTTTTATGGTTTTTAAGCACTTCTACCTTTTTAGGGATTTTTAGGAATTTTAAGGAATTTTTTTAGGGTTTTGGGGTTTTATTTATTTTGAATGTTTTTTGGATTTATAAGGTTTTATTTAGATTTTTTAGAGTCTTTTTGGTTTTTAAAGGTTTTATGATTTTTCTAGTTTTAAATTTTTATTAGGTTTTTTCATGGTTTTTGGGGTTCTTACATTTTTAGGAATTTTAGGGGGGTTTTCAGGATTTTTAAGGTTGTTCAAGATTTTTAGTTATTTAGTGGTTTTTAAGGATTTTAGGTATTTTGTTATTTTGTAATTTTATAATTTTTATTGATTTTTTAATAGTATAAATTTTTTTAGAATTTTTAATAATTTTATGGATTTAAAGGGTTTTTAGAGTTTTAGTGGTTTTGGGATTTTATGGTTTTTTAGTGCCTTCAGGGTCTTTAGGGTTTTATCATTTTTTATGTTTTTAGGGTTTTTAAGTATTTTTAGGTTTCTCAGGTTTTTTAGGGGGCTTCAGGGTTTTAGGGGTTGTTATGTTTTGAGGGATTTTAGGGATTTTTAGATATTTTAATTTTTTCAGTGTTTTTTTATTATTTAGGAAATTTTACAGTTTTTGGTGTTTTTAAATATTTATTCATGTTTTAAGTGTTTTTTATTTTTACGGTTTTCTTAGGGTTTTTTTTTTGGTTTTTAGTATTTTTACCTTTTTTGGGGATTTTTGGAGCTTTTTAGGATTTTAGGGGTTTTTAGGTTTTTAGGTATTTTGAGGGTTTTAGGATTTTTATGATTTAAGGGTTTTATGGTTTTTTTTTGGGGGGGGGGGGGGGGTTGGGTTTATTTAGGGTTTTGATGTTTTTTATAGTTTTTAACGTTTTTAGGGGTTTAAAGGGTTTCTTTGTTTTTAGAGGTATTTAGGGTTTTATGGGGATTTTGTATTTTTTTAATGTTTTTAGGGGGGGTTTTGGTCTTTTAAAATTTCTTGGGTTTTTAGTGTTTTTTAGGTTTTCCGTGGTTTTAACTATTTTCAGATTTTTTGTGGTGTTCTTAGGTATTTTTAGGGTTTTTTAGGTTTTTTACATTTTTATGGATTTTTATTTCATTTTTAATATTTTTATTGGTTTTTAGGGTTTTTAGAAATTTTGAGGGGTTTAGGGTTTTTATGGGTTTTACGATTTTCAAGGGGTTTAGCATTTTTTGGCTTTTAGGGGTTTTTAAGGATTTTGGTTTTTTTACATTTTTAGGTACTTTTAGTGATTTTTTAGAATTATAATGTGTTTTTATGTTATTTAGGGATTTTGAAGGGTTTAATGGTTTTTTGGGTTTTTTTGGATTTTTAGGATTTTAATGGTTCTTATTTTTTTAGTTATATTTTGTTTTTATGTTTTTATATTTTTTAAAAGTTTTTAACCTTTTAGTTTATTTAAAGGGGGTTTAGAGTTTTTAGTAGTTTTATGGGTTTTTGGGTCTTTTATTGATTTAGGGGTTTTTAGGGGTTTTAGAATTTTCTAGGATATTTAATAGTTTTAAGTATTTTTAGGGTTTTAAGGTTTTTCAAGGGGTTCTAAAATATTATGTGCTTTATTGTGTATTTATGAATATTTTCTGGTTTTTCCTGGATTTTAGGGTTTTTTAGGGATTTTTATTGAATTTTAAGGGGTTTTAGGGTTTTTTTTGGGATTTAGGTTTTTGTTTGTTTTTTAGGGTTTTTATATGTTTTCATGTTTTTATGGTTTCCTTATGGTTTTAAAGTTGTTAGGGATTTTATATTTTTTAAAGATTTTTAGATATTTTTATGATTTTTATTATTTTTTGTATTTTAGGGAATTTGATTGTTTTTCAGGTCTTTAGGTTTCTTATGGTATTTATGTTTTCTTTTGTTTTAGGGTTTTTTTTGAGTTTTTAGCGGTTTTACGGTTTTTGAGATTTTTATCATTTTTTGGGTATTAAAGGGTTTTAGAGTTTTTAGTGGGTTTTTGGGTTTTAATGGGTTTTATGTATTTTTAGGGGTTTTAAACATTTATAAGGGTTTTTATGGTTTTTAGGGGTTTTAGGTGTTTTAGGGAACTTTTAGTGTTTTAAGGGTTTTAAGTGGTTTTCAGGTTTTTTTGGGTTTTAATTATTTTTATCTTTTTAATATTTTCAAAGAGTTATTCAAGGTTTTAGGGGGTTTTATGTTTCAAGGATTTTTTTATTATTTTATGGGTATTTACGGTATTACTGATTTTGAGAGGTTTTTAGTCTTTTTTTGGATTTTATGGTTTTTATCATTTTATAGATTTTTAGTGGCTTTAAATGTTATTAGGTTTTTAATATTCGTTAGTGATTCTAATTGATTTTAGTGGTTTTTACATTTTTTGGGATTAGTAAGGATGTTTTAGGATTTTTATCTATTGTTAGGGTATTTGGGGATTTTAGGGTTTTTATGTTTTTAGGGTTTTAGGTTTTCTGTGGTGTTTTCGAGTTTTAGGGGTTTTTTGTTTTTTTAGAGTTTTAAATTTTTTAAGAGTTTTTTAATGTTTTTAGCAGTTCAAAGGGTTTTTAGTGTATTTAATGCGGTTTTAGGGTTTTTAGGGTTTTTAAGGATTTTGGGGGTTTTATGGTTTTTAGGGGTTTAGTTTCTTTTAGGGGTTTTATCATATTTAGGTTTTTAGGGAATTTTAGTGTTTTAGGTTTTTAAGGTTTCAATAGGCGTTTTCAAGGTATTTCATTGTTTTTTTTTGGATTTAGGATTATTTAGGTATTTTTTCCAATTTTTTTGGTTTTTAGGGTTTTCAATAATTTTTATGGTGTTTAGGTATTTTAGGGTTTTGGCGTTTTCTTGTGTTTTTATCATTTTTAGGTTTATGAGCAGTTTTGTGTGTTTTTAGGTTTTTAATATTTTTTAGGTTTTTTTAGGGTTTTTATATATTTAGGTATTTTTTGGGTTTTTTAGTATTTTTATTGTGTTTTAATGTTATTAGGGATTTTTATGGGTTTAAAGGCTTTTAGGGTTTATAGGGTTTTAATTTTTTTGTGTGTTTTTTCAGTTTTTAGGGTTTTTAAGGTTTTAAAGGGTTTTTAGTGTTGTTAAAGCTTTTATCAAAATAATGTGTTTTTAGATTTTTTGTGTTTTAAGATTTTTATTGGTGTTCAGGGGTTTTTAAGGTTTGTAGGATTTTTATGGTTTTTAGTATCTTTTAGGGTTTTTAGGGTTTTTTAGGGTTTAGAATTTCCTAAATTTTTAGGGGGGTTTAAATGTTTTTATTTTTTTATGTTTTATTAAGTTTTTATATTGTTTTAGGTTTTTTATGTTTTTAGTGATTTTTAAGTATTTTTACGATATTTATTATTTTTAAGAATTTTGAGGGGTTTTTCTTCATTTAGGGTTTTAATTTTTTTTTATATTTTTATGTTTTTTTAATGGTTTCTAAGGATTTTAGGTTTTCTTAAATTTTTATGGATTTTTAGTTGTTTTTAGGATTTTTATGGATTCTTATGATTTTTAGGGATTTTGGGGGTTTTATGGGTTTTAGGGATTTGGGGTTTTCAAGGTTTTCTTTGATATTTTAGGGTCTCTATGGGTTTTTAGTATTTTTAATGATTTTATTAGTTTAAAGGGTATTTATAGTTTTTAGTGGTTTATGGTTTTATGGGTTTTTAGTTTGTAAGGGTTTTCAGTGGGTTATATTTTTTTAGGTTTTTTGGTTTTTAAGGTTTTCTTAGGTTTTTTTAGGGTTTTAGGGTTCTTTAATTTTTTATTTATTTTAGGTATTTTTAAGGATTTTTATTTTTTTTATGTTTTTATATTATTTTAGGATTTTAGGGTTTTTTAGGAATTTCTATTGTATTTTTATATTTTTATTTTTTTAGAGATTTTGAGCGGTTTTTGAGTTTTCTATGGGTTTGAGTGTGTTTTGGGGGTTTTTGGGTTATGGGGGGTTTTTAGAGTTTTATAGGGTTTTTAGGAATTATTTGATTTTTTTAACAATTTTAGGGTTTTATATAGTTGTTTAAGTTTTTTGGGGTTCTGAGTCTTTTTTATCGAGTTTTAGGGGTTTTAATATTCTTAGGGGTTTTTCTGGTTTTTGTGTCTTTAGTTTATTTTAGGGTTTTTAGAGTTTATAGGATTTTAGGGGATTTGAGTGTTTTTATATTTTTAAGGGTTTCATAAAGGTTTTTTGGATTTTTATTGTTTTTTACATTTTTTTGTGATTTTTGGTATTTTCAAAGTTTTTATTATTTTTATCATTTTTATAGATTTAGGGTGTTTTTTAGGGTTTCAGGGTTTTTAGTATTTGTAGGGTTTTATAATTTTTAGGTTATTTAAGGGCTATAATTTTTTTAGGCTTTTATGGATTTCTTTGGATTTTTCAGGGTTCTTAGGGATTTTATGTCTTTATGGTTTTCAGGGGTTTTTTGGATTTTGGGGGTTCTATGTTTTTTAGAGTTTATTAGAGTTTTTATGATTTCAATGGGGTTTATTTAACTTTTTAGGGTTTTATATAGTTATTTGATTTTTTTGTGGTTCTGAGTCTTTTTTATTGATTTTTAAGGTTTTTATGATTTTTAGGGGTTTTATAGTTTTGTTTCTTTAGTTTTTTTAGGTTTTTTAGGATTTTAGAAGATTTGATTGTTTTTATGTTTTTAATGGTTTCATTGGGGTTTTCGGGGTTTTATTGTTTTTTACATTTTTTTTACATTTTTTGTATTATCTAGGATATTATTATTTTTAGGGGTTTTATAGATTTAGGGTGTTTTGGGTTTTTGGGTTTTTAGTATTTTTAGGGTTATAGAATTTTTAGGTCATTCAGGGGTTTTAATTTTTTTTAGGTTTTTATGGTTTTCTTAGAATTTTTCAGGTTTTTTAGGGATTTTATGTTTTTATGGTTTTTAGGGGTTTTAGGAATTTGGGGGGTTCTATGGGGGTTTTTTGATTTTTTATGGTACTTATTGGTTTTTCGAGTTTTATATTTTTTTTTATTTTTTAGGATTTTTTAGGTTTTTTAGACATTCTTAATTTCTTTTGAGGTTTAAAGGGTTTTATGGGGGTTTTTTGTTTTAATGTTTTTTCGGGGGTTTATGGTTTTTATAAGATTGAATGTTTTGTTACATTTTTAAGGGGTTTTAGGGATTTTACATGTTTTGGGTTTTTATGGTTTTCATCATGTTTTTCTGGGCTTTTTGGTTTAAAAAAAGCGATATTTAGGTCCTTTTTAGGATTTTAAATTTTTAATGTTTTTAGGGATTTTTAGTGTTTTAAGGGGTTTTTATTTGTTTAAGGGGTTTTTAAGGGTTTTATAATTTTTAGGGTTTTATGGGCTTTATGTTTTTTTTGGTTTTTTAGGGATTTTTACAGTTTTTTGGGATTTTTAAGGATATTTAGGGATTTTGAGCTGTTTAGTATTTTTTAGTGTTTTTGGGGTTAATATTTTTTTGGGTTTTTAGTTTTTTTGACTTTTTGTACGGTTATTATGTTGTATGAGATTTTTTTAACCATTTTTTAGGTTTAAACAGTTTTTACAGTTTTTAGTGGTTATTAGGGTTTTTTTTTGGATTTTTACAGGTTTTATGGGTTTTAGGTTTTTATGATTTTTAGGGGTTTATGGTCTTTTAGGTATTTATTTTGTGTTGAGTGTTTTTTATATATTTTATGTGTTTTAATTGTTATTTTGTTTGTAAGGTTTTCTTATGTGTTTTTAGGATTTTTGGGTTTTTTACATTTTTCTAGATTTTTATGGTCTTTAGGATTTTTATGGTGTTTTGCTCTTTATCAATTATGAGGGGTGTTAGGGGTTTTAGCATTATTTATGTTTTAGGTGTTTTTAGTGTATTTAGGTTTTCAATATTTTCATTGGGTTTTTGGGGTTTTAGAGTTTTTTACGTTCTTATATATTTTTCAGGATTCATAAGGATTTTTATGTTTTTTTAGATTTTTATAGATTTTGGGGTTTTGGGTTTTTATGGTTTTAGGTTTTTTATGGATTTTTTGGGGTTTTTTTGTTTTTTTTTTGGTTTTTTATTTTTTAATGTTTTTTAGAGTTTTTAATGTTTTGAGGATTTTAAAGAGGTTTTAGAGTTTTAGTTGTCTTTCAGGGTTTCTATGTTTTCCTAGGGTTTTTATTTTTTTAGGGGGTTTTATTGTTTTTAGGGGTAATAGTTTCTCTAGTGTCTTTTAGGGGTATTTAGGGGTCTTAGAGTTTTTTAGGGTTTTAGTGTTTTTAAATGTTTTGATGTTTTTAAAGTATTCTTAGGGTTTTTCAAGGATTTTAGGGATTCTGTTTTTTTTTGAATTTTTATGATTTTATGGATTTTTATTGTTTTTATGGATTTTGATGGTTTCTTGTGGTTTTAGGGTTTTTATAATTTTTAGGGTTTTTAGGAGTTTTAATATTTTTCTTTATTTTTAAGGCTTTCTTACGGTTTTTCAAGGTTTTTTGATTTTTTATGTTTTTGGGATTATTATGTCCTCTTAGGATTTTTTGGGTTTTTAAGGGTTTTTAGGAATTTTTAATTTTTTTATTTATTTTTTTGGTTCTTAGTGATTTAGGGGGTTTTAAGGTTTTTCTAAATTCATTTGGTGTTTTTAGGGGTTTTAAGGTTTTTTAGAGTTTTAAATTTTTTATGGGTTTAAAGGTGTTTCATAATTTTTAGTGTGTTTGATGTTTTTATGGGGTTTTGGGTGGTTTTTTAAGGTTTTAGTGTTTTTATGGTCTTTAGGGATTTTACTATTTTTTTGGAATTTTTATGGTCTTATTTTTAATTTTTTATGTTTTTTAATTATTTTTTATGTTTTTTGGTTTTTCATAGGTCTTTGAAGGGTTTTTACATTTTTAGTAATTTTATGATTTTCTATATTTTTATTAGTTTTATCATTTTTAGGGTTTTTAGGATTTTTTTATTTTTTAGGGGTTTTATGTGATTTTAGGTTTTTAATTTTTTTTCTTATTTTTTTCAGCGTTTTCAGTGATTTTATATTCTTTTTAGGATTTTTAAGGACTTTTAAGGATTTTTGGGGATTTTAGGGATTTTTATTAGTTTCATGGTTTATGGTTTTTTAGATTTTTTTAACATTTTTAGGGGTTTAAAAGGTTTTTATATATTATAGTCATGATTAGGGGTTTTATGGATTTTTATTGTTTTAAAGGATTTTAGTGGTGATTAGGGTTTTTAGGGGTTTAGATTCCATTAGTGGTTTTAGATTTGTCGGTGTTTTTTAGGTTTTTTAGTGTTTTAAGTATTCTATATGTTTTTATGTTTTTCTTAGGGATTTTCAATGTTTTTTAGCTTTCTTAACTTTTTTATGGATTTTTAGGGATTTTTTAGTTTTTTATGGTTTTTATGGATCTTGAGGGTTTTAGGGTTTTAGGGTTAATAGGTTTTTTAGTATTTTTTAGGTTTTTAGGTGTTTTTGGGTTTTGGGTTTTTACTGTTTTCATAGGGTTTTTAGGGGTTTTTTTATTTTTTAGAGAGTTTTAGGTATTTTTTAGTATTTTTACTGTTTTTAGGGATTTTATGGATTTTGAGGTGTTTTAGAGTTTTTATTGTTTTATGGATTTTCTCATTTTTTAGGTTTTAGTGCTTTGATGTGTTTTTATGTTTTTAAAGTTTCCTTTATAATTTTCAATTTTTTATGATTTTTTACATTTTTAGGGATGTTTGGGGATTTTTATGATTTTTATGGTTTTTAGGGTTTTTATAAATTTTGAGGGTTTTTTTGGGGTTTTAAGTATTTTTATATTTTTTATTATTTTTTGGGTTTTAAGTAATTTTTTTGTGTTTTTCAGGTTAGTTATTTTTTTTACTTCTTTTAACATTTTTATGGGATTAATCGGTTTTTAGAGTTATTTGAATTTTTAGGGTATTTATTGGTTTATAATATTTTCTATGGTTTTAGGTGTTTTTATGGTTTTATTGGGTTTTAGGATATATTAGGGGTTTTAGAAGTTTTTAGGTTGTTTTGGGGTTTTGTTGTTTTTATGCTTTTAAGGATTTATTAGGGTTTTTAGGGATTTTTATGTTTTTTTGGGAATTTTAGTGTGTTTTTGGTTATTTTTGGTTTTTTTAGTTTTTAGGGATTTGAGGGTTTTTAGGGGTTTCTAGGAGCTTTAGTATTTTTAGGTGTTTTTATGATTTTTAGGGGGTTTTAGTGTTTTTATGGTTTGATGGTTTTCTTAAGGGTATTCCAATTTTATAGTTTCTTACAATTTAGTGATATTTAGGAATTTTTTAATATTTTTATGGTTTTTTTGGTGTTTTAGGGATTTTGGGGGATTTTGGGTTTATAATATTGTCATTATTTTCTGGTTGTTGTTGAAATTTTGTAGTTTTTTAGGGGCTTAAATGTTTTGAGAGTTTTATAACATTTTTTATGGGTTTAAAGGGATTTTAGAATTTTTATTCTGTTTTAGGGGTTTTATGCACTTTTAGGTGTTTTTATGTGTTTTAGGATTTTTATGGATATAGGGGTTTTTAGGATCTTTTAGGAATTTTTATGGTTTTTAGTGGTTTTTAGGTTTTTAAAGGTTTTATCTATTTTTAGGGTTTTAAGTGTTTCTTAGGGATTTTCATAGTTTCTTGGGGTTTTAACATTTTTAGGTATTTTTATGTATTTTTAGTATTTTTATGATTTTTAATACTTTTATAATATATTGAGGGGTTTTAGGGTTTTTAGGAATTTTTAAGGTTTTTAGTATTTTTTAGATTTTTACATATTTTAAGTGTATTTAGGATTTTGGGGATTTATTGGGAGTTTTCAATGTTTTTATGTTTTTTATGTTTTTATGTTTTTTAAGGATTTTTTGGAATTTTATGGCATTTAGGTTTTTTAGGGATTTGATGGGGCTTTAGGGTTTTTAGGTAATTTATATTTTTAGGGGTTTGCGGTTTTTTCAGTTTATTAGGTGTTTTAAGGTTTTCTGAGTTCTATAAACATTTTTATGGGTTTAAAGGGGTTTTATAGTTTTTAGTTGTTTTAGAGTTTTCTGTGTATTTGGGGGTTTTATAGGTTTTTAGGGCTTTATGGGGTTTTTCAGGTTTTTAGGGGTTTTATCTGTTTTTTGGAGTTTTAAGGTCTTATTGGGGTTTTTATGGTATTTACGGTTTATTAGGATTCTTTCATTTTTAGGGATTTTTTTTGTATTTTTACAGTTTTTATGTTTTTCATATTTTTTATATACTTTGAGGTTTTTTAGGGTTTCTAGTTTTTTTAGGGTTGTTCATGGGTTTTTAGCATTTTTTAGTTATTTATGGGTTTAAAATATTTTTTTATTTCTAAGGATTTATTATTGTTTTTAGGGTTTTTATGCATTTGGGTATTTTGTGTATTTTTTATATTTTTCATGGGTTTTAGGTTTTTTTTAGGATTTTGAGGGGTTTTAGAGGTTTTACAGATTTTTCTTATTTTTAGGGTTTAGGGGTTTTTTGAGTTTTTAAGGGTTTTTATGTATTTTTGGTTTTTTAAAATTTTTGGGTTTTAAAGGGTTTTTATACATTTAGTGTAATTTTAGGGTTTTTAGGGTTTTTATGATTTTCTCAAGTTTTTTGGGGTTTTACAGTTTTTAAAGGCTTTATGGGTTTTAGGGTCTTTTAGGGCAAAGAAGGCTTGGGTCCAGGATATTCTTGGCACCCCCCAAAATTTATTAAACAAAAGGACACAAACACTGCAGACAAGGGAGGGGAGGGGTCGAATGACCCACACCCAAAAACCCTTACAACCCACGCCAAAGAAAGAAAAACAAAGAAAGAAAAAGACACAAAAACAGACAAAACCGCAGCATCATCACATCACATCCAACCAGTACCAGCATCCAACAGCACTACATCCAGCGTTAACCAGCATCCAGCAGCTCACAGCTAACCAACAACCAGCATTCAGACTACAGCAGCAAACAACATCCAGCAACAACAACTACCCAACCAGCATCCACAACAAACCAGCAACCTGCATCCTCATTTTCAGACAGCTAGCACCTCTTTCGACCACCAAACATCCCCCAGCATCCCACTTCCACTCCAGCAGCATTTTCTCACCAACACCAACATTACCAGAAAATTCTGACCCAAACAGATCAAATCAAACCATTTCAACAAACCAAACAACCCATCAAACCAAAGCAACGCAAGAAAACCAGAAACACAAGGCCCCCCCTCCCTCCAAGCCGCTGGATCCGACTTCGAAACACCGGTGCACGCGAAGATGACGACGATACAGGGTGAAGCCAAGAAGAAGAATCGGAGCCGGAGGTCACCGTGGCAGACGTTGCGCACACCGGATCCGATGCCAGAAGCCGCAAAAGAACCAGCAACCATCGTGGCCGACGGTGAGCACACCGGAATCGAAGAGCACTCCGAAGCCGCGGTGAGATCCCGAAGCCGAAGACACTCCACAGTCGACACCAATCCAGTCGACATGAAGCGCCCAAGGCCGCGGGGAGAAAACTAAGCTTAGCGAAGCGAATTCAACACCGGACCAAAACCCCGAATCCAGGAACACCGAGGTCGTTTCACGTCGATGCGGATCTGAAAACTCGAAACCACAAGCAAAACAGGTCTGGCGTCAAACATACCAGAGCCAAAGCGAGATCCCGAAGTTGAAGGGTTCGAAGCAGTTTCCATTAGACCAAAACCGAAGCCGATCCAACCATATCCAACACTGATCTACGCCGAGCCAAAGCGAGGCAACCAGCGATGAAGCCAGCCCGTGCCGAAGAAGGGGAGGGGAAGATCGGTCGGAGAAACCCTAGCTGCGCGAGGAGGGGGAAAAAGCCGCCGCTCCGATAGGGTCTTTTAGGGGTTTTACACAATTTTAGGCTTTTATGGGTTTAAAGTATTTTTATGTATTTAGGTTTTTCATATTTTTTTTTTTGGGATTTTAGGTATTTTTATGTTTTTAAATATTTTTAGTGATTTTAGTAATTTTATGGTTTTAAGGTTTTTTCAGTGATTTTGAGGTGTTTTAGGGTTTTTATGGGGTTTTAGGGTTCTCATCATTTTTTGGTTTGTAGTGGGTTTAAGTGTTTTAGTTGTTTAATGTTTTCTTTGAGATTTACTGTGTTTTACGGTTTTATATATTTTGTGGTTTTTTGGATTTTTATTTTATTTTTACGGTTTTTTGGGGTTTTTAAGATTTTTTGGGATTTTAGGAGTTTTTAGGGTTTTTATTTTTTGGGGGGTTTTTATGATTTTTTTTTTTTTTCATATTTTTATGTATTTTTCAATATTTTCAAATTTTATGTGTCTAAAGTGTTTATTGTTTTTATAGTGTTGTTATGGTTTTTATGGATTTTAAGGGTTTTTATGATTTTTAGGCATTGATGGTTTTTAGGGGATTTTAGGGTTTTATGGTCTTTTAGGTTTATTAACATTTTTTTATTCTTTTTGGGGTTTTCTGTTTTTCTTATTTTTAAAATATTTCCCAAGGGGTTTTTAGTATTTTTTGTGTTTTTTATATTTTTAGGGATTTGAATGGGTTTTTTTTAATTTTTTTGGTATTTAATAGTTTTTATGGATTTTGAGTTTTTTTTTAGAATTTTTTGGATTTTTTAGGTTTTTTAGGGTTTTTATGTTTTTATTAGATTAGGGATTCTTTGGTTTTTATGGTTTTTTATTTTTCTTAGGTTTTTTATCTTTTTTAGTATTTTTATGTTTTTTAGGGATTTTGAGGATTTTTTATGGTTTTGAGGGTTTTTTGTTTCAATGGTTTTGATGGTTTTTTTAAAATTTTCTGGTATTTATGGGTTTTTTGAGTTTTTTTTAAAAATATATGGGTTTCAAGATTTTTTATATTTTTTCAGTTTTTTATGTCTTTTATGGTTTTTAGGGGGTTTATTGATTTTTTGGGGTTTAGGGATTTTTCGGCCTTTTAGTGTTTTTATCATTTTTTGAGTGTTTTATGTTTTAAATGTTTTCATTGTGATTTTTATATTTTTTAGTGTTTTTTACATTTTTTATGTATTTTTTTGGGGTATTATGATTTTAATAAGTTTTTAGGTTTTTCAGTGATTTGGAGCATTTTTTTTATTTTTGGTTTGTTTTAGTTTGTAGTGTTTTATGGTTTTCTAGGGTTTTAACATTTTAGGGGTTTAAAGGGTTTTTAAGGTTTTTAGTGGGTTTTTGGGGTTTTAATTTTTTTTGGGTTTTTGATGGTTTTTATGTATTAAGGGCTTTTAAGAGATTTTAGTTTTTAATGGTTATCTTCAGGTTTCTCTTGTTTTTTATCATCTTTTTTGAGTGTTTTTTTTTATCTTTTTAGGATTTTTCTAGATTTTAGGGTTTTTGGATTTTAAGGGGTTTTAGGGGTTTTTAGGGTCTTTATGGATTTTTAATTTTGTTCACATTTTTTAGGTTTTTATAGGTTTTAACGATTTTTAGGTTTTAATGGTTTTCTTTGGGGTTTTCAATGTTTTTATGTTTCTTTACGTTGTTATTAAATTTTAAGTATTTTGAGGATTTTTATGATTTTTTTGGATTTTTAGGGATTTAGAAGGTTTTTTTGGGTTATTTGGGTTTTTAGAATTTAGGGTATTTTAGGGTTTTAATGTTTTTAAGTGTTTCTTATGGTTTTTAAGTGTTTCTTATTGTTTTTATGGTTTTAAAAAAAATTTAGAGTTTTTAGTAGTTTATTATGGATTTATGGGATTATAGGGTTTTCAATGTTATTATTGGTTTTATGGTTTATAGGTGATTTACTATATTTAGTGTCTTTTAGGATTTTAAAATTTATAGGTGTTTTAGATGTTTCAAGTTTTTTTAAGTTTTTAATTTTTTCTTAAGTTATTTTCGAGATTCATTGTATTTTAGGTTTTTATGGATTTTTGTTGATTTTATTGGATTTTTTGTGTTTTAGGATTTTTATGATTATTTTGGGGGTTTTTTAAGGTTTTTTGCATTTTTAGTGTATTTATGGTTTTTATGGGTTTTTAGGATTATAGTTTTTTCTTGTGTTTTTCCAAGGTTTTAGTTTTTTTTACATTTTTTGGGATTTTTAGAACTTTTTCAAGATTTCATTGGTTTTTAAGATTTCTGACAGTTTTTAGGGGGGTTTTATAGATTATAGGGTTTTTATAGTTTTCTGGGTTTTTTATTTTCTTTGTGTTTTTAGGGTTTTGGGGGGTTTTATAGTTTTTTTAATGTTTTTAGGTGTTTCAAGGGTTTTAGTTATTCTTTTTGTTTCCATGATTTTTATGGGTTTAGGGGGTTTTATGGTTTTTAAGGATTCTTATGGTTTTTAGAGTGTTTAAGGTCTTTTATGGTTTTAGAATTATTAGGTTTTTAGGGGTTTTAATTATTTTAATGTGTTCAAGGTTTTCTTCTGGATTTTTAGTTTTTTTGGGTTTTTCAAAATTTTAATGATTTTTCATGTTTTTACGATTTTTCAGTTTTTAGGGTTTTTAGGGATTTTGAGGGGTTTTAAGGGTTTTAAGTGTTTTTATGTTTTTAAAGATTTCATAGGGGGTTATTTTATTTTATTTTTGTAATTTTTAGGTATTTTTAGGATTTTCATATATTTTATGGTTTTTAGTATTTTTAGGTGTTTAGGGTATAGTATGGGTTTTAGATTTTTAATGGTTTTGGGGGTTTTAGAGGTTTTTGGTAGTTTTTTAGGCTGTATGATTTTTTAGTATTTTTTAACATTTTTTTGGGGTTACAGGGGTTTTATAGTTTTTAGTTTATTTTCTATGGGGTTTTATTAATTATTATTATTTTTAGGTGTTTTAGGGTTATAGTGGTTGTTCGATGTTTTATGGTCTTTTAATGGTTTTATAGGGTTTTTGGCACTTTATGGATTCCTTGGGATTTTTAGTGTTTTTAGTTTTTTACGATTTTCATACAGTTTTTTGGATTTTTATGATTTATGGTTTTTAGTGATTTTTTAAATATTTTTAATTTTTTAAAGATTTTTTACGATTTTCAGGGTTTTTAGCAATTTTTTGTTTCGGGGATTTTTTATATTTTTCTGTTTTTTTGGTTTTGGCTAGGTTTTTAGATATATTTATGTTTTTATGGATTTTTTGGGGATTTTTAAGTATATATATGATTTTTATCGATATTAGGATTCTTATGGATTTTGAGGGGTTTTTGGTTTTTTAGGGTTTTTAGATTTTTTAGCATTTTTAGGATTTTAAGGGTTTTTTGTGTTTTTATCTTTTTAATATTTTCTGATGATTTCATAATGTTTTTAGGTTTTTTTACAATTTAAGGGATTTTAAGGGTTTTTTAGGTTTCTTATGGGTTTTTTGTTTTTATTGATTTTGAGGGGTTTTATGGTATTTTATGGTTTATATGGTTTTTTGCATTTTTAGGGGTTTTTTTGAGTTTTTATGGGTTTACAGGTTTTATAGAATTTTTTAATTTTTTAGGGGTTTACAAAAATTAAGATTTTTTAGTGTTTTTTCGGGTTTTGATGTGTTGTTAGATTTTTTGAGGATTTTTAGGGATATAATGGGTTTTGGGGTTTGTGGGTATTTTTAATGGTTTTAGAGAAAGGAAGATGCGAGGGTCGGGCTATCCCCCCCCCCAAATTTATTAAAAAGGAAAAATAGACACATCAAACAAGGGAGGTGAGGGGTCAAACGACCCACAACCAAAAACCCTTTACAACCCATTCCAAAACAAGAAAAATAAAAATAATAAAAAACACCCAAATCCAAAGAAAGAATTAAAACCAAGAAGTCCCCAACATCACCTAGCCAAACAACAACTAGCAGTATTTCAGAAATAGCACCTTCAGCACCTCCCTTCCAAGCAGCAACCAGCACCCAACTTCACTGTCTCTAGCCTCCATCATCTCCTCGCCAATCATAATCATAACCAACATCACAGAAACAACTTCAGAAACATAAACAACAGCTTTATCAAAGCCAAACCATAAAACAACCAACATCCATCACCCCATTTTCAGACAACCAGCTCCTCTTTCAAACAAACATATCCCCACAGCCCACTTCCACCTCACCAACCAGCAGTACCAGATCCTCTCAACCCCACCATAAAAAAAATCCAGCACCCACCACCTCCAGTCCTCGAGGGCAGCTGAAGTCCAGTATATCGTCGTCCAATAACTCAAAATCCAGACAAAAGTTAGCAGGAATTTAATAAAAAACCAACAACCAGCAGCAAAACTCATACAGCAGCTCAAAAAATAGCAACCATCTCCTCCTGGCCAAGCGAGCTCCAGCATCTCACTATATCCAGACGCACAAAATTCACGATCAGACCAGCCATAAAGCAAGTGACCACAATCTTACATAACATTCAAATCACATCACAACATAACAAGACCTTCATCATTAGCATGTAACCAATCCGTGGGAGAAACGTCAGAAATACAAACCTGAATTTTCCGCACAAACCGATGCCAAACCGATATCATTTGTGCCTCTCGCATCCTTTGGGCAGATCTAAGAGCCCCCATCTCCGCCACAAGCACCAACCTCTAGATACCTCCACAGATCCAGAAAATCCACAAGGAAACAAGCAGCTGGAGATTAAAGCCGCAGAAATTCACCATAACAAAACGTGTAGAAGACCGAAGCAGCAGATCAGGAAATATCATCCGTCGTTGAGGCCATAACCCTCGTTGTCGATGCACCCTGCTCCATCATTGAGGCTGCTGACTCTACTGACCTACCTGTTCCAGATCTGCAAAGTCAACCCCAATGCGTGATAGAAATCCATGAAGGAATCCAACCACCAGGGAGCCTTCGATGCCACAAGCCAGATCTGAACGATCGAAAACTACTACAACCTGCACAACCTCCAAATCTAATGATACCCAAGCATGATGAAGCCTCCAAAGAAGAACCATCTTGAGGTTGAGTGACACATCCAGAGAACACCATCACTGAGAGAAGATTGAGGATCCAGCGTCAAGACCCAGAGGATAAACCAGGGGAAGAGGCGTCGAGCGAGAGAGAGATCCAGGAGAGTGTGCTGCCATCTTTTTAGTGGTTTTAGGGTTTTTTTGTTTTTAGGTTTTTATGGGTTTTAAGTGTTTTTTGGTTTTCAAGTTTTTCTTATGATTTTTAAGGGTTTTTACTATTTTTTACATTTTTTGGGATTTTCATAATTTTTTACATTTATAATGGGTTTTTATGGTTTTTTTGGATTTTGAGGGAATTTATGATTTTTTAGGGTTTTTAGGGGTTTTATATTTTTTTGGGTTTTTGGGTTTTTTTTTTGAAATTATTAAGGCTTTAAGGTTTTTAGAGTTTTTAAAAAAAATTCGGGTTTAAGGGGGTTTAGTGTTTTAGTCCTTTTTAAGTATTTTATGGGGGTTTTGGGCTTTTAAATTTTTTGGGGGAATTTTGTGGTTTTTAGAGGACTATTGGGTTTTGGGGGTCTTTTAGGGTTTTTGGTGTTTTTTAGGTTTTTAGGGAATTTACGTGTTTTTAAGTTCTTAAGGTTTTCATTGGATTTACTTAGTGTTTTAGTTTTTTTTAAAATTTTAGTGATTTTATGGATTTCTTAGGATTTTTATGGATTTTAGAATTTTAAGGAATTTTGAGGGGTTTAGGGTTATCTGGATATTTTCAGTGGTTTTTTATAATTTTTAGTATTTTTTATGGTTTTTAGTGGTTTCATTTTTTTACGTTTTTAAGATTTTGTTTGGTGTTTTCAGGGTTTTGGGGATTTTTACATTTTTAGGGTTTTTTGGAATTTTTTTATGTGTATTTTGGGTTTTTAGGATTTTTAATGATTTTTATGTTTTTTATGGTTTTTCAGTGTTTAGTATTTTTTATGAGTTTTTAGGATTTTTAAGGTTTTTAGAATATTTTTATCATTTCAGTGTTTTAAAGTGTTTTTAGAGTTATTAGGTATTTTTAAGGTTTTTTTGATTTTTAGGATTTTTATGGATTTTAGGGGATTATGGTTTTTACGGATTTAAATGTTTCGATGTTTTTATGGTTTCCTTTGGGTTTGTTCATGGGATTTTACAATTTTGTTATTTTTAGGGATTTGTAGGATTTTTATGTGTTTTTAAGGGGTTTTAGATATTTTGAGGGATTTTAGGGTTTTTTCTGTTTTTAGTTTTTTATTTTTAGGGGTTTTAAGTGATTTAGGTTTTTAAGGATTTAATTGCGTTTTAGGGGGGTTTTTTTTTTATGGTCTTTTTTGTTTTTAAAATTTTTATGGGTTTAGATTTTTTTAATGATTTTCAAGTTTTAAAGGGTTTTTAGTGTTTGTAGTGGTTTACGGGTTTTATGGGTTTTTTATGATTTTTTATGTTTTAGGTTTTTTATGGATTTTTGGATCTTTTTAATATTTTTAGGGGTTTTCGCATTTTTTATGTTTTTAGGGGTTTTAAGTGTTTTAGGTTATTATGGTTTTTCTTTATGGTCTTTAAGAGTTTTATGGTTTTTATATTTTTAATGGATTTTAGGATTTTTTTGGGATTTTCATGGGTTTTTAATGTTTTTATATATTTTTATAGTTTTTAGGGATTTTGAAGGTTTTATGGTTTTAGAGTTTTTAGTTATTTCTGGGGTTCTTATAGGTTTTATGGTTTTATGGTTTTTATGATCTTTAAGTTTTTTAGGGTTTTCTAGATTTTAGGGTTTTTGGATTTTAAGGGGTTTTAGGGGTTTTTAGGGTCTTTATGGATTTTTAATTTTGTTCACATTTTTTAGGTTTTTATAGGTTTTAACGATTTTTAGGTTTTAATGGTTTTCTTTGGGGTTTTCAATGTTTTTATGTTTCTTTACGTTATTATTAAATTTTAAGTATTTTGAGGATTTTTATGATTTTTTTGGATTTTTAGGGATTTAGAAGGTTTTTTTGGGTTATTTGGGTTTTTAGAATTTAGGGTATTTTAGGGTTTTAATGTTTTTAAGTGTTTCTTATGGTTTTTAAGTGTTTCTTATTGTTTTTATGGTTTTAAAAAAAATTTAGAGTTTTTAGTAGTTTATTATGGATTTATGGGATTATAGGGTTTTCAATGTTATTATTGGTTTTATGGTTTATAGGTGATTTACTATATTTAGTGTCTTTTAGGATTTTAAAATTTATAGGTGTTTTAGATGTTTCAAGTTTTTTTAAGTTTTTAATTTTTTCTTAAGTTATTTTCGAGATTCATTGTATTTTAGGTTTTTATGGATTTTTGTTGATTTTATTGGATTTTTTGTGTTTTAGGATTTTTATGATTATTTTGGGGGTTTTTTAAGGTTTTTTGCATTTTTAGTGTATTTATGGTTTTTATGGGTTTTTAGGATTATAGTTTTTTCTTGTGTTTTTCCAAGGTTTTAGTTTTTTTTACATTTTTTTGGATTTTTAGAACTTTTTCAAGATTTCATTGGTTTTTAAGATTTCTGACAGTTTTTAGGGGGGTTTTATAGATTATAGGGTTTTTATAGTTTTCTGGGTTTTTTATTTTCTTTGTGTTTTTAGGGTTTTGGGGGGTTTTATAGTTTTTTTAATGTTTTTAGGTGTTTCAAGGGTTTTAGTTATTCTTTTTGTTTCCATGATTTTTATGGGTTTAGGGGGTTTTATGGTTTTTAAGGATTCTTATGGTTTTTAGAGTGTTTAAGGTCTTTTATGGTTTTAGAATTATTAGGTTTTTAGGGGTTTTAATTATTTTAATGTGTTCATGGTTTTCTTATGGATTTTTAGTTTTTTTGGGTTTTTCAAAATTTTAATGATTTTTCATGTTTTTACGATTTTTCAGTTTTTAGGGTTTTTAGGGATTTTGAGGGGTTTTAAGGGTTTTAAGTGTTTTTATGTTTTTAAAGATTTCATAGGGAGTTATTTTATTTTATTTTTGTAATTTTTAGGTATTTTTAGGATTTTCATATATTTTATGGTTTTTAGTATTTTTAGGTGTTTAGGGTATAGTATGGGTTTTAGATTTTTAATGGTTTTGGGGGTTTTAGAGGTTTTTGGTAGTTTTTTAGGCTGTATGATTTTTTAGTATTTTTTAACATTTTTTTGGGGTTACAGGGGTTTTATAGTTTTTAGTTTATTTTCTATGGGGTTTTATTAATTATTATTATTTTTAGGTGTTTTAGGGTTATAGTGGTTGTTCGATGTTTTATGGTCTTTTAATGGTTTTATAGGGTTTTTGGCACTTTATGGATTCCTTGGGATTTTTAGTGTTTTTAGTTTTTTACGATTTTCATACAGTTTTTTGGAATTTTATGATTTATGGTTTTTAGTGATTTTTTAAATATTTTTAATTTTTTAAAGATTTTTTACGATTTTCAGGGTTTTTAGCAATTTTTTGTTTCGGGGATTTTTTATATTTTTCTGTTTTTTTGGTTTTGGCTAGGTTTTTAGATATATTTATGTTTTTATGGATTTTTTGGGGATTTTTAAGTATATATATGATTTTTATCGATATTAGGATTCTTATGGATTTTGAGGGGTTTTTGGTTTTTTAGGGTTTTTAGATTTTTTAGCATTTTTAGGTTTTTAAGGGTTTTTTGTGTTTTTATCTTTTTAATATTTTCTGATGATTTCATAATGTTTTTAGGTTTTTTTACAATTTAAGGGATTTTAAGGATTTTTTAGGTTTCTTATGGGTTTTTTGTTTTTATTGATTTTGAGGGGTTTTATGGTATTTTATGGTTTATATGGTTTTTTTCATTTTTAGGGGTTTTTTTGAGTTTTTATGGGTTTACAGGTTTTATAGAATTTTTTAATTTTTTAGGGGTTTAAAAAAATTAAGATTTTTTAGTGTTTTTTCGGGTTTTGATGTGTTGTTAGATTTTTTGATGATTTTTAGGGATATAATGGGTTTTGGGGTTTGTGGGTATTTTTAATGGTTTTAGGGAAAGGAAGATGCGAGGGTCGGGCTATCCCCCCCCCCCCCCAAATTTATTAAAAAGGAAAAATAGACACATCAAACAAGGGAGGTGAGGGGTCAAACGACCCACAACCAAAAACCCTTTACAACCCATTCCAAAACAAGAAAAATAAAAATAATAAAAAACACCCAAATCCAAAGAAAGAATTAAAACCAAGAAGTCCCCAACATCACCTAGCCAAACAACAACTAGCAGTATTTCAGAAATAGCACCTTCAGCACCTCCCTTCCAAGCAGCAACCAACACCCAACTTCACTGTCTCTAGCCTCCATCATCTCCTCGCCAATCATAATCATAACCAACATCACAGAAACAACTTCAGAAACATAAACAACAGCTTTATCAAAGCCAAACCATAAAACAACCAACATCCATCACCCCATTTTCAGACAACCAGCTCCTCTTTCAAACAAACATATCCCAACAGCCCACTTCCACCTCACCAACCAGCAGTACCAGATCCTCTCAACCCCACCATAAAAAAAATCCAGCACCCACCACCTCCAGTCCTCGAGGGCAGCTGAAGTCCAGTATATCATCGTCCAATAACTCAAAATCCAGACAAAAGTTAGAAGGAATTTAATAAAAAACCAACAACCAGCAGCAAAACTCATACAGCAGCTCAAAAAATAGCAACCATCTCCTCCTGGCCAAGCGAGCTCCAGCATCTCACTATATCCAGACGCACAAAATTCACGATCAGACCAGCCATAAAGCAAGTGACCACAATCTTACATAACATTCAAATCACATCACAACATAACAAGACCTTCATCATCAGCATGTAACCAATCCGTGGGAGAAACGTCAGAAATACAAACCTGAATTTTCCGCACAAACCGATGCCAAGCCGATATCATTTGTTCCTCTCGCATCCTTTGGGCAGATCTAAGAGCCCCCATCTCCGCCACAAGCACCAACCTCTAGATACCTCCACAGATCCAGAAAATCCACCAGGAAACAAGCAGCTGGAGATTAAAGCCGCAGAAATTCACCATAACAAAACGTGTAGAAGAACGAAGCAGCAGATCAGGAAATATCATCCATCGTTGAGGCCAGAACCCTCGTTGTCGATGCACCCTGCTCCATCATTGAGGCTGCTGACTCTACTGACCTACCTGTTCCAGATCTGCAAAGTCAACCCCAATGCGTGATAGAAATCCATGAAGGAATCCAACGACCAGGGAGCCTTCAATGCCACAAGCCAGATCGGAACGATCGAAAACTACTACAACCTGCACAACCTCCAAATCTAATGATACCCAAGCATGATGAAGCCTCCAAAGAAGAACCATCTTGAGGTTGAGTAACACATCCAGAGAACACCATCGCTGAGAGCAGATTGAGGATCCAGCGTCAAGACCCAGAGGATAAACCAGGGGAAGAGGCGTCGAGCGAGAGAGAGATCCAGGAGAGTGTGCTGCCATCTTTTTAGTGGTTTTAGGGTTTTTTTGTTTTTAGGTTTTTATGGGTTTTAAGTGTTTTTTGGTTTTCAAGTTTTTCTTATGATTTTTAAGGGTTTTTACTATTTTTTACATTTTTTGGGATTTTCATAATTTTTTAAATTTATAATGGGTTTTTATGGTTTTATGGATTTTGAGGGAATTTATGATTTTTTAGGGTTTTTAGGGGTTTTATATTTTTTTGGGTTTTTGGGTTTTTTTTTGAAATTATTAAGGCTTTAAGGTTTTTAGAGTTTTTAAAAAAAATTCGGGTTTAAGGGGGTTTAGTGTTTTAGTCCTTTTTAAGTATTTTATGGGGGTTTTGGGCTTTTAAATTTTTTGGGGGAATTTTGTGGTTTTTAGAGGACTATTGGGTTTTGGGGGTCTTTTAGGGTTTTTGGTGTTTTTTAGGTTTTTAGGGAATTTACGTGTTTTTAAGTTCTTAAGGTTTTCATTGGATTTACTTAGTGTTTTAGTTTTTTTTTAAATTTTAGGGATTTTATGGATTTCTTAGGATTTTTATGGATTTTAGAATTTTAAGGAATTTTGAGGGGTTTAGGGTTATCTGGATATTTTCAGTGGTTTTTTATAATTTTTAGTATTTTTTATGGTTTTTAGTGGTTTCATTTTTTTACGTTTTTAAGATTTTGTTTGGTGTTTTCAGGGTTTTGGGGATTTTTACATTTTTAGGGTTTTTTGGATTTTTTTTATGTGTATTTTGGGTTTTTAGGATTTTTAATGGTTTTTATGTTTTTTATGGTTTTTCAGTGTTTAGTATTTTTTATGAGTTTTTAGGATTTTTAAGGTTTTTAGAATATTTTTATCATTTCAGTGTTTTAAAGTGTTTTTAGAGTTATTAGGTATTTTTAAGGTTTTTTTGATTTTTAGGATTTTTATGGATTTTAGGGGATTATGGTTTTTACGGATTTAAATGTTTCGATGTTTTTATGGTTTCCTTTGGGTTTGTTCATGGGATTTTACAATTTTGTTATTTTTAGGGATTTGTAGGATTTTTATGTGTTTTTAAGGGGTTTTAGATATTCTGAGGGATTTTAGGGTTTTTTCTGTTTTTAGTTTTTTATTTTTAGGGGTTTTAAGTGATTTAGGTTTTTAAGGATTTAATTGCGTTTTAGGGGGGTTTTTTGTTTTTTATGGTCTTTTTTGTTTTTAAAATTTTTATGGGTTTAGATTTTTTTAATGGTTTTCAAGTTTTAAAGGGTTTTTAGTGTTTGTAGTGGTTTACGGGTTTTATGGTTTTTTTATGATTTTTTATGTTTTAGGTTTTTTATGGATTTTTGGATCTTTTTAATATTTTTAGGGGTTTTCGCATTTTTTATGTTTTTAGGGGTTTTAAGTGTTTTAGGTTATTACGGTTTTTCTTTATGGTCTTTAAGAGTTTTATGGTTTTTATATTTTTAATGGATTTTAGGATGTTTTTGGGATTTTCATGGGTTTTTAATGTTTTTATATATTTTTATATTTTTTAGGGATTTTGAAGGTTTTATGGTTTTAGAGTTTTTAGTTATTTCTGGGGTTCTTATAGGTTTTATGGTTTTATGGTTTTTATGATCTTTAAGTTTTTTAGGGTTTTAAGGTCTTCATTGTGTTTATATTTTTCTGGTTTTTAGGTTTTTTAGGTTTTCATGGGTTTTATGATTTTTTTAGTTTTTTAGGTTTTTTTGGTTTTTTAGAGGTTTGTGGTTTTTTAGTGTTTTTAAATTCTTTTCTAGGATTAATGGTTTTTCATAGTTTTTAGTGTTTTTTATTTTTATGGTTTTAGGGGTTTTTATGGTTTCAGAGTTTTTATGGTTTTTAGGAGTTTTACGATTTTTATGGTCTATTAGGATTTTAAGCATTTTTAGGATTTTGGTGTTTTAAGTGTTTTAAGATGTTTAAGGATTTTATAAGGTTTTTTCATTTTTGGTGATTTCTTTCATTTTTTTTTGTTTTTAGTGTTTTATGGTCTTTAAAAATTTTGAGGTTTTTAAGGGATTTTAGGGGTTTAAATGTTTTTTTTATAGTTTTTAGGTTTTTATGGGTTTTAAGTGTTTTTCTATTTTTAATATTTCTTTAGGGGTTTTCAAGGTTTTGGGTTCTTTACGTTTCTAGGTATTTTCATTGATTTTTACATGTTTTTATAGTTTTTAAAGGTTTTTAGGGCTCCTAGTGAATTTTAGGGATTTTTTGGTTTTCATAGATTTTAAGGTTTTTTGGGTGTCATGGGATTTCCTGATTTTTTAGGGTTTTTAAGTTTTCTATATTTTTTAAAATTTTTGGGTCTAAATGTTTTTTATAGTTTTTAGTGGTTTTTGGTTTTACTGTTTTTACGGGTTTTTATTTTTTTAGGCATTTTTATGGGATTTATGAGTTTTAGCGTTTTAAGGGTCTTTTAGGGGTTTAGTGTTTTTTTGGGGTTTTAAGTTATTTTAGTCTTTAATGATTTCTGAGGGATTTTCATGTTTTTTAGGATTTTTATGTTCCTATGGATTGTTTAGTATTTTTATAGGTTTTTAATGTTTTTAGGGTTATTAGGGTTTTTTATGGGTTTTAGGGTTTTTATGGGTTTGGGGGGTTTATTTTTTAGAGTTTTTAGTGGGTTTTAGGGTATTTATAGTTTTTAGGTGTCTTTATTGTTTTAAATGTTTTTTATGGTTTGGATGGTGGATTTAGTGTGTTGATGGTCCTTTAGGTATTTAGTGTTTTTTATGTTTTTATGGGTCCATGAATTTTTCCGTTTTTATGGTTTTATTGGGGGTATTATGGGATTTTAGGGTTTCTAAGTGTTTTTATATATTTTTCATGATTTTATAGGTATTGATTTTTTTAGGGTTTTTAATGATATTGATGGTTTTGAGGGTTTTTTAGGGTTTTTAGTATTTTTTTTATGTTTTTAGGGGTTTCAATTATTTTCTGATTCTTATGTTTTTCTTAGGGGTTTTAAAGGTTTTTTATTTATTTAGGGATTTTAAGTTATTTTCAAGGATTTTTATAGTTTTTATGGTTTTTAGGTATTGTGAGGTTTTAAGGGTTTATGGGGTTTTTCAATTTTTTTTGGGTATTTAATGTTTTTTATATTTTTTAACATGCTTTTAGTGTCTAATGGGTTTTTATAGTTTTTAGTTATTTTTAGAGTTTTTTTTGTTTTTTTCAGAGTATTGGGTTTTTAGGGTCTTTTAGGGTTTTTTGTATTTTTTTAGGTTTTTAGGGAATTTATGCATTTTTTGGTTTGTAAGTTTTTCATAAGGTTTCCTCAGGGTTTTTAAATTTTTAGGGATTTTTTTCTATTTCATAGGATTTTTATGGCTTCTATAAATTTTATATATTTTGAGGGGTTTTAGGGTTTCTACGATATTTTTAGTGTTTTTATAATTTTTAGAATTTTTATGGTTTTTGGGGGTTTTATGTTTTTTTAGGTTTTTAAGATTTTCTTAGGGGTTTTCATTGTTTTTTGGTTTTTTAGTGATTTTTATGGTTTTTAGGTTCTTTATGTTTTTTTTGGTATTTTTGTTTTTTCTAATTTTTTAGGGTTTTTATGGTTTTTAGAGTTATTTTTTATCATTTTAGGGTATTAAAGTGTCTTTAGAGTTATTGGTGATTTCTTGGGTTTTTTAGGTTTTTAAGGATTTTTATGGTTTTTAGGTGTTTATTGTTTTTAGGGATTTAATTTTTTCTAGGTTTTTATGTTTTTCTTATTTTTTTTCATGGGTTTTTACATTTTTTGTATTTTTATGGATTTATAGTAATTTTAGGCATTTCTAGAGGTTTTTAGATATTTTGAGGGCTTTTAGGGTTTTTTCATTTTTTATTTTTTTAGTTTTTTAGAGGTTTTAAGTGAGTTAGGTATTTAAGATTTTCATTGGGTTATTAAGGTTTTTTTAATGTATTTTTTTGTGTTTTTATGTTTTTTATCGAGTTTTAGAGTTTTTTAATGCTTTTTGAGTGTTAAAGTTTTTTAGTGTTTTTAGTGGTTTTTGGGTTTTTATGGGGTTTTTACGATTTTTTATCTTTTAGATATTTAATGGTTTTTAGGGTCTTTTTAATGTTTTTAGGGTTTTTATCATTTTTAGGTGTTTTAAGTGTTTCAGGATTTTAAGGTTTTCTTACTGGTTTTTAAGAGTTTTTAGGGTTTTTAAATTTTTAGGGATTTTAATTATTTATTTGGATTTTCATAGGTTTTATGGATATTATATTTTATTATAGTTTTTAGGGATTTTAAAGGTTTTATGGTTTTTAGTATTTTTAAGTGTTTTTTTTTTGTTTTATGTTTTCCATTGTTTTATTATGGGGGTTAGAGTTTTTTATGTTTTTGTGGATTTGTTTGGGTTTTTTATGATTTTTAAAGATTTTACGGTTTTATGATTTTTTAAGTTTTTAGGTTTTCTTGTTTATTAGGGTTCTATGGTTTTTTAGATTTTTTAAATGTTTTTTATATTTAAAGGGTTTCCATAGTTTTTAGTGGTTTTTATTATTTTTTTGGTTTATTGGTTTTTTGGTTTTCAGAGTATTTATGGGTTTTGGGGGGGTTTACGGTTTTTTGGGTCTTTTAGGATTTAAAGTGTTTTTAGGATTTTTTATGATTTAATTGTTTTTTATTCTTTAAGGGTTTTGGAGGGGTTTCATCAGTTTTAGTGATATTTTTTCATTTTTTATGTTTTTAGAGTTTTGGGGTCATATGGAATTTTGAGATTTTTAAGGGTTTTAGGGTCTTTTAACGATTTTTAGAGATTTTTATTTTTTTATGGGTTTGAAGTGTTTTCCAATTTTTAATATTTCCTTTAGATTGTTTAGGGTTTTTTGGGTTATTTACATTTTTAGGAATTTTTAGGGCTTTTTTACTTGTTTTTATATGTTTTTAAGGTTTTTAGGGTCCCTAGTTATTTTTAGGGATTTAAGGATTTTCCAAAATTTTAATGTTTTTTGGGTGTCATGGGTTTTTCTGATTTTTTATGATTTTTAGTGTTTTTAGAGTTTTAAATTTTTTGGGGTCTAAAGGGTTTTTTATAGTTTTTAGTGGTTTTTAGATTTTTAGGTTTTTTAGGATTTTTTTTTGTTTTAGGCATTTTTATTGGTTTTAGGGTTTTTTGGGTTTTTTGGGTCATTTAGGGTTTTAGTGTTTTCTAGTGGGTTTTCACTTATTTTAGTTTCTAAATATTTCTTAGGGATTTTTAGGGTTTTAGGGTTTTTTATGTTTTAAGGATTATCTAGTAATTTTATGTGGTTTCAATGTTTTTAGGGATTTTTATGGTTCTTAGGGTTTTTTATGGTTTTTAGAGATTTTATGGGTTTTGTTTGTGGGGGGGGGGGGGGTTAGGTTTTTTTATTCTTTAGAGTTTTTAGTGGGTTTTATGGTATTTATAGATTTTAGGGGTCTTTATTTTTTTAGGGTTTCTTATGGTTTGGAGAGGGGTTTAGTGTGTTCAGGGTCTTTTAGGGTTTCAGTGTTTTTACATTTTAAGTGGTCTATGTAGCCTTTTGTTTTTATGGTTTTATTGGGGGTATTAAGAGATTTTATAATTTATATTCTTTTTAGGTATTTTTCATGATTTTATAAGTATTTATGTTTTTTAGGGTTTTCAATGAGTTTCAGGGTTTTGATGGGTTTTAGGGTTTTTAGCATTTTTATGTTTTTAGGGGTTTAAAATGTTTTCTTATTTTTAAAATTTTCCTAAAAATATAAAATACATAAATGGCACTAAAAAATCCAAAAAATTTAAAAATACATAAAACCCTAGAAGAACCCTAAGAAAATGATGAAATCATAAAACACATAAATCCCCTAAAAATATAAAAAATTCTAAAAACCCAAAACACCATAAAGGACCCTTAAAACCGAAAAAACCAGATAACCTCTAAAAACATTCAAAAACACTAAATCCTCAAAAAAAACCCTTAAAACCAATATAAACTCTAAAAACCATTCAAACCACTAAAAAAGATAAATAACTCTAAAACCTCTTAAAAATAAATAAAACACAAAAAAACCTAAAATCCAAACAAAACCATAAACACCTTGAAAACCCCAAATCCCTCAAATTCCGTAAAACCCTAAAAATTAAAACTTCATAAAGGATCCCTAAAAATTCGTAAATTGTACAAAACCATAAAAACCCTGAAATAAACTTAGAAAACGTTAAAACCCTAAAAACAATGAAAACTCAAAAAACACCAAAATAAATGCCAAAAACCCTAAAAATACAAAAACCGTCAAAATCCCTAAAACCCCTAAAAACACATAAAAATCAGAAAAAAAGTCCCTAAAAATCAATAAAATCATAAAAACCATAAAAACCCTTCAAAACCGTATGAAAAACATTAACACCTAAAAACTCGTAAAAAAAATAAAAACCTAAAAACACTAAAACACTTTTAAAGTCCCTAAAAACAAAACAAAAACCCAAAATACCTTAAAAAAACCCAAAATCCATATAAACCATAAAAATAATAAAAACCATTAAAACCCCTAAAATGATAAAAAAACTCTATGCAACCTTAAAACCCCTAAAAACTCTAAAATCCCCTAAAAATAAAAGAAATCAAAAAACACATAAAAAAATAAAGAACCCTAAACACCCTCAAAATACTTAAAAAACATAAGACCAGTAAAAATACTAAAAACCACTAAAATATCTAAAAATATAAAACCCACAAAAAATATGAAAGACCCTCAGAAAAACATAAACACCAAAAAACATTTAAAACTCATAGAAGACCTAAAAATGCTGAAAACCCTAAAAACCCCCTCAAAATCCATAAAAACCCGAAAAATCCCTAAAAATCATAAAAAAATCCATATAAATCCAAAAAATGTAAAAAACTCTAAAACCCTTAAACCCCTAAAAACGTTAAAAAATCTAAAAATGCCAAAAAAACTAAAAAAATCCCATAAAAATCCCCTAAAAATCCCTCAAAAAAATAAAAAAACAGAATACCCTAAAAAATAGAAAATGGTTAAAACACATCAAATACCTTGAAAACACTAAAATTCATAAAATCCATAAACAATATTAAATACACTAATAAATTTACGAAACATAGAAACCCCTAAAAATCATAAAAACCCTAAAACCCCTGAAAACCCTAAAACACCACTAAAAAAATAAAAAACCCTAAAAATCAAATACTCTAAAAACCTTAAAAACAATAAAAACAAAAAAACCTAAAATAAAATAAATCATAAAACCCTAAAAATACATAAAACCCAATAAAATACATATAATGCCTAAAAATATAAAAATCATAAAAAGACCTAAAAATCCCTAAAAACATAAAAAATACTAAAAACCTTAAAATCCTAAAATTACTTAAGACCCATAAAACCAAAAAAATGATAAGAACAATAAAAAACATTTAAAACCCCAAAACCCCTGAAAACCCATAAAACTATAAAAACCCAAAAACCACTAAAAACATGAAAACCCTGACTCAAAATCTAAAAACCCTATAAAATCCAAAAAAATAAATCACTCTAAAAAATAAAAATCTATAAAAATTTCTGAAAAACCCCTATTACAAAAAACACAATAAAACCACTAAAACCCCCAAAAAACTAGAAAATGATAAAAATCCCTAAAATTCATAAAAAAACCAAGATAACATAAAAAATACCTAAAAATACCTATAAATGTAAAAACCCTAAAAACCAGGAAAATCCTATAAAAATTAAAAAATCTAAAAAAACATAAAACCGATAAGAAATGAAAAAAACCCAAAAACCCAAAAACCCCAAAAAACTATAAAAACCATGAAACAAAAACATTCCCCGAAACCCATTAAAACAAAAAAATCCGAAAGAAGACCTAAAATCCATAAATATGTAAAAATGCTAAAACCCCTGAAAAAACATAAGAAAACCAGAAAAACACTAAAAGACCTTAAAACCCATAAAATCCCCAAAAACATTTAAAAACCTAAACAAACCAGAAAACCCATAAGACAACTAAACCCCATTAAAAAATACATAACCCATTTAAACCAAAATAAGATAAAAACTATAAACACGCTAAAAACATAAAAGACATAAAAAATCCCTAAAACCCTAATAAAAACATAAAACCCTAAGAAAACCATAAAACCCTCAAAACTATGAAAACATTAAAAAAACCTAAATACCCTAAAAACCATTAAAGTCATATAGAATAATTAAAAATCCCTAAAAAATAAAAAAAAAACCCCAAAAGACCTTGAAAATCCTCAAAAAACCACAAAGACCTAAAAACACTTAAAATCACTAAAAACATAAAAACTTTAAAAACCATAAAAACCATAAAAACCCATAAAAACCTTAAAATCCCCTAAAAACCATAAACCCCCTAAAACCCCTTATATCCCTAAAATACACTGAAAACTCTAAACCCTTAAGACACCTAAAAATGTTAACATAAACTAAAAAACATTACAACCCCTAAAACACTCAAAAAACCCAAAAAATCGTAAAACACCCCAATCCCTACGAACACTAGAAAACCTAAAACACATTAAATTCACTTAAAACCTTGAAAAATGATAAATATTCTAAAGGAGCCTTAAAAATCCTTAAAAACATAAAAACCTGTAAAACCTTTGAAAACCAAAATAGAAGCAATAAAAACATAATTACACGTAAAAACCCCAAAAACCAAAAAACAGTAAAATAAAGTAACAACCATAAGCCCCCAAAACCCCTCAAAATATCAAAAAACCCTAAAAACCTTAAAAATCCTAAAAAATACCTAAAAACCCTAAAATCATAAAAAACCCAAAAAAACCCAAAAAAATATGAGAAAAACCATTTAAACCTAAAAAAACTAAAAAACCAAAAAAACCTTACAAACTAAAAACCTAAACGACTAAAAATCATAAATTTCTAAAAATTATAAAAACCCTAAAATTACTATAAATTCCTAATAACTAAAAAACCCTAAAAAACCATATGAAAACATTAAAAACACTTAAAACGGTAAAACGTAAACAACACTAAAAACCCAGAAAGACTTAAAAAGACCCTAAAACCATAAAAATACCCTAAAACATTGAAAACCACAAAAAATATAAAATAAATTAAAACTATAAACAAATAAAAAACCTAAAATCCCAAAAAAAACCTAAAACATAAAAAACCCTAAAAATCCCTAAAAAGCATAAAAATCCCTAAAAATCCTAAATAATATTTAAAATTACTTAAAAAGGTTAAGACCACTAAAAACCTTAAAACCCATAACAAAACATTAAAAACCCAAAAACACTTAAATCAAAAAAATATAAAACCCTAAAACCCCTAAAAGTACACTAAAAACCGTAAAACCCATAAAAACCCAAAAAACCCTAATAACCCATTAAGCCCAAAACATTAAAAATCTCTAAAAATGGTAAAATCCTAAAAATGGGTGGAAACCCCATGAAAAACTAAAAAATATTAGTACCCTAAAACCCCTAAAAACCCAAAAACTCTCAAAATCACTAAAAACATTAAAATTTTATAAAAATAATTTAAAAGAAATGAAAACCCCCCAAAAACATAGAAAAACCTAAAAACCTGAAACCCCTAAGAAAACCATAAAATCCTAAAAACTCTTTAAACCCCTAAAAACCTAAAAAATTATAAAAACCTAAAAATCCTAAAAAAACATGAAAACCAAAAAAAACAGAAAAACCCTTAAAAATCATTAAAAATATTTAAACTCTTTATGTGATGCTTGGTCTCTTCAGTTGGGTGATGCTTGTTTTGTTTGGACGGGTTATTCTATTGGAGATTCTATTGGTGAGAAGGTGATGGATTCTGGTATATGTGAGGTTGGAAGCTGATCTTTTCTTAGTAGTGGGCTGCTGGATGCTGGATACTGCTAGATGATGGTGATGGTAGCTGTTTGGACCTAGGGGTGCTTGTTTGGTTTTTTTCTTTTCCTTTTTGATTTTCTTTTTTGGCATGGGTTGTAAAGGGTTTTCAGGTGTGGTTTGTTTGACCCCTCCCCTCCCTTGTCTGTTGTGTCTCTATTTTTCTTTCTAATAAATTGGGGGGGGGGGGCCATAGCCCGTCCCTCGCATCTTCCTTGCCTAAAAAGTCAAAAAAATCCCCCTACATACCAAAAATATATAAAAACACAAACAAAACAATCAAAATCCCTAAAGACCCTAAAACCCCTAAAATTATTAAAAAAATCCCTAAAAATACATAAAAATAGAAAAAACCATAAAACCCTGAAAATCCCAAAGAAAATCTAAAAATATAAAAAAACTAAAAACCCATAAGAAACCTAAAAATTCTAAACACCTCAACCTCCCTAAAACCATAAAAATAAAAAAACCTGAAAATTCCATAAAAACATAAGAGGCCATAAAACGGAATAAATTCTCAAAAACCATTAAAACCTATGAACATTTGAAACCTATAGAAGCCTATAAACACTAAAAAACCTAAAAACCCTAAGAAGACCCAAAAAACATAAAACACCTAAAACATTTAAAAAACCTAAAACATAAAAAAACATACAAACCATTAAAACTCCAAAAACCCTATAAAACCCTAAAAAAATTAGAAATATCTAAAAACCATATAAAACATAAAAATTCAAAAAACTCAACAAACAAAAAAACCCTTAATACCCTAAAAACCCCTAAATACCTTCAAAATCACTAAAACCCCTATCAATTTTTTTTTAAAAAATCTCTAAATATACCTAAAAACATAAAAAAACATAAAACCCAAAAAAAATCTAATAAAACCTTAAAACCCCAAAAAATATAAAACCCTAAAAATCCCAAAAAACCTTAAAACCCCAAAAGACCCATAAAAATAGTAAAATTCCTAGAAAATCATGAAAATCCCTATAAAGATTAAAAAAAACCCCTTAAAACCCAGAAACTCCCTAAGAAAATCATAAATACCTAAAAACAATTAAATCCCCTAAAAACCAACAAATGATAAAAACTATAGAAACTCTAAAACCACTAAATAACCCTAAAACCCTAAAAATCCCTAAATCCTTAAAAATTGTAAAAATCCTAAAAAATCCTAAAATTTTCTAAAAATGTAAAAAACCATGTAAACCGCAAAGAGAACCTTAAATCCATAAAAAACACTTAAAACCCTAAAAACCTAAAAATTCTAAATACCCTCAAAACCATAAAAATAATCTAAAAATCCTCACCCCTAATACCATAAAACCCTTAGGCCACAAAAGCCATAAAAACTGATAAAAACCTAAAACTCACTAAAACCATTTAAAACCCACTGAACCCCTATTTTTTTGAAATACTCAAAAAAACATAAAAACCAAAAAACTCAAAAAAGACATAAAATTCCAAAAAAAACCACAAAACCCCTATTAACCATAAAAAGACTAAAAACCATCAAAAACCCTAAAAACCATAAAAAACACCAAAAAATAATAAAAAATACCTAAAAACATAAATTTTTTTAAAAAACATAAAAACCAAGAAAAACAACAAGAAAAACATACAAATATAAAAAAAATTATAACCCATAAAAACATAAAATATGCTAAAAATCTTAAAAAATACATAAAATCCAAAAAAACCCTCAAAACCCTCAAAATCCCGGAAAACCCTAAACCCTAAAAACCAAAAAAATCTAAAATTTCCTAAATATCTATAAATTGTAAAAAATACTAAAAACATTAAAAAATTATAAGAAAATAATAAAAACCTAATAACAAATTAAATATATAAAAATCCAAAAAAAATAAAAACTTCTACAACCACTAAAAATCCTAAAAACCTCAAAAACCATAAAAATCCATAAAACCCAAAAAACACTACAAACCCATAAAAACCCTAAAACCCACTAAAAATATAAAATTGTTTAACCCCCTCAAACCATTACAAATTATAAAAAAATTAAATACTCTAAAAATGAAAAAACCCTAAATACCCAAAAAACAAAAAACCCATAAAACCCTCAAAATATATAAAAACCCTACAAATCATAAACATACAATCAAATCCCAAAAAAACACTTAAAACATAAAAAAACTAAAAACATGAAAAAATATCAGAAAACATTAAAAACCTAAAAGCACTTAAACCCCCTAAAAACCTAAAAATGATAAACCCAAAAAATAAACTAAAACACCTAAAAATCATAAATACCACTAAAACCCATAAAAACAATAAAAACACATAAAATCCATAAAAACTAAAAACTCTAGACACCTTTTTAAAAATCCCAAAAAACATAAACACCCCAAAAAACTGAAAAAAAACATTTGAAAACCTAAAAAACCTAAAAACATAAAAAACAATAAAAACCTAAAAAACATTAATCCCTTAAAACCCCAAAAAACTCTAAAAACACTTAAAATACCTAAAAATACTAAATACAATAAAATCCTTAAAATCCTTAAAATCCTTAAAAATCGTAAAAAAAAATAGAAAACCCTTAAACCCTAAAAACCCCAAAGAAAACCTTAAAAACCTAAAAAACATTTAAAACCCCTACAAACCTAAAAATGAAAAAAAAAATCATAAAAACCATAAAAATCATAAAAAACACTATAACCCTGAAAATATACGTAAAAATAATAAAAACAAAGAAAGTTCTTAAAAACCCATAAAAATATCTAAAAAGGTAAAAGGCCCTAAAAACCTTTGGAAACCCAATAAAATACCTTAATATATAATAAAAATTAAAACCCCTTAAAACCCTGAGTAAAGAAAAACACCCAAAAATACCATTAAAACATTAAAACCCTCTAAAAATGATACAAATAGATAAAAAACCTAAAAACCCTAAAACCATTTGAAATAGTAAACCCCCTAAAAACATCAAAATCACAAAAAAAAAATCCATGTAAACCATAAAAATACATTAAAATTCCTTAAAATACAAAAAAAAATGTAAAAACCATAGAAAACATGAAAACCCTAAGAAAATCATAAAAAGAATTAAAACCCATAAAAACCTAAAAATGCTAATAACCTTAAAAACCCTATCAATCTCTAAATACCCTAAAAATAATAAAAAAATAAAAAATCAATAAAAATACCTAAAAATATAAAATAGCCCTAAAATGATGAAAAACATTAGGAAAACCATTAAAACCTAATAAAACTCGAAACCCAAAAAAACTAAAGTCCCTAAAAAATATAAAAACACATAAAACCATAAAACCCCTTAAAACCATAAGAACCCCTAAAACCCATATATACATTAGAAACCACTAAAACCTATAAAAAACCTTTAAACCTTTAAAAATGCTAGAAAACTCAAAAATACCTAAAAACCATGAAACACCCTAAATACATTAAAATCTTAAAACCCCCGCTAATATCCCTAAAATCATAAAAAACCTAAAAACCATGAAATGCCCTAAAACATTAAAATCATAAAAAACTTAAAACACCAAAAAAACATAAAACCCCAGAAAACACAAAAACACCCTAAAACCACAAAAATCCAAAAATATTTAAAATCACAACAAGCATAAAAACCCATTAAATCATAAAAATAACTAAAAATACCTTAACAAAACGAAAAATGCTAACAATTTTGAAAACCACAGAGAAAATATTAAAACCCAAAAAACATAAAAAACCCTAAAACCTAAAAAATCATAATAACCCTAAAACCCTTACAAACCTAAACCCCCTTAAACCCCTAAACCCATAAAAACCAATAAAAATTCTAAAAAATCAATAAAATTCCTTACAAAATTAAAAACCACTAAAACCCGTGAAAATTCCAAAAAAAACCTTAAAAACCTAAAAGCACCTAAAACCCATAAAACCCCTAAAACCATAAAAATCCATAAAACCCAAAAAACGATAAAAATCCTAAAAAATCCCAATAATCCCTCTAAATGTAAAAATCCAAAAAATCATGGAATCCTGAAAGAAAACTTTAAAAACCTAAAAACACTTCAGACCACTAAAAACCCTAAAAACCCTAAAAACACCTAAAACAAAAAAACCACAAAAACATTCAATAACTCTAAAAATATATACAACCCATAAAAGATAACTAAAATCTCTAATAATCTTTTAAACCCCTAGAAACATTAACAATAATGTAAAATCCATAAAACCCCTAATAACTCAAAAAGAACATAAGGCATAAAAAACCATAAAACCCCCAAAAAGGAAAATATCTTAAAATTATGAAAAATAATAAAATTCATAAAAAATACCTAAAAATATTTAAAAAATAAAAAATTACTAAAAAATATCAGAACCTCGTAGAAAACATTAATAACCTAAAATCAATTTAATCCCCCTAAAAATTCAAAAAACCCTAAAAATGATAAAAATACTAAAAAACCTAAAAACCCTTAAAATAACTAAATATAATAAAAACCCTACAAACCCTAACAATCCATAAAAAATGCTAAAATAGTATAAAAAAACTGATAACCCCTAAAAACCTTAAAAATCGGAAAACATTTAAAACCCATAAAAATTATAAAAACTATAAAATGACTCTAAAAGCATTAAATCCACTAAAAACCATTAAAACCCATAGAAAACATAAAAACTATAACACCAATAAAAATCCTAAAACCCACTAAAAAATCTAAAAACCCATTAATCCCCTAAAAAGGTTTAAAACTCTAAAAACATTTTAAACCAAAAAAACTAAAAAAACCTAAAAACCCAAAAAAAATTCCCCAAAAAACCTTAAAAAACTCTCAAAATCCCAAAAAACTGTAAAAATAAACAAAAAACCCCTAATAATCCATAAAAACTTAAAACACTCTCATAACCCAAAGAAATCTTTAAAACCTAAAACACTTAAAACCCCTAAAAACCTAAAAATTCCCCAAACCCAAAAAACCCAATAGATTGAAAAAACCATGTAGATCATAAAATCCCATAAATCCTTAAAAACCCTATAAACCCAAAAAAAAATCCAGAAAAATTACTCCAAAATCTACAAAATCATTCAAACCCCAAAAATTGTTAAAAAATATAAAAATAATAAAATACCTAACAAAAAAAATATCTAAAATAATATAAAACCACTTAAAACCCCTAATAACCCTAAGTACCTCAAAATCCAACAAAAAACTTAAACTCATAAAAATTTTAAAACCCCTAAAAAACGCTAAACATGTAAAAAACCCTAAAAACACTTAACAACTTTTAAAACCTAATAACACATAAAACCTTTAAAAACCAACAAAATCCAAAAAAAAACTACACAACCCTTAAAACACCAAGAAACCCATAAAAACCCAAACAAACCAAAAAAACAGTAAAATCATATTAATCCACTAAAAAAGATAATTTTTTTATCAAATATAAAAGCCCTAAAAATCATATAAAAACCCCTAAAAACCAAAAAAACAAAAAAACATAAAAAACATAATGATTCAATGAAATTCCTAAAATATCTAAAAAAAACTTTAAAGACCCTAATAAAATATTAAAAACCTAAAAACCCTAAAATCCTAAAACACTTCAAAATCCCTAAAACCTCTAAAAAACAAAAAAAATCCTAAAAAATACCTAAAGATACCAAAATATATATAAAACCCTAAATCCCGAATAAACCATGAAAATCTCTAAGAAAACTATAAGAAAGATAAAACACTTAAAACCCCTAAAAACGTAAAAAATGATAAAACCCCAAAAATTACTAAAAAGACACTAAAACCCATAAAACCCCTTAAAAATTAAAAAACCCTCAAAACCATAAAAAACTATAAAACACCACAAAAACACTAAAACTATTGAAAATTTTAGAAACCCTTTGAATCCCTAAATATTTCAAAAACTCAAAAAATCCTTTAAACCCCTAATAAACTCAGAACAAACCAAAAAATCATAAACCCCTAAAAACCCAAAACCCCCACAAAATCACTAAATACCCTAAAACCCATAAAAATCCAAATATACCCTTAAAAATAAATAAAACATAAAAAACCTTAAAAACCAAAAAAACTTATGATATCCTTAAAATCCTAAAAACACTTAAAACCCTCAAAACCATAAAAAAATAAAAACTGTAAAAACACCCAAAACCCGAAAAATCCATAAAAACCCTAAAACCCCGTTATAATCATAAAAATTTCCTAAAATACCTAAAAATGTAATATCCCTCAAAAACCATAAACTACTAATAAAACCATGAAAATCTAAAAACACTTAAATACCATAAAAATCCAAAATAAAGCTAAAGACCCCAAAATCCCAAAAAAGTCCATAAAACTCCTAAAAATCATAAAAACCCGTAAAAACATAAAGAAACCCTAAAACCCCATAAAAATCATAAAAACCACTAAAAACAAAAAAAACACTTTAAAGACCAAAAATGTTAAAAAATATAAAAACCTTAAAACACATAATAAATTCAAAGACAACATAAAAACCCTTAAAACCCTAAAATCCCTAAAACCCATAAAAACCCTAAAAAAGTAAAAATAAAAAAAAACCCTAAAATCCAAAAAAATTCAAACCCCAAAAACCATAAAAAACACAAATAAAACCATAAAAAACTAAAAACACTTAAACTCTCTAAAAAACTAAAAACGCTAAGAATTCTGAAATCCACAAAAAATCTAAAAATTCAAAAAAATATCAAAATTCATAAAATCCTGAAATAAAAAAAAATCCTAACAAATATAGACAAATACCTTAAAATACATAAAAATACAGAAAAACCCTAAGAAAACCATAAAAATTCCTAAAACCCATACAAATCACAAGACCCCCAAACAACCATAAAAACATAAATACCCATAAAAACATGAAAAAACATATATAAAAATTCTAAACCCCTTTTAAACCCCTAAAAATGATAAAAACTCAAAAAACAATAAAACCCAAAAAACTCTGAAAAACCTAAAAACCCCCCAAAAAAATAAAACTCTAAAAACTCAAAAACTATAAAATCCCTAAAACCCTAAAAAATATAAAAATCATAAAAAAATACATAAAACTGTAAAAAACACCAAAACCCCCTTAGAAAATCATCAACCCCTAAAAAACATAAAAGTATTAAAAAACCTAAAAACATTGAAAACCCTAAAAAATCATGTAAAACCATAAAAACACTAAAACCCCCTAAAAACCAATAAAATCCAAAAAAACCCATAAAGACCCAAAACCACTAAAAAACTCTAAAAATAAATTAAACACCTAAAAATTTAAAAAACTATAGAAAATCATAGAGCCCTAAAAACAGTAAAAAATAATTAAACACCAAAAAATCTAAATAAAGACAAAAAACCCAACCCCCCTCCCCCCTCAAAATCCATAAAAACCATAATAAATAATTAATATACTAAAAATACTTGAAAATGAAAAACCCCTCAAATCCCAAAAAACCCATAAGAAAACCTTACAAAACAAAAATCACTTAAACCCTTATAAACCAAAAAATGATAAAATCGTTAAAAAACCATAAATACCATAAAACCCCAAAAATCCATAAAACTCCAAAAACTATAAAACCACTGAAAAATCTAAAAACCATTCAAACCCCAATTTTTTTAAAAACGCTTAAAAATAAAAAACACTCTAATACAGTAAAATAACCCTAAAACCCCAAAAACCATAAAATCCATAAAACCCACTAGAAACCATTAAAAACCCTCGAAATCCATAGAATTTTTAAGATACCCTAAAAATACTAGAAATAATTAAAAACAAAAAAACCATAAAATCCCTAAATATTATTAGAAAACCATAAAAACATAAAAACACACAAATAGCCTACAAAACTAAAACACTAAAAAAATGCTAAAAACCTAAAAAAACACTAAAATCCCTAAAAATCGTAGAAACGATAAAAACAAAAAAAACCTTAAAAATCCCAAAAAACCTCTAAATACCATAAAAACATTTTAACCACTAAAAAAATTAAAAATCTTTAAAAACATTAAACCCCATAAAAACTCAAAAATACAATAAGATATCATAAAATTCCTAAAAAACCATAAAAATCCCAAAAACTATAAAAAACCCTAAAAACCTAGAAAACCCCAAAGAAAATCATAAAACATAAAACACTTAAAATACCTCAAAACCAGAAAACCCAACAAACCAAAAACCCCCCCAATAAATAATAAAAACCCAAAACCCATAAAAACCTAAAAAAACTCTAAAAATGACATACCCCATTAAACCCATAATTTTTTAAAACAATAAAAAACCTTAATCCCCTAAAAACACAAAAAACCCTAAAATACAATAAAAAACCCGTTAAATCCTAAAACTCTAAAAACCGTGAAACCACTCAAAATCCTTAGAAACACTAAAAACCATAAAATTCTTTAAAATCCCTAAAAATTACTAAAAATGTAAAACCCCCAAAAAAACATGAAAATTCGTAATAAAACAATAAAATCATAAAAACATTTAAGCCCCCTAAAAACCCTAAAAACTTATATAAACCCTAAAAAACACCAAACACCCCAAAAATCCTAAAAACCCTAAAAACCATACAAATTCATAAAAACCTTAAAAACTCAAAACCCCATAAAAACTCTATAACCCCTTTAAGCACCTAAAAACATTAAAAACTGTAAAAACCTTAAAACCCTAAAACTCAAAAAACCCTATAAACACAAAAAAAACATAAAAAACATAAAAACCCCGAATCCCCTCAATATCCATAAAATCCCTAAAACCCATAAAAATACTAAAAAATACCTATAAATACATAAAACAAAAAACCCTATAATCCTTGAAAACCCCTAATAAATCCTTAAAAATTAAATGAAAATTAAAACACCTAAGAACTAAACAAATGCTAAAAATGCTAATAACCCTAAAAGCCCCCAAAATCCCTAATGATCCTAAAAACAATTAAAATCCAAAAATTGCCATAAAAATTGCTAAAAACATAAAATAATCTAAAAACCGTAAAAACCCCTATGTAAACCATAAAAACCGAAATATACTTCCAACACCTAAAAACATAAAACCACTAAAACTAAGAAAACCTAAAATGATCCTAAAACTCTTAAAACCCCTAACTGCTATAAAACCCCATAAAAACATAAAAAACATAAAACACCGTAAAAATTAAAAAAATTACTAAAATAATAAAAAACCTTAAAATACCAAAATAAGTTAAAAACTATAAAAACTTTAAAACCCCTAAATACTAAAAAACTCATAAACCCACCAAAAACCATAAAAAACATAAAACACTCTAAAACACTCAAAATCCATAAAAACCCTAAAAACCATATCAATCCAAAAAAAATCTGTAAAACACTAAAACATAAAAATCCCTAAAAACACTTGAAAACACTAAGATAAACACAATACCCAAAAAACACTTTAATCACATAAAAACCCTAAAATCAATAAATACACTAAAACCCTTAAAACGCAAAGAACCAAAAAATCTAAAAACACAAAAAAACCATGAAAACCAACTATATATTCCAAAATCTATAAAAATCCCTAAAAACATAAAAATTTATTAAGAAACTAAAAACCCCTAATAAAATCTTAAAACCTACAAACAATTTAAACCCCTAAAAAACCTAAATAACACTAAAAATCCATAAAAACAAAAAAGGCCATAAAAATCACAAAATCCCCTAAAAACATAAAAAAACATAAAAATTAAAGCACCCTAAAAACAAAAAAACTATATAAAACCCACTCCGAACACTAAAACTTCTTTAACCCCTAAAAAATAATAAACTCTAAAAAAACCCCTAAAACCTCAAGAAAAAGTCCCTAAAATGAAGAAAACTATAAAAAAATCCTAAAATGCTAAAAACCCTCAAAATACCAAAAAAAATCTCAAACCCATTAAAATCCTTAAAAGACCAAAAATCCCTATAATGTAAAAAAACCTTAAAACCCAAAAAACATTAAAAACCTAAAAAACAATTATAACACCTAAATACCAAAAATGATAAAAACCTTAAAACCAATTTAAACCATATACACCAAAAAACCAATAAAAACAATAAAACCCCTAATTACCCATAAAACCCATAGAAACATATAAAAATATTAAAAACCATTTAAACACATAAAACCATAAAAAATTCTATAAACCCTTAAAACCATAAAAACTAAACAAACACAAATACGGAAAAAAATTATAACTCTAAAATCCCAAAAATCCCTCCAAATCCCTAATGATACTCTAAAACAATAATGATCCTAAAAAATCTCTTAAAATAAATAAACACAAAACCAACCTAAAAACAATAATGACCTAAGGGATGTATTAGAAAACCAAAAACACTTAAATTGTCAAGAAACCTAAAAATGATAAAACCCCTAAAAATCCTAAAACACAATAAAACCCTAAAAACCATAAACCCCTAATATCATAAAAAAATCAATGAAACCCTTAAAAAGACAAAAAAAATCTAAAAACCCACTAAACCCATAACAATAGTTAAAAAATATAAAACCCATAGAAACCAAAAAACTATGAAAACCCTAAAAACCCCTAAAAACCCAAAACAAGACCCCTAAAAACTAGAAAATCCAAAACTCATAAAACCCTAAAAATCCGTAAAAACCTAAAAACTATAAAAATCATAAAAAATCCCAAAAATCATAAAAATCATAAAAACACCTAAAACTCTAAAAACCTTAATAAAACATTAAAATCATAAAAATATAAAACCACTAAAAACCTAAAAATGCTAAAAACACTAAAAAAATCCAAAAAACACTAAAACTCCTAAAAACTCTAAAAACCCTTTAAACCTCAAAAAATTAAAAACACTCATAAAAATCAGAAAAAACAATAAAAATATCCTAAAAACCCAAAAAACACATAAAACCCTAAAAACCCGAAATACCATCAGAATGTCTAAAAAACCTAAAACCCATTAAAATAATAAAAAATATAAATCCCAAAAAAACATTTGAACCCAAAAAACAATGCCCAACCATAGGAAAAACTTAAAAACCTAAAAACACATAAACCCTTAGAAAAATAAAGACACTAAATCCCCTAAAAGACCTTAAGACCCCTAAAAATACATTAATCCCTAAAACCACAAAAAAATGTCAAAAAAACCCTTAAAACCTCAATAAAAACCCAAAAAAACTAAAAATTAATAAAGATCACCACAATGAAAAAAACCCGTACAACCCCTTAGAATCCCTAAAAACCCACAAAATATTTAAAAACCCTAAAAATTAATAAAAACATAATGAATCCAAAAAAAATACAAAAAAATGAAACCACCGAGAAAGCCCCTACATAAACCAGAAAAAACTAAAAACAATTAAAACCCCTAAAATGTAAAAATGGTAAAAACCCTAAAAATTACACCCCAAAAAATCATAAAGAATTATTGAAAACATAAATCAAAACTAAAAACACTAAAAACCCTTCAAACTCCTAAAATCATGAAAAAACTCTAAAAAATCATAAAAGAGATAAAAACATAGAAAACCCCTAAAAAACCATAAAGCCTTAAAAACCCCTAAAACCCATCAAAATCTATAAAAACACTTAAAAACCTCAAAATCACAAAAATCCCGAAAAATACCAGAAAACAATAAAATATGTAAAAATCCTAGAACCCCTAATAAAAACAACAAAACCTAAAAACACTTAAAACCCCTAAAAAACCTAAAACGCCAAACCCTAAAAACAATAAAACCCCTAAAAACCTTATAACCCCTTAAAAACGTGAAAAACCCCAAAAAACACATTTAATTTATTATAAAACTAAAAACACTAAAAACCCTTTATAACCCTAAAACATTAAAAACCCAAAAATCCATAAAACCCCTAAAAATAATGAAATCCATAAGAACCCCAAGAACCATAAAATTACTAAAACCCTAAAAACCATAATAAACTTCATGATCCGTAAAAACCCTCAAAAATCCCTAAAAACACTAAAATATAAAAAAATACTAAAAATACCTAGAAATGAAACAACACTAAAACCCTTGAAAAACCCTATGAAAGCCTTTAAAACATAAATACACTTAAAACCCCTAAAAATATTAAAAACTCCAAAAACCCTATAAACCTAAAACCATAAAACCCCTAAAACATAAAAATCCCATAAAACCTTAAAAATGATAATAAATATAAAACCTCTTTAATCCCCTAAAAACATTTAAAAAAATTTAAAAACATTAAAAAACATTAAAAACACAAAGAAAACCATAAAAAATCAAAACAAAACCACAAAAACCATAAAACCTTAAAACCCCTAAAAACATAAAAAAAATCCATAAAAACCTTAAAACCATAAAAATCCTAAAAATCCCTATGAATCCCTAAAAACATAAAATGCCTAAAAACCTTGAAATAACATAAGAAAACCTAAAAACCATAAAAAACATTAAAACAATTAAAATACAAAAAATTGTAAAATCCCTAAAATCTATAAAAAAACCCAAAAAACCATAAAAACTGTAAAAGACAATAAAACCCCATAAAAACCTTAAAAACCTCTAAGAATTAAAAAAACCCTTTAAATCCTTAGAAAGTTAAAGGACTCTAAAATTGTTAAAACCCTACCAAAATTAAGAAAAACAAAAAAACCATAAAAACTCGAAAAGAACCCAAAAACATTAAAAATCCATAAAAATACTACAAAACATAAAAATCATATAAATGCCCAAAAAATCAGTAAAAATATAAATAACCCTAAAACCCCAAAAATCCCCTAAGAAGTACTTAAAAACCTAAAAAAAATTAAAACTGCTAGAAACATAAAAATTACAAAAACCTAATAATTGCTAAAAGAACCTAAAACCCTAAACCCCTAAACACCCTAAAACTATAAAAAAACCCAAAATCCCCCAACTAAAACACTAAAAATCCATTAATCCCTTAAATAAATTAAAAATTGAAAAATCCTTAATGCCCCTAAAAATTGAAAAAAATCTAAAAATCCAAAATTAACTTAAAAACCCTAAAAATCCCTAAGAAAACCTAAAAATCGAACAACAATTAAATACCATAAAAATAATAAAAACCCTAAAAACCTTAAAAACCCCTAAAAACATTAAAAATCACAAAAAAACGAAAATACTATAAAAATCCTTAAAAATCCCTAAAAATACCTGAAAATATAAAAAACTTATAAATACCCTAAAAATACCCAAAGAAAACCATAAAAACCTAAAACAGTTAAACACCCTAAAACCCCTAAAAAAACCTAAAACCCCTAAAAATACCTTAAACCCTAAATCCCCAAAAGAAAATAAATTACATAAAATCCTTTAAACCTGAAAAACCCATAAAAACATAAAAATCACTAAATTCTATATAAAACCTTTAACCCCCTAAAATTTTAAAAAACTCCAAAAACCTATAAAACCCTAAAAATTTAAAAAAACCCATAATCCAACCAAAAAACTGTAAAACCGTAAAACACCTCAAACCCCAAAAAATCCCTAGAAACCTTAAAAACCCAAAAAAATCCTAAAAATGTACTAAAATTCCCTAAAAACAAAAAAAACCAAAAACCATGAAAACCCCTAAGAAAACAATAAAAACCTAAAAAACTTAAAACCCCTAAAACAAAAAAACACTAAAATCCATAAAAACCATTTATATCCCTAAAACTCATAAAAACAATAAAAATCCCAAAAATCCCTAAAAATCCCTAATAATGTAAAAAACCAGAAAAACCTGAAAAAACATAAGAAAACATTAAATACATTAAAAAACATTAAACCCCTTAGAAACCAAAGAAATTATAAAACCCATAAAAACACCCAAAAACCCCCAAAAACCATAAAATCCCTTAAAAACATTAAAAGCCCAAAAATTCATAACAACCATAAAAAAACTAAAAACATTAAAACCCCTTTAAACCCATAAAATGATAAAACTGTGTTAATTACCTTAAACCATAAAAACACAAACATAACCTAAAACCCACAAAACCAAAATTTTAATAAACCTTCAAGAAGCCCTAGAACCCCTCCGAGTGCCTAAAAACCATAAAATCCTAAAAATCCAAAAAAAAATCACCTGAAACACTAAAAAGATAAAAAACCTAAAAACCAAGATAAACCCTAAGAGAACCTTAAAAATTAAAATGGTTAGAACCCCTAAAAACCTAAAAACACTAAAAACCATAAAACATGTAAAATCTTATAAACCATAAACCCTTCAAAATCCCTATGAGAACTAAAAATCCATAAAAATCCCCAAAAATTTAAAAATACCTAAAAACACTAAAATTCCTAAGAAAACCTTTAAAACATAAAAATGCATAAAATCCATAAAAATATAAAAATTTCCAAAAACCAAAAAAAACCAACAAATATCCTAAAAACCCTAAAAACTTTTAAAAACCATAAAACCTAATAAAAACCTTTAAAGACCCTAGAAACCCATAAAACCACTAAAAACTAAAAAACCCCTTTAAACACCTAAAAACATAAAAAACATTAAAATTATTTAAAACCATAAAAAAAAATTACCCAAAATACCCATAAAAAAAATAAAAAACCGTAAAACCCTTGAAAATCGAAAAGAACAATAAAAAAAATAAAAAAATTAATAAAATCCCCAAGAATAACAAAAACAGAAAAAACCCTAAAACCCTAAAATCAATAAGTAAACCTTCAAAACATAAAAAACCATAAAACCCCCTAAAACACATAATAACTATTAATGGAATATTGGCGAGAAAAAATAGAAATATATTTATTTCAGATTAATGATAGGAGTTCCCCCACCAAACACTATGGGTTTACTCTGCCAAAATTCGACTTAGATCAAAATACCCTTGATGATCTATGGGAGGGTACCATGAGGTCTGCCCATTTTCCCTTCGAATTTAAAAATGAATTTATTACAATTCATGTTTGTAGGGTAGTGATTATAAAAGGTTGGTGTAGCATATTTCATGGAATACATTACTTCATCATGGATTCCATACTCAATAAAATCATTGGTCTTCTGAAAGAGTGGAGTGGGAACTCTTTTTCCCGATTGGATTATGACATTAAGGCTACTGAATCTCAGTTTTATCTCTGCCAAATAAGAAAAAATCAGTAACATATTCTTTTCTGGTAAGAGCTCTAGCTTCATTCCAAACTATCTAACCTCCTAACTTTAAAGGGGAGGTTTCCCAGAAATAAATTTAATGTTATGTGGATGAATGATGGAAATATGAACTCCATGTACTTATACAATCTTAACAGGGTGAAAAGGACATGATGGTTTGAATGTCTTATGTATCAATAGTACCACCATTAAATTTTAAATTTATATCTCCAATGATATGGTGGGTTACTTCACATCAATATAAAATGAATGTGGGGATTTTCATTCCAACCATTTATCTAACTCCATTATTCTATGTGTTGATGATCATCAGAACAAGGCCCTATAAACATCCCCCTTTTTACAAAAAAGTCAAATATGCCTTGTTTTCTATGAATATGGAAAGTGCAGCAGTACCGATTAGCTTTATAAGCGAGTTTTTCATGTTCTATGGGGACATCCTGCATGTGGAGATTACTAATTCAATTAGGGAATTATTTATCTCTAGTTAAATCTTAGATAGAACCAATTCCAATATTATTGATTTTATCCTCAAAAAGGATAATGATATTGATATAAGGAAAATTCAAACGGTTTCCATTGGTAACTCCATTATAAAAATTATAAGAAAAATTTTGGTCATTAGGATGGGATAGATTGTGAAGGATCTTATATCCCCCAATCAATTAGGGTTTTTACATAAGTGTATTCAAAACTGTCTCTATACATCCTTAGAAGGCATCAATGTCATGAGGAAGGAAATAAAGCATGGTAATTTTGAAATGATGTGGGATATCTTGAAATCCTTTGACACTATTAAGTGGAGCTTCATCTTAAATGTTTTTAAGTAATATTGATTCTCTAGAACTTTCATTAAAATTATAACCACAATTTTGATTTGTGACAGGGTGTTCATTCTTAACAATGAATCCTAAAAGGGGTTCTTAAAATTATCTCATGGATTTATGAAGGGGGATTCACTCTGAGGTCTTCTATTTTACGTTTCCAAATATTATTTGATATAATGCATCAATTACATCCTGAAAGTTGGTCCCTAGAGCCCAATAAATATAGGAAAATATCTTCATGTGCCCTGACATCTTCTTTATGAAAAAGACATACTCCTTTTTGGTAAAACCAAAATGAAAAACTTTTCCTTTGTTGGAATGATATTCCATCATTATGAGGATGTGGAAAGTCAATCCATCAGCTAGAATAAATCCTCCATTTTCATTGTAAAATGGGTTTTATCTTCCAGGTAATGCAGTATCTCTAGGTATCTTGGTGTGAATAGGGTCTCACTACCCTTAATGTACCTAGGTGTCCCTTTATTTTGCTGGATGTTCAAAAGCTTTAAACTTGAGATAATTTAAATTAGATTCACTCATCAATTGGAAAACATGAAAGGGAAATATTTATCTAATGTGGGAAGAGTTTTACTAATTAATTATGTTATCTCCTCTATGTTTTTCCATGTCTTCCCCATATATAGATGTCCCATAAGTCTTATAAAAAAATTACAAGAAAAGATCTGAAATTTTTCATGGACAGGAAACATTGGTGAAAGAAATATGGTGTTCATTTCTTGGAGATAATAAACCAACCCCATTGATATGGGTGGACTATTCATTAATGATCTTAGTAAATTCAATGAGGACCACCTTGGTAATTTCACTTGTAATTTTCTTAGCCAATAAGATGGGGCCTGGACATTCTCTGTGAATGTTTCAATAATAAACTCCGTAATAGTTTTAGGGGTTACATTCCTTACTTTTTCTAGCCTGTAATAAGATCCTCATACAATGACATTTTTTCTCATTCAAAATGGGTTGTTTCGAGGAAATAAAATATCAACTAATGGACCACTACCTAGCTTGAAAGGCCCTAGGTTGAAATTGTTCTTCCTCCACACAATTTGCAGCACCTGTCCATTGCTGTCCCCAACCAGAGGATAGGAAAAATTGATGGTATTATTATAGATCACATCATCATGAAAATCCAAGGGTAAATGGTCATCGAAACTGACATCCTCATATGGAAACCGAACCTGGTATTTCAACTGAGCAAAAGGAAGCTCTATAAGCATAAATGAGAATAAGGTATTCATCCTCCAACCTGGCATTCCAAATTCAGGAGACCATTTATTCCACCATCACACAATCTGATGCTATGAAAACATTTCAAAAAAAATATTTCCCATTAATGAGTAGATGAATAAGCCTTGATGGAATATGGCCTTGGTATGTTGTCTCTATCTTCGAGCTAAGGAATTATAGCAGAGCACCTTCATCCAATGTAAGCATGCTGCCAGATTGTGGGACTACCTATAGAATATATTTGGTTTCATGATCTACATGGAAATATGACTTCTAGACATGCTCGTCACCATTTATGATATGAAATGCAGTGAACAGACTCACAACCTCCTCCTTACAGTAGTTACTATAGCTATTGTCTTCATATGAGTAGCTCAAAATGTCATGACTTTCAACAACAAAACCAGATCCTTTCATTGTGGGGTTGTGGAATTTCAAAAATCTGTCGATGAAGTGTCTTGCATTCAAATTGGTTTAATGTCCAATGATATGAATGACTTGATTATTTTGCGCACACATGGTGTTTTTGTAAGTTTAGGAAACCATTGAATCTGAAATTCATTCGGTGGATTCCCCCAATTCCATCATGTATAAAAGTCTTTGTGGATGGAACGACATCGAGTTCACCTAATCAATAGAGATTTTGTGATGTTTTACATACATAAAAAGGCTCCGTTAAAGTATAATTATATAATTTCCTTGGGATGACATGTACTTATGAGGAAGAGCTTTGGAAAACGATCAAAGTGGCCCATTTTACAAATCAATTTGGGTGGAAGCTTCTTTGTATCGTATTTGACTAAATCTTGGTAGTTGAGGCCCTCAAAAACAAATTAAGAAGGGTACCTTGTAGGATTCACCTAAATAGGATATATTGCATCATGGTATCCTAGGAACTAAGTCTCAAAGTCACACATGCATATGTGGATGTGAATATAGTGGCATATGTGCTCTCAAATAAAGAAAATTAGGGAGGGAGCTCAATGTGTTCCTTTATCAACCCACATTTTTGTGTGTCATCCGTGGTTCAGATATGAAAGGTGATCTTCACAATTGTGTTTGTAAACCATTCTTATAATGATCTATAAATTCATTTTGTTAATAAATTTGAGGGACCAGGCACACATGGCCCGGCGACTTCTTTTCCTGAAAACCCTTAAAACCCTTAAAAGCATTAAAAACCCTAAACCCAATGATAACCCTAAGAAACCAATAAAAATATAAATAAAATTTAAACCCCTAAAAATATTAAAAAAATAAAAAAAACCTTAAAACATCTAAACAACTCAAAATAAACTAAAACTACAAAAAAACCATAAAACCCTAAAACCCCTCAAAATCCCTAACTTCCCAGAAAACCATTAAAAACACTAAAAAATCCCCAAAAATCCCTAAAAATGAAAAATATCCTAAAACCCTTGAAACCCTCAAATAAAACCTTAAAAAACAAAAAAACCTTAAAACCCATAAAAACTCTAAAAACACTAAAAACACTAACAAAACCCAAAACCCCTAAGCCCTCAAAACCCATGAAAACCATAAAACCCAAAAAAAAATCATAAAAAATTAATAAAATTTCTAAAAACAAAAAAAAACCATAAAAACATTGAAAACACCTTAAAAGACCTTAAAAACCAAAAACACTTAATATCCCAAAAAATCCCTAAAAATACTAGAATCCCTAAAAACCCTAAAAGACCTTAAAACCCAAAAATAACTCCTAAAAATAACAAAAACCCCTAAAACCATCAATAATCCATAAAAAACCCTATTATCAACGAAAAAATCAAAAATATTTTAAACCCATTAAAATTCTAAAAAACTAAAAAAATGTTAAAGTCCATTAAAAACTCAAAAAAATCCAAAAAACCATAATACCCTACAAACCATAAATAAATAAAAATGCTAAAAACCCCCAAAACTCTAAAAAGCATAAAAATCCTACAAATTCCATAAAAATACCTACAAACTAAGAATCCCCAAAAAACCCTGAAGGCACCAAGAAAATCTTAAAACATAAAAGCACATAAAAACCTAAAACCCCCCAAAAAGGATAAATAACCTAACAACCCCTAAAAACCTTACAACCATAAAATTACATGAAAACCTTAAAAACCCTAAAACACCACAAAAACCCTAAAAACAAATAAAAACTATAAAAACCCTTTAAATCCCTAAAAACATTAAAACCTAAAAGTAACATTAATAACCATATAAAAATAAAAAAATCCAAAAAACCAAAAAAAAAACAGAAACCCTACACACCCTAAATAACCCTAAAAACAAAACATCCCAAGAATCCCTCAAAACCCATAAAAATCCTAAAAATAGCCTAAAAATCCATAGAAACATAAAAAACCCAAAAACACTAAAAACCCATAAGAAAACCTTAAATACTTAAAAACTCTTAAAACCACTAAAATACAAAAAAATTATAAAAATCTAAAAAAAACTTACAACCCCCAAAATTCCTAAGAATCTAAAAAGTCATCAAAATCGTAAAAAATACCTAAGAGGTAAAAAAACCCTAAAAACCCCTAAGAAAACCATAAAACCCTAAAAACACATAAAACCCCCTAAAAATATAAAACACTTTAAACTCCTAAAAATCCCTAAAAACCCTAAAAACTCCTAAAAACCATAAACCCTATATACATCGTAATAATTCCTAAATACCTATAAAATCACAAAACCTCTAAAAACTCTAAAAACCCTTTAATCCCCTAAAAATGTTTAAAAAATCTAAACATTATAAAACCCCTAAAAATCACAAAAAAAAACTAAAATCCATGAAAAACCATAAAAACCTAAAAATACGTAAAGAAATCCTCAAAATACTTAAAACCATAAAAACTAATAATAATCCAAAAAAACCCAAAAATCCATAAAAATTTAAAAAACACTAAAAAACCTTAAAATCCCCTAAAAACTATAAAAACCTAAAAACACTTAAAACTACTAAATACCTAAAAAATACTAAAAAAATATTAAAACCTTAAAAACCCTCAAAATCCTTAAAACCCCTTGTAAACCCTAAAAATCAGATAAATTCCCAAAACAACTAAAACATAAAAAACCCTAAAAACACAGAAAATCCTAAGAAAACCGTAAAAATACATAAAACACATAAAAACATATAAAATAAAAAAAATACTAAAAATCCTAAAAAGACCCCAAAAACCATAAAAACACTAAAACATTAAAAAACTCTAAAAACCCACTAAAACCTAAAAAATAATCTAAAAACACTAAAAACCCTAAAACCCCTAAAAACATAAAAAACTATAAAAATCTTAAAAACCCTAAAAACACAAAGAAAAACTCTAAAAAAACCCCAAAAAACCCAAAAAAACTAAATAACCTAAAAACCCTAAAAATCTAAAAAAACCCTAAAACCATAAAAACCTAAAAATTCCATAAAAATACCTAAAAATGTAAAAGATACTAAAAACATGAAAAATACTAAGAAAACCATAAAAATATAAAAACACATAATTCCCCTTAAAATATAAAAAACGATAAAAATCATAAAACCCTAAAATCCCAAAAAATCCTGAAAAACCTTAGAACACAAAAAAACATCAAAATATCCTAAAAACCCTAAAAACCTAAAAACACAAGAAATACATAAGAATCATAAAAAACCCAAAAATTTAGAAAACCCTAAAACCCCTAAAAACCCCTAAAAACACTTAAAACCTGAAAAAAAAAACATAAACCCTAACAACCTAAAAACACTAAAAACCCAAAAAAATCAAAAAACCCCTAAAAACCTAAAAATCACTAATCCCCCCAAAAACATAAAACCCATAAACCCATAAAAATACGAAAACTTAAAAAAAAAACTTATAAACCCCTAAAAGTGATAAAAACGTTAAAAACCTTAATAAACCTAAAAAAATAAATATAAATCTAGAAAACCAAAAAAAATACCTAAATAACTCTAAAAACCCTAAAAATACATAAAAACCCTAAAACCATAAAAAACATTAAAAAATCACTAAAATTTATAAAAATTTAAAATCTCTAAAACCCCTAAAAACCACTAATAAAACCTTAAAAACCTAAAATCACATAAAAACCTGAAAACATTAAAACCCCTAAGAATCCCTGAAACACCTAAAAATCATAAAAACCATAAAAACAACAAAACAAAAAAAACCCAAAACCACTAAATAGTCTAAAACCCTTTTTAATCCCTAAAAATGTTCAAAAATATAAAAAATCGTAAAACCCCGAAAAACTAAAAGAACCCAAAAAAGACAATAAAACCCCAAAACCCCATAAAATCCTCAAAATCCTCATATCCTTAAAAACTATAAAAATCTAAAAAAATCCCAGAAAAATATTCCCTAAAATAATTGAAATACACAAAGAAAAACATAGAAACCTAAAAACACTTTAAACACTTTAAACCCTAAAAAATATAAAAACACCAAAATCCCCAAAGACAATTAAAAACTCTAAAAGCTATCAAAATCAATAAAAATATGGAAACACATAAGCCAACTAAAAAAGCATTAAAAATCCCTTAAAATATAAAAACCCATAAAAACCATGACACCCCTAAGAAAACCATTAAATCCTAAAAACACATAAAACCCCTAAAAAGTTAAAAAAACACCAAAAACCCTAAAAACCCTAAAATTACCCTAAAACACAAAAACCCATAAAACTCCTAAAAATAGTAAAAAACACTAAAACCCCATAAAACCCTTAAAACCATTAAAATTATAAATGCCCATTAAACCCCTAAAACATTATAAAACCCTAAAAATCCTTGAAAACCATAAAAAAAATAAAAAAAACCAACAAACCAAACAAAACCCCAAAAACATTAAAAACCCTAAAAACCATAAAAATATCTTAAATCCATAAAAACAATCAAAATTATAAATATCCATCAAATTCCATAAAAATGTAGAAAACCCCAGAAACTAAAAAATTGATAAGAAAAACATAAAAACCTAAAAATACTTAAAACCCTTAAAAATATAAAAATGTAAAAAACCGTAGAAAATCCCAAAAATCATAAAACCCACGAAAAATCATCAAAATTTCAAAAACCCAAAAAACATGTAGAAATACTTAAAATATCTTTAAAATCACGAAATATTTAAACAACCTTAAAAACCCCTAATAAAAAGAAAAAAACAAAAAAAGCACTTAAAACCCATAAAAACCTAAAATATCTATAAAACCCTAAAATACTAAATAGACCATAAACACCCTAAACCCCCTAAAAATCATAAAACCCATTAAAAAAGCTAAGAAACACATAAAAACTCTAAGAACCACTAAACACTCAAATAACCCTTTAAACGACTAATTTTTTTAAAAAACCTTAAAAACATAAAAAAAACTCACAAATCCTCTAAATAGCCAAAAAATAAAAAAACCTAAAAACCATAAAAACCCAAAAAAAACTATCAAAATCCAAAAAATCTGTAAAAAATAAGAAAACTAAAAAACCACTAAAAATCCATTAAAATGTGAAAACCCCTATAAAGCATAAAATCACTTAACCCCCTAAAAACTATAAAAAACCTAAAAAACCTTAAAATCATAAAACCCCCAAAAAAATTTGAAATCGCAAAAAAACCCATAAAAACAACTACAAATTATAAAAATGATGAACAACCCAAAAATAGTTGAACAACTCTGTAATAAATTAAAAACCCTGAAAAACTCAAAAAATCCCTAAAACCCAAAAAACCATAAAAACCCTAAAATCCATAATAACCCTTAAATTCCCTAAAAATTATAAAAACTAAAAAAATCCTAAAATCCCTAAAAATCCTTCAAAACATAAAATACTTGAAACCATTAAAACCCTACGAAAACCATAAAATCTAGAAACTCATAAACCACTAAAATAACTAAAAATTTCTAAAACCTCTAAAAACACCTAAAACCATCAAAACCTTAAAAATCATAAAATCATTAAAAATCCCTTAAAATCCAAAAAAAACATAAAAACCCAAAAAACATAGAAAACCCCCTTTGAAAATTTAAACAAATTAAAAAAATTTAAAGATCCTAAATGCCTAAAAACATTAAACACCCTAAAAACCCTAAAATACCCAAAACACCAAAAAACCTACAAACCATAAAAACCCTAAAAACTATAAAAACCCAAAAAACCCAAAAAACCCCTAGAACTCCCTAAGATCATTAAAAACTCTAAAAAACCAATTACAACCTCAAAAAATGAAAAACAGCCCTAAAAACCCCAAAAACCAAAAAACCCTAAATCAATTAAAAACCCTAAAAACCAAAAAACCCTGTAAATTTTTTAAAAACCATAACAAAGTAAAAACCATTGAAAACCCCTAAAAACCCCATAAAAACCTAAACAACTGAAATCCCCTAAAAACCTAAAAATTTCTATAAATCCTATGAACACTATAAAATACAGAAACCCAAAAACTCCTTAAAAGCCCAAAAAAAGGATAAAAATCCTTAAAAATACCTAAAAATACGTAAAACTATAAAAACCCTAAAAACCCAAAGAAATCATTGAAAACCAAATAACACAAAAAAACCTAAAAATCGATAAAACCCCTAATAAACCTAAAACCATAATTTCCCCTAAAACCCATAAAAATCCCCCCAAACCCAAAAAACCCCAAAAATAATAAAAACTCTAAAAAACCTTCAAACCCATAAAGAAATTAAAAAACACTATAATGCCTCAAAAACCATAAAAACTCAAAAAAACCCCCCCTTAAACCCACCAAAAAACATAAAAACCCAAAAATCTAAAAAATCCTAAAAATAGCTAAAAAAAGTAAAACCCATATTATTCTTAACAAATCCCTTCAAATCCATGAAAAACATAAAAACCCCAAAAAACCTTAAAACCCTCAATGAAATCATAAAAACCCCAAAACACTAAAAATATCTTAATATCCTAAAAACCACTAAAATATCAAAAAACCCTAAACCCCCAAAAAAACTAAAACCCCTGAAAATCCCTAAAATCCCTAAAAACCATAAAATCCTTAATAATTCTTAAAAATACCAAAAAAACATAAAAATCCCTAATATGCCAAAAAACCCTAAGAAACCCATAAAAACCTAGATCGACCTTAAAAAATAAAAAAATCCCTAAAAACCTTAAACCCCCTAAAACCTTAAAAAACATAAAAATCATTAAAAAATCTAAAAAAACAGAAAATTCCTAAAAATGTTAAAAAACACTAAACAACCGTAAAACCCCTAAAAACTAAAAAAACCCTAAAACCCCAAATTAACGTAAAATCCTAAATACCCTCAAAATCACAAAAAACATTAAAAATACATAAAAATCATAAAAATCCCTAAAAATACCTAAAACATGAAAAAATATGAAAACCCCTTATAAACCCGTAAAAACATAAAAACACTTCAAATCCTATAAATACTAAAAATTATTAAAACCCCAAAAAACACTAAGAACACAAAAAACCCTAAAACCGCTCAAAATCTATATAACTAAAAATCTATAAAAATTCTTAAAAAGAATTAATGATCCTGAAAATCAAAAAAAAATCCATAAAGTCCCAGAAAACCCATAAGAAAACCTTAAAAACCTAGAAACAAAAAAAACTGTAAAATCCAAAAAAGTACTAAAAAACCTAAAACCCCTAAACCTTAAATCCCATAATAACTAGAAACCCCCCAAAAAACCTTAAACACCCTAACAAAAATAAAAACACTAAAACCCATGAAAAATTCTAAAAACCTTTTAACTAGTAAAAACATTAAGAACTCTAAAAAATCATAAGAACCCTAAAAATAGAAAAAAAACATCAGGAACCAATAAACCCATAGAAACCAAAAAACCACCAAAAAAATTTCAAAAACCCATAAAAATACCTTAAATATTCATAAAAATACCTACAAATGTAAAAAGCCCAAAAACCTTGAAACCCCTAACAAAACCTTAAATCCCTAAAAGAGCCTAAAACCCCTAAAACATAAAAATTATAAAAAATTAAAAAAAATTAAAAAGATCCAAAACCTTCAAAACCCCCATAAACCCATAAACCCCTAAAATCCATAAAATCCCTAAAAACCCATAAAACACTTAAAAATAACCAAAAACTCTAAAAATCCTTTTGACACATAATTTTTTTTAATAAACTATAAAAACCTTTAAACCCCTAATAACTCAATAAAACACTAAAAACCAAAAAAAACCATAAAACCCTTAAAACCATAAAACACTAAAACCTCTGATAATCCCTAAAAATCCTAAAACCCTATAAAAATTGCAAAAAATGCATAAAAATTCCTATAAACAAAAAAACCCATAAAAACATGAATATACCTATAAAAACCATAAATACCTAACAATGCCTAAAACCTATATAAATATATAAAATTCCAAGAACCCTAAAAAACATAAATCCCTAAAAATAGCTACAAACTCTATAAAACAGAAAAAATATTAGATTTCCTAAACATTTATAAAATCATAAAAACACTAAAACCATTGAAACCCCAATAGAAAACAATAAAAATACCTTAAATCCATAATAACCCTAAAAAACACTGAAAACCCTAAAAACCGTAAAAAGGCACTAAAAACATTAAAACCCCCTAAAATTGTAAAAACAAAAAAAACCCTAATAACCCACTAAAAACACTAAAAACACCTTAAATTTCTAAAATTTTAAAAATTTATAAAAACCATTAAAATCCTAAAACCACAATCTACTCTAAAAACCAAAAAAACTATAAAAACCCATAAAACCATAAAACCCCTCAAAATCCCAAAAACCCATAAACACAATAAGAATCATAAAAAGCACAAAAAATCCCAAAAAATAATAAAATAATAAAAACATGATATTCTCTATGAACACCATAAAAATAATAAAACAATAAAACCTAATAAAGAACCTAAAAATGATAAAAACCTTAAAACCCCTAAAACCTGGAAAATACTTTAAAAAAATAAAAAACATAAAAATACTAAACACACTAAAATCTATAAAAACATAGAAACCCCTATAAAACATTAAACTCCTAAGATAAACATAAAAACCTAAAAAATAATTAAATCCCATAGAAACCTAAAAAATCATAAAAACCCTAAAAACCCATAAAACACTAAAACCCCTAAAAACCTTTGAACCCCTAAAACCCCATAAAAACCCTAAAAAAATTTAAAACCTAAATAACCATTTAAACCCAAAAACATTAAAAAACTATTTAAACACTATAAAAACACTAAAAACTCAAAAAAAACCCATTGACCCCCGAAAATAAAAGAAATACCTAAAAACACTAAAAATTATCAAAATAGATAAAAATATTAAATCCAATTAAATCCCAAAAATTTACCTAAGACCCTATAAAAACATAAAAAACCATAAAACCCTCAAAATACCAAAACACAGAAAAACCATAGAAATCATCAAAAGTTACTAAAATCCCTAAAAATGTAAAAAACCAGAAAACCCTAAAAACTCTGAAGAATACCTTAAAAAAGACATAAAACCCATAATAACCTAAATTTTTTGAAAAACTGAAGAATTACTAAAAAGACCCTGAATACCATAAAACCCCAAAACCCCCTTAAAATAATAAGAACCCCTATACAATGTAAAAACTTGTAAAACCCAATAAAAACTCCAAAACTACTAAAAGCTATTAAACCCTTTTAAACCCTAAAAACATTAAAAACTCAAAAAAAAAATATAACTCCAAAAAAACATAAAAACTATAAAAACCATAAAAACTATAAGACCCCTTAAAAATCCATAAAATTCTAAAAAAACTATAAAATACTAAAAAATCACAAAAATACAAGAAATATAAAGATCCCTAAAAACATGAAAACCTGTAAGTGAAACAGGAAAACCTAAAAATACAAAAAACCCCTAATAACATAAATAAAACTAAAAACCCTAAAACCATAAAATGCCTGAAAACCACTAAAATCCATAAAACCCCTAACAAACTATAAAAATCATCAAAATCCCTAAAAGTCCCTAAAAATATAAAAAACCTTAAAATCACTGAAAAATCCTAAGTAAACCGTAAAAACCTAAAAACCCATAAAACCCCTACAAACCAATGAAATTATAAAAACCCTAAAAATTTGAAGAGGTCCTTAAACACCTGAAATCCCCTAAGAAACACAAATCTCATAAATTCTTTAAAACCATAAAACCCATAAAACTCATAAAACCCTAAACCACTAAAAGCTCTAAAAATCATCTCAAACTATATAAATGTTAAAAATTCTAAAAATAATAAAAACCCTAAAAACAAAAAAACCAAAAACCCAAAAAAAACAATAAAACCCCAAAAAAATATAGATTTTTCCAAAAAAAAACCCTAAAAACCATAAGAATCTGGAAAAATCCCTAATATCCCTAAAACAACAAAAAAACAAAAAAACCATGAAATACATAATAAAACCGTAAATCCATTAAAAAACTTAAAACCACTAAAAAATAAAAAAATATAATCACCCCAAAAACCTAATATACCCCAAACCCTAATAATCCCTAAAAACCCTAAAAACCCAATAAATATTAAAAAATAGTTAAAAAACCCCCAAAATGTAAAAACTATTAAAACCCTGAAGAACCCTAAGAAAAACATAAAAGAAAAAAACAAATTAAGCACAAAATATACCTTAAAATGATAAAACATTAAAAACCTAAAAGACCCTAAAATCCCTAAACACCTATAAGACCATAAAAACCCCTACAAACCTTAAAAACCCTAAAACCGAAAAAACCCAAAAATTCTTCTAAAAATCTAAAATACATTTAAACACCAAAAAAAATTCAAAAAATCCATGACATAGACATGGTAAAAACCTAAAAAACTCAAAAACCCATTAAAACCCAAATAAACCATAAGACCCCTAAAAACCAAAAAAACCATAAAAATACTTAAAATCCCTAAAAACCCAAAAAACCCATAAAATATTAAAAACACACTAAAATACCTAAAAAAATAAAGAACCCTAAAAAAATAATGCCTAAGAAAACCACAAAAACATAAAAACACGTAAAACACCTAAAAACCTAAAAGTGATAAAACCTCTAAAACCCCTAAAAGACTCTAAAACCCTAAAACCCCTAAAAACCATAAAACCCATTAAAAATTTAAAAATCCCTAAAAACCAAAAAATCCTAATAAACACATAAAATTCAAAAAAAACTGTTAAATCTCTACTTAAAAAAAACTCAAAAAACATTGAAAATACTAAAAAACCACTAAAAAACCCAAAAACCTCAAAACCCCATAAAAACCCTAAAAACACTAAATATCCAAAAACATCCAAAAACTATAAAAAATATTGAAAAGCCAGAAAATCCATAAAATTGTAAAAAACCCAAAAAACCATGAAAACCCCTAATAAAACCTTAAATATATAAAAATTCTTAAACCCCTATGAACATAAAAATGCTACGAACCCTAGAAACCCAAAATCCCAAAACACCAAAAAACCCTAAAAATCATAAAAGTTTTATAAAAGCACTAAGAACTCCTAAAAATGTAAAGACCCAAAACCCCATAAATAGACTAGGAAAATATTAAAAACATAAGCACACTTAAAAAATAGAATACTATAAAAATACTAAAAACTATAAAAGACCCCAAAACCCCTAAAAGCTATATAAACCCTTAAAAACAATAAAACCCCATAAAACCCATAAAATTTTTAAAAACCCAATAAAAACTCGAAAACCAGTTCAAACACATAAAAACATTAAGAAACTTTAAAAACTTTAAAATTCCAAAAAATACTCAAAAAACCATAAAAACACAAAAAACTCAAAAACCATAAAAACCAAAAAAAAATCTCTAAAAACCTAAAAAACCACAAATATCATAAAAATCCCTAAAAGAATTGAAAACATAAAAATCCTAAAAACCCATGGAAAACCATAAAAACCTAAAAACACTTAAAAACCCTAAAATCCTAAAAAAGATAAAACCCCTAAAACATTAAAAACCCTAAAAAACTCATAAAACCTCTAAAACCCCACTAAAAACTAAAAACCCTTTAAACCCCTAAAATATTGAAATAAACTCTAAAAACCATTCAAAACCATAAAATAATAAAAAATATTTAAAAATACAAAAAAACACTAAAAACATAAAAACCCTAAAACACCTCAAAAGCACTCAAATCCCAAACAACCATAAAAATATTAAATAATCCATAAAAATACAAAAATGTAAAAACCCTAAAAACTAAAAAACAATAAGAAATCCAAAAAATACTAAAAAACATAAAACCTCTAGAAACATAACAAAAACATAAAAATCTATAAAAAATTCTCATAACAATAAAAACCCAAACCCCCCCCCCCCCAAAATCTATAAAAACCAAAAAAATGATAAAAATCATTAAAACACCTTAAAATAACCCAAAAATGTAAAAAACATAAAAACCATGAAACCCCCTAAGAAACCCATGAAAAAATACCAAAAAATGTAAAAACCCATAAAAATCCTGAAGAATGCCGCCGCTCTCTCTTGGTCTCTCCCTCCAGACGCGGAGATCTCTAGGGTTCCCTCTTGGAATCCTCTTCATCAGCTTCGTCGATCTCTTCCAGCTCGGGATTTGTGATGCGGATGACTTTCTGTTCGAGTGGCTTCCTCCCCTAGCACGATGGTGGAAATCGAAGCGGATGGTTGATGGCGTTGCGATTTGGTGGCTTGCTTCAGGAAATGGCGGTAATGGATTGGTCTGGATTTTGCTTCATTTTGGATCGGTTTTGTTAGATCTGGTTCCTACTTCTCCTCGGGCGTCGATGCTGTTGCTCCTTGGTGACGACGATGATGGCTCTAAAATGATCTGGGAAAAGTCTAAGAGGTCGAGGGTGAAGTCAAATAAGGAACGATGGATGTCTCGACGACTGGACAGAGGGGTACCTGGACCTATTTTCAGGTTTGATTTTCAGATCTGGGTTTTATCTCATCTGTTCAGGTCTCTTGGTGTTTGTGGATCTCATCTTTGATGCGGCAAGACGCTCTGGTGGCTTCGTCTGGGAGAGATTTGGATTCGTTCTGGTGATAAGTGGGTTTTTCGGGCTTTGCGACTTCTTGGAGATGGTGTTTTCGGTTCTGTGCTCAGATCTGCGCTTCTTGTTTGGACCCGAGGAGGGTCTTGCTGGCCTTTCTGGCATCTCGATGGGTCATGGTGGACGAAAATGGAAAAAATGCTGGTTTTGTTTCCGGTTTCCACTTTTTTGTTCTTGGATCTTGCTGGTGATGAAGGTATGGTCATATTGTGCTATGTTCGTTCTGATATGCTGGCCAGCGTGTTCTTATGTTGTGGCTGGTTTGGTTTTGAGCTGCTGTTACTACTGAATGATGGTCGTTGGATTCTGAGTTTTTATATGAAGATTGCTACTGGTTGTTGGTTCCTTCATAAGTTACTGCTGAATTTTGGTCGGATATTGAGTTGATGGATGATGAGCTACTGGTCTTTGGATACCACTTCCCTTGAGTGGAAGTGGTGGGTGCTGGAAATCTGGTATGGTGGTGTTTCTTGGTGTTGGTGCTGCTGGTTGCTGAGGTGGAAGTGGGATGTTGGCTGTCAGAATCTGATGGGCTGGACGTTGGATGCTGCTTGGTTGAGAAGTGATGTTGCTGATGCTTTGGAGGTGATGAAGTTGCTGAGTATGGTGATGGTGCTGCTGCTGCTGGATGTTGGTTGCTGCTTGGTTGGAACTGCTGCTGGACCTTTCTTGCTTGGCATTTTGTGTTTTTTCTTTTTTGATCTTTCTTTTTTCGGGGTCTTTTGTGTTTTGGGTTTGTAAAGGGTTTTTGGGTGTGGGTCATTTGACCCCTCCCCTCCCTTGTCTGCTGCGTTTTTTTTCATAATAAATTTTGGGGGGGTCGGGAATAGCCCGATCCTCGCATCTTCCTTTCCCTAAGAAACCCATTAAAACCTAAAAATAATTAAAACCCCTAAAATCCTAAAAAATGCTAAAAACCCTAAAAACATTAAAATTGTAAAAACCCATAAAAACTGTAAAACCCTAAAATAATATAAAAACTATAAAAACAATTTAAATCCAAGAAACCATAAAAAAAACTATATAAAACCATAGAAACCCAAACCCCTAAAAAAACTATAAAAAACACAAAAAATAAAAAAAAACTTAAAACCCATCAAAATCCCTAAAAACCCTAAAAACACTTAAAGTTATATAATATCTCTAAAAACCCATAAAAACATAATACCCCCCCCCAAAAAAAATTAAAACCCTTGTGAAAACAATAAAAACCTAAAAACACTAAACCCCCTAAAACCCTAGAAAGTGCTAAAAAGTGTAAAATTCATAAAAATCCAAAAAAAAACCTCAAAATCCCAAAAAATATCATAATCCTAAAAAATCCCTAATAATCCCTAAAAAAGTAAAAACCCCAAAAACCCATAATAAAACCTTAAAAAACTAAAGACCCTCAAATCCCCTAAAATCGTAAAAATGCTAAAAACTGTAAAAAAGACCCTAAAAACATAAAAAAACCTAAAACCCATATATACCACTAAAAATAAAAAATCCATTAAAACACATTAAAATATTAAAAAAATTAAAAAACCATAAAAACCCTAAAAAATTAAAAAACCCTAAACCTTTAAAAACACATAAAAATCCAAAAAATCCCTAAAAACCCTCAAAATCAATAAAAAACTGAAAATCCATAAAAATAGTAAAAAATTCCTAAAACCCTAACATATAAATAAATATAAAATCCCTAAAAAACTCTAAGAAATACTTAAATTCATAAAAACACTTAAAAACCATAAAAAACATAAAAACCCTAAAAACCCTAAAAACCCTAAAACCATAAAAACCATAAAATCCAATAAAATATTTAAAACACCTAAAACCCTACAACTCTTAAAACCCTAAAACACACTAAAAACTCTAAAAACCCTTTAAACTCTATAAAAGTGTTTAAAAATCTCTAAAATACCATAAAAACCATAATAACCCAAAAAACTATAAAAAACCAAACACCCTCAAAATCCCTCAAAAACCCTAAAATCCATAACTACTCTAAAAATCCCTAAAAATATCTAAAATCCCAAAAACCCCTAAAAAGTATTGTTAAAACTACTTAAAAATATTAAAATAGTACAAGAGAAACATCAACAAATACTCACAGGCTTGACGAAATAAACATCCAGCAACGTCTCGAGTGAGTTATGCGGCCAAGCCTCATGAGCGAGCTACACGGACAAGCTTTACGAGAGAGATACACGACCGAGCTTCACGAAACAACTATGTGTCCGACCTATATGAGAGAAGATTTGGTATGCCTTTATGTGGATAACCTGCATGGTGGAGCTACTCGGGATACCTGTGTGACCTATGTTTCATCAGCTAGGCCCATCCATGCCTATAAATAGGATCCTTGGGCTCCAAATTTTTGGATTGAAAAAAAGTGAAATATTTTCTGAAGCTCCCATATCATAGCTCTTTCACCTAGATCTGTCAAATTTTCTTTGGTAGTTCTCTAAACTACGAAATAAGGGACAATTAAATGTGATAGGAATATTTTGAAGTTATTTACATTATATTCATGCCTCATACATACCAACATGTTATACCTGTGCGGCACACCTGTGCACCATACCTACGCAATAGGGTAACACGGGGTACCTACGCGGCACACATGCGTGAGGTACCTACATGACTAGTTCAAATTCCCTTTTAAGCCTTTCATGGAAGCGTATCTCTTTCCTTGGTTCCCTTAATCAAAAGGGGCTAAGTTGAAGCCTCCCCCAAAACCTCTTGACCTCTCAATCCTTTGGGTAAGGCACATCAGTGTGTCTCCAATTTGGGTTTGTATTTCCGCATCCATAGGTTTCCCACATTTATTTCAAAATGGGATTAATATTCATGGGAAGTTTTTGGGTTTGTATATCTGCAGTCACATGGACTTTTCTCCCAGAAACAGTGTTGGGAAGTTCCCGGTTTGGAAAATGGTGGGCTTCTGGCCTCACCCTTTTTAAAGAGGTGACCCGAGACATGAGTTCTCCAGTAGGAAAGGTACACTTCACACTTACCATTCCACACAATTATAGGAGAAGTATTCCTCCCCTACCAGAACCAATTTCAGGGCATCCATCCTGGTATAATCCCCTCACCTTCACCCCTTCTTCTTTACATTGGACCCTTGTCCATTGTAAATAGAACAGAGGGAAGGCTTGTCGCCCCGCCCTCTTCCATGGTTGATGCGCCCTCTACCATCAACATGGAGGAAAAATTTGGAAGTGTTAATTTCATTGTTGAATCTTTCACATCCTCCTGTTTCTCACACTGAGCATGAATCACGTGGTCTTAGAAATATGTGGTGGTTGAAAAATGTGTACGAACACTCAAATAATGAACTATGAGAACTCTAATTCCTATTCAATCCAGGATACGTAGGAAGCCCTTTCAGGGTCCGAGCTCACTAGATATCCTCCTTAGGAATCCAATGCTAATTCCCCCAATTTGGGCATCCTCCTTAGTAAATAATCCCCAAATAAAATCCTCAAATCATCAAGGCATCCTTTTTTCGGAATTAATCCCAAACTCATCTTTATCATAGGATTATACTCTCCTATGAGATTTATCAAACTACATGGGCTTTGGTTCAATCCATATGGGATATATAGGAAGCCTCCATGAGGTTCAAACCCAACACTTCATATCAAATATGTTCTCTTTGGGCCATATTTCTAATAGGGTTTGATTCTATTTTGAAACCCATATCCTTTCTAGAGTTCCTTGGGATGCTTCAGCATAAGTCACATGCTAATTTTCAACTAATCACCTTCTACTTAGAGGTCCTTATCACGCGACCATAAAAGGTATGATGTGTCCTGTTAAGTGGAACCGAACTATGAGGGTTCGTATTCCTATCACAAGGATGCGTAGGTAGCTCATCTTATGAGCACGATCCCAGTATTAAGACAAACCTTCATCTACCTGGATGACAATAAATTCCAGAGTTCCCCACTGAGTGGCTTAAAACCCAGTATTATCATAACAATGATTAAAATAATCTCTAATCAGCATATTAGAGGATACTATTAATGGAATACCACGAATACATACAAATGTTTCCATTAATAAAGAACCTTGAATTCATACTGATGATTCTAAATTTTACACATGTTAATAATTGATTACAAATTCCAATGGATACTTATGATATACTTGGTAAATTAATAAGGATTCATGAAATTATTTTAATATTAAAAAGAGAGTCCAAGAGTAGGCAATAATTCCCCTCAAAAGGGTGTGATGAGTCTGACCTCCCATCCTCTCGACCAATGCACGTTATTAAGTATCGTAAAGTTCAAAACTTAACGAATGCATTCCTTTGGAAATTAGGTCCTCTTTGGATAAAGAAATGTTGGATGTTTTTGGTTCCATGAAAAAATTCAATGGAAACCACCTGGAAATAGTGATTCTTAAATCTAGAACACATGTTTCATGTAACTATGAAACAAAAATGGTGAACCCGACGTGAATCCTTAAGCAAGTTAATAATTTTACCCACATGTTAGGACCCTATCAATTGATAATGGAAGGCCAGATAGAGGAATTAATCATGCATGTATCTATCTAACAAGATGTAACATTAATATAAATTATTTTTGTTCTCAGTTTTCCACAGAATTCCCTTCAATCCAAAGAATGGATTTCTCAAAGACAACATCTGTGAACTTCCCAACTACTGCACAAGTTGGATATCCATCCAAGAGAAGGACGTTATCACCAACCCAACATCTTCAAAGTTGGGTCTCCAATGTGATGATAAAGGAATATTTCCAACACGGTACAATTCTGACTTTGGAGACTACTCAATAGGCCCTCCAGGTCAACCATAATCCTCGATCATCTGGCCAACAACGACTAATGATCAAGACCCAAATGGTGCCAACCACCGTTTCCAAAAATTTCAGGTCTTTATCCCCGAAATTCTACAATCAGTCTCTCCCATACTACAGGGAGTTAGATCAAGAGGTCACTGAAGGTCTCACTTCAAGAATACAGGAGTCCTTCCTAATGTCTCCCAACAGAAATCGCTGCCAGAATCATGCGATATTATATCCCCAACATGATGGGGGTGTTGCCTCTAGACGTTTTTCCCCTATCTATCAGACCCAAGCACGCAAGACAAACTGTCAAGGACAACATCTAGTTAAAAGGAAGCAGGTTCTCACCTCTACCTCCCCCGGAGAATTCCATTGATCAATCTTGATGGAAAACAATGGGTGGGAATATACACCCATTCATCCTAATTTTGTTTCTTAGTAGTATCGTCTGATAGAAACCCACCAGTAAAACTAGGTAAACTCGGTGGAGTACCGTGAATAGGCCCATACACCTATATACAAGTCATCAGCCAGTCATCAGGCTTGTCTGACTGCATTTAAGGAAACCTGCCAATCTAATATGGTGGAAACTGGTAAGCAGGAACATACACCTATTTACAATCACCAATTCTATCAGTAGTCTTGTCTACCAGTATTGAAGGAAACTCGTCAACCATAATTGACAGATAATATCCAATAGAAACATACAACTACCAATGTTCATCAAGTCTTCCAATAGTCTCATTTGGTAGCACCTAGAGAAGTCAGTAAGAAAGCTCCGACGACAAATTTGGAGTAGACTCAACTCTCTGCCCCTATGCATAAGTACTGTCAATATCCATTGAAAAGAAAAGGAGAATTGGAGCAGGCACATACACCTACTTCAGATACAGAATGGATGTACATTACTATTCCGGTTGCAGAAGTCACTAAACACATATTGTCAATGGTGGAAGGGCAGACTCATATCCCTTCCCATATTCTGGAAGCATGTCAGGATATTTTAACAACTACTTTAGCAGTATTAGCGGAACAGACACATAAATCGGTCCCCACACATGGGATGACAAATCGGTATGCCATCCCAAAGTAGATAAACCCCTCTGTTCCAGTCTAGGAGGTTCATGGGGCATACTCCCCCATATCATACGGACAACAGGATCGGGAACATACACCCTTTCCAATTGGAGGTAACCGGTCTGTTCCGGTAACTAATCCAAGATAGGAACATATACCTGCCCATGATAACCACTTTTCCCAGTAAGTGGCCCCAACAAATTATAAGAGAACATCCAAGAAGAAATCACACCAAATACCGTTGAAAAATCAAGAGTAAAGCTATAATTTATCTCCTCTTAGTGTTGGAGTTCTTGAATCCCTCAGACATTTATATGTTGCTGCTCAAGATCCTACCTTATCATTACCAAATTTTGGGAGTGGTAATTGTAATTCTGAAGTTTCTCATTAGAAACATTATTATTATGGTTTTCTTCATGAAAATTTAGTCAATCTAGAGTGTCTATCTTTGGATGAGAGCCACGTCAACCCTTAGTGTGGCCAGAAGACCGAGGAGCAAGAATATTTATCCCTTGTTGTAATCCATCTTGGTGATCCTCCCCATAATGGCATTCTCTGCGAAAGTCCTCTATACAGTAGTATTTTTTCATTTTAAAAACATTTCAATAATTTAAAATGTTGCAATAAGAAATCCCTCCTATTTCGAGGCACTTGCAAAAATAGGGCCAGTCAAGTCTGATGCCTTGTCATTGATAGGTGAACCACTTTCTCAGTCAAAAGAAATCTTAAGGGAACGGTTATTCTCCAAACCTCCCTTGGGTTATTTATCCTCAAATGAAGAGCATCAACTTTGGTCAGACAAAGTGGAGAAAACTCTAGTATAAGATAATGAAGATGTGTTGAACATGAGGAAACAATTAGCTAATGGAGAAATACCAGTCTTGATCTGGCCTTCAGAAAATTCTCAGTTTGATATTCTAGAATTGGTGACAGAATATTGCATTCATTACATTCATCTCATATTATGAAAAACTCTTCTTCATTTGAAAACTAGAGTGTTACCATATTATGTATATCAAAATCATATAAAAGTAATAGAAGGATTACAGTGCTAAATTGACATGGCATCTCTTTCAGTTTCCCAACATCCAAGGGTTGAAAAACAACAGGGAACCCTTTAGCGCGCATGTCTCAATGCTATGAAGAGGCTACGACAATTAATTTATGATTCCCCATCTAATTTCCGCATCAGAGGATGGGGTGCATATGGAGTATTAAATTTCACTGCACTTCAAAATCAGAAAAGTCCACCCAAATTGGATTAATGCAATGTTATTGCTCACGGCCGACCATAGTCAAAAGGTTTTGTGTGTAATCAAATGTATGCTCAAGAACATGACTCAACCAGTTCTCATCAGAATCAAGCCCATAGAAAAGAAATTGTTGAACTACTTCTACATAAATCCTCTTAGAATCTTGAGAAGGCATCCCGTTTAGGGGATGTCAGGCATCAGATGTTGAAAATGTCCAAAATAGCACAACGATCTTCTGAAACATGTGATTTAAGTAATTGTCAAATGATGCATCTAGCTAATGTCTGAATTAAATTTGAAAAATCATAAGAGCAGTTGCACGAATTTTAGAACTAGTAGTTCAAGAATCACCCCACCTTTCCAGGATGGGGACTCATATAATGAAACCTTCAAACTCGTTAAAAATGATCAAATATTTGAAGAATAATAACAGGATCAACCCCAGTCATCAAGGTTTGGTGCTATTTCACATCTTCAATCCCCTCCTCAAGAGAAGTCAGTTTTCTCGTGATTTGGGAAGAATCCACAAGGAAAGCATATAGCTAAACTATCCATTGATTCCATTCATGTTACTGTCCATCAAACAGTTCCAGGTAATTCTTCATATAGAAGAATAGAGTTTTGTTAAAGACAAAAAGGAAGATGATCTACCAGAAACACTAACAGAATTCCATTAATGCGTTATGAATCAATGAAGGTTATCAATACCATTATATAAGATCCTCCAGAAAATATGTCTAGTTCAATGGAATCAGAAGATGAACTTCTTGTCCATAATACGGTAGACACTAAGGAAAATGAAGAAGGTGTGCATACCCAAAATCAAAGGCTTACCCAGAATCTATGTATGACTACAAATAACTAACTCCCCCTCTATGAAAGACGTCTAACAAGTGGAAAGGAAAAAATTCAGATTGCATATCACTTTTTCGCTGGAGAAGGTCAATCTCTTTCACATGAACAGAGACTTGCACAACAAGAGGAGGAAATGAAGGAGTTGAAAAGACTCAACATGGAGTTACTTCGAAACAAAATTTCTACTAGACAGTATCCCCAGGAAAGTACTCAACTTGAAAATCATGTAGGATCTCCTCAGTAAAGAGGATTTTTAGTAACTACATATGAAAATAATAAATTCCTTCCATTGGGTACACAATAAATATAGGATCGTGTACATACTAATAGACCTATTTTTTGGGTTATCCAAGATAGATATCAGTACCACTGTCAGTGGTCTTGCCGGTTATTACACCATCTCATGTTCCAGTTGCAATACCTGCATAGAATCTAGCTCATCCAGATATTCCCCAAATGCTTGTGAAAACAATTGAGGCATTAATGACTTGATTGGAATCTATAGAGAAATGACATGCACCAGTTCAACTGGAAAAGAGAGCTTACCCTGAATGGGTGGATGCAATTCCTCCCCCATCAATTTTTTTGAATACCACATTCCCAATTTTTAATGGTTCGGGAGATTCGGAACAAAACTTAACACATTTTGTTTCTCATTGTGATCCCATGATGGGAACTCATCAAAAATATGAAGCATTTAAGCTCAGGTGTTTTGTGTAGTCATTACAAGGAACTACATTTGTTTGGTATATAAGTTTTCAATCTCAATCAATTACTGGGTGGGAAGATCTATGTCAGAAATTCCTTCTTCAATTTAGCTCAACATTACCAAAGAATATAGTTTTTGATCTTACCAATTGTAAAAAAATGTAAAATGAAATAGATTTGGATTTCATTGCTCACTGGAAGGGATTAACATATTCTGTAAGTTTAACACTCCCTCAAGAAGAGTTTCTACCAATCTATGTGGAAAATATATGTGATGAATTACGCACACCATTGATCCCTATGAAATACACAGGAGGGTTTCGAGACCATACTTCAATCGCTCAGCAGATAGAAGACTCTCTTATAGAGACTAGGGATAAAACTTGTGTAATTCCATCAGTTCTAGGAAGGAGAACAGGAAAGGCAGAAGCCGCTAAAATTATACCCAAACATGCACCTATACCTGCTTCTACCTCAAGACCTTCATCATACCGAAGATCTCCACTTCCTGAGCATTAGCAACAATGACCACCTCATAAATATGATCAAAGAGATCTAATGCGGAAATAGTTTGAGGAATTAAAGAACAAAATCTATTCTTTCAGGAATAAGAATGTTCCTGGCTACTTCATCTCTACTTTAGAAAAAAATTTGGTTCAGTTCCCAAGGATGAAGATGCCAAATAAAGACGGAGATGAAGATCGTCCAAATTATTGTCCCTTTCATCAGATTTTGTGACACCCCATTCAGATGTGCTTTGTTTTCAAATACCTTTTTCAAAAGATGGTAGACTCTGGACATGTGAAATTGAAAATTTCATCAGCTCAAGTAGCATGTGTTACTACCACCAATCCAAAGGAATAGGGGGAATGGAAGGAATTTAAAAGTAAAAATGTGAAAAAAAATATGATGATTGGATGATCAGGAAAATGATCAACCGAACTCATGCTATTTGACGAACATAGTTGAAACAACTAATTGTGTCTTCTACCATTCCTACCATTGAAAAACTATCTTCATAAAAGGTTCATTCCTCAAAGAAACAAAGTGGTCATAAGGATAAAGAGCATTCAGAAGAATATGAGATCGCATAAAGGCCAAAGTTTTCCTTAACGCTGGCAGATTATGTGCCATCTATCTCAAAATCACAGGCACCGCCCTACCAAATGGTACAACCAGAAGAAATCTATCAAGCAGAATCATCATCAGATGAAGAATTGATCTTTGGTTTTGTTAATGTTATCCATTTAATAGATCCTTATGCCAACGCTGATTCTAATTGTATTGAGTTGGAATTCCTTGTGACTAATTGGGGGGCTAGAGGAAGAGGCCAAGGTCACGGAAACAAGGGAAGATGTGGGAATTCCAAAAACCATCATTTTAAATCTACCCCTTCTCGAACCATATATGCAACAGAAACATGTGGAAGAGCTCTTTGGCGAGATCAACAAGAACAAGGGGTTTCATCCATGCAAAACAAATCTAGTTCTGGCACAATTATTTTAGAGGATCGATTAGAAGCTACACTATCTAATTCTCAACATATGAATAGACTTAGTCAGACTATTTTTCCGAATTCAGTGGTATTTCCCTCTTCTGTTTCAACACAGAACACATCCACAATAGAAGCATCGACTTCCAAATCACTTGAAAAACCACATCTTCATGCTGGGAAACGCAGACCTTTGGATCAAAAGTATGATGTATTGAAACAATTGGTCCAAGTACCGACCAAGTTTTCAATTTTGGATGCTTTGAATATGTCAAAAGATCTTTGAGAAGCACTCATTGATTCCTTGTTAAGTCCTTTAGTATTTGAAACTGAAGTTGCTGCTACTAAGGTTTATTGTATAGAGAATGATTCTGTAGAATGTCAAGCAGTCATATCTTTTACAGATGAAGATGAAGACCATGTGGTACATGGACACATCAGACCTTTGTATATTTCTGGAAAGGTCCATAATATGGATATATGATGAGTCTTTATTGATAATGGCTCCAGAGTCAACCTCATTCCTATTCATACACTTCGATGATTGGGCCTGACTGAATCTGACATATCTCCTTCGACTTTAATGTTTCAAGGATATGACAAGAATGAACAAGAACCTCTATGTGAAATTACAGTCAGAACTCATTTTGGAGATCTTGTATCGAATTTAGATTTCATGGTTGTTCATCAGGACACAACCTTCAATATTCTACATGGAAGGCCTAGGTTGCATCAACATGCATCCATACCTTAATCATACCACCAATGTATGAAATACTATTTCAATGGTCAAATATGAACATTGTATGGTGACAAGGATCCGTTCAAAACATGTGAATCTCAATATATTGAGGCATAGTTTTATCACACAAAAGGAACGAACTCCATGACCCAAAAAATAACCAGTGTTAATGGTCCAACTAGACTGGAAAAGATTCCAACAAATCCATTAATGCATTTGAGTACATATTATGTTCTACCCATAAATAATGTTGAAAGGGTAAAGTCAAATCCAAGCACTCATCCAATAATTCCCATAATTTCAATTACGGCAATTGAGCCAGATAACATGGGAGAAATTATTTATGCACTAAGAAATGATGAAAACCTGAATGGAAATGTTTTTATTTCATCTGTTGAACTACAATGAGCCTCTACTTCGTTAATTAGAATAGAAGAAATTGTAGCGATATTAGAGGGAGACAAAGATGTTGATTCTCAATCCATTAATTACTCTTCATCACAAGAAGACCCTTCATCATCAGTAGGGTTAGATGTTGTGGTTTCATCTTTGAGATATTCAAATAATGATTCCTCCCCTAACTTTGGGAGTGTTTCCTTGTCATCTACCATGAAAATGGAAACATAAGAAGTGACACATAATGAAGAAGAAGAGGAAGATCTCGGGGATGCTCCTCCAGTATTTAAAGAAGGTGTTTCTACCACCGTGGATGAACTCAGAGAAATAAATCTGGGTACAGGAGAAGATCCACGCCCCACCATAATTAGTGCAGCCATGAACTCTGAGGAACAGGAGGAGTATACTTCCTTTATAAAACAAAATTAAGATATATTTTCTTGGAATTATACAGAAATTCCTGGTATTAATCCTGATGTATCCACCCATCATTTGGGTTTTGCAGAAGAACATCGTGGGTTCAAGCAAGAAGCAAGGAGAACAGACCCAACTCATACCTCTAAAATTGAAGCTGAATTTGATAACCTTATAAAATCTAAATTTTTAAGAGAATTTCAGTATCCCAAATGGCTGGGTAATATTTTCCCCATGAAAAAGAAGAATGGGAAATTAGAGTCTGCATTTATTTCAGTGATCTTAATAGGCATTGTCCTAAAGATGATTTTCCATTCCGAATTACAGAACTTCTAATTGATGCAACGACTAGATATGAAGCACTTTCATTCATGGATGGATATTCTGGGTATAATCAAATTCGAATGGCCCCATATGATTAAGAATATACAGACTTTAGATCTCCTCAAGGTGTGTTTTGCTATCGGGTAATTCCCTTTGGCTTAAAGAATGCAGGCGCGACATACCAACATGCCATGCACCATATCTTCAAACCCTTCCTAAGGAAATTTGTTGAATGTTATGTGGATGATTTGGCGGTCATATCCAAACAATGTTACAATCACTTGGCAGATTTGGAAACCATATTTCACAAACTTAGGCAACATAATTTAAATATGATCCCCTTAAAATGTGCATTAGGGGTAACCTCAGGAAAATTACTTGGCTTCGTTGTACGCCATCGTGGTATCGATGTTGATTCTGAGAAAAAAAAATCAATCCTTGGTATATCACCTCCTCGAAAATTGAATGAATTAATAGTACTTCAAGGACACTTGGCCTATATTCGACGCTTTATCGCCAATTTGGAAAGAAAATGGTTACCTTTCACTAGATTAATGAAGAAGGGAGTTACTTATCAATGGACTAAGGATTTCCAAGAAGCATTCGATATACTCAAGAAATATCTCTTGAGTCCACTAGTATTGATTCCACCTATTTAAGGAAGACCACTCATTCTTAACGTGACAACATTAGAGTGATCACTAGGTGACTTCCTTGCCCAAAATAATGATGCTGGAAATTAAAAAAACCTTTATTATCTCAGTCGCACTATGATTGATGCGGAAACTCGATATTCAAATATTGATAAGTGCTGCCTGGAATTAATATTTGTTGTTCAGAAATTGAGACATTATCTGCAACATCATGAGGTCCAATTGGTATCTCATAATAACCCGCTCAAATTTATCCTTAGTCATCATATGCTTACAGGACGTCTTGCACGGTGGGAAGTTATTTTTCAACAGTTTGATATCTGTTTTGTGCCTCAAAAGGCAATAAAGGGCCAAGATCTGGCAGATTTCCATACTGATCATCCATCCTCGGAAGATACATCATTTAATATTGAACTAACTGATGAAGAGGTCTTCTCTATTCAAGATAATTCCCAAACATGGGAAATGTATTTTGATGGTGCTTATAGAAGTCCAACAGAGAAGAGACTAGAAAATCCTAAACTCAACAAGGTTGGATTAGGGATAGTCCTTATTTCCCCAGAAAATGCTTTATTGCCTTATTCTGTCTTATTACCGGAAGGTGGTACTAACAATGAAGCAGAGTATCAAGCTCCCATTACAGGTTTGGAATTGTCCCTTTAGGCGCTAATGGATCATTTAAAGATAAAAGGTGATTCAGAATTTGTAATAAAACAAATCAATGTAGAATACTCTATCAGAAAAGAAGAGTTAATAACTTTGTGTGATTATGTCAGAAAATTAATGGCTGAAGTTCTCTCAGAGCCAACATTGTCCTATGTTCCGCGATCACAAAATTCCCAAGCAGATGCACTGGCTAATGCAGCTACAGCCTTGGAAGATCCGAATCAGGATGAGACAGTTTTCAGCATAACCCATCGGCATGTGGATTCAACTTTTGTTCAAACCATAAGGGAGGAAATTAATGAAATTTTCCATATTTCTGAACCATATGGTCATACCACTGGATGGATAACATCCATCATGGAATATCTTCAAATTGGGATACTTCCACCAAATAGGGCTGAGAAGGAGCAGATCCGGTGAAGAGAATATAATTTTACTCTTTTTGATGGTCCAAACCACCAAAAGATCCTTTATATGTGAGGATTTGATGGAATTATCTTCAGATGTATTAATGGAGAAGAGACTGTGACTGTCATGAAAGAAGTTCATTCTAGATCTTGTGGTGCCCACCAATATGGGCACAGAATCACCAATCAGATTCAAAGGCTTGGATAATTTTGGCTTTCAATGACACAGGATTATACAGAATTCATAAAAAAATTCATCCATGTCAAGTGGATGCCCACTACATTCATAAACCCCTAGAGTTTCTACATATAGCTAAATACTCCTCGATATTTTCCACATGGGGAATGGATATAATAGGGCATTATCCTCTAGACACAACTAAGCAGTTCAAGTATATTCTCACTACTACTGATTTCTTCTCCAAATGGGTTGAAACAATACCTCTCAAGTTAGTTGGAGCTAAAAGCATCATTAGTTATTTCAAAACTAATATCATCACCATATTTGGCGTCCCCCATACTATTTTTATAGACAATAGCACCAATTTTTGTTCTGCTGAAGTAAAAACGTTATATCAGGAATATAATATCAAATCCAACCATTCATCTCGCTATTATGCGACAACCAATGGATAGATAGAGGATTTCAATAAGACCCTATCAAGTATACTCCAGAAGATGGTGGATAAAGATAAGAAATCATGTCCTGATAAACTTTTTAATGCTTTATGGGCTTATCGGACAACTATTCATACTTCCACCCAAGAAACTTCTTATTCATTGGTATATGGAATTGAAGCGGTTTTTCCAATGGAAATATAATTTCCTTCACTTAGAGTTGGAATCTGTGATCAGTTATCTACAGATAAAAGATCTCAGAAATGGTATAATGACTTGGAACGATTTGATGAGAAAAGATTGCATACTTTGCATCATCTAGAAGTTTATCAAAACCGAATAGAGCGATCTTTTAATAAGAAAGTTCATCTTTGTTAATTTCTTCAAGGAGAATTGGTATTAGTCCTTAGAACTCCAATGATATCAGGAATGAAACCTCTAAAACATGAACCAAAATGGGAGGGACCTTATTCCATACATAAAGTCTATTCAAATGAAGCTTATGATTTAATCTCAATGGATGGAGAGCTCATTACATCTCCAGCCAATGCGAGATTATGGAAGAAATACTTTGTGTAATTATACGTATTATTCCTCATTTCAAGACTTTAAACTGCATAGTACCATGTCCTTACTACAAGACTTAAAACTGCACAGCCCCCATGTCCTAGTTATAAGACATTAAACAGCATAACAACCATAAGCGTCCATGTTGCATGATGTTAAAGAGCATAACATTGTTGTCCTTGTCGCATGACATTAAAATGAATGACATCATTTGTACAACTAAAGTTTTATCTATAATATGTTAGAGGTTTCCATAAGAAAAAGGCATTGACATCATCACTACTCCTTAGTAGTACATGAGTCCCTCTCTTTCCTATGTCGGAGTTAGATCTTCCTAGATACCAAGTTTCAAGAACTACGTATGGATTGATTCTCATTTTTAATGAGATACGTAGAGGCGCCTAGATCTCTAATCTTGGGCCCAACCACAATAAAAAAACCCTTTATTTCTTTTATAAAAAATATCAAATAATAAGATGGATTGTTTTAAAGAAAAACTATATATGACTTGATTCTTTCCCTAGCAAGAATTATAGTGATACTTGGGTTTTATCCCTTAATCTAATTCTCATATGAGTTCATTGTCATCCTTACCTCATGACAATACACTGAATGAAAATATAATACCCATATTCTTCATTTTCATCACCTTTGAATTTTAAAAGATAACCTTACTGCTCCTTGTTTCTCACACCGAGCATAGCTCACATGGACTTAGGAGTCGAGTAAATGGTTTATTTATATAAGGTTTTTTGATTTCTTATGGAGTTACCAATGTCCTCACTACATGACTTAAAACTACACAGTACCAATTTCCTCACTACATGAATTAAAACTGCATAGTACCAATGTCCTCACTGCATGACATAAAACTGCACAGTACTAATGTCCTCACTGCATGACTTAAAACTGCACTATACTATATTTATTCAAATTTATGGAAACAAAGAAAGCCTCAATTTTACATATGAGTTAGATCTATGTAAAGGACATCATATTTATAGTGAATATTGATTCAAATATTTCTCATTTACATTTAGCATAACCCCCTTGCATATCTCACACTTTTAATCTTGAATTTTTCTTTCATATTTACATAATATTTCTTATGGTTTCTAGTAACAAGGTTTTCAATATATGAGAGTTCTTTTGCCCAACTATACAGCACATTCCCTTAGGTGTCCTTGCATATGTTTCCTACATAATAGGTCTGTCATTAAAAAGATTCCTCTATTTGGCTATGCAACATATTCCCCATTTGTCCCTGCATAATACAGCCCCCATAACGGGTTTGTCAAATAATGGTAACTTTGTTCTTAGAAAAGACTTCTTCTAATGCTTCTAGATTTTTTTCCATACCATTCCCCATTTTCAGAAATTCACAAATCACAGTTTATAATTTTCCCTTTCATACCTGAATATGATTGTATATTTCCAAAAAAATTATCAATAAATTATGAGATTTTATTACTTTTGATCAGAGCCAAAGACCTTAAATTAATGATACCAATGTCCTCACTGCGTGACTTAAAACTGCATAGTACAACTTTCCTCACTACATGACTTAAAACTACTAGTAACAAAAGACTCAGTACTCATTAAATTGATAGCTTTCAAGGGGAACTCTAAACAAAAGTCAAGTCCCATCTCACTAAATATACATTTTTTTGTATGATTTAGGAAATTTTGAGCAATAAAAAAAGAGGTCAAAAGACACAAAATTTGTAAGGTTATCCATACGACCCTAGAAACAGTCAAATTATGCTCATTAGGTATCTAAACTTAATAAGAAAATTTTGAGCAATTCATTCATATTATTATAAATAATTATTATTTAATAAAATGGAATCATTATCATTATTTACCTTTTTATATTTCTATAATGAAAAACAGAAATGATTATTTATATGATTGAAAAAAAATTATTTCATTTATATGAAAATAAAGGGCCATCCCCAAAATGGATCCTCTCTCTCATGTCTCAAAATAGACATTCAACATGAGTTTTTATTTGTTGAACCACTTCATAAGCTTTATCAGCTACTTGTTAAAGTTGAGATAGTTGAGAAACTCCAACTTCCTCGGCCTAACGAAGTGCTTCCTTAGCTGTCGAAATGGAAGTTATACCCTCTAATTGGGTTTCTCCTAATGTCTGATTCAGTTTCTCAAGATTCTTATAAACAGAATCTAGTTTTTGTTGAATAGATAATAGATCCTTCTTTGCTTCTTTGATTTGTTGGCTAATCTCGAATGCTTTATTGTTGTGATTTTCCTCCGCCGCAACCATTGAATCTTGAAAGACCTTAATATTGACGAGTCGTTTAGCATCTTCAAAATCTTATCTCAGCTTATGCTCCTACTTCCATCGACGAATAGTCTCTTTCATGGGATCGTATACTGGATGATAATTGAACCCACCAAATCCCAACACATAGAATAATGCTGGGAGTTTTAAAAAATGGGACGATAATTCATCCAAAGGCTTTTCAGAAATTATGCTCTAGATCTACCACCATGTCTTCTTACTTGCCATGCCAAGAGCATATTGCATCTCTAAATCTAAATCTGAGTCACTACCATGAGGTAATATGTACTATGGAAACAGGTCGCCTAAAGAATTGTTTTGTTCTGCTTCTCTTAGGGCAGTAGAAGCTTCACCCTCTGATCTAGGAGATGATAACCCTAAATAATAAATCAAGGTCATTATTAGTTTCAAATGGAGGAAACAAATATGATTCAGATAGGTAACTACATTTACCTAAGAATAAGTCAGCTACTTGATTGGATTCATCCCCTATATTCTCAGCTCTGGTGTTTTGATCAGGTGTTTCTTGAGAGGGGGGATTTCTTTGAATTTGTTTAGGTATAACATTTCAAGGCTCTGTAACATATCCTGATGAAGGACTCTCTGTAAGTATGTATTCAGTCCCAACAGAAGGATAAAGTGGAATACCCTATTCCTGAAGATCCTTTGCAACATTTTCTGCAGATAAAGCTGCATAAGGTGAATTTTGATGTAAAGTTTCAAGTTGAAGAAAAAATTATGTATGGAAAATGCAGTAATAGGAACTTACATCCTTGAAATTCCTCAGGGAAATGTCCAAACTCCATGATGGAACCTGGAATATCAATATTCGTATTACGGGTGTCCATCATTTCAGTGTATACGGCATGAAATGTTACAGCATCCTCACCATTTAAGGTATCCAAAAAATGTTGGTTGATGCCCAAATTGGCTCCACTGACATCTTGTTCTGCTGACTCTTCAATTGTTATTCCATCATCAGATCTTTCCGGGTTTGGGTTAATCTCAACATTGGTTTCAGATTGCCCTGGATTTTCAGTAATTTCTTCTGAAGCAATAGGAATATCAGTATTGAATATTTTCAGGATACTTGACAAAAGTAATTGGGGAATTTATTCAATCTTACCATGGACTTCCTCTCTCTCAATAGAGCTAGGAGGAGTTATAGCTGAATCTTTTGACGGTACAGATACGTCAGCATGAACCTGGGTTTCCCCAGGGACTTCTTTTTCTGGTTGTGAAGCATCAAATATTAATCCCTTGAGAGATGAAAGAGACATATATCCTATAAGAGGATAAAATATGGTTACCAGAATGTCTTGATAAAATTGTATGCCCTGAATATTGTATAAAAACTTACTCTTTTGGTGAAGTTTTCGAAGTAATATCATTGCTCTTTTGTGTTTCTGTTCAAAAGATTGAGGTGAGATTGAAACACTTCTCTTAGCAGGGGAAACATGAGGTAATGGTTAAGGATTATCTGTCGCCATTACCCCATTCATGATTCTTTCTCCTGGAGAAATTTATGGTGACTTGGAAGGATTATTCGTTGTGCCAATGGGAGAACCTGCAGGATTATACTGAGGCGATTCAAGAATCGGTCCAGATATTTCTTCTCTACATTCAATCTACAGAAATACATTTTCATCAGGATTAATGATGTAAAATAATAAAGTAGAGTTGAGACGTAAGAAAAGGGTAAATACATTCTCATTATTAACATAAATATCCCACTCCTCCTTAGAGTCGATAATTACCCCTTCGTCGACTCCTAAATCCAGCATATGAGATACTCATTTAGAGGCTGGGATTTGTTCATTAGTTGAATATATAAAAGTATCTAATTCTGTAATATACTTACGTACTTCATCCAAGTTACTTTTTGGATTGCAATCAAAAGGTTCCTTGATATCACCAATAACTGCTATTCGAATACTATGCTGAAGAAATTCCCAGGCATCCCTGAGATAAAGGGTTATACTCTCCCAGTGATGAATGGCTGAAGGTCACACATAATTTGATCTTGGCCTGGTTGACTCTGGAAGAGGATCGACACCTTCTGATTTAAGATATTCTATAGAACTTTCTTCCTTAGAAAATTCAACTGGTGGAATAGGAATCTCTGTTTGATGGCAGCAACTGGATCGCCTTGGCATTGGAGGTATTGCTTCTTTAGCCTTGGTCTTCCTGTTTTACTTCCTGTGAAGACGTTTTGAGGGCTCTGAAACCTCTGAAATTTCTATATCATCTATAGACTTGGACATATTTCCACGATTTCCACATGCAACAGTCGTTGTAGCTGCTACTCGATATACTCCCTTTGTCAGAACCCCTTGAGGATATAAAGAAACCCAAGCTTTGGCATACCCAGCTTCCAATCTGATTGACGCATCTGGTGGAGGTAATTTAATTGACAACTTGGAAACCTCTAAAGCTATGATAATCCATAATTTTCATTCTACCATTGAGTTCTTATCATGTCTGACATATGTGAGTGGAAAAGTGCTTGATTGTTGAAGACACCTAAACTGATGAGAAAACCTATAGGGCACATAAGCCTCACAGATAATTTCACCATCAATCCTAGTTGATAGTACACCAACCTCGAATGCCATCATATAAGATCTCAGCTCATAATTATTTTATTCCCCATCATTAATAAATGTTCTATTTGGTGGATAACCAAAAGAAAGACACTGAATTCTCTTGAGACATTGAATACCTTTAGTACATCATCAGGTCTTTTGTTCAGAGGCTTAATACTAGAAACATTCTGTAAAAATGGGGTGAATCGACCATTTCGAACTCTGACTGAGTTCAGTACTGAGTATGAAGAAAAATGTGTTGTAATCTAGCCCCACAAAACTTGAAATGGCCCCGCAGTTCCAAAGGGATCGATCCAATTGTATAAATACAATAGGAGATGGTAAATTATTTCAAAAACAGGGGTTTCTAGCCCAATATACTTCCCCACTACCAATTTAGCTGCAAAAATGAAAGTACCTGATCTTACACCCCCACCATATTCACAGACTGGAAGCAAATAAACACTTATCCCCATAGCAAGGAAGGCAGCTAAGCGTACTTTTGAATTTATATTAGGTTTGACTTTATAACTCCAATGCTTGTAATCACCTCTTTCTAGTGTAGGCCAATATGTTCAGGAACTGCCTCAGTTATCAACGGAAGGACAAACAGTAGGACTTCCACTGGTTGGATCTTCCTCTGTTGTTGGTTCTAAGAAAGCTCCTATCCACACTCTAGCATGAACATATTTCTTATCCTTGGGTAAATTATTCGCTATCATAAATAATTCATGGGCCAACAGTGGTGTTCTAGTAACATCACCCCATGATGAAGTAGGCGGGATGAATTTATCATATGTTTCCCCAAGAATAGGAATTCCAACTATTTTGTAAACGTCCCAGAGACTAATACCAACTTCATCATGCGTCAAATGAATGGAATTCGTTTGTGGACTCCATTGACTCTATAATTCAGGAATGAATTCATTTTTCTAAACATAAGTTTGCCCCATCCAAACAGCTTCATAAATATGAACGTATGGTAACTATTTTCTGAATTTTGTACATGTTAGACGTACCCAGAATGCCCACATCCACTTTGGTTTTATACCCCCTCCAAAATTAAGGTCCCAGTCTCCTTTCCAACCATTTGATTGATCTATTTGAGAAGCCCGAAAAGTGGAATCATAACAATGTGGTCTTGGATCTACAACATGATCCTTCATGTCTGGAGTGCAACTAATTGGGACTGTGCCTTCTTGTATCAGAACCCCCTTCCACTAATATTCATTCTGTTATAGTTGGAGTACTGAAGAAACCAATTATTTGGAAATAATATCTTAACAGATGAAAAATGGGAGTCTTTCAAAAGCCCATGCCTGTACAGAGGTATGTAAGGACTTTGTGGATAGTCACGTTGGTATGGAATTAGACCCTTACATAGCCCAGGAAGAGTACTCTCAATAGTGTCATAATAATCTGGCCCAACGATCCTCATAATTTCATTTTGACGAACCTTGTATTATTTAGTATGGGTAACCAAATGAGTCATTATTTCCTGAAAAAAAAGAATTATAAAAACTTTCAAAGTCAAATTTTAAATAAGAAAGTGATTTTTTTTTCAAAGGACACTGTTCACGTAGGTCCTTCAACAATTTCCTTTGTGTAGGTCCTTCGACAAGCTCCCTCGACGAGTTTACTCGTGTAGTTACTTCGACAAATATCCTAGAGCAACTCTATCAGTGAGGTCCCCTTTGGCGTAGCTTAAATCGTGTAAACAATTTTACCTTGAATAAATTTCAAGAGAATTACGTGAGAGCACAACGCAATGCAACTAAGCGAACGAGCTACACAACAAGAGATCTAAATTTCAGAGAAAGCGCAAGTGAAAAAAATGCAAAAGGTTGAGACCTATTTATAGGAAACAGAAGAACTACACACCATGATTGCGCGCCATAGCTACGCGACATACCTTCATGACAAAACTGCATGAAATTCTGGCGTGAAACAATCGTTCTATTCATTGAATCCATCCTAATCTTTTTTTCCAGAATTTCACCTCAAGACTAGACCCTCTTTATATATTTCGGATCCAATCCCGAGGGGGGATTTTGTTGACACTCCCTAAAAGGATTCAAATAGTACAATAGAAACATAAAAAAATACTCCCAATCTCAACGAAATAAACATCCAGAAACTTCGCGAGCGAGCAACGTGGCCAAGCCTCGTGAGCGAGCTACACGGCCAAGCTTCACGAGAGAGATACGTGGCCGAGCTTCGCGAAACAGCTATGTGTCCGACCTACGTGCGAGATGATTTGGGATGCCTTTACGTGGAGCACCTGTGCAGTGGAGCTTCGAGGGATGCCTGCATGACCTAAGTTTCTTCGGCCAGGCCCATCCATGCCTATAAATAGAACCCTTGGGCTCCCCATTTTCAAACTGAAAAAAGTGAAAGATTCTCTGAAGCTCCCATTTCATAGCTCCTTCTCCTAGATATCTCAAATTTTATCAGGTAGTTATCTAAACTACCAATGAAGGGATAATTAATGGGGATAGGAATATTTTGAAGTACTTCACATTCTCTTCAGTCCTCATCTATACCTACGCGTTGTACCGGCGCGACACACCTGCACACCATACCTGCGCAATAAGGAAACGCAGGGTACCTATGTGGCACACCTGCACGAGGTACCTATGCGACAAGTTCAAATAACCTTTGAAGCCTTTCATGGCCAAGTATCTCTTTCCTCGGTTCCCTTACACAAAATGGGCTAAGTTTAAGCATACCCCAAAACCTCTTGGCCTCCCAGACCTTTGGGTAAGGCACCTCAGCGTGTTTCAAATTTGAGTTTTTATTTCCGCAGTCAGAGGTTTCCCACATTTGTTTCACAATGGGGTTAAGATTCATGAGATGTTTGTGGGTTTGTATATTCGTATTCATATGAACTTTTCTCGTAGAAACAGTGTTGGGAAGTTCTTGATTTGGAAATTTATGGGATTCTGGCCTCTCCCTTTTCAAAGAGGTGACCAGGGACATGAGTTCTCCGATAGGGAAGGTACACTTCACACTTGCCATTCCACGCAAGTATAGGAGAAGTCTCCCTCCCCTAACAGAACCAATTTCAGTGCAGCCATCCTAGTATAAGCCCCTCACCTTCACCCCTTTTTCCATACATTGGAACCTTTTCCATTGTAAATAGAATAGATGGAAGGCTCTTCGCCCTGCCCTCTTCCATGATCGACGCGCCCTCTTCGATCAACATGGAGGAAAAATTTGGAAGTGTGAATGTCATTGTTGAATCTTTCACATCCTATTGTTTCTCACACTGAGTATGACTCACATGGGCTTAGAGATATGTGGTGGTTGAAACATGTGTACGAACACTCGAATAATGAACTATGAGAACTCTGATTCCTGTTCAATCCAGGATACGTAGGAATCCCTTTTAGGGCCCGATCTCACTGGATATCATCCTTATGAATCCAACCCTAATTCCCCTGATTTGGGCATCCTCCTTAGGAAATAAACCCCAAATACAGTCCTCAAATCATCAAGGAATCCTTTTTCAAGAAGTAATCCCAAACTCATCTTTCTCAGAGGACTATACTCTCCTATAAGATTTATCGAACTATATGGGATTTGATTCCCATCCATATGGGATACATAGGAAGCCTCCTTGAGGTTGAAACAAAAAACTTCATATCAACCCTGTTCTCTTTGGGCCATATTCCCAATAGGGTTTGATCCTATTTGAAATCCCATATCCTTTCCAATGTTCCTTGGGCTGCTTCAGCATAAGTCCCACACTATGTTTCAACTAATCATCTTCCGCTTAGAGGTCCTTATCACACGACCTTAAAAGTTATTATGTGTCCTATTAAGCAGCACCGAACTACGAGGGTTATGATTCCTTTCACAAGGATACGTAGGTATCTCATCTTATGAGCATGATCCCTAGATTAAAACAATCCTTCATCTCTATAGATGACAATAAATTCCAGAGTTCCCCATTGAGAGGCTTAAAAACCAGTATCATCATAACAATGATTAAAAGAATCTCTAATTATCATATTAGAGGATACTATTAATGGAGAAAACTTGAATACATATAAATGTTTCCATTAATGAAGAACCCTGAATGAATACTGATGATTCTAAATTTTACACATGTTAATAAGTGATTAAAAATTCCAAGGGATACTTATGATAAACTTGGTAAATTAATAAGGATTCATGAAAATATTTTAATATTACAAAGAGAGTCCCGGAGTAGACAATAATTCCCCCCAAAAGGGTGTGATGAGTTCGACCTTCCACCCTCTTGAAAAATGCACGTTCTTAAGTATCGTAAAGTTTAAAACATAAAAACACCTACCTTTGAAAAGCGGGTTCTCTTTGTATAAAGAAATGTTGGAGGTTTCCAGTTCCATGAATAAATCCAATGGAAATTCCCGGGAAATAGTGATTCTTAAATCTAGAATGCACGTTTCAAGGAACTAAAAATCAACCATGAAAAACAAAAAGAAAACCTTAAAAACAGAAAGACACATAAAACCCCAAAAACACATAAAAATGCTAAAAATCACAAAAACACTAAAACCGTAATAACACCCCAAAACCCCTAAAAATACCTAAAACCCAAAAAACCCCTAAATATTATAAAATATACATAAAAATCCAAAAAAATGAAAAACGACCGAAACCATGAAAAACAGAAAGAAAACCATAAAACATAAAAACATATAAAACGTCTAAAAACCATAAAAAATGATAGAAACCCTAGAACCAGCTAAAAAGACACTAAAACCATAAACACCTAAAAACAAAAAACCACTAAAATCCATGAATACCCTAAAACCCCACAAAATCCCTAAAAACCACTAAAAACTCTATAACCCCTTTAATCCTTTAAAAATGTTAAGAAAATATAAAAAATGTAAAACCCTAAAAAACTATAAAAACTCTAAAACCCAAAAAAACCCATAAAAATTTAAAAAAACTTAAAAAAGACGCCTAAAAATACATAAAACCATAAAAATAGATAAAAATCCTAAAAATACCTAAAACACCTAAAACCCATAAAAATGAAAAAAACCCTAAAAAACCTAAACCCCCTAAAAACCCTAAAACCCCCAAATCCCTAAAAACCCTAAAACGCCTAAAAATACTAACAAATCCCTAAAAATATCTAAATAACTAAAAACCCTAGAAACCCTGAAACACCTTATGAAAATGATAAAAAACTAAAGACACATAAAACAACAATAAAACCTTAAATATAAAAACCCTAAAAATACCTAAAAACACTAACCCCCCCCCCAAATAAAAATCCCCAAAAATCCAAAAATCCAATAAAAATCCTAAAAAGCCCTAAAAATCCAAAAAAAATGAAAAAAACTCTAAACCCCTAAGAAAACCTAAAAATTTAAAAACACTTAAAACCCCTAAAACAAAAAACTCTAAAAACCCTTAAATAACCTAAACCCATTAAAACCATAAAACCCCTAGAAACATAAAAACACCAAAAAAAATAATAAAATTCCTATGAAAACACAAAAAACTCTATAAACCCTTTAAACCCCTAAAAACATTAAATAACACTAAAAATCCTTAAAACCATAAAAAGACTCAACAAAAACTCAAAAAGAAAACCTAAAACCAAAAAAAACCATAAAACCCCTAAAAATCATCAAAACCATAAAACCCCAAAAATTTCCTAGAAACCCTAAAAGCAATAAAAATAAAAAAATCCCTAAATAATACTAAAAACATAAAAAACCCCTAAAACCCCTAAAAATTACAAATAAAACCTTAAACCCTAAAAACCCTGGAATGTTGGTTGGTTCTTGGCTGAAATGTGAGGAAAATTTCAATCTTACTTCTGCCGCTGGTGGTTTTGTTAAATGCTGGTTTCGGTTTCTGTCTAATGGTGCTGGATGCTGTCTTGCTCTTGGGTGCTGCGGTTGTGTTCCTGGAGGTGGGTGTGAAGAAAGGTGTTGCTTCTTGGTGATGACTGATGCTTCACTACGAGGCAGTGAAGGAGAGGCTTGTGTTTTTTATGCTGGTAGTTCTGTGATGATTGGATGCTAGTGGTTCTGTGTTGTTGGATGCTGGTGGTTCTGGATGTTGGTTGCTTCTTGGACGAGAGGTGCTGAAGATGCTGTTTTTTCTTTACTGCTGGTTGCTGATTGGTTAGTTGTGAGCTGTTGGATGCTGGATGATGGTGGATGATGGTGGTGGCTGCTTGGCTTTGTGTGTCATTCCTTTTATTCCTTTTTGATTTCCTTTTTTTGGGTCTTTTGCGTCTTGGGTTGTAAAGGGTATTTGGGTGTTGGGCGTTTGACCCCTCCCCTCCCTTGTCTGCTGTGTCTCTTCTTTTGTTTCTAATAAATTGGGGGGGGGGGATAGCCTGACCCTTGTATCTTCCTTTCCCTAAAAACCTAAAAACCCATAAAAACATTTGAAATGTTAAAACCCCTAAAAAACCCTAAAATACATAATAACCATTAAAACCCATAAAACCATAAACCCCCATAAAATCCTAAAAGCCACTAAAAACTCCAAAAAACTAAAAAAAAATTTTAAACCCAAAAAATGTTAAAAATAATAAATAAACCATAAAAACCTTAAAATACATAGAAAAACCCTAAAAATCCACCACACCATAAAAACCCATCAACCCAACAGTTCCATGAAATACCTCAAATTCCATAAAAACCATATGAACCTTAAAAGGACTAAAAAAGCACAAAATCCATATAAAAGTAAAAGACTATTGAAAACACTAAGAAAACCATAAAAATTAAAAAACACTTAAACCCCATAGAAAAAATAAAAACCTAAAATAACCTAAAACCCTAAAAACCTAAAAACCCCTCAAAACACCTAAAATTCCTAAAAATAATAAAAATCATAAAAATTCCCCAAAAATATCTAAAACACAAAATAACATAAAAATGAGCAAAACCCTAAAAAACCCTATAAAACCAACAAACACTTAAAACTCATAATATACTAAAAATGATAACAACCCTAAAAACCCCAATGTCCTTAAAACCCCTAAACCCCTAAAAACTATAATACCCCATAAAACCCTAAAACCCATAAAACCCTAAAAACCACTAAAAAATCTAAAAACCCTATAAGTCCCAAAAACATTGAAAAAATCTCTAAATCCTTAAAATCCATAAAAAAAACTCAATAATACATTAAAAACCCAAATAAAAACCCATAAAAACCATAAAAACCCTAAAACCCCTCAAAATCTCTAAAACACCTAAAAACCATAAAAAATATATAAAGCCTTAAAAATCTATAGAAATGTAAAAAACCCTAAAAACAATGAAAACCCATAAGAATCCCATAAAAACCTAAAAACACATAAAACCTCTAAAAACCTAAAAAACACTAAAAACCCATAAGACCCTAAAATCTTATAAATATAAAAAACCCTAAAAACCATAAAATCACTGAAAAAAATCTAAAAACTCAAAAAATAATTTAAATTCCTAAAACAAAAAAAAACTTATAAAAATATTATAAAACATAAAAAAACTATAAAAACCATAAAAACCCTAAAAAATTTAAAAACTCCCAAAATAACTTAAAACCGATAAGAATGATTAAAAACAAAAATATCCCTAAAAACATAAAAAAAACTAAAAAACCTATGAAAAACATAAAATATAAAAAAAACCATTAAAAACATAATAAATTCTAAAATCCCTAAAATCCTAAAAACCCCTAAAGCTCCTAAAACCGTCAAAATCCACAAATATTTTAAAACCCCGAAAAATCAAAAAATAATCCCTAAAAATACATAAAAATGTAATAAAAATTAATCCCTAGAAAATCCTTGTAAAACATTAAATGATTGATTTTTTGTTTGTTGAAGGGGATGGAACTTCAGATGCTGTAGTTCTTGCTCTAGGGTGACCAACCAAGAAACCCTAATGAAAATTATCTATATTTCAAAAATTTTGTTGTTGGAATATTAATCAAGCTTATTGAACATTGAATTGGTATTATAGCGGATGCCGGTGTTTTAATATATACAAATAATTTTCACCACAGAGGCCATCTGATAATTTCATTATCAAAAAATGAGTTAAACGTTATTTCTTTGAACCTATGTTTGGTTCTTGTTGGGAAATTCATCAAGCATGTACCAGGATTGAATTTATTAAGGAGATCTCTTGAGGTAATCCGTTTTTAGGGTTTCCATATTGGTTTATTTATTTAATCCAATTTCATTTTTCATGTTTCCCCTAAAAGTGAGTACTACTGGAATTGAGTGAAATACTTGTAGTCTTTCAGAGGTTGTTTGATAAATTTACTAAAATGGATACTAGACTTTGATTATTACACTAAGTCCCATATTGTTCAATTAAAAAAAAATTCTTGTACTTCTACATAAACTATTTTAAAAATCATCTCCTTTTTAGATTTATAGCCCTACTAGAAATATTTTAAAGTTAGATTTTGGGATGAGGAACCTTTTACAACACTTAGCTTCGAAGGTTTTTTCTGAGATTCAAATTACACTAGACCTAACATCCTATATTTATATTCAAAATGGAAATTATGGGTTTTTTATGAATTGTTTTATGAGAATATCCTTGATTACTTCATAGAAAGCTTCAAACATGGGAATTATTCAATGATATGTGGTAGTAGGGTAGTTTTACCTCTAGTTCATAAAGTGACATGGGATGAAAAGGGAAAGGAAAAGCTAGGTCCAAAAGAGTGCAATGATTTTCATAAAGTTATTGCTGTCTCTTCTAGGGTTTAGGAGCCTCCTATTTGGAAAAATGAAGTTGATGAGAATATTGATGAGGTTAGGACTCAAGTTGTGTAGAATGACTAGAATAGGATATACACAATTCACTCACTTGAGGCTAATAACCTTTCAGTATTTGTTAATCTTTTTTCACAGTTCTCTAGGTGCCACCTCTAATTATCCTACCCAGGTGATGGATCAGGTAGAACCTACTGTGTCTCATGAATCCTCTCAAGATGTGGATGAAGATGGACAATTTTAATCTAGGGAGTATTTACAAGAATTTGGTGATCGAGAATGTTAGAATGAGGAGGATTATTTAAATCAGAGCTCTATGAAAGGTAAAAAATAATGTTTGATTCAGCTGGTTACATCACACTGAATATAAGGAAGACTCATAAACAAATATACTATTCCACAATATAAAGAATAAATTTCACTAGAACTTTGATTCCACTGGGACACAAAAAATATCACCCCATAGAATACTGATGTTGAACCTTCTTGAACACCCATTAATGATAATGATTTGAAAGGTCTCATATTTGATGAAGATATTGATCCAAAATTGAAAGATTTGTCTAAGATTCAAGAGAATTCAGGGGAAGAAATTTTTTCTTGGGTGGAGGAACAACATTCTATTTTTTTACAGAAATTCATTGATGGAAAAAATCACTAAGGATGCATATATTAGAATTAAAGATATAATGATTTATAAAATGGAGAAATAATTTAAAATAAATCATGAAATTACATACATTAAAATTCTATGTAAATGAATCTAGTCATCATATATTTTTTCCTTGATAAATGTGGAGGATGTCATGTATCACTGTTTTAGATGGATGGTCCCTCTAAGAAGTTTCAACTGTAACAAATCTAGAAATTTGGTTTCACTTCTTATTATTACCTTGAAGTCTCGGTGAATCTCCATCTAATGATTCATTTTTATTAATTTTTTCTTTGAGAAAGATGATTCTCTCCAGGATTCATCTTTGATTTTGGATGCTACATATTCCATATTTTGTGGTTTTTGGGTTCTTATAGAGTGGCTGTCATTTTTGGAGATTGTGACTTCTGGGATGATGGAAGGATTTTCAGATATGTTTTTATTGATCAAGATATTCATTCCCTAGTTTTTCTCAGTGTACTATTTTGTGGAAATTTTATTATCTCCATGAAGGAACTTTCATTGGAACTCTTGAGTTTGATTTTGATAGTTGACGATTCTTAGTGATTCTGGACATATTCTTTGTTGATCTGATTGTTATTGAAAGAAGGGGTTTTCTTATATTGATTAAAATAATAGAGTGATGTTCAGACCTTTAATATTATAACAGTGATCTGTTTATTATCCTTCTTTGGTTTATTTTTCTTATTATTCATGAACTGGAGCAATGTTGCTACACATTGATCAGAAGACCTTTTTTGTCTTTGAGAATGTTTTTCAATATTAATGTTCTACACCTGATGGGTGTCGGTAGTTAGTGGCATGTTAGCATGTGGTACTTTCTCTAGGAAACACTGTCACTTGTACATATTTCTCTCCATTAAGAATGAAAGAACTTTTTTTTTCTTTTTCTTGATTCACTCAATCCGATTAACGCATTTCAGCACATTTTTTAATGTTTCTCCTGGAGGATGTAGATCATTTTTTATGAGGTGATTGTGTTCTCTTGGAGTAGTTTCCATTATTAGATTAGGTGATTTCTTGGTCGAAGAAAGGATGTTTTAGGCAGGTATGACAGAATGTGATCTTTAGTTTTTATTTTCCTATAACCTCAAAATGTATCTCCCTCAATTACTTGAGGGTGTTAGCTCATTACAACTCATGCATGTATTGTAACATTTTATTTAATTAAAAAAATTCTTTGGGGCATGAATTCGGTGACCAATTAATGTCACTATTTTTTAAAATCAGAAAAACAGTTAAAACCCTAAAATCCTAAAAACACTAAAAACTCTAAAAATACCTTAAAAACCCTATGAACCCCTAAACCCCAAAAAAACACATAAAAACCAATAAAAAACCTAAAACACCATAAAAACCATAAAAAAGAACTTAAAACTCTGAAACCCTTTTAAACAACTAAAAACCATAAAAAATATATAAAACGATAAAACCGCTAAAAACCCTAAAACCCCTAAAAACAATAAAAACTGTAAAAATCACTAAAAATCTAAAAAATAATAAAAAATATAAAAAATCCCAACAAAAATAACACACATAAAAGCCCTGAAAACCCATAAAAACTTTAAAAACCCTAAAAATACCAAAACCCTTAAAAACCTAAAAAATTTTAAACCCCAAAAAACCTAAAGAACCCAAATAAAAAAAACATTTAAATTCCTTAAACCCCTTAAATACCATAAAGATCTTCAAAAATATCTAAAAATCCATAAAAATGTAAAAGACCAAAAAATATTGAGAAATATTATGAAAATATTAAAAACCTAGAAACACTTAAACCCCTAGAATTCCTAAAAAATTCTAAATACCCAAAAAAACCCTTAAAACATCAAAATACACTAAAAACCAAAAAACAAAAAACCCATAAAAACCCATAAAACGCCATAAAAACCTAAAAAACCACTAAAAACTCTAAAAACCTCCAAACTCATAAAAACAATACAAAAATATAAAAACTTTAAAAATGATAAATAACTTAAATAACCCCTAAAACCCAATAAAACTATAAAAACCTGAAAACCCGAAAACCCTCAAAATCACTAAAAACCTTAAAAACACATAAAATTATTAAAAAATCCATAAAATATCTAAAAGCATAAAAATATATACAGACGTAAAAAAATCCTTAAAAACCTAAAAATATATAAAATCCTAGAAACACCAAAACCCAAAAAAAATAAAAACTATAAAATCCATAAAACCCCCAATAAAGCATAAAAACCAAAAAAACTCATAAAACCATAAAAATCAACTAAAATCTATGAAAATCATAGAATTTCTAAAACCATTTAAAACTCTAAAACACCCTTAAAACCATAACAAAACTCAAAAAACCCAAAAATCCATGAAAACCCTAAAAACCCAAAAACAATCATTGAATACCCTATAAATTTAAAAACCCATAAAACCCTAAAAACACTTAGAAATAATTAAAAACCTAAAAATAATTAAAACCCCTAAAACCTTAAAAATTTTAAATACCCTAAAAATGCCTAAAACCCTAAAAAATCCTAAAACACCTATAGATCCCTGAAAAACATAACAACAGTAAAAATGAAAAAAAAATCCCTAAAAATCCATAAAAATGTAAAAAAGCTCATAAAACCATGAAAAAACCTAAGAAAAAAATTAGAAACCTAAAAAACATAACACCCCTTAAAACATAAAAAATTATAAATCTCTAAAAACCCCTACAAACCCAAAAACCACAAAAACCCCAAAAACCCGAAAAAACCATAAAAGCACTTAAAAATAAATTAAAACTCTAGAACCTTCTAAAAACAATTAAGAATATAAAAACCAATTAAACCCAAAAAACTAGAGAAAACCCCTAAAACCCTAAAAAATTATAAAATCCTAAAAAAAACCTCGAAATCTCTAAAAAACATCAAAATCCCTAAAAATCCTTAAAAACAATAAAAATCCTAAAACCCATAAAATACATAAAATTGTACAAACCACTAAAAACATTGAAACCGACCAAGAAACATTGAAACTGCCAAATAAAAAATTAAATACCTAAAAAAAATTAAAACCCATAAAAACCTAAAAAATGATAAAAACCCTAAAACCTCACAAATCCCCAAAAATCCTTAAAAACATAAAACCCTAAAAGACGTCAAAATACTAAAAACCCATAAAAACCCAAAGAGCCCTCTACAATATCTAAAAACCATTTAGACCCATAGAAATTTTAAAATACGATAAAACCCCTTATATAACCTAAAAACTAAAAAACCACAAAAACCATTAAACCCAAAACCCCTAAAAACCCTCAAAATCCCTAAAATTCATGACAAATAATAAAAATCATCAAAAATACCAAAATATACCAAAAGAAAAATATATCCAAGAAACATTGAAAATCTTAAATAAAACTTTAAAAAATATATAAATACTTAAGACCCATAAAAAATAAAAAAATGATAAAACGCTAAAAACCTAAAACCCATGAAATAAGAAAAACCTCAAAATACCCGAAATCCATAAAAAAACCTAAAAACCACAAAAAGTATTTAAAAAACCTTTAAACCTAATTTATTTTAAAAAAACTATAAAAAACATAATAAAGCTAAATAACTCAAAAAATCTAAAAATTCCAAAAAAACCGAAAACAAACAAAAAACCGAAAAATCCCCTAAAACCCATAAGAAATTAAAAATACTAAAAATCCCTAAAAATACCTAAAAATGTATGTAACCCTAAAAACCATAAAAAATAAAAATAACACCTTAAGAAAATAAAAAACACATAAAACCCCTTATAACCTAAAAAATAATAAAAAAACCTAAAAACCTTAAGAACCCCACAAATCTGTAAAAACCCTCAAAATCCCTCAAACCCCTTAAAATAACAAAAAAAACCTAGAAAAGGCCAAAAAATCCCTAAAAACATAAAAAACACTAAAAACCTTCATAAAACCTTAAAACCCTAAAAACAAATAAAATCCCTATGAAACTAAAAAAAATCTAAAAACCCAAAAAAACTAACAAACCCTAAAACCCCTAAAACCCCTCAAAATCCCAAATAACCTAAAGAACTATAAAAATATTATAAAGGTTCTACAAATCCGTAAAAATTTTAAAAAAAGTAAAAACCAAAAAAAACATATTAAAACCTTAAAATATAGAAAAATCATAAAAACTCTTAAAAACCTAAAAAATGTTCAAATCCCTACAAAATCTAAAAATCCTCAAAGTCATTAAAAACCCAAAAAACCATAAAAATCCTAAATATCCCCAAAAATATAGAAAAAAATTAAAAAACCCAAAAACCATAAAAAACACAAATAAATTCTTCAAAAAATTAAAACACTTATGTTCCCTAAAAACCTAAAAAACACTAAAACCCTTAAAAAACCATAAAATCACATAAAACCATCCAATCCCCCAAAACTCCAAAAAACCATTAAAATCCAAAAACCCCTAAAAATTTCTAAAAAGATAAAAACCATAAAAACCCTAAAAACCAAAAGAAACCCATAATAACCAAAAAAACATAATACCCTTTAAAATATACAGATGATAAAAACAAAAAAACCATAAAATCCTAAAAATCCATAAATTTCCATTATAACATAAAACCATAAAAACCTTGAAGACCCTAAAGAAAAACTTAAAAACATAGAAACACTTAAAACCTCTAAAAAACCAAAACAATTTAAAATCAATAAAAATTCCTAAAAATAACCAAAAAAATAAAATCTACTAAAAACCATAAAACCCCTAAAAACCTTAAAACCCTAAAACCCATAAAAATTCAAAAAACCTCTAAAAAATATAACACCTATTTAAATACTTATAAATTTTAAAAAACCGAACAACATAAAAACCTACAAAACTAAAAAATACATGACAAACCCAACCCATTAAAACCATAAAAATACTAAAACCCTTTTAAAACCATCTGAATCCCAAAAAACAAATAAAAACCATAAAAATCCTAGAAAACACTTAAAACTACCAAAAAACATAAAAACCCTAAAATCCATGAAACAATCTTAGAAAACCTAAAAACCTTTAGAACCCCAAAAGACTGAAAAACCTTAAAAACCACATAAAAACATAAAACCCTCGGAAAACCCCATAAAACATAAAAAACTGGCTAAAAATCTAAAACCAATTAAACCCCTAAGATTTTTAAAAACTTTCTAAAAACAATAAATCCCTAAAAACAAAAAAACACTAAAATTACAAAAAAAAACATGAACCTTAAAACCCCATAAAACCTTTAAAACCTTTCGAAATCCCTAAAATCCAAAAAACCCATAAAAATACCTAAAACAATAAAAAACCCTAAGAAAACCTCAAAAACCATGAAACCAGTAAAACCTCTAAAAAGAAAAAAAGTCTAAAAACCTGACTTTTCCTAAAAAACTTTTAACCCTAAAAACCCATAAAACCCAAAAAAAACCATAAAACCCCAAAAAAACTATAAAACCCTATGAGCCTAAAAATACATAAAACCCCTAAAAATCCCTAAATCCCTAAAAACATAAAAATCTTAAAAATCCCTTATGATAACTAAAAACACAAAAACCCTTAAAACCGTAAAATTAATAATAAAACCCTAAAAGTGTAAAAACACTTGAAACCCCTAAAAACCAAAAAATGAAAAAAATTGTATAAAACCCTAAAATCCCTCTAAATCCTTAAAATCCCTAAAAACAAAAAAAATCCTAAAAATCTCTAAATTTTTAAAAAACCCTAAAAATCCTTAATACATTAAGAAAATCATAAAAACATAAAAAATGTCAGAAACCATAAAAATCATAAAATCTTAACCTCCCCCCCCCCAAATACCAAAAAACCTAAAAATAAAAAATAAAAATCCTTAAAAGCCCTAAAATTCCCAAAAAACATAAAAATATGTAAAACCCATGAAAACCCTTAATATAACCTTAAAAATCTAAAAAAAAAATTAAAACCCACAAAAAACATGAAAATTATGAAACACTAAAAACCCTAAAAACCCCTAAGACACCTAAAATTCATAAAACCCATAAAACCTTAAAAACACTAAAACCCATAATAACCCTAAAAAACATTAAAAACACTAAAAGTACTTTAAACCCCTAAAAACAGTTAGAAAACTCAAAAAAACTATAAAACCCTAAAAACTCAAAAACCCCTAAAATCCCAAAAAACTATAAAAACCATAAAACCCTAAAAATCCTAAAACCCATAAATTCCCAAAAAACCTAGAAAATCATAAAAAACCTAGAAATACATAAAAATCACTAAAAACTAAAAAAACCCTAACAACCTAAAAACCCTTGAAGAATCCTTAAAAACAAAAAATCACATATAACGCCTAAAAACCTAAAAAATACTAAAATCCCTAAAACACCCTAAAAACTCATATACACGCTAAAATCATGAAACACCTACATACCTTTAAAAACCCTAAAATGAATAAAAATCCTAAAATCCAATAAAAACACTAAAAACCATTTAAACCCCTAATTTTTTTTAAAATTCTAATAATCTTAAAATCCCTAAAAAAACAAAGAAACTGTAAAAACCTAAAAAAACCATAAAAACCTAAAAAAACAAAAAAACCCTCAATATCCTTAAAACCCATAGGAACCATAAAAACATAAATAATCACTAAAAATCCCTAAAAATGTAAAACACTCTAAAACCATGGAAAATCTATTAGAAAACCTTAAATACCTGAAAATTTTTAAATCCCCTAAAAAAAAGATAAAACCCAACAAAACTAAAAACCCAAAAAACCCTAAAACCCTCAAAATAAAAAAAGCATAAAAAGAATAAAAATTCTCAAAGGGCTATAAAAATCCCTAAAAACATAAATGACATAAAAAAACCTAAAAACCTCAAATAAATTTAAAACCCTAAAAATCTAAAAACCCCTAAAAGATCAAAAAATTATAAAAACCCTAAAAACCATAAATATTGTAAAATCCCTAAAAAAAATTATAAAACATAAAACCCAATAAAAACCCTAAAACAACTATAAATCTCTAAAAACCTTATTAAAACCTAAAATAATTAAAAAAACTCTAAAACCATAAAAAACATAAAAATGGAAAAAAAAACCCTAAAACCGCTAGAAACAATAAAACCCTAAGAAACCCTAAAACCCTCAAAATCCCAAAAATCTCTATAAAATATTAAATTCCTCAAAAAAACCTCAAGATCAATAAAAATGTAAAAAACACTAAAAACCCAGAAAACACATAAGAAACCCTTAAAATCCAAAAAACACTTCAAACCCTAAAAAACCTAAACAAATATTAAAAAACCGAAGAACCCATAAAAACATTAAAACCTCAAAATACCATAAATCCCTAAAAACTATAAAATTTTTAAACCCCCTAAAATTCCCTAAAAACATTAAAACCAAGAAAACCTCTAAGAAAACATTATAACACTAAAAAATATTAAAACTATTAAAAACCAAAATGATGATAATCACCCAAAAAATTATAAAAACAGTAAAACCCTATGAACATAAAAACCCTAAAAACTTGAAAAACCCTAAAAACACTAAAACACAAAAAACCCTTTAAACCCTAAAACCATTTATAAACACTAAAAATCTATAAAAACATTAAAACTAAAAAAAATATAAAACAAACAAAATATAATCTCTAAAAACTGTAAAACTCTCAAAATTCCTAAAAAGAATAAAAACCATAAAATGCTAAAAATTATCCAAAAATCCCTAGAAAAAGAAAAAATCCCAAAAAACAAGAAAACATTATTAAAACATTAAGAACAAAAAACCACAAAAAACCCCTAAAAATATAAGAATACTAAAATCTCTAAAGAGACTAAAAACCCTAAAAATCCCTGAAATCCTCAGAATCTATGAAACCCCTAAACCCCATAAAAATAAAAAAAGGCTCAAAATCCCAAAAAATGAAAAAACACTAAAAACACAAAAAAACCCAAACAAAACATTAAAGACCTAATAATTCTTGAAACCCATAGAAACCTAAAAGTGAAAAAACTTCATAAAACCCCCAAAAATTCCTAAAACCACAAAAAACATAAAAAATAATTTAAAACCCCTAAAAACCAAAAAAACAATAAAAAATATAAAAGCCCTAAAACCCCTAAATTACTAAACCGCTAAAAACATAAAAATCCAAAAAATACGAAAAAAACCTAAAAAAGGAAAACCCCTAAAAACCTCAAAAAAAAACTAAAAAAACCTTAAATATATTAAATCACTTTAAACATTTAATAACCCCTAAAAACAAAAAACTAAAACCCCTTAAAAACACTTAATCCCCTAAAAACATAAAACCCGTAAAACCTTTAAAAACCACTAAAAACCCAAAATACATAAAACCCTCTAAAATTATATAAACTATTTTTACCACTAAAAATGATAAAAAACCATTAAGACCTTAAAACCCTAAGAGAATTCCAAATATCCCTAAAAACCAAAAAATCCCATTAACCCCCAAACCCCCCAAACCCTCAAATTCCTAAAACCTCTTAAAAATAATAGAAATCCTAAAACCCCCATAAAATCCCTAAAAAAGTAAAAAATTCTAAAAAATATGAAAAGCCCAAAGAAAACTTTAAAAGATCTAAGATACTCAATAAACCCCTAATAATGAAAAAAAACATAAAACCATAGATAACCTAAAAACCCTAAAAACCATAAAAATCATAAAATGAAATAAAAATCAATAAAAATCTAAAAAACCATAAAAATCCTAAAATCCCCTAAAAATTTAGGAAAATCTAAATACACTTAAAATACATAAAATCCTAAAGGTTTCTAAAAACCATAAAAACCCAAAAACCCAAAAACCCAAAAAACCACTAAAACCCCTAAAAATATCTAAACACCTAAAAACCCATAAAACCCTTAAAAGGTCCATAAAATTATTAAAAATGTAAAACAACCTGAAAACCATTAAAACCCATAAGAAAACGTAAAAACCTAAAAATAAAAAAAACCACTACAAAACAAAAAAATACTAAAAAACTATTAAATACCCTAAGACCCTAATCCCCAAAAAACAATAAAAACCCTTAAAAACCTTAAAACCGCTAAAAAACCTATTACCACTAAAATTTATAATAACCATTTAAACCCCTAAAAATTCTAAAACATTAAAAACCATTAAAAACCCTAAAAACTCAGAAAACTTAAAAAACAAAAAAACCCATAAAATCCCTAAAATCACAAAACCCCAAAAAACCCTCAAAATCCCAAAAAGCCATAACAAATGATATAAATCCAAAAAACTCTAAAAATACATAATAAATAAATAAAAACCTTAAAAACCTAAAATTTCCTAAGAAAACCATAAAAACCTAAAAATACTTAAAACCCCAAAATAACTCTAAAAATGTAAAAAAAACCCAGAAAAATGCCCCAAAAAACCATAAAAACCATAAAAATCACTAATACCATAATAACCCTCAAACTAAAAAAACCCTAAAAACCAACTTAAAAATACAACAACCCCTTAAACCCATAAAAATATTAAAAAACTCTAAAAACCATAAATCCTATAAAAACTCAAAAAAACACTAAAAATGCAAATTTGGCTATAAAATCCTAAAATACCCTAAAAACCCTAAAACCCCTAAAAACTAAAAAATGAAAAACAATCCCCATGAATTCCTCAAAATCCGAAAAAAAAAATTAAATCCATAAAAACCATGAAATCCCCTCAGAAAAACATTTAAACCCAAAAAACTCTTAAAACCCCTAAAAAGATAAAAAATGAGAAAAACCATAAAACTATAAAACCATTAAAACAATAAAAAAATCAAAATCCCTAAAAACCCTAAAAACCATAAAAACACATAAAAATCCTAAAACATCCCTAAAATATCTAAAAACATTAAAAACCAAAAAAACTATTTAAACCCAAATACATCCATAAAAAACTAAAAACACATAAAACACCTAAAAACCTAAAAAACACTAAAATCGCAAAAAACCATAAAACCCTAAAAACTATAATACCTATAAAACTATAAAATATCCTAAAACCCATAAAATCCTAAAACATCACTAAAAACTTTAAAAATAAATAAACCCCTAAAAACATTATAAAACTCAAAAAACCTAAAATTCCCAAAAAACACTAAAAATTCCCTAAAATCCCCCAAAAAACCAACAAATCCATAAAAGTCTTTAAAAAACCGTCCAAACCCTCAAAATCCTAAAAATCCCTTAAACCCATAAGAATACAAAAAAGGAACAAAAAATCAATAACAACTTAAAAGACCATAAAAACCATGAAAGTCTTAAAATCCCTAAAAAATTCACAATCCATAAGAATCCAAGAAAAATTTTAAATCCTAAAAATCCCTAAAAACCCCAAAAATTATGAAACACTAAAAACACTAAAAAACATAAGAAAACATTAAAAAACCTAAAACAATAAAAATATTAAAAAACAAAAACTACTATAAACCCTAAAAACAATAAAATCCAATAAACACTAATACAAAAATGCCCATTAATACTTTCAAAAACCCTAAAAACCATAGAAACCCAAAAAGCACACATAAAAATATAATAATTTTTTAAACCGTAAAACTATTAAACCACTAAAGAACCTTAAAACCCTAAAAAACTCAAAAATCCCCAAAGAACTAAAAAATACCAAACACCCCAAAAAACCCCTAAAAATATAAAGCCCTAAAAAATCCAGAAAAAACCTAAGAAAACCATAAACCACTGAAAACACTTACAAACCCTAAGGAACCAAACAAACCAAAAAATACTCTAAAACCATAAAAACCCAAAATATCCTCAAAATCCAAAAATACCCCATATGCCTTAAAAAATATAAAAACCCATAAAAATGTAAAAGACCATAAAAAATGAAAAACCCGAAGAAATCCATAAAAACATAAAAGAACTTAAAACCCCAAAAAACTATAAAATTTCAAAAAACTATAAACACGCACAAAAACCTTAAAAATCCTAAAACCCAAAAAATAACCTAAACATCAACTAAAAATTATAAAGACCCTTTATACTCAAAAAATGATAACAAACTATAGAAAACCATAAACACCCTAAAAATATAAATAAAAACCCCTAAACCAAATCAAACCCATAAAAACCATCAAAACGTTATAAACCACTAAAAACCCACAAAATCTCTAAAATATATAAAGAATCCTAAACATCATAGGAAAAATCTCTACTAATAACTAAAAAACCCAAAAACCCATAATAAACCCAAGAAAACCATACAACCTAAAAACACTTAAAACCCCTAAAAACCTGAAAAATGATAAAAACCCTAAAAGACTCTAAAAAATCCTATAAAACCCATAAAAGCATAAAAATACATTAAAAACCATAAAAACTAAAAACCCCCCTAAAACCCACTAAATACTCTAAAACCCCTTCATACCCCTAAAAATGTTCAAAAAACTCCGAGAAACCATAAAAACCCTAAAAACCCTCATAATTTCTAAATCCCCTAAAACCCATAAAATACCAAAAAATACATAAAAAATATTAACAATATAAAAACACAAGAAATGATAAAAACCCTTTATAAAACGTTAAAAAATAAAATGAAAATATAATGCATAAAAAACCATAAAACCCCTAAGTAAACTAAAAACCTAAAAACCCATTTAGACCCCTAAAACACCTAAAAATAAAAAAAACCTTTCAAAACCCCTAAAAACCCTGAAAATACCTTAAAAACCAATTAAAAATCCAAATAATAAAATCCATAAAAATTATTAGAAAGTTAAAAAAACCATAAAAATGCTAAAAACCCATAAAAATTGTAAAACACTTCATCCCCCTAAAAACATAAAAATATGATAAAAAACCAAAAAATCCCAAAAACAGAAAACATTAAAAATCCTCAAAATCCCAAAAACCCATAAATACTATAAAAATACTAAAAAATCCCAAAAAAATCCCAAAAAATGGGAAAACAATAAAAAATAGAATGAACCCTATGAAAATCATTAAAACCTAAAATCAAATAAAACCCATAAAAACCTATAAAAGTCTAAATACATAAGAAAATATAAAAGCACTAAAAACCTTCACAATCCTAAAAACCCCAAACCCTGTAAAACCCATAAAAACCCTAAAACAATTAAAAACTGTATAACTCTTTAAACCCAAACATTCAAAAACCATAAAAACGTTAAAAACTAAAAAACCCTAAAAACCAACAAAATCCCTAAAACCATAAAAACTCTATGAAAACCTAAATACCCTTAAAATCTAGAAAATAAAAAAAATACTAAAAAATTACGATATTAAAAAACATTATAAAACCAAAATTTCCAAAAAACCTTTAAAAACCTTAAAAAATATTTAAAACCCCTAAAATACCTAAAAATGATAAAAAAAAAATAAAAAAGCCTAAAAAGCCTAAAAACCTTAGGACACCTCAAAATCCCTAAAAATAATAAAAATATATAAAATTCATAAACAAATCAAAAAATGACCAAAAACATAAAAATTACTAAAAACCCAAAAAAATTCCTAAGAAAAAATTTAAAAAATAAAAACTCTCCAAACTAGAAAAGAAAAAAAGTTCTAAAAACCATAAAAGGCCCTAGAAACCGTATAACCACTTAAAAAAACCCCTAAAACCATAAAACCCTGTAAAAACCAATAAAAACCCTAAAAATCACCAAAATCACAAAAAAAACTCTTTGAATACCTAAAAACATTAAAATAATAATGAAACTTTAAAACGCCTAAAAACTGAAAAAATACCTAAAAAAAGAAAAACCATAAAAACCCTCAAAATCCCAAAAAACTCTAAAATCCTAAAATCTATAAATATACTAAAAATATCCTTAAATTTCAATAAATACTTATAAAACCCTAAAACCCCTAAGAAAACCTAAATAAACTAAAAATACATTAAACTCAGAAAATCCTAAAAACATTGAACCCTTAAAAAACCCTAAAACCCTAAAAACCAGAAAACCTCTAAAAAATCAAAAACCCAAAAACTTAAAAACCCATTATAATATATAAACCAGAAAAAACAATAAAATCCATTCAAACCCCTAAAAACATTTAAAAACATTAAAAACCATAAAAACCCTCGAACACTGAATGAAAACCCTAAAAACCAAAACTAGCATAAAAACCCTAAAACACCTAAAAACCATAAAACCCTGAAAATAAAAATACCATAAAAAACCATAAAATCCTAAAAAACATCAAAAAAATCTATTAAAATTTAATAACCACGAAAAACCATAAAAACCACTAAGAAAACTATAAAACCAAAAAACACTTAAAACCCCTAAAAACATAAATATACTAAAACTGTAAAACCAAAAACCCATAAAAATCATAAAAAACCACTAAAAATTATAATAAAACTTTATACCACTAAAAAAGTTAAAAAATATACAAAACCCAAAAAAGTCAAAGAAACCCAAAAGATCCAAATACCAAAAAAATCGTAAAGACCCTAAAGGCACTAAAATCCCCAAATTCAATAAAAATAATAAAACACCATAAAAATCATTAAATCCCTAAATCACTAAAAATAAAAAATACCCTAAACTCCATGAAAAACCTTCATAAAACCTTAAAACCCTAAAAACATTTAAAACACCTAAAAAACTAAAAAAAAATCTAAAACACCAAAAAACCTTATATTTCCCTAAAACACATAAGAAACCTAAAACCACTAAATAATTTAAAAACACTACCAACACATAAAAATGAGAAAAATATTAGGAATCATAAAAACTCTTAAAAATAATAAAACACTAAAAACCCAAAAAAATCTATAAAAACCTTAAAAACCCTGAAAATAAAAAACCCCAAAAAACCATAAAAAACTCCTAATAAAACCTTAAAACACTAAAACACCCAAAAAACACTAAAAATATCTAAAAACATAAAAAACTCTAAAACCCTAAAACTCTTAATAAAACCTTTAAACCCTAAAACACCTAAAACCCCTAAAAACTTGAAAATCCTAAAATTCCTAAAACCACTAAAAACCGCAAAAACCATAAAAATACCTAAAATCCCTAAAAAATAAAAAATACTAAAAACCCCTAAGATCCCCTTCTAAACCTAAAAACACTTTAATCACCTAAAAAACTGAAAATGCTAAAAACCCTACAATCCCCTAAAAACCCTAAAAACCCATAAAAATATAAAATCCCACTGAAAAAATAAAAAACCATTAAAACTCTTAAAACATTAGAAAACTCTAAAAATCCAATAAACCCCTAAAATCTCAAAAAGAGCCTTAAAACCCAAACAAACCAAAAAAGACCCTAAAAAACATCCATATCCTTAAAAAACCAAAAAAAATCATAAAAATCCTAAGAAATCCCTAAAAATACATAAAAATGTAAAAAACCTTAAAACCCTAGAAACCCCTAAGAAAACCATAAAAACATAAAAATTCTTAAAACCCTTAAAATGCATACAAATTATAAAATCCCTAAAAATTCAAAAAATTATAAAAAATCCTTAAAATCCCTAAAAACCCTAAAAAAATAAATATACTAAAAAATCTGTAAAAATACATAAAAATGTAAAAAAATAAAAAGATAAAATCAATTTAAACCCCTGAAAACATAAAAGAAGATAAAAACCCTAAAAACCCTAAAAAAGACTCTAAAACCCCTAAAACACCTAAAAACATAAAACCCCTTAAAAATTTAAAACCCTCTAAAACCCCATGAAAACCCATAAAAACTCTAAAATACCTTTAAACACCTAAAAATATTTAAAAAAATTGTAAATTTTATAAAACACGAAAAAACTCAAAAACCAAAAAAACCAAAAAAACCCTAAAAGCTGTCAAAATAACCTAAAACACTAAAAACTATAAAAACTCAAAAAATCCCTAAAATACCAAAAAACATAAAACCCCTTAAAAACCTAAAAAAACTCTATAAAATCTATAAAAAAACACTTAAAATTCCTAAAAACCCAAAAAATAGTAATAACTTTAAAACCCTAAAACCTTAAACCCCCAAAACCACAAAACCCCAAAACCATAAATCCCCACTATAAACTATAAAAACAATTTTCACCCTTAAAAAGTTTAAAAAATCTAAAAACTATAAACCCTAAAAAACACCAAAAAATCCAAAAAGCCTTCAAAATCACTAAAATCCATTTATGAGATTGTTCTATTTAGGTTCGTGAGGTTTCTTGGACTGATTTCTCAGCAATGGTGTAGATGGGATTCATGATTTTTCTCAAGCCAATTTTCAAGGTGTTGTTCGTTTGGGAATCACAAGGTTTCTTAGCCCCATTTGACATTTTTCTTTTAGTGTGAGCCTTTGGGCCATTTGGTTTCTCTATTTGGGTCATTTTATTATACTTCAATTACTTTCCTTTTTTAATATTACATTCTATTTTCCTTGAAAAAATAACCCAAAAATAACCTTAAAACCCAAAAAAACCCAAAACCCTCAAAATATCTAAAAACATATAAAAGATAAAAATCCCAAAAAATTCCTAAAAACAAAAAAACATTACAAACCCATAAAAACCATAAGAATTACATAAAAACTAAAAAAACATAAAACCCCTAATAACCTAAAAGACACTAAAAACCTTAAAAACCATTAAAAATCCCCTAAAAACACTGAAACCCCTAAAATATCCTAAAAACAAAAATAATCCACTGAAGAATCTAAAAACCCATTAAAACTAAAAACCCCTAAAAATTTAGAAATTCAATAAAAACCCAAAGATACAATAAAAACCCTAAAAACTCTATAAAACCATAAACCCTGAAAATCATTAATGACAAAAAAAACATAAAAATTATAAAAATATCTAAAAATAATTAAATAAAATAAATTAACCTAAATCCCATGAGAAAACCTACAAAATCCTTAAAAACCAAAAAACCTTTAAACCCTAAAAATTGTTAAAATATTAAAAAACCTAAAACCAGAAAAAGCACTAAAATGCTCCAAACCACTAAAAAATCCTAAAGCCCTAAAAACACAAAAAAATAAAAAGAATCCCTACAGTCCCTGAAAATATAAAACCCCGAAAACCCTTGAAAAACCCACAACAAAACCCTCAAAACCTAAAAAAATTTAAAACCCCTAAAAAATTGAAAAGGCTAAAAACCCCAAAAGACCTTAAAAACCTAAAAACCACAATAACCCAAAAAATCATAAAGAACCATAAAAACATTAAACACCTAAATAACCAAAAAAAAATATAAAACCTATTTAAACCAATTTTTTTTAAAAACTATCAAACATCTTTAAAACTCTAAAAACTAAAAAACAATCCCAAAAAACCCCTAAAAACCCTAAAAATACTAAAATAATATCAAGACCTTTAAAACCCCTAAAATAAGTATAAAACCATAAAAATTCTGGGAATATCCCTAAAATCCCTAAAAATGTAAAACCCCCATAAAAACACTAAAAACCATATGAAAACCATAAAAAACAAAACACTTGAAAACACTAAAAACCTAAAAAATACTGAAAACCCTAAAACTCCTGACCCTAAATACCATAAAAACCTATAAAAACTATAAAAACACCTAAAAACCATAAAAACCCAATAAAACCACGAAAAACTCTATAAAACCTTTAAACACTTAAAAGCATTAAAAACTATAAAAAAATAAAAATAACCTAAAAACCTCAAAAAAACACTTAAAATAAAAAAAAACATAAAAACCCTCAAAAAACCTATAAACCAAAAAACCCATAAAAATAATAAAAACCCATAAATATCCCTAAATATATAAAAAAACTAACATCACTATAAGTCTATAAGAAAAACGTAAAAACGTAAAAACACTTAAAACCCCTAAAAACCTAAAAGCTCTAAAATCCTAAAAAATATAAAATCCTAAAATCCTAAAATCCAAAAAACCCTAAAAATTTATAAAACCCACAAAACCCTAAAATACACTATAAATTATAAAAACCCTTTAAACCCCTATTTTTTTAAAAAACTATAAAAAATATAAAATACTTAAAAACTCAAGAAACCCCTAAATACCCAAAATAATCATAAAAACCCCAAAACACTTAATATCCCTAAAATTCTTAAAATTCCAAACAATTCATAAAAATCCCTAAAAATTATAAGAACCCCTAAATATCCATTACAACATAAAAACCCTAAAACCCAAAAAAACTGTAAATAATCTTTAAAATTCTAAAAACTTTAAAAACCCCTAAAAACCTAAAAAATTATAAAAACCTTAAAATCACAAAAGGACTATAAAAACCCCGAAAACTCCAAAAAACTATATAAACCCCTAAATATTTAAAAAACTATAAAACCACAATAAAACATTAAAAAAAACAAAAATCTCTAAACCCACTTTAAACCCCAAAATATTAAAAACTACTAAAAACATAAACCCCTAAATAAACAAAAAAACACTAAAAATAAAAAAACAAAAAAAAAACACCATAAAAAACTAAAACCCTAGAAAACTATAAAATCCTAAAAATCCCAAAAAACCAAAAAACATAAAAATCCTATGAAATACATAAATATCCCTAAAAATAAAACACATAAAATCCCTTAAATCCCCATTGAGAACCTTAAAACCCAAAAACCACTTTGGACCCCTATTAAACCTAATTTGTTTTAGAACAATAAAATCCTAAAATTACCAGAAAAACAAAAAACCATAAAAAACCCTGAAATCTATAAAAACACATTAAAAACCTAAAAATGCTAAAAACACAAAAAACTGTATTAAAAAATGGTAAAAATAAAAATATATATGAAAACACAAAAAATATGTAAAACGTAAAAGACCCTAGAAACCCTAAAACCCCTCAAGGAACACCTTTAAAAACTAAAAAAACTTAAACCCCCAAAGAACCTAAAAATAAAAAATAATCAAAACCCCTAAATAACATAAACACCCTAAATCCCATAAAATCCATTAAAACCCTAAATATAATAAAAATACAAAAAATCCCCAAAAATTTAAATAACCATAAAAAACCTGAAAACCCCTAAGAAAACCTTAAAAATCATAAAACACTTAAAAACCCAAAAAATCATAAAAATAGAAAAATCCCTGAAAGTCCCCAAAACCCGTAAAACCCCCTAAAACTGTAAAACCCACTAAAACCTTAAAAAATCATAAATCGAGATAAAAAACCCTATAAATAACTAAAAACCCTAAAACCCCTTTAAATCCAAAAAATAATTATAATAATCTTAAAACCCTAAAAACTCAAAAAAAACCTAAAAACCAAAAAAACTAGGAAAAACCTAAAAACCATAAAACCCTTAGAATCCCGAAAACATAAAATCACCATAAAAATACTAAAAATTCCATAAAAATCATTCAAATCCTAAAAAACTTTTAAAAACGTAAAGCACTTTAAACCCCTAGAAAACATAAAAACCATAAAATACCATAAAACACTATAAACCATAAAACCCCAAAAAAACATAAAAACCCTAAATCCCATAAAATACTAAACACCACTTAAAAATATAAAAAACACCTTAAAACCCTAAAATAGTTTTAAAAACTAAAAAACCTTAAAACTCTGAAAACACAAAATACCTTTAAACCCCCAAAACCATTAATAACCTAAAACCCCTAAAACAACAAAAACACTCCAAATCAATAAAAACCCTAAAAACCATAAAAATCCTTGAAAATACCTAAAAATATAAAAAAAAAATAAAAACCTAAAAGCCCCTAAAAAACTTATAGATATAAAAACACATAAAACCCACTAAAACATAAAAAATTATCAAACCTAACAAACCATTAAACCCCTAAAACCCTAAAATTCCTAAAAATCCCTAAAAACACTAAAAACCATAAAAATCATTAAAAAACACCTAAAAATCCCAATAAACATATAAAAAAACATAAAATCTATGAATAACACTTATAAAACCTTAAAATTTTTAAAACACATAAAATCCCTAAAAAATGCTAAAAACCCTAAAAAAACTAAAACACCTAAAAACTCTAAAAACCATAGGAAAACATAAAAAACCATAAAAACCCATAAAAACCTTAAAACCACCACAAAATATAAAACCCCTTTAAACCCTTTAAACCCTTAAAACTCCTAAAACTCTTAAAAACTATAAAAAATCAAAACGCATTAAAATCCAAATTACTATACAAACCAGAAATACCCTAAAATCCCTTTAAAACCCTCTAAATCACTAAAAACCTTTTCCTAGATTACACTATTTAGGAATCATGGGGTTACTCATACCACTATCTATGAAATGGTTTGGATGGAATTTCTATGTTTTCTTAGTCTTAATTTTTAGTGGTTGGTTGTTTGGGTTTCATGTGGTTTCTCGATCTCATTTTCCTTTTTTTGTGGGAGTGGTCCTTCAGATCATTTGGCTTCGACCTTTATGTGATTGTGTTTTAATTCAATTAATTTACATTTTTTGATATATTACGTTCTATTTTCCTTGAATAAACTTCTAAAATCCTAAAAATACTATAAAAAAACCTAAAATCCTAAAAACCCTAAAAATCACTAATCCCGCTCAAAATCCATAAAAACCTTAAAAACCATCCAAATATTAAAAATCCTAAAAATACTTGAAAACATAAAAACCCAAAAAAAATACAAAAATATAAAAAACTTAAAAAAACCTAAAAACATCAAAAAACACTTATAACCCCAAAAAACCTACCAAATGAAAAAAAATCCTAAATACCATAAAAATCCCAAAAAATAAAAAATACCCTAAAACATCCAAAAAACGTTAATAATAAAAAACCCCATAAAAACCCTAAAACCAACTAAAAATATAAAAATAGTTTAAACCATTAAAAATATTAAAAAACACTAAAAAATTTAATAACCATAAAAATTTAAAAAACACTAAAAATATATGAAAACATTAAAACCCATAAGAACCTTAGATCCCTAAAGAGATGGTGGCTCTTGCGATTCTGGAGATTCTGGAGATCCGTCTCCCTTGCGATGGCAGATTCCTCCCAGGTTGAAGATGATGACAAATGAAGCACCTCCCCCCTCTACTGGGGAGGATCCTCTCTCGGAGGACATTTCGTCGCTCTCCTCTGCTGACTCGTTACCCTCTTTCCTGAGAACGGTGCTCTGCCCGAAGGTTCCAGAGTTTCACGAAGGTTTTCTGTAGCTTCCCCTCTCGATTCGGGAGTTCATTGAGGCTTCTAACCTACACCGCATGACTCTGGTTGTAAGATTTCTGATGCAACAACCCCCGGTTTTCACTTTCGACAGGTTCGTTTTGGCTTTCTGGAATCTTAGGGCTTGGGCGACTGTGGGCCTGATCGATAGATCCCACATCATGATTCGCTTTGATACAGAGGAAGAACTAGTCCTTTCCTAGTTAGTGTCTCCTCGGTGATGCAATGGCCCTCGCTTCTCCCTCTTTCGGTGGAGCTTTGATTTTCATCTGAAGCGGAGTTCCCCGATTGCTGCTACTTGGGTGAGATTTCCTAAGCTTCCCCTTCACTTTCAAAATATCTCTATTATTTCGATGCTTGGGAATTTGGCGGGGAGGTTCCTTTCTGTGGATAATAAGACTAGTGCCCTTTTTCATATGGTTGCACCAAGGGCTTTTGTTGAAATTGATGCTTCAAAGTCTCCTGTGGATGCTGTCAGGATTGTAGTGGGGGAAGAACTCAGGTGGAGACAGCCTGTCATCTTTGAGCAATGGCCGGTTTTCTACTCATCTTGTTGGAGTTTTGGGCACAGTGATCACTCTGGAGGTTTCTCTGGCACTGTCAGGGGTGGTGGTTCTCTGGATCGCATGTCTTCTAGTGAGAGTATCCTCCATCTGGTAGAAGTGAAGGGAAAAAGGTGGTGGCTTCCTCCCAACCTCTGAATGCTGATTTTCCCTGGTCGTCTGCTTTGCTGACTGGAAGTGATTTACAGGTGGCCCTGATGGATTTGGGTGGTTTTGTTGTGAGTCTGGCTGGAGGTGCTGGTGTTTCAGGAAATACTGATGAGGTGGAAGTGATGCTGGCTGAGAGGGACAATCGGGCTTCTGATAAAGGTGTTCATGGGTGTGGTGACTCCCCAAGGAGGCAGACAGATTCAGGGAAGGCTGCTGTGATGGGCGTCTGGAAAGAAAATATGGAGGAGCCCTATGCTCTAGATCTGGAATGAGATGATATAGCTGGCTTGAAGGTTAATGAGATCACTGATGGATCCTTTCCAGCAATTGAGGGTGTTGTGTTTTCTCCAAACAACTTTCAGGTTGCAGCCTTGGTTGAGCCTGCCATGGTGGATGTGCTGGTGGAAGATGTTGTGAAGGAGGCAGTGGTTGCTCAGGGCCCGAAGACTGGGGATGAGTGGAGCTTGTATTCAACTGAGGAAAGGTCTATGGTAGATGAGGAGACCTGGATCCCCAAGGGGCCACACATAAACTCACGTGATGCCCCTCTGGTTCTGTCCAAGTGTCTAGGCGTGGGGGGATATGACATGGGGCCTGGGTTATCTCCTCCCTTTGACAGCACAAGCGGTGCTGCGGGTCCTCCCAATGGCCAGATCTTTATCCCTCTGCCGAGATATGCCGGCAACGCTGGTAGTCCATCCATGGACCTGTAGAGGGATATGGTCCTTCATGGTGTCCCCTCTACTGAAGTTTTTTGTGTGTAGTTTCATGAGATGTTGTGGGTTGAACGGGAAAGGTTCCGCTTGAGGATGAAGACGAGAGGCTTGAGGAGAGGTTTGATGAGGCTGATCACCAGATAAACGCTGCTATGGCCAGGTCAAAGGAGAAAAGAACTGGAGGATGTGCTAAAACTCCTGGGACAGAATGTATGAAAGTGAAGGAACCATCAGTTGTCAGTGATGGTGTCACTTGTGCGAAGGTGGGTGTTTCAGCTGGATCAACTTCTGCCCCTCCGAGACGAAGACGGAGGAGGGATTACTCTTCCCTCCCACGTCCCATGGAAACTAGGGCCTCTTCATGAGCTGTCAGACTTAATATAAAGGTGAATAAGCGTGAGAGGCTTTCAATTTTCATAGAGCAAGAGAAGGCTAGGATGAAGCTGCTATCCAGGCTTGGTATTCAAGAGGATTTTGAGTCTGGATGGGACTCAACGGACAAGGGTGCTAAGTCAGATTTCAGTTTTTCTAATGTGGGCGACGGCTTTGGTGTGGGCATGGGGTTTCGAGGTATGAAGCTGAAGGATTTTTGTGGAGATATTGACTGATCCTCCCCTTGTGTGCTCTTCCTTTTGGACTTTTGGACTTGTTTCTTTTTTCCTTTTTCTTTTCTTCCTTTCTTTCTATGGCCTTCGGGCTGAGGTCCTAAGGGGTTTTGGGTGTGGATTGGTGGATCCCTCCCCTCGTTTTTCTGCAGTATCTGTGTCTTTTCTTTTGATAAATTTTTGGGGGGGTCCCAGGAATACTCGAGACCCGAGCCTTCCTTTCCCTAAGAACCTTATAAAACCCTAAAACCCATCAAAATCCCTAAAAACCCTAAAATCCATAAAAATTTAAAAAATCCCTAAAAATCCCAAAAAAAACATAAAATATAACAGAAACCTTGAAAACACATAAGAAAACATTAAAAATCTGAAAACACATAAAACCACTAAAAACCTAAAGTAATAAAAACTCTAAAGGGCCCTAAAATTGCTAAAACCCCTAAAACCCTTAAAACCCTAAAACCCCTAAATACCACTTAAAAACTCCAAAAACCCTTTAAACCCCTAAAAAATCTAAAAATACACTAAAAACTGATAAAAACCCCCAAAATGTAAATAAATACAGTAAAAACCAAAAACAAAAGACATAAAAACCCCAAAACCATAAAAACCCTAAAAAATCTATAAAATACTGAAAACCAATAAAATTTTAAAAAATAAAATCAAAATCCCTAAACATGTAAAAAACCCAAAAAACACTGAAAAATCATAGGAAAACCTAATAAACCTAAAAACGCTTAAAATAATTAAAAATCCTAAAAAATATAGAAACCATAAAACCCCTAAAAACTTTTATAACCATAATATACCCCAAAAAAATTTAAAAACTCTAAATACCAAAAAACCCACTAAAAACCTAAAAACCACATTAAATGACTAAAAAAGTTTAAAAACATGAAAAACATTAAAAATCCTAAAAACCTACCCTCCATAAAATTCATAAAAACCCTAAAAACCCTCTAAATCCTTAAAAACCATAAAAACAATCAAAATATAAAAAATCCCTAAAATATTAACAAAATCATTTAAACCATGAATACCCCTATAAGATATTAAAAGCATAAGAAATATAATACCCTAAAAAAAGAATTATAAAAACCAAAAAACCTTAAAAATACTAAAATATGAAACCCTATAACTGCTAAAAATAATAAAACCGCATAAAAAACATAAAAACCCATGAAAAACTCTAAACACCCTTTGAACCCCTAAAACATTAAAAACCACTAAAAACCGTTAGAAACCCAAAATATAAAAAAACCCCTAAACCCCAAAGAAACCATAAAACCATAAAACACTAAAAACCTACAAATGACTAAAAACACTATAAATAATAAAATTCCTATAAAGACCTAATAATCCCTAAAAATGTAAAAACACCTAAATTCCTGAAAAACCCCAATGAAATCCCTTAAAAACTAAAAACACATAAAATCCCCAATAAATCTAAAAATTATAAAACCCTATGAAACCCAAAAAACCCTGAAAAACCCTGAAAACCCTCAAAATCCCTAAAAACCCAAAAAAACCATAAAACATCAAAATTTTCCTGAAAAATTATCTAAAAAACTAAAAATCCCAAAAGAACTGGATAAACCTTAAGAAATCTATAATAACCTAAAAACAATTAAAACCCCAAAAACCTAAAAATGATAAAAACACTAAAAACCCTTAAAAGACCCTGAAATCCTAAAACTCCCTAAACACATAAAAACCTACGAAATCTGTAAAACCCGCCACAATCCCTAAAACCCCTAAAACAACTAAAAAATCTAAAAACCCTTTAAACCCCAAAATACATTAAAAAAATCTAAAAAACTAAAACCCCTAAAAACTCAAAAAACCTAAGAAACTAGAAAATCACTAAAAACCCTAAAAACAGAAAAAAATACTAAAAAACCCTAAAATATAAAAATCCATAATAACCATGAAATAACCCAAGAAAATTTCAGAAACCTAAAAACACATTAAACCCTTGAAAACATTAAAAAAACATAAAAACCCTAAGAACTCTAAAACCCTAAAAACCCTAAAAACCCTAAAAATCATAAAAACATTAAAAACCCTAAAAACTCCTAAAAACTCTAAAAACCCTTTAAGACCCTAAAAATGAAAAAAATGATAAAACCCTAAAAAACTCATAAAATACCTAAAAACACAAAAAACCCCAAAAAATCATAAAGACCTAAAAACCCACAAAATCTCTAATACCACAAAAAACCAAAAAATCCTAAACCATCCCAAAAAATCAATAAAAACATAAAAATAGTAAAAACACTGAAACCCCCAAGAAAAAATTAATACCTAAATACACTTAAAACCCAAAAAAATAAAAGAAAAATTAAAAACACTAAAAACATTAAAACATTTTAAAAGCCATAAAAATCACAAAATCCAAAAAAATAAAATACTATAAAAATGGTAAAAATTACCTAAAACCCCCTAGAAATGTAAAAAAACCTAAAAATCTGAATCACCCTAAGAAAAACTTAAAAAGATAAAAACACAGAAAACCCATAAAAACATAAAAAAAATCTAAACACCCCAGCACACCCTAAAAACAATAAAAACCTTAAAAACAACTAAACCCATTAAAAACATATACACCCATAAAAACCATATAAAGAACTAAAAACTCAAAAAACCTAATTAAAACCCAAATAACTTTAAAAAAACTAAAATCCTTAAAAACCATAAAAACTCAGAAAAAAATAAAACTCAAAAAAACCATTAAAATGCTAAAAACCCTCAAAATACCTAAAAACCCTAAATAACCATAAGAATACTAAAAAATAAATAAAATACTTAAAAATTTAAAAACCAATAGTAAAAATGGAATCCCCAACGAAAACCATAAAAACTATAAACACTTAAAACCCTTAAAACATAAAAAACGATAAAAAACCCAAAAATCCCTAATAAACCCTAATAATCCCTAAAACCTTAAAACCCAAAAAACTAATAAAACCACCAAAACCCATAAAACCTGAATGAACTACTAAAAAAATCTAAAAACCATAAAAACCAAAAAATTGAAAAAACCCCCCAAACCCCAAAAAATCATAAAAACCTTAAAAACACAAAAACCTCTAAAAATCAATAAAACCCATAAAAACCATTTAAAATCCTAAAAAACCCCTAATATTACATAAAAATGTAAATAAACCTAAAACTCTAAAAATTCCTATGAAAACATTAAAAACCTAAAAACACATAAAACCCCTAAAAACCTAGAAAAAGATGGTGGCACACTCTCCCGGGTCTCTCTCTCGCTCGACGCCACTTCCCCTGGTTTATCCTCGGGGTCTTGATGCTGGATCCTCGATCTTCTCTCGGTGATGGTGTTCTACGGATGCATTCCGCAACCTCAAGATGGTGCTTCTTCGGTGGCTTCATCGTGCTTGTGTTTCGTTCGCTTTGGAGGTTGTGCATGTTACAGCGATTTCAGATCGTTCTAATCTGGATTGTGGTGTCGAAGGCTCACTGGCAGTTGGCTTCCTTCACGGATTTCTATCAAGGATCGGGGTTGACTTTGAAGATCTGGAACAGGTAGTTCAGCGGAGTTAGCGGCCTCAACGATGGATCAGGGTGCATCGGCGACGTGGGTTCTGGCCTCAATGACGGACAATCTTTCCTGATCTTCTGATTCGGTCTTCTATGCGTTTTGTTAAGGTGAATTTCTGCGACTTTGATCTGCGGCTGGTTGTTTCCTGGTGGATTTTATGGATCTGTAGAGGTCTCTGGGGGTTGGTGCTTGTGGCAGAGATGGGGGATCTTAGTTCTTCCCAAAGGCTGCAAGATGCATAAATGATATCAGATTGGCATCAGTTTGTGCGGAAAATTCAGCTTCGTATTTCCGACGTTTCTCCCACGGATCGGTGACATTCTGATGAGGAAGGTCCGGTTATGTTGTGCAGTGATTTGAATGTTATGTCGGATTGTGGTATCTTGTGTTTTGGCTGGTCTGATCGTGAATTTTGTGCATCTGGATGTGGTGAGATGCTGGAGCTCACTTGGCCAGGAGGAGATGGTTTCTGTTTTTTGAGCTGCTGTATGAGTTTTGCTGCTGGTTGTTGGTTTTTTCTTAAGTAGCTACTAACTTTTGTCTGGATTTTGAGTTGCTGGATGATGATATGCTGGACTTCAGCTGCCCTCAAGGACTGGAGGTGGTGGGTGCTGGATTTGTGTTATGGTGGGGTTGAGAGGATCTGGTGCCACTGGTTGGTGAGGTGGAAGCGGGCTGTTGGGAGATGTTTATTTGAAAGAGGAGCTGGTTGTTTGAAAATGGGGTGTAGTATGTTGGCTGTTGTATGTTTTGGCTATGATAAAGATGTTGTTTATGTTTCTGAAGTTGTTTTTGTGATGTTGGTTGTGGTTATGATTGGCGAGGAGTTGATGGAGGCCGGTGATAGTGAAGCTGGGTGCTAGTTGCTGCATGGAAGGGATGTGATGAAGGTTCTATTTCTGAAATACTGATGGATGTTGTTTGGTTGGGTGATGTTGGGGACTTCTTGGTTTGTATTCTTTGTTTGGCTTTGGGTGTTTTTTCTTATTTTTATTTTTCTTGTTTTGGCGTGGGTTGTAAAGGGTTTTTGGGTGTGGGTCGTTCGACCCCTCCCCTCCCTTGTCTGTTGTGTCTCTTTTTTCCTTTCTAATAAATTTTGGGGGGCCAGGAATAGCCCGAACCTCGCATCTTCCTTTCCTTAAAAACCTAAAAAATGCTAAAAACCCAAAAAACCCTAAAAATCCAAAAAAAACATCAAAATTACTTAAAACACTATAATCCATAAAATCCTAAAAAATATTTAAAATCATTAAAATCCCTAAAAATGTAAAAACCATAAAAACCTAGATAACACCTAAGAAAACATTAAAAATGGAAAAACACTTAATACCCTTAAGAAACCTAAAAACCACTAAAACACTAAAAAAATATAAAAAACCATAAAAACTATAAAAACCCTTAAATTATTAAATACACTAAAACATATAAAACAACTAAAATACCACTAAAAACACTAAAAAATATTTAATCCCCTTAAAATTATTAATAACTCTAAAAACCATAAAACCCCAAAAAACTCAACAAAAACCCTGAAACCCCAAAAGACAGCATAAAAACCCATAAAATCACCAAAATAAAAAACCTTTTCCCTTACTATTATTTTGGTTCTCTAAAATGATTCTTAGGAATTTTTATATAAAATGGTTTAGATGGGCTTCGTGAGCCTTCTAGGGCCCATTTTCCATGGATTAGTTGTTTTGGATTTTCAAGGTTTCTTGGTCCCAATTTCAACTTTTTTAGTGTGGGGATTTAGGTCATTTGGTTTCACCCTTTGCATGATTATATTGTACTATGATTCATTTATTTTTTTGTACATTACGTCCTATTTTATTTGAAAAAAACACAAAAAATCCCAAAAAACCATAAAAAATCTAAAAGGCATAAAAGACCATAAAACCATCAAAATCCCAAAAAACCACAAAAACCCCATGAAAAACCTAAACAATCCCAATAAATTCCTAAAAAAATAAAAAATTAAAAAATCCCTAAGAAAATCTTATAAACCTAAAACACTTAAAACCCCTAAAAACTGAAAAATAATTAAATCCTAAAAAACCCTAAAAACCCTAAAAACCTTAAAAAACCTCAAAATCCATAAAAACCGTAAATATTCATTAAAATAATCCAAATCCTTAAAACCCAATAAACTCCAAACAAGAAAAACCCTAAAACCCTGAAAACCCCAAAGAAAACTATAAAAACCTAAAAACAATTAAAACCTCTAAAAATCTCTAAAAACATTAAAAAACCTAGAAACTCTATGAAAATGATAAAAACCTAATAAATGATAAAATCATTAAAAACCCTTAAAAAACCAAAAAACCAAAAAACCCCATAAAAATTATAAACCTTAAAAAATCATAAAACACTGTAACAAAACTATTAAATCAATAAAAATCTAAAAACCATCTAATCCCATAAAAAATGTGAAAAACTCTAAAAAACCATAAAACAACTAAAAACATAAAAACCAGTCAAATCCTAAAAAACCATTAAAACCACTAAAACTCTTAAAACCCTTAAAAACCCAGATAATCCCTAAAAACCTAAAAACCCATAAAAATACCAATAAATCCCTAAAAACCCCTCAAATGAAATAATCTAAAAACCCTAAAAACCCATAAGAAAATCCTAAAAACATAAAAAAAAATAAAAACCCCTAAAAACCCGAAAAATTTCTAGAACCCTAAAAACCCTTAAAAATCCTGAAAATCCTAAGAAACCAAAAAAATCCTAAAAGGGCCCAAAAATCCCAAAATGTAGAAAACCCTAAACACTATGAAAAACCCTAACAGAACCTTAGAAATCTAAAAACACTTAAAACCCCCAAAACCTAAAAATTCTAAAAACCATAAAATAACCTAAACACCCTAAACACCCCTAAAAACCATAAAAACTGCCAAAAACCTTAAAATCCCCTAAAACCCCATAAAAACCCTAAAAACAACAGAAAACCCGTAAAACTCCAAAAATTTAAAAAACTATAAAAAACCATAAAAACCCTAAACAAATCAAACTAAACCATAAAATCTCAAAAAAAACTCCAAAAAACCCTAAAAACCAAAAAACTACTCTCAAAATCACCAAAACCCTAAAAATAATAAAAATACTAAAAAATCCCTAAAAATCACTAAAAACCCAAATACCCCTAAAACCCTGAAAACCCCTAATAAAACCTTAAAAACCAAAGAACGCTCAAAAAACTAAAAAATATAAAAAACTGAGAAACCCTTAAAACCCTAAAAATTATAATACCATAAAACCCCAAAATCCTTAAAAATCACTAAAAACCAATTAAAACCCAAAAACCACTAAAAAATCTAAAAACTATTTAAACCCAAAAAATTGGTAAATTTTTTTAAAAAAAACTTTAAGACCCCTAAAAACTCAAAATAAGACCAAAACCCCAAAACCCATTAAAACCCTAAAAACCCTCAAAATACCTTGAACCATAAAAACCATAAAAAATACCTAAAAGTCCTTAAAAATGAAAAAACCCAAATAAACCTGAAACACCAAAACAAAATCATAAAAGATTGAAAAATATTAAAATCCCTAAACACCTCCAAATGATAAAAACCCTAAAATACCGTAAAACCTCTCAAAATCTATAAAACACTATATTTAAAAAAACATAAAATTCCATAAAAATTCTTAAAATGTAAAAAACCACCAAAAACCCAGAGAAAGCCTAAGAAAACCTTAAAAACCTAAAAATAATTAAATCCCCTAAAAACAATTAAATCCCCTAAATACCTAAAAAGTTATAATACCCTAAAAACAATAAAATTCTTTAAACCCCACAATAAACATGAAAACCCCTTAAAACATAAAAATAATAAAACCCCATAAACCCCTTAATAACACTAAAAATCCATAAAACCATTCAAACCCCTAAAAATGTTTAAAAACTATAAAAACATAAAAACCCTAAAAAAACACAGAAAACCAAAAAACCAAAAAAACATAAGACCCTTAGAACCCATAAAATACCTAAAACCCCAAAAAACCAAAAAAGTAAAAAAACCCCTAAAAATCCCAAAAAACATAAAACCTCTATGAAAACATAAAAACCTAAAAATGATTAAAACCACTAGAAAACCTAAAAAACTAAAAACCTAAAAACCAAAAAACCCAAAACCCTAAAAATCCCTAAAAAAATACCTAAAGACCCTAAAAACAATAAATAATATAAAAAACTCTAAATACATAAAAGACACTAAAAATCCTGAAAACCCCTATAGAAATCTTAGAAACATAAAAAATAAAAAAAAACTAAAAACTAAAAAATGATAAAAATCCTAAAAACCCTAAAAATACCCTAAAACCCCAAAAACTCCATAAAAACCAGAAAACCCCAAAAAGGATAAAAAAAATCATAAAACCGATAAATCCCCACTAAAAACTCTAAACCCCCTTTAAACCCATAGAATTGTTAAAAAAATCTAAAAACCATTAAAAACCTACAAACTCCATAAAATCCCAAAACCCCCCAAAGCTATAAAAACCTGAAACCCTAAAAACCCTAAAATAAATAAAAATCCATAAAAACTATACAAAAAACTTAAAAATCCAAAAAACATTAAGAATACCAAAAAAATTCAAAAACACTATAACCCGAAAATACCCTAATAAAACATATAGAACCCAAACAAAACTTAAAACACCTAATAACATAAAAACACAAAAAACCCCTAAACACCCTAAAACCCAAGAAAATCCCCTAAAACCCTAAGAACTATAAAAAACCTAAAAAATCACAAAAAATGTAAAACCCCTAAAACCCTTGAATACCCCCTAGAAAATCATTAAAACCTAAAAAAATTACAACCCCTAAAAACCTAAAAATTTCCAAAAAGGCTAAAACCCCAAGAACCCCTAAATGACCCTAAAAAATTCATGAAAATAATAAAAACCCCCTAAAAACAGAAAAACTCTAAAAAATCATAAAATCCATAAAAACAATAAAAACTCAAAAACCCCGTTGAACTGCAAAAAATTCAAAAAAAACTATAAAATTTTGAAAGCCTTAAAAAAACTCAAAAGACTCCTAAAACCCATGAAAACCCCAAAAAACCATAAAACACCTAAAAACATAAAAAGCCTCAAAACCACTAAAAAACTAACAAATAATAAGAATCCTAAAAATCCATAAAACCCCTAGAAAAATAAAAAACCTCTAAAACATTGAAAATACTTGAGAAAGCATTAAAAACCTAAAAACACCTAAAAGACCTAAAATGCTCTAAAAACCCTAATAACCCTAAAAATACATAAAATCCATCAAATAACTAAATAACCTTAAAATAAAAAAATCCTGAAAATAATTAAAAATCTATGTAAATATAAAACCCTTAGACACTTGAAAACCTATGAAAACATTAAAAACCAAAAATCCTAAAAATGATAAGATCCTTAAAATCAATTAAAAGACACTAAAACAATAAAACCCCCAAAACCCTAAAACCCCAAAAAACTAAAAAAACCCGAAAGAACCATAGAATTCAAAAAAATCATACAACCCTAAAAACCTGAAAATCCAAAAAACCTCTATAAATCATAAAAAATTCTTAAAAACTCCTAAAATTTCTAAAAATTTAAAAAACCCCGAAAAACCTAAAAAATCCTAAGAAAAACTTAAAAAACTAAAAACATTTAAATCCCATACAAGGCCTTAAAAACTTTAAATACATAAAATACATAAAAACCATAAAATCTAAAAAAACTTTTAAACCACTAAAATAGCTAAAAATAATAAAAAACCACAAAAACTATTAAAACCCTTTAAACCCCTAAAAATGATAAAACACTCTAAAAAACATAAAAACCCTATAACACTAAAAAAATTATAAAACATAAATAATCAATAAAATCTGTAAAAATTTAAGAAAACAAAAAAACCATGAAAACCTCAAAGAAAAGATTAAAATCCTAAAAACACTGAAAACACATAGAAAACCTAAAAATGATGAAGACTCTAAAAAACAATAAGAACCCTAAAATCCATAAAACAGTAAAAAATCATAAAAACAATAAACTACTAAAACTACTAAAAAATAGAAATAATTTAATTCCCTAAAAACATTAAAAACTCTAAAAACAATAAAAACACAAAAAAACTCAAAAAAATATTAAAAACCCAAAACTATAACGAAAACCCTGAAACCCCTAAAACCCCCATAATTTCTACAATTCCTAATTAACCATTAAAATAAAAAAAATCCCTAAAAACATTAAAATTTAAATAAACCCTAAAAACCAAGAAATCCCCTAAGAAAACGATAAAAAACATAAAACACTTAAAACCCTTAAAAACTCTAAAAACCCTAAACCCTTAAAAATGATTAAAAAACCTAAATTCCGTCAAAATACCTAAAAATACAAAAAACCTTAAATATCATAAAAAATACCTAAAAATCAAAAAACGAACATAAAACCCCTGAAAACCCCTAAAAATTCCTTAAAAACAAAAAAGACACTTAAAAATATTAAAACCATAAAAATTATAAAGCCTATAAAACCCATAAAAGTCCTTAAAACCCTAAAAGTCCCTATGAACCATCAAAACCCCTAAAACCCTTAAAAACATAAAATCCCTAAAAACCACTAAAAAATTATAAAATCTATTTCACCCCTAAAACATTAAAAATATTGAAAAAACTTAACAACCCTAAAAAACCCAAAAAAATCCCAAAAACCCAAAAAAACTAATAAACCCCAATAACCCATAAAAATCCCTAAAAACCATAAAAGTACTAAAAATATCTATAATCCCTAAAGATGTAAAAAAATATTAAAACCCCTAAAAAACTCTAACAAAATCTTAAAAACCAAAAAACATTTAAAATCCCTAAAAAACCTAAAAGGAATTAAAACCCCTAAAAACAATAAAACCCTCAAAAACTGTAAAAACCATAAAACCCCTAAAAACATTAAATACCCCTAAAACCCATAAATATCTAAAAAACCCTCTAAAAATTATAAAACCCTTTAAATCCCAAAAAACTCCAAAAAAAATTAAAAACTATAAAAAACTCAAAAAAAAAAACACAAGTACCAATAAAAACCCTAGAAACACAAAAAACCATAAAATCCCAAATAAAAATCTAAAACCTCATAAAATTACTAAAAAGGTTCTAAATCTCCCAAAAAACATAAAAAAATCTTATAAACATGAAAAAATATAATAAAAGCATAAAAATAGAAAACAATTAAAACCCATATAAACAAAAAAATGATAAAAATCCCTAAATACCCTAAATATCCTAAAATCCCCTAAAATCCTTGAAAATCCCTAAAATCCTAAAAACACTAGAAAATAATATTAATAAAAATCTCTAAATTTTTTTAAAAATGCAGGATACAAAACAATCCCTGAAAACCCTAAGAAAATATTACTACATAAGAACCCTTAAAACCCCTAAGAAACCCAAAAAGAAAAAAAATGAAAAAAAAACACTAAAAACCCTAAAAACCATAAAATCCCTAAAAACAGTAAAAAACCCTAAAACCCCTAAAAACCTTAAAAAACCCTAAACCCCATAAAACCCCATAAAACCACTAAATACATTAAAACCCTTTAAAGAATAAAAACATTAAAAAACTAAAAAATACTTATTTAACTAAAAAACACAAAAAAATCAAAACTCTTAAGAAAACTATAAAACCTATAAAAAAATAAAAATAAAAAAACCACTAAAAACATAAAAAGCATAAAACCACTAAAAATACAAAAAATGTAAAAACCCTTAAACCCCTAATATGCCCTATGAAAACCTCAAAAACTTAAATTCATTTAAAATTATTAAAATCCTAAAAAAGAAAAAAATGCTAGAAGCCTTAAAACCCTAAAAACCCTAAAAACCCTTAATATCCATAAACAGAGATAAAAATATGAAAAACCCTCGAAACCCTAGAAAATTCCAAAAAACCATAATAACCTTAATATCTCAAAGAAAAACTTAAAACTAAAAACAAGAAAAACCTTTAAAAACCTAAAAATGCTAAATACCCTAAAGAATCCTAAAACTCCTAAAACCCTAAATACCATAAAAACCCTAAAACCTTAAAAAACATAAAAATCCATAAAAACCCTAAAACCCCATTAATACTCTAAAAACCCATTAAAACCTAATATAAAAAAATACTCTACAAAAATATTTCCCCTAAAAACTCAAAAATCCCCTAAAACCATAGAAAACCAAAATTACCCTAAAACCCTCAAAATCCCTAAAAACTGCATAACAATAAAAAAAATATAAAAAATACATAAAATTTCAAAAAATTTAAAAACCCTTAAAAAAGGAACCTAAAACACATAAAGACCCTAAAAATCTCAAAAATGATTGAAAACCTAAAAACCCACAAAACCCCAAAAAAGCCTGAAAACCTTTAAAATCCCTAAAATCGTAAAAACCCCTAAAAACCTTGAAAATCACTAAGAAAACCTTAAAACCTAACAAACATAAAACCCCTTAAAACCCTAAAAATGATAAAAAAACCTAACGGACCCTAAAAACCTCGAAAACCATAAAACTCTAAAAACAGTAAAACTAATAAAACCGATAAAAACACTAAAAACCCAATCAATCCTCTAAAAATCCATAAAAACCCAAAAACCCACTAAAAACTCTTAAAACCACTTAAACTCCTAAAAATGTTAAAAATCTAAAAAAACTTTAAAACCCTAAAATACCCAAAAAAACCAAAAACCCCTAAACCCCTAAAAATCCCATAAACCCTTAAAACCCATAAAAACCATAAAAAACACTAAAAACTCTAAAACCCATTAAACACCTAAAAATGTTAATAAAATTATAAAAACTATTAAACCCTAAAAAACAAAAAACCCCCTAATAACCCAGCAATCAATAATACTCTGAAAACCTAACCAACCCTAAACACCTCAAATCACTAAAAACATTAAAAAACTATAAAAATCATAAAGTAATCCCTAAAATCTCTAAAAACATAAAAAAATAATAAAACCCTAAAACCCCTTTGAAATCCTTGAAAACCTAAAATACACTTCAAACCCCTAAAAACGAAATGAACTTCAAACAATGAAGACCCTAAAAACCCTAAAACTCTCAAAAAACCTAAAAACCATAAATACCATAAAAAACCTAAAAATTCAGTAAAAATTCCTAAAAACATAAAATACACTAAAACCCTAAACCCCCCAAAATAAAAAATAAAAAACATAAAAAACATACAACTACTAAACAATAAAAAACTCTAAAACCCCTAAAAAATAATAATATCATAAAAATCCCAAAAATACCTAAAACCTATAAGAACCACTAAAAACCTTTAAACCCCTAAAACCTAAAATCTGAACCCTAAAACAAAAAATAAATATTTCCTATACCTTAATTTCGAAATCATAAACGCTAAACCTTAAAACCTAAACCCTATATTAAAATCATAAACCTAATCCTAGAATTCACTAATACCCTAGACCCCCAAAAAGAAAAAATAAAAAACATAAAAAACATACAACCACTAAACACTAAAAAACTCTAAAACCCCTAAAAATATAATAATATCATAAAAATCCCAAAAATACCTAAAACCTATAAGAACCCCTAAAAACCTTTAAAACCCTAAAAACCACTAAAAAAATTCTAAAAACTATTTAAATCCCTAAAAAAGATAAAAAAAATATAAAATAACATAAAAACCAGAAATAAACCCCGAAAAACCCAAAAAAAACATAAAAAACATAAAACCCCTAAAAATTCCTTAAACCCATAAAAATCCATAAAATCATTAAAACCCATAAAAAACTTAATGACCCCTAAAAATCCCTAATAATGTAAAAACCAGAAAAATTATTGAAAACCCTTATGAGAAACATAAAAACATAAAGAAAACATAAACCCCCCCCCCAAAACATAAAAAATGCAAAACCCCTAAAAGATCTTAAAACCCCTAAACCCCAAAAAAACACTTAAAAACCGTAAAAACCCCTAAAATCCCTAAAAGCCACTAAAAACTCTAAAAACTCTTTAAACCTCTGAAACATTAAAATCACTAAAAAAATATAAAACACTAAAAAATAAAGAAAACACTGAAAATCCTAAAAAATCAATATATCCCTAAAAACAAAAAAACACTAAAAACACTAAAAATCTTAAAATATCAAAAAACCCATTAAAATATAAAAAACGAAAAAAATCATAAAACCTTGAAAATTCATTAGAAAAAATTCAAAAAAAATAAAACATATAAATCTCCTTAAAGACTAAAAAATTAAAAAACCTTAAATACCCATAAATCCCCTCAAACACCATAAAAACATCAAAATTCATAAAACTCTAAAAATCTAAAAAAAACCTTAATAATCCATAACAAACCCTTAAAAACCTAAAATAACTAAAAACCACTTAAAAACCCAAAAAAATCTAAACCCCTAAAAACACTAAAAAATATAATTAACCATAAAAACAAAATAAAACCAAAAAAACCTATACAAACCTAAAAATCCATTAAAAAATGTAAAAACCCTAAAAAACTAAAACAACCCTAAAAACAAAAAAAACCATAAAAATTATAAAAAAATAGAAAAACCCTAAAAAAGTATTATAAAATCCCTAAAAATATTTAAAAACACAAAAAACCTAAAACCCAAAAAAATCCTAAAAAACAATAAAATCATAAAAAAACTAAAACCCCTTAAAAAACATAAAATGCTAAGACCTTAAAAAACCCAAAACCTGTAGAAAAATATAAAAACCCTCAAAATCCATAGAGACCATTAAAAATACCTAAAAACACAAAAAAAACCTAAAACCCTTAAAAACATAAGATAATAATATGAACTAAAAACACTTTAAACCCTAAAATCAAAAAACACTAAAAACCATAAAAACTCTAAAAAGACAAAAATAACATAAAAAATACTAAAACCACACAAAAATCCTTAAGCCTTAATAAAACCAAATTCCTATAAAATCCCTGAAAACCCACCAGAAAATCTAAAAAAACATAAAAAATCTTAAAAAAATAAAACCCCAAAACTATTAAAAATCACTAAACACCCTAAAAACTAAAAAAATAATAAAAATCCCTAAAAAACCATTAATACATAAAAAACCCAGAAAGCCACTAATAAAACATTAAAAATGATAAAAACATAAAATAAATAAAAATATTAAAATTATAAAAACCCTAAAACCCCATATAAACCAAAACAACTTCTAAAAACTGAAAAAAACCCTAAAAATCCATAAAACCATTAAAACCACACTAAAAATGTTTAAACCTCTATAAACCCCTAAAAACATTAATAACTATACAAGATCATAAAACCATAAAAAATCAAAATAAACCTAAAACCCTACAAAAACAGAAATCCCACAAAAACCCCAAAACCTATAAAAATCATCAAAATTCCTAAAAACCATAAAAATTATAGAAACCATAAAAATAATAAAATTCCCTCAAAATATAAAAAAAACCTAAATACCCTGAAAAAAATAAAACTATAAAAATCCTAAAAACCTATAAATCCCTTAAAAATTATAAATTCCAAAAAAACCTTAAAACCCCTCAAAATCTGTAAAACCCCAAAAAACTATAAAAATCCTAAAAAATACCTAAAAATATCTAAATATTTAAAAAACACTAAAAACATTGAAAAATATAAATAAAACCACAAAATCCTAAAAAACAATAAACCCCCAAAACCCTAAAATTCGCTAAAACACCTAAAACTATAAAATTTATTAAAAACCCTAAAACCCCTAAAAACCATTAAAACCCCTAAAAAAAATAAAAACCCTAAAATCACTAGACACTCTAAAGACCCTTTAAACCCGTAAAAACATTTAAAAAGATAGTAAAAAAATCATAGAATCCTAATAAACATAAAAAAAACCTAAAACCATAAAAAACTAAAAACTCATAACACCCCTCAAAATCTTAAAAACTCTAAAAACCATAATAGCCCTTAAAATACACTAAATTTTTAAAAATAATCAAAAACCTAAAATTCACGAAGAACACTAAGAAAATATTAAAATCCAAAAAACACTAAGAACCCCTAAAAACCTAAAATTGATAAAAAAAACCTAAAAACCCTAAAACCAAAAAAATAGTAAAAACCCACAAAATCCCTAAAAACCCAAAAAAATAAAAAATTCTTCAAAATCAATAAGAACCCACTAAATGTATGAATCCTAAATAATAATAAAAACACATAAAAACATTAAATCCCTAAAAAATAATTAAACATTTAAACCCCTTTGAAACCTTATAAACAGTCAAAGTCTCTAAAAACCATTAAAACACAAAACCACAAAAAACTCTAAAAAACACTAAAAAACACTAAAAACGGCTTAAAATCCTCAGAATCCATAAAAAACCAAAAAAATCCATAAAAATTTCAAAACAATTAAAACCCCTGAAAACCCCTATTAAAACATTAAAAATGTAAAAACACTTAAAACCCTAAAACCCTAAAAATTCCAAAAACCATGAAAATATTAAAAAGATCTGAAAAACCGCTAAAATCCAAAGATACTCTCAAAACCTAAAAATTACATTAAATCCATAAAACCGAAAAAATTATAAAGAACCATCAAACCCCAAAACAATTAAAATACATTTCAAAACCATAAAACCCATAAAAACCCAAAAAACTGTCAAAATCTATAAAAACAAAAAATCCTTAAAAACCCTAAAAATGTGTAAAAATGAAAAAATACCCTAACACCCCTAACGAAACTTAAGAAAACCTTAATAACCTAAAATTACAAAAACAATTAAAAACATAAAAATTATAGGATCCATAAACAACCTAAAAACTTTTAAAAACCCTAAAAGTCCCTAAAATCATAAAAAACCAATATAAATCCTAAAAAAACAGAAAAATACCAAAGAACATGAAAAAAATCTAAAACCAGGAAAACCCCAAAGAAAACCATAAAAATCAGAAAACCCTAAAACCCCTAAAAACCTAAACATGGTAAAAACCATATAAAGAAAAAAACATTGTAAAGCCCCTAAACCCCCATAAAAACCATAAAACCACTCAAAACCTTAAAATCCCCTAAAAAAACCACAAAAAACACTAAATATCTCTTAAAACCCTAAAAGTATAAAAATCATATAAATCCTTTAAAAACATAAAAAATAAAAAAAACTAAAAAAACAAAAAACACACAAAAACCCTAAATCCCTAAAAAACCATAAAACCCCTGAAAATAAATAAAACCCTAAAAACAAATATAAATCCAAAAAAAATCATTAAAATCCCACAAAAACATAAGAAACCCTAAAAAAATAGAAAAACACTAAAAACAGTGAAACTATAAAAACACATAAAACCCCTAAAAACCCAAAAAAACCCCCTAAAAACCCAAAGCTCCTAAAAAATATAAAACTCTTAAAAACTATAAAAACTCCTTAAAACCCCTAAAATACCCTAAAACCCTAAACCCCCTAAAAATCTTAAACACCCTTAAAAACCATAAAACCCTAATACCCATAAAAATGATAAAATCACTAAAAACTATAAAAACCCATTAAACTTCTAAAATTTTCAGAAACATTAAAAACATTTAAATCCTTAAAAACACATCAAAACCCAAAAAACAATAAAAATATTAAAACTCCAAATTAAAAATAATACCTCAAAATCCCAAACTACCCTAAAAATCCATTTAAATATATAAAAATATTAAAAAATCTCTCAAATCCAAGAAAAATAATAAAAACCTAAAGTCCCTAAAAATCCCTAAGATACCATTAAAAACCTAAAAAAACATAAAACCCCTAAAAACTACAAAATAAAAATAAAACCATAAAAACACTAAAACCCTGAAAAACTTTAAAACTCCTCAAAAACCCTAAAGCCCCTAAAAACCAATAAAATTCCTAAAAATCCCTAAAATCCCTAAAAAGGTAAAAATCCATAAAAAAACATAAAAAAATAAGAAACCTTAAATGTGCAAAAACACATCAAACCATAAAAATGCATGTAAACACTAAAAACCCTAAAATGACCCTAAAACCACTAAAAACACTTAAAACCCATAGAAACCCTAAGAAACATTAAAATATTTGAAAACCCATAAAACCCAAAAGAAACCACTAAAAAATCTAAAAACCCATTAAACCCTTAGAAAAATTTAAAAAATCTAAAAAACTTTAAAACTCTAAAAATAAAAAGAAAAACGTAGAATCTTTAAAAACCATAAAAACCATAAAAATAGTAAAAAAACATTTAAACCCCTAAAAACCAAAAAAAACTATAAAAACACTAAAAACCAAAAAGACATCATAAAAAGGTCCTAAAATCTCTAAAATCCCATAAAAGGCTGAAAACCAATAGGAATAGATTAGAAACATAAAATCACATAAAACCCATAAAATCCTTAAAACCACTAAAATCCTAAAAAAACCCCCCAAACCCAAAAAAACCTCAAAATCACTTAAAAATAAAAGACAATAAAAATCCATAAAAATCCATAAAAACATAAATATAATCCCCTAAGAACTTGGAAAATTCATAAAGAAATATTAAAATCATAAAAACACATAAAACCACAAATAAAACTAAAAACTATTAAAAACCCATATGAAATTAAAAAGACCCTAAAACCATGAAAAGCCTTAAAATCATAAAAAACCCATAAAACATTAAAAACCCTAAAACCCATAAAACCCTAACACCCACTATAAAATTTAAAAACCCTTTAAATCTATACAGATGTTAAAAACTCCAAAAAACCTTAAACCCCTAAAATCTTAAAAACCACTAAAACCCAAAAAAATACCTTAAAAATCATAAAAACCCATCAAAATCCCAAACACCCATAAAAACCGTAAAAATCACAACTTGGTCTTAAAACTACCTAAAAACATAAAAAATAATAAAAAAACAACAAAACCCTAATAAAACCATAAAACCCAAAAAAACTAAAAACACCTATAAAACTAAAAATTCTACAAAACCCCAAACCCATATAAATCCCTAAAAACACTAAAATCCATAAAAATCATAAAATCCATTAAATCCTTAATAATGTAAAAAACCCTGAACACCCCTAAGAAACCCTAAAAACTGAAAATAAAACACTTATAAACCCTAAAAAATAAAATTTTATAAAACCCATTAAAACCCTAAAAGGCCCTAAAAAACCTAAAACCGTTAAAACCCCTAAAATCTTGAAGAACCCCTAAAATAAAAAACCATTAAAATATCTAAAAACTATTTAAACCCATAAAAGATTAAAACAATCTAAAAAATGCTAAAAACCCTTCAAATACAAAAAACCTAAAACCCCCAAAAAACCAACAAGTCCTAAAATCTCTAAAACCCTATACATACCTAAAAATAAAAAAATCAAAATATTAATAAAAATCCCTAAAAACATAAAAATACCTGAAATCCTAAAAACCCCTAAGTAAAACATAAAAACCTAAAAATAATTACAACAACTAAAAAACTGAAAAAACACTAACAACCTTAAAATCCCAAACACCCCTAAAAACCCCTCAAAATCTCTAGAACCCATAAGAAATATCAAAATCCTAATAAATACCTAAAAATCACTATAGATATAAAAAATCATAAAATCTTGAAAACCCTAATAAAACACTAAAAATTAAAAAACACTTAGATCCCCTAAAAACCTAAAAATGTTAAACCTCTAAAACCCCTAAAAAGACCATAAAACTCTAAGATCCCCTAAAAATCATAAAAACATCTAAAAATGTTAAAAACAATAAACAACCAATAAAAACGGGAAAATCACTAAAAATATAAAACCCCATTAATCCCCTTAAAATTTTAAGAAACTATAAAAACCTTAAAAATCATTAAAACCTCAAAAACCTGTAATAACAAAAAAGTCCAAAAAAACCTTAAACACCTTAAAACCCCCCCAAAATCCAAAAACAGTCCCTAATAATCCATAACAAAATAAAAGACCCTAAAAACCAAAAAAAAAAACTATAATAAAACAATAGAAACATAAATACACCTAAAACCCCTAAAACATAAAAACAAAAAAACCTTTAAACCCTAAAATCCCAAAAAAATATAAAAACCCTCAAAATAACTAAACACCCTAAAAACCGTAAAAACCCTTAAAAATCCCAAAAAAATGTAAAAAACACTAAATCCCCTAAAAACCCCTAGAAAAACCTTAAAAACCTAAAAACATTTAAAATCCCCAAAAATACCTACAACTCTTAAAAATACCATAAAACCTGTAAAAACAATAAAACTCCTAAAAAGCATAAAATACCCTCAAATCCAATACAAACTATACCAAAACCACTAAAACTGTATAAAATATTTAATCGCATAAAAAATTTAAAAACTATATAAACAATTAAAAATAATAAAAACTCAAAAAAACAGCTAAATCCCAAATAAAAGATAAAAATACAAAGAACACTAAAAACCATAAAACCCCTAAAAATCACTAAATACCCTAAAAACATGAACAACTTTTTGAAAAACATGAAAATATAAAAATAATTTCACAAAAAACAAAAAAAAAGTCTAAAATCCCTATAAATCCTAAAAACCCCCAAAACCCCAAAACCCATAAAAACATAAAACCCCTTAATACCCTGAAACACCCCCTAAAATCCCATAAAAATCACTAAAAACTATGAAGAAACATTAAACACCAAATTCATTAAAAACTATAAAATCCTTAAACACCTAAAAAAAGATAAAAACCAAAATAACAAAAAATAGAAAAAAAAACTAAAAAACCCTAAAACCCACAAAATCCCTAAAACCCTAAAAACCATAAAATAAAAAAATGCTTAAAAACCATAAAAACGTAAAAAAACCCTAAAAAAAATTCATCCCCAATTAAAAACTTAAAAACCAAAAACCAAAAACACATAAAACCCCTATAAATCAGAAAAACCACTAAAATCATCAAAATCCCTAAAAACCTAAAAAACCATAAAATTCATAATAATTCCCAAAATATTTGAAAAAATGTAAGAAAATAAAAAAAACACTGAAACACCCAAAAAATACTTTAAAACCTCTAAAAATGTAAAACCCATAAAAACTAAAAACACCAAAACACCTAAAACACCTAAAACCTTAAATACATTTAAAACCATAAAAACCACTAAAATACATAAACACCACAAAATCCATTAAAAACTAGAAAAACTCTAAAAACTCCAAAAAACCTTTATGTAACTGAAAATGGTAAAAAAATATAAAATACCATAAACACCCTAAAACCAAAACAAAATAATCAAAATATAAAAAAACACTACAAATAACAAATATAAAATTAATCCCAAAAAATAAATTAAATTTAAAAAATCCTAAAAACTATAAAAAACCATAATAAAAACATAAATAACAAAAAAACACAAAACCCATAAAAACCTATCAAACGTTAAATGCCCTAAAAACACTAAAAACCATAAAAACATCTAAAATCCTTATAAAATCCTATAAAAACCTCTAAAATCCTTATAAAAACCCTAAAAACCCCCCAAACCACAAAAAAGTAGAAACACCCTTTAAACACCTTGTAATTTGAAAAAATATGAAAACCATCAAACCCCTTCAAAAATCATGAAAACATTAAGAACCCACAAAAAAATAAAAAACCAAAAAAAACTAAAATCCTCAAAAAACTCTAAAAATCCCTAAAAACCTTAAAATCCCCAAAACATTCTATACAATTCATAAAAGACCTAAAAATGAAACAAAACTTGAAACACTAAAAACCCAAAGAAAAAATTAAAAACAAAAAACTCATAAAACCCTTTAAAACATAAAAACAAAAAACCCAAAAAACCCCTCAAAACACTAAAACCATGAAAATCCAAAATATATTCAAAAATACCAAAAAGAGCTAATAAACCTTGAAAATCCTAAAAATCCAAAAAAATCCCCCTAAAAAAGTAAACATCCCTTTAAACCCTAAAACCCGTAAGAAAACCTTAAAAACCTAAAAACACTTTTAAACCCCTAAAAAATAGAAAACTCTAAAAACCCTAGAATTCTAAAATCCATACAACCCCTAAAAACCATAAAACCTCTAATACCCTATAAAAAACCCAAAACCAACAAAAACACTAGAATCCATTTAAACCCCTAAAAATATTAAAAGCTCTAAAAATTCTTAAAAACCAAAAAAACCCAAAAAACCACAACAAATCATAAAAACTAAACCAATAAAACCTATTAAATTCCCTAAAAACCATAAAAATCAAAAAAATACAAAAAATTCCTAAAAACATTAAAAAACATTAAAAACCATGAAACCTCTAAAGACAAATTTAATAAACCCAAACCACTTAAAAATCCCTAAAACCCCTAAAAACAGTAAAACCCATAAAACCTTTAAAAACACTCAAAATTCTTAAAAATGCCCAAAACACTAAAAAACCTTAAAAAACCTTAGAAAACCATTGGAACCTAAAAATACTTAACACCACTTAAAAACAAATTTTTTTTTATAAAAACCCAAGAACCACAAAAAAATTCTGAAAACACTAAAAACACTCAAAATCCCAAAAACCCAAAAACTGATAAAAATTCTATATAATCAATAAAAATCCCACGAAACCAGAAAACTCCCAAAACCCCTGAAAACCTCTATGAAACCCCTATAAACCTAAAACCACTTAAAATAGCTCAAATCCTAAATAGTGGTAAAGACTCTAAAACACATCTAACTCATAAAATCCGCTAAATCATTAAAAACCCTAAACCACTAAAAAATAGGAAAACCCTTTAAACCCCTAAAATGTTAAAAAACTCTAAAAACCATAATACCATTAAAAATCCAAAACCCCAAAAACCCTTAAAAATTAAAAAAAAATCCCTAAAAACCCAATATAATCCTAAAACCCTCAAATTCATAAAAACTCTAAAAACTATAAAAATCCTAAAATACATTAAAAATCCCTAAAACATAAAAAACCCTAAAACCACAGAAAACCCAATGATTTTTTTTAAAAAAAACACATAAACCACCTAAAATCTATAAAAACCCTAAAACCCTAAAAACCCTAAAAAACACTAAAACACCAAAAAAATCCCTACGGACCCTAAGAAATAAAAAAAAAATTAAAATTCCATAAATATTTTTTATAATGTAAAAACTCTTAAAAAAATAAATACCCCAAATAAAACCCTTGAAACCTAAAAAAATCATACACCCTAGAAAAAATGGATAAAACCCTAACATACCCTAAAATTCTAAAAGCCCCTAAAAACCAGAAAAACCCCTAAAACATTAAAAAAATTAAAAATTCCTTAAAATCCACAAAAAACTATAAAAACCCTTTAAACCCCTAGAAATGTGAGAAACTCTAAAGAACCATAAGAACCATAAATAAAATAAAAAACCCTAAACCCCCCGGAACCCCTAAAAAAATTAAAAACCCTTAAAGTCCCTAAAAACATTGAAACCCCTCAAAACCCCTAAAAACCCTGATAAATGATAATAAAACAGTAAAGCCTAAGAACACATAAAACCCCTAAAACCTAAAAAATTATAAAAACCCTCATATCCCCAAAACACCTAAAAATTAAAAATTCCTTAAAAGTATAAAAAACACTAAAACCCTAAAAACACTTAATAAATCATTTAAATCCTAAAAACACTTAAAACGACTAAAAACCTATAATTGTTAAATCCCCTAAAAACCCAAATAAGACCCAAAGAGCCCAAACAACCCCTAGAAACCATAAAACCCCCAAAAAACCATAAAAACCATAAAAACCTAAAACCCCAAAAAACAAATAAAAACTCTAAAAAGCATTTACAACCCTAAAAAAATTAAAAGACTCTAAATAAGGTATAACATTTAAAAATAAAAAAAACCATTAATACCATAAAAACCCTAAAACCCCAAGAAACCATCAATATAAATAATTACTATTAAAGAATAAAAAACGTATAAATCCTTTAAAATACCTAAAAACAGAAAAAACCATAAAGTACTATAAAACCTAATAAAACCATTAAAAAACCCAAAACACATTAAACCCTCAAAAAATAACAAATTTTTAAAAATTCTAAACACCCTAAAACCCTAAACAAACACAAAATGTCCAAAATCCATATAACCATACATTACATAGAACCTCTAAAAATCCCTAAAAATGAGAAAACACAAAAAATTATAAATTCATAAGAAAACCTTAAAATACATGAAAACACCTAAAAACCTAAAAATATTAAAAACCCTAACAAACCTAAATACCCTAAAACTGTAAAATCCCTAAAAATCATAAAAACCCATAAAAAACCCTAAAATGACTAAAAATCCATAAAATGTAAGAAGACCCTAGACCCCAAAAAACCATAATAAATCAATAAAAGGATAAAAAAAATTTAAAACCACTAAAAAACTAAAAATGCTAAAAACCATAAAAACACAAAAACCATAAAAACTCTAAAAACAATGAAAATCCCTCAAACCCCAAAATACTATTAAATCTATAAAATCACTGAAAATCCTTAAATTATAAAAACCCCCAAACCCCTATGAAAATATTAAAAACTAAATACTATTAAAACCCCTAAAAACAAAAAAAAAGATAAAAACCCTAAAAACCATAAAAAAATAAAACCCTAAAAAACCCAAATACTCCAAAACCAAACAAAAATAGTAAAAACCTCTTAAACCCCTAAAATAACAACAAAGTATAAAAATCATTATATCCACTAAAAAACTCAAAAAACCCCTAAAACCCCAAAAAATGAATAAAAATCCTAAAAAACCTAAAACACTAAGCCCCCTAAAAAAACCTTAAAACCCAAGAATCCATAAAAATCCTAAAAAACATTTAAAAATAATTAAAAATAAAACACCCCCTGAAAACCAATAAGAAAACGTTAAAAAACTAAAAAAAACTTGAAACACCTAAACATCCAAAAATATTAAAACCCCTAAAAACCGTAAAGACACTAAAAACATAAAACTCCTAAAAATCATAAAACCCTAAAAATAATTAAAACCCCCAAAACCAAATGAAAATATTGAAACAAATATAAACTCTAAAAACCCATTAAATCCTTAATATTTTGAAAATATAAAAACCTGAAAAACATTAAAAACTCAAAAAACAACCTAGAAACAGAAAAACCATAAAAACCTAAAAATCCCTAAAAATCCCTGAAATCCCTAAAACCCTAAAAATAATAAGAATACATACAAAACCCCTAAAAGTATATGAAATTTTAAAAAACCATAAAAACAGAAAACCCCTAATAAAACCGTTAAAAAATAAAAAAAAACATAGAACCATAAAAGCTAAAAAGAAAGAAACCCTAAAACCCGTAATTTTTTTAGAAAATTCCTACAAATCCTTAAAAATATAAAAAAATTAAAACCCTAAAAACCTAATAAAACCTTTAAACCTAAAATAATTAAAACCACTAAAAAGCTAAAAAATGAAAAAAACCCTAAAAACAAAAAATGTCCATAAAAAATAAACCCCCTAAAAACCATAAAACACCTAAAAACATAAAAACCCTATAACCTAAAAACAAATTGAAAACTCTAAAAAACGTTAAACTCTTAAAAATGTTAAAAATATAAAAATTATTAAAAACCAAAAATGACTCAAAGAAACCCTAAAATCTAAAAAACAAAAAAAACTAAAACCCACAAAATCCCTAAAACCATAAAAAACCATAGAAATCCTAAAAATTCCATAAAAATCCATCAAAACATATAAATCCCCAAAAAAACCTAAATACCAAAGAAAAACAAAAAAATTGAAAAACACTTAAAAACCCTAAAAAAATGAAAAAGATTAAAACACTAAAAAATCTTAAAATGGCCCTAAGCTGTAAAACGCCTAATAATAATAAAACGCACTAAAAATATCAAAATATACAAACCCATAAAAACCCTAAATGCAACTATAAACTCTAAAAACCCTTCAAACACTAAAAAAGTTAAAAAAACTCTAAAACAATAAAAATCAAAAAAAAAGAAAACATAAAAACCAAAGAACCAGAAAACTTTAAAGAACCCTTAAAATCCCTAAAAACATAAAATTACATAAAAATAATATAAAACCCTAAAAATACATAAAAATTAAAACACCTTAAAATCCCTAAGAAAATATTAAAATCCTTAAAACAATAAAAACACCAAAAAATCCTATGAATGTAATAAACACTAAAAAACAAAAAATCCCTAAAAACCATATCAATAAAAAAAATCCTTGTAAAACATAAAATCCCCTAATATTATTAAAAATTACCTACAAATCCCTAAAATTGTAAATATTATAAAAAACCTAGAAAAACATAATAAAACATTCAAAATCTAAACCATTTAAAACCCATAAAAACCTAAGAAACGTTTAAATTTTACAAAAACCCTAAAACCCCATAATAACCCTAAAAACCATAAAAAATACTAAAAACATTAGAAAACCCTGAAAACCCATAAAAATTTAAGAAAACCAAAAAACTCTAAAACCCCCTTTAATCCCCTAAAAACATTTACAAAATCATAAAATATTTAAAACCTAAAAATTAAAAAAACACTAAAAAAAATCCAATAAAAACCCTAACACCCTAAAAACCCTCAAAATCCATAAAAACCCTATTAACCGTGAAATAATAGAAAATCCATAGAAATCCCTAAAATTTATAAACCACTAAAACCATGTAAACCATTAAGAAAAATTTATAAATCTAAAAACGATTAAAACCCCTAAATAACTAAAAAAATGTTAAATACCCTAAAAACACTAAAAACAATAGAAACCACAAAATCCCTCAAAAACCAAAAACCATAAAAATTCTAAGAGAAGGCATTAAAATCCATAAAAATTTAAAAACCTATAAAACCCATAAAATCCATAAGAAAAAAAATACAAAACTAAAATTAATTAAAACCCCTAAAAAAACTAAAAACTTAAAAAAAACCATAAAACTGTTAAAATGACCATAAAACAACCTAAACCACTAAAAATACTTCAATCCCTTAAAACCCCTGAAAACCAATAAAACACTAAATAAATTAAACCCCTAAAAACTTTAAAAAAACTCTAAAAAATGTAAAATCCCAAAAAAAATTAAAAAATCCGAAAGACCAAAAAACAAAAAAATGCGAACACCCTAAAAACCCCTTAAAAAACTCAAAATCCATAAAAACCCAAAAACCTATAAAAAACCTAAATATTTCATAAATTCCCAAAAATTATAAAACCCTTAAAACCCTGAAATACCATAAGAAAACCTAAAACCCCAAAAAACATAAAATAGTTAAAACCTAAAAAAATGTTGATAACCCTAGAAATCCTACAACCCAAAAAAACAATAAAAATCCCTAAAAACCATAAAAATCCTAAAACACAAAAAAAATATAAAATCGTTAAAAATCTAGAAAAATCCAAAGAAAACATTTAAATAAAAAAACACTTAAAACCCATAAAAACCTAAAAAATGAAAAAACCCCTATAAACCTGTAAAAGACCCTAAACCCCCTAAAAACTCTAAAACCCATAAAATAATTAAAACCCCTTAAAAACTCTAAAAATAAATAAAAACCCAAAAAGATTATCAAAAGCACTAAAAACTCTGAAAAACCATTAAACACATAAAAACATTAAAAAATTCTATAAAACCTTAATACCCATAAAATCCTAAAGAAACCCTAAAATCCCAAAAAAACCACAAAAAAAACTAAAAACCTTCAAAATCCAAAACAAAACACTAAAAAACTTTAAAATATTTAAAAACACTAAATAAACCAAAGAATATAAAAAACTATGAAACCCCAAAAAATTATACGAAAAAATTGAAACCTTAAAAATACATAGAACACCTAAAGACCCAAAAAAAATCTAAAAACCTTTAAAATCCCCAAAAACCCAAAACCCATAAAAATAAATAAAATACCTAAAAATCCATAAAAATCGTAAAAACCATTAAAAAATTATCAAAAATATAAAGAAAAAATTAAATACTTAAAACCTCAATAAAAACATTAAAAACATAAAAAACATAAAAATAAATAAAAACCATTAAAACCCATTAAAACCTGAAAAACCATAAAAAACTAAAAACAATAAAAACACTTTAAAACCATAAATTTTTAAAAAAACATACAATAACTTAAAACCCTAAAAACTATAAAAATCCCAAAAACCCATAAAATAGAAAAAAAACCAAAAATCATAAAAACTCTAAAAACCCTTAAATCCTGAAAAATCCAAAAAACCATAAAAATATAAAAATCCCCATAAATCCCTAAAAATGTAAATCCCTAAAAAAAGTTAAAACCCATAAAAGAAATAAAAAAACCCCTAATTATATAAAAAATATAGAAACACAATAAAACCCTAAAACCCCTTAAAAATAATAAAAAAACCATAAGAACCCTTAATAACATAAAAACCCCATAAAACCCCAAAAAATCATAGGAACCAAAAAAAACTCTAAAAACACTTTAATCCCCTAAAAATATTAAAAACCCTAGAAAACCATTAAAACACTAAAAAACTCTAAAAACCTAAAAACAAAAAAAAATCTAAAATCCCTAAAACCCTAACCCCCCTTAAACCATAAAAACCCTTAAAAACCATAAAATCCTAAAAGAATACCCTAAAATCCTTAAAAACATAAGAAAACCTAATACACTAAAAAACATTATGAAACACTTAAACACATACAAATATTTAAAACCTCTAAAATGACTAAAAATGTAAAAAATACAAAAACCCTAAAAACCCCAAAAAACCCATAAAAATACCTAAGAACCCTAAAAATGACAAGAATCTTAAAAAATACAAAAAATTCCCTAGAAACATAAAAAAACCAAAAAAATCCCAAAAGAAAACCTTTAAAACCTAAAATCATAAAACTTCTAACAAATAAAAAAACACTAAAAACCCGAAAAAGCCGAAAAGCCCTAAAAAATCATAAAAAACCAAAAAACCCATACAAAATCTAAAAATTTTATAAAACCACTAAAATCCAAAAAAGACACAAAATACCACAAAAAATATAAAAATAATTTAAACCCCTAAAAATTTTAAAATACTATAAAAACCATAAAAACCCCTAAATAACATAAAAATCCCTAAAACCCAAAAAAGTACTACAAAAAACCCTAAAATCCAAAAAACCCCTAAAACCCCTCGTAATCTACAAAAAAACTGTTAAAACTATAAAAAATCATCAAAAATCCATAAAAATCCCTAAAAAACCCTAAACCCTTGAAAACCCCTAAGAATCCCTTAAAAACATAAAAACACTTAAAACCCCTAAAAACCTAAAAATGCTAAAAACCCCAAAATCACTTTAAAAACCTAAAAATGCTTAAACCTCCAAAATCCATAAAAACATAAAAAATAAATAAAAATCCTAAAAAATACATACAAATCCCATAAAACCTAAAAAAACACCCTGATAACCCCTAAAAAAACCTTAAAAACGTAAAAACACCTGAAACCTCTAAAAAACTAAAAAAACTAAAAATCCTAAAAACCATAAACCACCTAAAAATCACCAAGAACCATAAAAAATATAAAACCCCATAAAAAACTAAAAACACTCTAAAAACATTTCATGCCTCAAAATTCCTAAAAACACTAAAAACCCATAAAACCTAAAAAACACATAAACCCCCATAAAACCTAAAGATCCCTAAAAACATTCCAAACCCACAAAACCTGGAAGCACCCTAAGCAAACCATAAAAACCAAAAAACACATAAAACCCAAGAAATCCTAAAAACCCTATATCCCTAAAAACCCATAAAAACCCCAAAAATTAAAAAAAATCCTAAAAATACATAAAAACCATAAAACCCCAAACCCCCTATAAACCCAAAAACAAATAAAAACTATAAAACACTGTTAAACCCCAAAAAAACATTTAAAAACTATAACAACCCACAAAACACTAAAAATACCTAAAAATTCATAAAAAACTAAAGAACTAGAAAAATACAAATAAGTCAGTAAAATCCCTAAAACACCAAAACACCAAAAACCTGAAAGTACATAAGAAAACCATAAAAAAATAACAACACATAACACCTCTAAAAAACATTAAAATGCTAAGACCCCTAAAAACCCCACCAAAACCCTAAAAACCATGAAAATAATCTAAATCCAAAAAAACCGAAAAACCATAAAAGCCTAAAACGTCTTAAAATCCAAAAAAACATAAAACCCCCCCCCCCCAATAAAAAATGAAAACCCAACAGAAACGCATAAAAATATAAAAACACTTAAACCCCTTAAAAACATAAAAAAAAAAGAAACCCTGAAAACCTCTAAAATGACTGAAAATGCCTTAAAACCCCTAAAACCATAAAACCCATAAAAACATAAAACCCCTTAAAACATAAATCTCCTAAAAACCATAAAAATACTAAAAAACCACTAAAAATCCAAAATACCATTAAACCCCTAAAAATGTTTTAAAAATATATAAATTCATAAAACCCCTAAAAATGAAAAAAACCCTAAAATCCCTAAAAACCCTACAAACCATAAAAATCATAAAAAATAGCTAAAAATCCCTCAAAACATAAATCCCCCTAAAACCCTGAAAACCCCTATGAAAACTTCAAAAAAAATAAAAACACATAAAATATATAAAAACTTCAAAAATCCCAAAAAAACTATAAAAACCAAAAAAACCATAAAAAATACCTATAAATCCCAAAAAATGTAAAAAAACCCAAAATACACTACACACCCCTAAGAAAAACTTAAAACCTAAAGAAAATTAAAATCCCTAAAAATATAGAAAATTCTTAAAACCCTAGAAAACCAAAAAAATTCTATAAACTAAAAAACCAAAACAAAACCTAAAACCCATAAAAACCCCAAAATCCCATAAACCCCTAAAAAGAAAAAAACTCTAAAAACACTTTTAACCCCTCATATATTTAAACAACTCTATAAAGTCTTTAAAATGATAAAAACCCTAAAAACCCCTGAAATCCACAAAATCCCTAAAATAAAAAAAACATAAATACCCCCAAAAAACCCGGTGAAAATAAGAAAAATAATAAAAATACATAAAACTCTAAAAGTCCTATTAAATACCAAAACCCTAAAACCCTAAAATCCATAGAGAACCCTCAAAAATCCTGAAACCCCTAAAAGTTATAAAGATAATAAAAACCAGTAAAACACCTTAAAACTTAAAAAATCCTAAAAACCCTATGAAACCCTTAAAAACCCTAAAACCATTTAAAAACCCTAAAACCATAAAACCATTAAAAACATTTAAAATAATAAAACTCCATAAAACCACTAAAAGACCACAAAATAATTAAAACTCAATTAAACCCTTAAAAATGTCAAAAACAATAAACAACCTTAAAACCCCTAAAAACTCAAAAAACCTATAACCTCAAAAAATAAACAAACCCCCCAAAACCCTAAAAATCCTAAACCTATAAAAATCCTCTAAAATAGTAAAAACTATAAAGATCATAAAAAATACCTCAAATTCACTAAAAACATAAAAACTCTTCAGAACCCTGAAAATACCTATTAGAGCATTAAAGACTTAAAAACACCTAAAACCCTTAAAATTTCCAAAATTCCTAAAAAAACTTTTAAACGCTCACAAACATAAAAACCACAAAATCCTTAAGGGCCCTAAAAATAAATAAAAATGAAATAAAACAGAAATACTCTAAAAACCCTAAGAAAAAATTTAAAACCCAAAAATACTTAAAATGATAAAAAAAATTAAACAAATTTATAACACCTAAAACCCATAAAAGACCCTAAAAACTCCTCATAACCATAAACACCAAAAAAAATTAAAACCCTAAAATCCATGAAAACCCATAAAAACAAAAAAATCTAAAAACATTTAAAACCCTAAAACAAAAAAAAATTAAAGACCCTAAAACCATAAAAATCATGAAGAAACCTGAAAACCAACTAAAAAACTTAAAAATCCCAAATAATTACGAAAAAATAAAAAAACCGTTAAAATCTTGAAAATCTTGAAAATCCATAAGGAAAACGTAAAAACCAAAAGACACATTAAACCCCTAAAATCACCAAATAACAATAAAAATCCTACCAAAATCCCTAAAACCCCTCATAATTAATAGAACCCCTAACACCATAAAAACCCTAAAAACCTAAAAACCCTTAAGAACCTTAAAAACAACTTAAAACTCTAAAAATCCTTTAAACACCTAAAAAAATTAAAACTATAAAAATAATTAAAAGCCCAAAAAACTTAAAATAAAAGAACATAAAACCCTAAAAACCCCTAAAAATCCTCAAAATCACTATAACCCCTTTTATCCAACAAAACCGCCAAAAAAGGACCTAAAATTTATAAAAACATAACCCCCCCAAACCCAACAAAGGTTGTAAAAAAATTAAAAACATACAAACACTTAAAACTACTAAAAACGTAAAATATTCTAAAACCTCTTAAATCCCTTAAAAACACTAAAATTTTTATAAAAAATAAAAATACCAAAATAAACTAAAAATCCTGAAAATTCAAAAAAAAACTAAAATATCCTAAAAATATGGAAAACCCTAAAAACACAATGAAAATCTTATAAAACCTTTAAAACCTAAAAATAATTTAACCCCCTAAAAACAAAAAAAAACACTAATAACTTCAAAACACATAAAAAAGACCCAAATAACTCCTAAAAAAATAAAAAATATATTAAATCCCTATAAAACCACTAAAAATATAGAAACCCTTCAATCCCCTAAACCTATTAAAAACACTAAAAACCTTAAAGCACTTAAATATTAAAAAAAACCAAGAAAACAAAAAAAAACCATAAAAACCCTCAGAGTCCCTAAAAACATTTAAAACCATAATATCCAAAAAATCCATAAAAATCGCTAAATATGCCTAATAATGAAAAAACCCTAAAACCCCTGGAATCCTCTAACAAAACCTTAAAAACTAAAATTACTTAAATATGATAAAAACCCTAAAAATGATAATGACCCTAAATAACCAATAAAACCTTGAAAACTCTTAAAATCCCTTAAAGTCCCCAAAAACCATAAAACCCTAAAATTCTTAAAAATACATAAAATACCTAAAAATTTAAAGAACACTTAAAATGATGAATAACCATTATAAATCTATAAAAACCTAAGAACGATAAAACCGCGAAAAATGTTAAAAAAGATAAAATCCCTAAAAACAAAAACAAAAACTCTTTGAAACCCCTAAAAACCATTAAAACTCCAAAAACCATAAAAAACCTAAATTCCATAAAAAACTTGAACCAATAAAAACTATAATAAACCATTAAATCTCTACAAATGTTAAAAAAAACTCTAAAAACATTTAAAACCCTAAAAACTAAAAAAACCCAAAAAACAAAAAAATATATCCACAAAAACCCTAAAACCCCTAAATAAGTCTAAAAACCATAAAAATCAGTAAAAATCCAAAAAAACATGAAAAACCTATAATCCAGCCTAAAACCCCTATAGAATTAAAAAACCATAAAGATTAGAGAAACACTAAGAAATCCATATAAACCTAAAAACACATAAATCCCCTAAAATATTTAAAATGCATAAATACCCTAAAATCCTAAATACCCTAAAACAAAAAAAATCCAAAAATAAATGAAAAAACATAAATATAAAAAATAACTAAAAGTCGATAAAATGTAAAAACCCCAAAAAAACCTAAACACCCCTAAGAAAACCTTAAAAACCAAAAAAACACTTAAAACCCAAAAAAACGATAAACCAATAAAAATGATAAAACCCTAAAAAATACTAAAATACCTTAAACTCCAAAACTCACAAAAAACCATAAAAACCCCTAAAATTAATAAAAACCCTAAAATCCAAAAAAATATTAAAAATCAAAAAAACTCTAAAAAAACATTAAACCCTAATGATTTTAAAAAAATCTAAAAGTCTATAAAACCCTAAATTTTTAAAAACACTAAAAACCAAAAAAAACCCTAAAAAAACCTCAAAAAATCATAAAAAAAATAAAAACCCTAAAATTACCTAAAAGCATAAATAATCCCAAAAACATTGAAAACCCCTATGAAAACATTGAAAACCTAGAAACACTTAAAACCACAAAGACTAAAAATGATAAAAAAACCCTAAATCCCTCACAATCCCTAAACGCTTAGAAAACCAAAAAATATAAAAAAGTTACTAAAATACCTAAAAATGTAAAAAAAATTAAAACCCAAAAAAACCCTAAAAAACATAAAAATACTTTAAACCCCTAAATCTTTAAAAGGCCTCAAAATACCTAAAAACCAAAAAAACATAAAAATATTAAAAATACCTTAAAATACCTAAAAAATAAAAACCCTAAAACAAGGAAAAACTCTTAGAATAATTTAAAATCCTAAAAACACATAAACCACTAAAACCCTAAAAACATTAAAAACCATAAAAAATACTGAAAAGAATATAAAAACCCTAAATTATCCTAAAAATTATAAAATCTGTAAAAATCATATAAAATAATAAAAACACATAAAAACCCATAAAATCTATTAATAACTCTAAAACCCTTTATACCCATAAAAATATTAAAAAACTCTAAAAAAATAAAACCCCTGAAAACAGGAAATAACCCAAACCCGCAATAAACCATAAAACACCTAAAAATCCCTAAATATTATTAAAATACATAACAACCATAAAAATGATAAAAACCATTGAAATCCCTAAAAATACCTAAAAATGTAAAAAACCATAAATTCCCTGAAAAACCGTAAGAAACCCATAAAATCCTAATAACACTAAAACCCCTAAAAACCTAAAAACTTAAAAAACCCCAAAAAACCTTAAACACCGAAAAACCTAAAATCCTTAAAAATCCCTACAAACCATAAAAAATAATAAAACCACCTAAAAATTATTAAAATGAAAAAAACCCTAATAAAACCATAAAACCCAAAAAATTAAAACCCCCTAAAAACTAAAAATGTTAAAAACCTTGAAAACCCTTAAAAGTCCCTATAAACTATAAATACCCAAAGAACCATAACAACCCCTAAAAACTAAGAAAAACATAAAATCCCTAAAAACCACTAAGAAAACTAAAATCTATTTAAACCCATAAATGTTAAAAACACTAAAAACATTTAAAACCAAGAAAACTCAGAAAAACATAAAAACCCAATAAACTCTCAATATCCCAAAAAACCATAAAAATCATAATTTTTTTTTAAATTGCAAAAATTCCAAAAAAAATAGAAAACACCTAAAAGTCTTGAAATACCATAAGAAATCCTTAAAACCCTAATACAACTTAAAATATCTCAGAACCCTTAAAACTCTAACAACCATAAACATCCTAGGAAACCAAAAAATCCGCAAAATCTCTACAAACCCTATAAAATACAAATTCCCTAATAAGTCCCTCAAAATCTATAAAATCTTAAAAACCCAATAACATTGAAAAACCATAATAATAATTTATAAACCTTAAGACATTTGAAATACCTAAAATTCTAAATCCCTAAAAACCCTAAAAAGACCCTAAACCCCATAAAAACCTAAACCCCCCTAAAACCATAAAAACCCTAAGAAATAATAAAAAACCCCTAAAAACATATAATATCCCTCAAAACTAGAAAAATGTTAAAAAACTAAAAAACATTAAAAACATTAAGAACTCTAAAAACCACAAAAAACCCTATACAAGCCCAAAAAGCCAAAAAACCATAAAAACCCTATTAAATCCAAAAACCCCTCAAAATCCCTAAAACTGTTAAAACCCATAAAAAACCAAAACAAATCCATAAAACTCTTAAAATGTAAAAACCTAATAAAAACATTTAAACCCCAAAGAAAACATTGAAAATAGAAAAACACTTAAAACAACTAACAACCCAATAAAGGAAAAAACCCGTAAAAACCCTAAAAACACTACAAACAATAAAAAACACTAAAAACCTTATAAACCAATAAAATCCCAAAAAAAACTAAAAACTCTAAAACCTCATTAAATCCCTAAAAATATTACAAACAAAAAAATTCCTTTTAAACCATAAAAACTCAAAAAAAACCCTAAAACCCCGGAAAAAAATAAAAAACATAAAAAACTCTTAAAATACTAAAAATTTAGAAAATCCCTAAAAACCATTAAATACCTAAAAATTCCCAAAAAATACCTAAAAACGTTAAAAACCTTAAATACTATAATAAACCATAAAACCCTAAATAACCTAATATCACAAAAAAACATAAACACTATAAAAAATCTAAAAATCCCAAAGAACACTAGAATACCCTAAAAACATCAAAATCCCTAAAATCCTAAAAAACCCATAAAAACCAAATGAAGCCCTAAAAACCCACAAAATCATAAAACCCCCTAAAACCCTTGAAACCCATTAAAAAACCTTAAAAACCTAAAAAAACTTAAAACCCCTTAAAACTAAAAAAAATTAATCCCCCCAAAAGACCTTGAAAACCCTCAAATCACAAAAAACTATAATGCCACTAAAATCCTTAAAATAGCCCTAAACCCCATAAGAGCACTCAAAACTACTAAAAAATCTAAAACCAATTAAACCACTAATAACATTTAAAAACTATAAAACACCATGAAACCCCTAAATAAATCAAAACCCCCCAAAACTATAAAATATGTACAAACAATAAAAATAAAAAAACCCTCAAAATCCTTAAAAACATTAAAAATCCATAAAAACACTAAAAATCCTAAAAAATCCATACAAATTTTCAAAAAAACCTAAAAAACGTAAAAAACCCTAAGAACCCCATAAAAATAAAAAAAGACTTAAAACCCCTAAAAAACCATAAAAATGGTAAATCCATAAAAACCCACAAAACAAATTAGAAAACCTCAAAAACAAAAAAAAACACATCAAACACCTACAAAACTACGAGATACTAAAAACCCTAAAAACATTAATAACCCTAAAATCCATCAAAACCCCTAAAGTCCTTAAAAATATTCACCACCATCAAAACCCTAAAACCTACTAAAAAATATAAAAAACCCATTTAATACACTATAAACATTAGAAAATATAATAAACATTAAAAAATATAAAAATCTAAAAGACCCAAAAAAAAATTAAAAAAATTTAAATACCCCAAAAAACCCTATGCCCCTACAAATCCCTAAAAACCTAAAAAATGATAAAAATTCTAAAATTCCTTATGATTTATTATAAATGTAACAGACCCAAAAAACCATGAAAACCCCTATGAAAACCTTAAAAACCTAAAAATTCTTGAGACCCCTAAAAACCTAAAATAATACTAAAGCCCAAAAAAACCTAAAACCACTAAAAACATAAAAAACCTAAAAACCCCTAAAAACCATTATAATCCATAAAAATCCTAAAAATCATTAGAAATCCCTAAAAATGAAAAAATCATAGAAAATTATAAGAATATCCATAAATTCTAAAACATTTAAAACCCATAAAAACCTTATAACCACTAAAACCCCTAAAACACTAAATGAAAAAAAACATAAAACCGCTAAAAGATATAACAACCCCTTAAACCATAAAAACCCAAAAACCCATAAAAATCCTAAAACCCACTAAAAAATCTAAAAACCGTATAAAACACTAAATAAATTTAACGTCTAAAAAACATTAAAACCCCTTAAAACACTAAAACCCAAATAAAATCATAAAACCCTAAATATCTCTAAAATCCTTAAAAAACATAAAATTCCAAAAAATATCCCCAAAAATCACAAAAAAGTAAACACCCAAAAAACATTTAAAAACCCAAATTGTTTTAAAAACCTAAAAATAAATAAAACCCCTAAAACAATAAAAATTCTAAAATCCCATAATGTCCCATAAAAACCTCCAAAAACAATGACACCGTTTAAACAACTAAATACATTAAAAAATCCAAATACCCAAAAACCCACTAAAAATGCAAAACCCCTAAAACCCCATAAAACCCCTAAAATCCCTAAACCCCCTAAAAATCCAAAAACCCCCTAAAAACATAAAAACCCTAAAAAATAAATAATATTCAGTAAAAATATAGACACCCTAAAACCCCTAAATAACCCTAAGAGAACATTAAAAATCATAAAACACTTTAAAACCCCGAAAAACATAAAAACACTAAAAACCCTTAAAAATCATAAAACCACAAAAACCCAAAATTCTCAAATGATCCCTAAAAACCGTAAAAACAAAAACAAATCCCCCAAAACCCCCAAAAAATCACTATAAAAATATAGAAATACTTAAAATTCATAAAAACCTAAAAATGTTAAAACCCAAAAAACCCCCAAAAATCCTTAAATACCTAAAAACCCATAAAAAACCTGAAAACCTAAAAACCCTAAAAACCCGTGAAAACCCTAAAAACCACTAAAAATATAAAAATCTTTACACAAGTAAAAATATAAAAAACCTTTAAAAACCTTGAAAACCCTAAAAACTCAAAAAAAGAACATAAAAACACAAAAAAAAAACAAAAAACCCCTAAAAACCCTATATCTCAAAAAATACCTAAAAATACTAAAACCATAAAAATATTAAAAATACCTATGAATCCTGAAAACATAATAAACCATAAAACCTTAAAACCCCCAAGGAATGCCTTTAAATCCTAAAAAAACTTAAAATCCATAAAATCCCGAATAACCCTAAATACCTAAAAACCTGAATGCCCTCAAAATCCGTAAAACCCTAAAAGACCCTAAAAATCCTAAAAGGAACTAAAAATACTTAAAAGTGTAAAAGATTGGAGGAACCTAAAAATCCCCAATGAAAACCATAAAAAAATAAAAACACTTCAAACCTCTAAAAACCAAAAAATGTTAAAAAAATATAAAAACCTTAAAAACCCTAAAAATCCATAAAAACCCTAAAACCCAAAGAAATATAAAACCCCTAAAAACCCTCAAAACTCATAAAATACAATAAAACACTAAAAATAATTCAAAACCCTAAAATAATTAATAAATCTAAAAAACATTAAGAACAATAAAACATTAAAATAAACCACAAAAAACCAAAAAAACAAAATAACCTATAAATCCTAAAAACTCTAATACACCTCCAAATCTATAAAAAACCATAAATATCCTAAAAGAAGACTTAAAATCCCAAATAAAATAAATAACACTAAAACTATGAAAAACCCTAAGAAAACCATTAAACCATAAAATTACATAAAACCTCAAAAAACCTAAAAATTCTATAACCCTAAAAACCCATAAATTTTTTTAAAAACTGTTAAAGTCCATAAATGACTAAAAAACATACAAATAATTAAAAACCCCTAAAATCCCCCGAAAAATAAAAACCCTAAAAACCTAAGAAACCATAATAAAATCATAAATACAAAAAAACAATTAAAAAACCTAAACACCCCAAAAATAGTAAAAATATTATAAGTCCCAAAAAGACTAAAAACCCCTAAAAACTATAAAACCCCTAAAAACCATAAAAAACATAAACTCCATCAAACCCCATCAAACCACTACAGACTCTAAAAACCCTTTAGGAACTTAAAGACATTAAAAAACTCTAAAAAACATAAAACACATAAAAAATAAAAAATTACTCTAAAAATACACAAAAAACATTAAAAATACATAAAACTGTAAAATTCCCTAAAAACCAAAAAAACCGATAAATATACTAAATTTTTTTATAAAAATCCTAAATATGTAAAATACTCTAAAAACCTGACAAACCTTAAGAAAATCTAAAGAACCAAAAAAAACTTAAAATCCAGAAAATATATAAAAAAACTATAAACCCTTAAAAACCGTAAACTCAGAGAAACCTTAACAACCAAAAAACCCTTAAAACATCAAAAACACCACAAAACCCATAAAACCCAAAATATCCATTATAAAATATAAATCACTTAAAACTTAAAATTTTTATAAAACTCTAAAAACCCTAAGAACCCATAAAAACTCAATAAACCCTAAAAACCAAAAAACCAAAAAAACCCCTTAAAACCCTAAGTCCTCTAAAAATTCAAAAAACCCCAAAAACACAAAAAATCATAAAAATCCTTAAAATCTCAAAAAACATAAGAAACTCTAAAACCCATAAAACCGCCTATGAAATCATTACAAACATAATAAATACTTAAGCATCCTAAAAACCATAAAATTTAATAAACCCTAGAAAAACCAAAAAACAAAAAATACCTAAAACCCTCAAACACCTTAAAAACCTTAAAAACTAAAAAAACCCATAAAAATCCAAAATAATCTATAGTACCCCAAAAAATGAAAAAAAACAAAAAAAACCCTAAAAACAATAATAGAATCATAGAAACCTAAAAACACTTAAATCCCCTAAAAATTCTAAAAGACATAACACCCATAATGCCCTAAACAACCACTAAAAACACTAAAAACCCTTCAAAACCCAAAAAATGCTAAATACCATAAAACCACATAAAACTTTAAAAACTGAAAAAACCCATAAAACCCCAATAAACCATAAATACACTAATAAACCCTAAACCCCCCCCCCCCCCAAGACCTAAAAACCTTTAAAATCCTTAGAAAATACCTACCATTCCCTAAAACAAAAAAACTATGAAAATCCATATAAACACCCTAAAACCCTAAAAACTAATTAAACCCCAAAACACCTAAAAACACTAAAAATAATAAAAACATTACAAACCCTAATCCATAAAAACATTAAAACTGATAAATATCGTAAAAACCCTAAAACTCATAAAAACCCTAAAAAAACAAAAAACTCAAAAAATATTTTAAACACAAAAAAAGTTTAAAAAAATATATAAATCCTTATAACACTAAAATATCCAAATATAACCCTATATCCTAAAAAACCATAAAACACTAGAATCCCTAGAAACCCCAAAAAACCCCCAAAATCCCCAAAATCCCTAAAACCCATAAAAATTCTAAAAAACCCTAAAAATTAATAAATACATAAAAAACCCTAAAACCCTAAAAAAGCCTAAAGAATAATATTGAAATATAAAAACACAAAGCCCCCCTAAAAGCACTAAATATTCTAAAAAACTAAAAATAGTCAAAATCCACAAGACTCCTAAAATTCACAATAATACTAAAAAAGACATAAAAATTTCTAAATACGCAAAATGACATAAAAACCATTAAAAAATCTATAAAACCCTTAAAAACCAATAGACACTTAAAACACTTAAAAATCAATAAAATCACTAACCCCCTTAATGGTCCCAAAAAACATTAAAACCCCCTAAAATCCCTAAAAACTGTAAAAAAACCTAACAACCCTTAAACCCTTAAAAACCCTAAAAGGCACTAAAAACTCTCTAATCCTATTAAACCCCTAAAAATGTTTAAAAAACTCTAAAACCTTCAATTCTTTAAAATCTAAAAATCCAAAAAACCCAATAAATTAATAAGAACCCTAAAATCTATAAATAGCCAAAAACCCTCAAAATCCTTAAAAACCCTAATAATAATAATAATAATAATAATAATAGAAACTCCTTAAAAAACCGTAAGAAATATAATAACCCAAAAAACCATGAAAAACCATAAGAAAACCCAAAAAACTAAAACCCCTTAACACTCATAAAAACCAAAAAATGCTAATACCCCTAAAATCCCAAAAACATTAAATAACCTCAAAATCCCTTTTAACCATTAAAAATCATAAAAAACCTAAAAAACCCAAAAAAATCCATAAAAACGTAAAAACCCAAAATAAATCCATAAAAACACTTATAAAACCTTAAAAACTTAAAAACACATACATCCCCTAAAAAAATAAAAAAGTTAAAACCCTAAATGGGCCCTAAAACCCCAAAAACCACAAAAATGATAAAAAACACTGAAACCACAACAACCCTAAAACCCTAAAAACCCTTAAATCCTCAAAATCCCAAAAAAACCTTAAAAATATTAAAAATAAAAAAATCCTCTAAAAAAATAAATAAATCAGAGAACTTCTAAGTAAATCATAAAAACATAAAACACAAAAAAAAAACCCTAAAACCGTAGAAAGCACTAAAACCCCTAAAATCCATATAAAACACTAAAACCATAAAACTATAAACCCACCAAAAACCATAGAAAAACCTAAAAACCTGAAAACCCCAAAAACAATAAAAACCCAAAAACATTAAACTCTAAAAACACTTTAAACCCCCAAAAATATTAAAAAAACTCTAAAAAGCATAAAACCACTAAAAACAAAAAAACCCCAAAAAACAAAAAAAACTCATGAAAATCCTAAAAGCCTAAAAAACCATAAAAAACCCAAAAAAATAAAAATACAGAAAAAATATTAAAATCCCAAAAAAGTTTGATGACCCTGAAAATCCCTGATAAGTCCACAAAAACCTATAAACACTTAAAACCGATAAAAATCTATAAAATAGTAAAAACCCTAAAAACCATAAAAATACCTAAAACCCAAAAATACCCATAGATATCCTAAAAATCACTAAAAATACCAAAAATATAAAAACCCCAAAAACCTTGAATAACCGTAAGAAACTCTTAAAAACCCTAAAAAAAATTAAAATCCCTAAAAAACCTAAAATGCTAAAACCCCCTAGATAGACCATAACAACCCTTACACCCCTTAAAATCCATAAAAACTTCAAAAACCATTAAAAACCCGTTAAAATCTAATACACAATAAAAATTATAAAAATTATTTAAACCACTAAAACTATTAAAAACACTAAAAACCCATAAAACCCTAAACCCAAAAAGCCTGAAAAATATAAAAATACCATAAAATCTTTAAAACCCATCAAAATCCCTAAAAACCATAAAACCAATAAAAATCCTTAAAAAACCTCAAAATCCCTTAAACATAGAAAACATTAAAATACCTAAAATAAACTATATAACCTAAAAAATCGTAAAACCCATAAAAAACCAAAAAACCCAAAAAAACCCAAAAAACCCAAAATCCTAAAAATACATAAAACAACTAAAAATAAAAAATCCTAAAAAAAATTAAAAATAACTACAAACATATAATCCAAAAAATCATGAAAACCCATAAAGAAAACCTTAAAATCCTAAAAACACTTAAAACCCCTAAAACCCTACTAAATCTAAAACCCAAGAAATCCCTAAAAAGACCCTAACTAAAAAGACCCTAACAACCCCCCCCCCCCCCACACACACACACAAAAACAATTATAACCCCTAAAGCCCTTAAAAATAAAAAAACCCAAAAACCAAACACCCCAATAAAATTCTAAAAACACTTTAGACCAATAACAACAATTAAAATCTCAAAAAAAACCTCTAAAACCATTAAAAATTCAAATAAATCATTAAAAACCAAAAAAACCAAAAAAACCTAAAATCCTTAAAAATCCCTAAAAACACTAAAAATCCAAAAAAATCCAAAAAATACCTACAAAACCATAAAATGTAAAAAAACATGAAAAAATCTAAGAAAACCATCAAACCATACAAACAAATAAAACCACTAAAAACCAAAACAAATGCAAAAAACACTAAAAACACAGAAAAAACCTCAAAACACACAAAATCCCTAGAAACCCAAAACAAACCATCAAATTCTAAATAATACATAAAAATTGTAAAAACCCTCTGAACTATGAAAAATCCTTAGAAAACCATAAAATAATAAAAACCCCCAAATAACCTTGACATTCCAAATCCCCCCAAAAAATTTATAAACCTAGAATAACTCATAAAAGCTATAAAACACCACAAAACCATAAAAATCTCTTAAACCACTAAAAAGGATAAAATAAAAAAAACCAAAAAAGGCAAAAAACCGTAAAACCCTATAAACCATTTAAATCCCTAAAAACCCATGAAAGAAAGAAAAATCCTAAAATCACTAAACATACCTAAATACCCTAAATACCCTAAAAAATAAAAAACACGTAAAACCCCTAAAAAAATAAAAAACCCTAAAAAACCTCAAAATCCCAAAAAACCTAAAAACCAAAACAAATCCTAAAAAATCATAAAATTCCAGACAAATATAAAAAAGCCAAAACCCTAAAAAACCTAATAAATCCTTCAAAACCTGAAAACACTTAAAAAAACTAAAACCAAAAACCACTAATAACCCAAAAAAGTAACGAAAAATTCTAAAACCCCTAACAACATAAAAGCACCTAAAAACCTAAAAACCCTTAAAAACCACTAAAAAATCTTATAACTGTTTAATTCCCTAAAAACATAATAAAACTAAAAAAGCTTTAAAACCACCCAAAACTCCAAAAAAAGTCCCATATAATCATAAAAAACCTTAATAAGTACTAAAAAAATATCAAAATCACTAAAAATCTAAAAACCATAAAAATCCAAAAAAGCACAAAAAATCCATAAAAACAGAAAAAACACCGAAAACCCTAAATAACCCCACAAAATCATTAAAAACACTTAAACCCCCAAAAATAAAAAAACTAAAACCCTAAAAACCTTGAAAACCCCTAGGAACTCTTAAAATCTCCAAAAAACACTAAAAACCCATAAAAATCCTAACGAACCCTAAAAGTCCCTTAAAACCTAAAAAAACTAAAACCCTAAAAATCATAAAAATCCCTCAAAATTTCTAATAACATTAAAACCACTAAAAATATAGAAAAACCCTATAAAATACTTAATAACCAAAAAACACTTAAAAAAATAAAACCCTAAAAGACTAAAAATCCCCCCAAACAATAAAAGTAGTAAAAAACCACAAAAAACTATAAAAATCCCTCAAAACAAAAAAAATAAAAATCATAAAAAAAATATCTAGAAGTCCCAAAAAACATAAAAACCCCTCCAACCTTGAAAATCCATAGAAAACCTTATATTCCTAAAAGCACATAAAACCATTAAAAACATAAAGAACTTTAAAAACCATATCAAACCCAGAAAAGACCAAAAAATTTCTAAAAACATCAAAATACCTAAACCGTAAATAACCATAATAGTCCTAAAAATCCCTAAAATTACCTGAATATTTTAAAACATATAAAAACCCTAAAAAAACTAAAAAAATAATAAAACCTAAAAACACATAAAAACCCTAAAAACCCTAAAAACCCAAAAAACCCAAAAAACCCAATAAAAATCCTTAAAACCACTAAAACATATAATCACCATTTAACCCCTTAAAATGTTAAAAAAATGTTTGAAAAACATAAAAAACCCAAAAAAATACTAAAAAACACTAAAAACCCTCGAAATCTCGAAAATAAATTAATATTATAAAAAACCTAGAAAATACCTAAAAATAACGACAAATTTAATGAATCATAAGAACCATAAAAACCATAATAAAACTATAAAAACCTAAAAAAACGTAAACCCCTAATAACCTAAATAATCCTAAAAACCCTCAAAGACCATAAGAATCCTCAAAATCCCTAAAATCCAAAAAAATAAAAAAATCCCTTAAATTCAATTAAAATATAGAAAACCCTAAAACCATTAAAAACTATAAGAAAACCATTAAAGCTAAAAACACATAAAACCACTAAAAACCTAAAAACACAAAAAATACTAAAACCCATAAAAAGACCTTAAATACCCTTAAAACCATAAAACATTAAAAATTATCTAAAAACCTTTAAACGCCATAAAAACCAATAAAAACCATAAAAGGCCACTAAAAACTCAAAAAAACCCTTTAAACCCATTAAAATGTTAAAAACTCTATAAAACCATAAACCCCTAAAAACTTAAAAACCCTAAATACCAAAAAACCCCTTGAAATCCATATCAACCATAAAAATCATAAAAAATCACAAAAAAATCATTAAAAAGGTAAAAAATACAACAAACCATCATAAACAATTTGAAAACCGTACAAACATAAAAATACTTACATCCCCTAAAAACCTAAAAAGGATAAAAAATCTAAAAACCCTAAAAACACTAAAAACCCTCAAAAATCCACAAAAATTATGTAAAAAAATGAAAACCCAAAACCCGTGAAAACCACCAATAAAAACATAAGAAACTAAAAACACTTAAAAACCTAAAACCTAAAAAACACTAAACCCCCAAAACTCTAAAACATCAAGGAACCATAAAAACCTATAAAACCATAAAAACCCCAAAACCCCATAAATATCATAAAACCACTGAAAACTCAAAATTCTATTTAAATCCCAATTTTTTTTAAAAATATAAAAACAATAAAAATCCTATGATACTCAAGAAACCCTAAAACCCCCCCAAAAACACATAATACCCATAAAACCCTAAAAAAATATAATATACCCCCTCAAAATCTCAAGAAACCCTAAAAAATCATAAAGATACTTTAAAAATGTAAAAATCATAAAAACCCAAAAATTATAAAAACACTAAAAAACAAAAAATACAATATAACACTTGAAACTGTAAAACCCATAAAACCCTAAATATGTAAAAAAACCCTAAAAAACCTAAAACCCTAAAACCCCTCAAACCATAAAAACCCCAAAACTCCATAAAAACCTAAAATAATAAAAAATATATAAACCATATAAACCTCTAAAAATTTAAAAAAAATATTAATTACTTAAAACCCTTAAAAGCTCAAAAAAACCCGAATAACACAAAAAACCCAAAAAAAACAATAAAAATTCTAAATATCCTCAAAATCCATAAAAAAACCAAAAATATCTTAAAAACATAAAAACCATAAAAAATGTAAAAACACCCAAAGAAATCTGAAAATACCACTCGAAAAATTAAAATATAAATACACTTAAAACCCCTAAAAACATAAAAAACATCAAAAATGCTAAAAAACCCCAAAAATATCAAAAAACTGTAAAAAAACATTAAATCCTCCAAATCCATAAAAACGTGAAAAATCCCATATAACCTAAAATGCTATAAAATTCTTTAAAAACATAAAAATGCACAAAAAACTTTGAAAACACTTAAGAAAACATTAAACAAAACAAAACACCTAAAACAATTTAAAACCCCAAAAAACACTAAAACCCTAAAAACTGTAAAAAAAACCACTAAAAAACCTATAAACTACCAAAAAAACCATTAAAAATAATAAAAACACTAAAAAACATAAAACCCTAAAACCCATTAAAACTATAAAACCATTTAAACACATAAAAAATATAAAAACCTCTAAAAACCTTAAAAACACCAAAAACTAAAAAAAACCCTAAAATATAAAAAACTATAAAAACCCACAAAATAATTAAAAATCCTAAAAATTATAAAAATCCCAAAAAGTCATAAAATCCCAAAAACCTAAACAACCCTAAAACCCTTGAAAACCCTTAAAAATCCTTGAAAACCTAAAAACACATAAATACCCTAAAAACCTAAAAATTGTAAAAATCCCTAAAAATAAAAAACCCCTCAAGACCAAAAACACCTAAATAACCTAAAAAAGATAAAAAATCCCTAAAAATATAAAAAACCCTAAAAACCCAGAAAAATCCTCTAAAAACATTAGACATAAAAATACTGAAATCCACTAAAAATGTAAAAAAATATAAAAATCTAAAAAGAACCTAAAACCCTAGGAAACCCAAAAAACTATAAAACCCCAAAAAACCATAAAATATCACTAAACCTATAAAAACCCTTTAAACCCTTAAAAATGTTAAAAACTATAAAAAACATAAAACCCATAAAAATAAAAAAAACCCATAAATCCCATAATAAATACAAACCCCAAATTACAAAAAACATTAAAAACACTCTAAATCCCCAAAAAAAATACTAAAACCCCATAAATTCCATAAAATTCCTAAGAATCACTAAAAATGTAAAAACCCCTAAAAATATAAACAAAACTCTAAGATAATTTTAAAAACCAAAAAACACTTAAACCCCCTAAAAACCAAAAAACATTAAAAACAAAAAAAACTAAAATCCATAAAAACCACGAAAAAACATAAAACCCCTAAAACCCTGTAAAAGACCTAAATCAACTAAAAAATATGAAAACCTTTAAAACCACAACAAATGATCAAAAATTCTAAAAACAATTAAAAATCCAAAAAAACTAAAAAAACACTAAAAACCCAAAAAACCCTTAAAAAGAAATTAAACCCACAAAATACCTAAAATCCAAAAAACACACATAAAAATCCTAAAAAAGACCTAAAAATTATTAAAATTGTTAGAATTAATTAAACCCTGAAAATAACTAACAAAACCATAAAAACATAATAATATTTAAAACCCAAAATAACCTAAAAACACTAAAACACCTTATAACCCGTAAAAACCAAAAAAACCCAAAACATCCCAAATACCTAAAGACCCTAAATACCAATAAAAATCCAAAAAAATCCCTTAAATACATAAATATATATAAAACACTTAAACCCCTTGAAACATCTTAATAAAACCATAAAAACAAAAATAAACCTAAACCCCAAAAAAAACCTAAAAACCCTAAACACCCCTAACATCCTTAAAAGACACTAAGAATTGTAAAAACCCCTAAAAAGAATAAAAACTGTAATAAAACCCTAAAAACCCATAAAAATACAAATAATGGTAAAAAAATATAAAAACTCTTTAAGACCATAAAAATGATAAAAAAACTCTAAAAATCCTTAAAACCCATAAAAATTTCAAGAACCCAAAAAAAGTACAAATAAATAAAACCCAAAAACCCTTATAAACCCTAAAAATCCCCAAATCCCAAAAAAACCCATAAAAATAATTAAAATCATTCAAAATCCATAAAAACATAAAATACCCAAAAAACATTGAAAAAAATTAATAAAACCTTAACAACCTAAAAACACATAAAACCCCTAAAAAACTAAAATATACTAAAATATATAAAAAAACCCCTAAAACCCCTAAAAAATCCCCAAAGACCCTAAAAATCCATAAACATCCTAAAAACAGTAAAAATACAAAAAATGTTAATGCCCCATAAAATATTGAAAAAAAACACTGAAAACATTAAAAACTTAAATAAACTTAAAACCCCTAAAAACATTAAAATACTAAAACCCCACAAAACCAAAAAGACATTAAAACCCACAAAAACCCTAGAACCATAAGCACCCTAAAACCTCTATAAACACTAAAAATTAAGAAAACCCCTAAAACCCATAAAAAATTCTAAACACCCTTGAAATCTATAAAAATATTAAAGACTCTAATAAAAAATAACCCTTAACAAAATCAAAAATCATTAATACCCTAGAAACCCATAAAATCCCTAAAAACCCTAAAAATAGTAAAATTGCTAAAAAGCATTAAAAATCAATAGAAAACCTAAAAACCTTAAAAAATATTAAGAAAAACTGAAAATCATAAAAATACATAAAAACGCTAAAAACCTAAAAAACACAAAAGCCCTAAAAACATCAATACCCTAAAAACTTGTAATACCCAAAAAAACTCTCAAAATCCATAAAAACCTAAAACCCATAAAAACCCATAAAAATTCAAAATAATTCCTAAAAATCCATAAAAACGTGAAAAATCCCCTAATAACTTGAAAAACCCCATAGAAATACTAAAAAACCCGAAAACATTTAAAACTGTTAAAAACCAATAAAATGATAAAAAACCTAAAAAAACTGTAAAAATACCTTATAACCCCGAAAAACCAAAAAACTTCTAAAACCCATGAAAAAAAATTAAAACTCCCTAAAAAATTTAAAAAACCTTTAAACTCATAAAAATGTTAAAAAATAACAAAACCATAAAATCCCTACAAATCCCCAAAAATCCCCTAAAACCCCAAAAGACCATAAAATCCCTAAAAACCCTAAAAACATATAAACGTGTTAAAAAACCATAAAATACCTGAAAATTTAAAAAACCCTAAAAAACCGAAGGAATCCTTCAAAACCTAAAAAATACTTAAAACCCCTAAAGAAAACTCCAAAAACCCTAAAAACACACAAAATCCCTAAAACCTCTAAAAAACATAAAATTCTTAAAAATCCATAGAAATCACTAAAAAAATAAAAAATCCAAAAATATTGAAAAATATTAAGTAATCTCAAAAAACCTAAATTCAAAAAATAACCCTAAAACCCTAAAAATGCTAAAGCCATAAAAGATAACATGAACCCTAAAACCCTAAAAATGCTAAAAACCATAAGAACACTAAAATCCCAAAACAATCCCTAAAAACACTAATAACCCTACACAGATTTTAAACCCCAAAAACTGTTAAAAATTATAAAATCTATAAAACTGTAAAAAACAATAAAAAAACCTAAAAAACATAAGACACTAAAATCCTCAAAATACCTGAAAACCCTAAAAAATATAAAATTACAAAAAACTAAAAAACCCTAAAAATTAAAAAAACCCCAAAAACCACAAAGAAAACCATAGAAACATAACAATGCGTAAAACTCCTCAAGACCTAAAAAAGCACTAAAATCCATAAATACCCTTAAATTCTTGTGGCCATAAATCTTGTAAAAAACATAAAAACCCTCAAAAAGCATAAAATCCTTGAAAACCCCACTAAAATTATAAAAACACTTTAATCATCTAAAAATGATAAAAAAAATTCAAGAATTATTAAAACCAAAAAGAAACTAAAAAAATCTAAAAACACAAAAAACCATAAAACCCCTAAATATCTAAAAACCCAAAAAATCCATACAAATTCCAAAAATGACCAAAAAATCCCTAAAAATATTAAAACCCCTAAAAACCCCAAAAACCCAAAATAAAACATTAAAAAACTAAAAAAAAAATCCATAAAAACCTAAAAATGATAAAAACCATAAAAATCCCAAAAGGATCCTACTAACCCAGAAATCTACAAAAATATTAATACCCATACATCATAGTACTCTAAAAACCCTAAAAAAGTCCAAAAAACCACTAAGACACTAGAAACACTTTAAACCCAAAAATGTTAAAAAAATATTTAGAAAACCTTATAAATATGAAAAACTCAGAAAACCTAAAACCTGAAAACACAATAAAAATGATAAAAGATCCTAAAACCCCTCAAAATCCCTAAAAACCGAAAAAACCTAAAAAATCACTTAAAATCCATAAAAACGTAAACAACCCTAAAAACCCTAAACCCCTAATAAAATCATAAAAACCTAAAAACAACTAAAAACCTAAAATCCTAAAAATTGCTAAAAATCCTAAAATCCATTTAAAACCATAAAACCCTAAAATCCCTCAGAATCCCTAACAACCCAAAAAAAATATTTAAAAAATCCTTAAAACCCTAAAAATGTAATAAACACTAAAAAACACTAAGAAAAACTTAAAACCTAAAAACACATAGAAGAACTAAATTACTTAAAAAATGAAAATATGAAAAATCATAAAAAATAATTAACAACCCCCTAAAAACAATAAAAGAACTCCATAAAACTTTAACACCCCATAGAAATCCTAAAAACCAACCCTAAAAATTTAAAAATCCATTGAACCCCCAAAATATTAAAAAACACTAAAAACCATTAAAACCATAAAAACTATAAAAAACCCCAAAAACACATAAAACACCAAAGCACCATAAAACACTCAAATACCTAAAAATTTATAAAATCCAGTAAAATTTATAAAAATATTTAATAACCTAAAAAATGTAAAAAACTAAAAAACCCTAAAAACCATAAGAAAACATTGAAAACCTAAAAACATAAAACCCATAAAAACATAAAAACACTAAAAACACTAAATCCCCTAAAACCCTAAAAAACTATAAAAACCCCTAAACAACTTAAAAAATATAAAAACCCATGAAAACACTAAAAACTCACTAAAACCCCTATAAACCCCCAAAAAATGTTTAAATACTATAAAATACATTAAATCCCAAAAAAACTCAAAAAGACCCTAAAAATTCAAAAAACCATAAAATCTATAAAAACCCTAAAAACACATAAAAACACTCAAAATATCCTTCAAACCCAAAAAATCCATAAAAATAATAAAAAGAAAAATATCCCTAAAAACATTAAGAACACGAAAAAAACTAAGACTTTTTAAAACCCCTCAGAATACTAAAAAATCCCAAAAAACCCCTAAAACCTCTATAAATAATAAAAAGGTAAAAAACCAAAAAAACACAAAAATAATCTAAAAAACTAAAATATCTAAAATTAATAAAACCCTTAAAAACATTAAAAATAATAAAAAATATATAAAACCCAAAAAACCACTAAAAACTATCGAAACCCTTTAAACACCATAAAACGGTAAATCATTTTAAACCTTTAAACCCCAAGAAACCCAAATAAACCATAAGAATCCAAAAAACACTAAAAACACATAAAAACATTAAAAACCCTAAAAACCCTTAAAAACCCCATTAAAACATTAAAACCCAAAAAAATCCTACAACCACTCAAATCCATAAAATCCCTAAAAACTGTAAAAATAATAAAAAACCTCAAAAATCCCTAATAATACATTAAGACATAAAAAACCATAAAAACCCCTTAGAAAATCATACAAAACTAAAACTATATAAAACCCTAAGGAAACTAAAAATTTCAAAAAAACCCAAAAAACCATAAAAGACCCAAAAAACCAGAAAACCCATATAACCCATAAAAACCACTAAAACCCTTAAAAACCCTAATGGTCCTGGCCATTAAAACCCCCCAAAATTCATAAAACCATGAAAACCCATTAAAATCCCTATAAACCATTTAAATCCAAAAAACATTAAAAAAAACTATATCAAAACATAAAACTCCTAAAAAATTTAAAAAAACCTAAAAACCTATAAGAAAATTGAAACCCTAAAACCATTAGAAACCCTAAAAACCCATAAAAATCCCCAGAAACCATAAAAATAAATAAAAAACCCAAAGAGAACTAAAAATTCTTAAAAATTTAGAAAATCCCTAAAAACGTAGAAAAACCCCAAGAAAACCATAAAAACCTAAAAACACTTAAATACCCTAAAAATATTAAAAATGTTAAAAACCCAAAATACCCTAAAAGGACCCTTAAAACCCTAAAAACCCTAAAAACCATAAAACACCTAAAAACCATAAAAAAACACTAAAGCCTCATAAAAACCTTAAACCCACTATAACTCTAAAAACATCTCAACCCACTCAAAATGATAAAAAATAGCAAAACCCCTTAAAATTAAAAAAAACCCCCAAAACCTAATAAAACCATAAACACCCTGCAAAACCCAAAAACACCTAAAATTTCCTAAAACCCTAAATATCAACAAAATCATAAAGGATCTCTAAAACTCCCTAAAATGTAGAAAAACATACAAACCTTGAAATTACCTAAGATAACCATAAAAAACTAAAAACACTGAATACTCTAAAAATATCAAACAATTTCTAAAAACCCTAAAAATAAAAATACCTCAAAATCCATAAAACCCTAAAAACAAATAAAAATTCGAAAAAAATCCTTAACAATCAATAAAATCATAAAAAAAATTAAAACCCCAAAAAACTGTATGAAATCCCTTAACACCTAAAAACACATAAAACCAATAAAAAATAAAAAACACTAAAACCCTTTAAAAGACCCTGAAAACCAAAAAAATCCAAAATACCTTAAAAAACCAAAAAACTCATATAAACCCTAAAAACACTAAAAATAATTTAAACCCCTAAAATTGTTAAAAAAAAATCTAATTTACCTTAAAAACCTTGAAAAATCTAAAAACCTTAAAAACAAAGGAATTCAAATAACACATAAAAATAATAAAGAACCCTAAAAACCCTCAAAATCACGAAAAACCCTAAAATCCATAAAAATCATAAAATCCCCTAAAATCTCAAAAAAATATAAAACCAAGAAAACATGAAAGACCCTTAGAAAACCATAAAAACCAAAAAACATTTAAAACTCATAGAAGACCTAAAAATGATAAAAATCCTAAAGAATCCTAAAACCCTCAAAGTCCATAAAAACCCTAGAAACCTGTAAAAATCCTAAAAAATACCTATAAATCCAAAAAATGTAAGAACCTCTAAAACCCTTAAAGTCAGTAAGAAAATTATAAGATTATAACAACATTTAAAACCACTAAAAACCCAAAAAAAGTACAAAAATCTGTAATAAACCTAAAAACCAATGAACCCCCTAATACCCATAAAAACCATTAAAAGATTAATGACCCTAAAACCCAAAAAAAACCTTCAAACAACAAGAAGTAATAAAACCCCTTTAAACCCCAAAAAACCTTAAAAAATTTAAAAGTACCAACAGATTGACGAAATTGAAAAAATCCCCTAAAAATCCCTCAAAAAATATAAAAACCTAAAACCCTTAAAAAATATGAAAAACACTTAAAACACATAAAATACCTATAAAACACTAAAATTCCTAAAAACCCTACATAACCTAAATATTGTAAAAACCTTAAAACCTATATAACCCTGTAAAATTCATAAAAACCCTAAAACCCATGAAAACACTAAAACCCCACTAAAAACTCTAAAAACCCATTAAAACGTTAAAAATTCTAAAAAACATTAAAAACTATAAAAAATAAAATAAATATTAAAACAAAAAAAACCATAACAACCTAAAGACCCTTAAAATACCTAAAATGACTAAAAACTATAAAAATACTAAAAAGACAAAAAAGTCCCTAAAACAGAAAAAGGACAAAAAAATAAAATCCTAAAATCACTTAAGGACCAAAAAACATAAAAAAATTCTAAAAACTATAAAACCCATTAAAAACCCCCATACCCCTAAACACCCATAAAACTCTAAAAACCAAAAAAAACCACTAAAAACACCTAAAACCCCTAAACCCCCAAATAAAACTCTAAAAACCCTATAAAATCCTAAAAATAAAAAACACTCTAAAAACCATAAATCACTAAAAATTTCCAAAAAAACCCTAAAACACAAAAAACAAAAATAACCCTAAAAACATAAAAACCATAAAAATACCTAAAAATCACAAAAAACCAAGATATCCTAAAAAATCCATATAAATACCTAAAAATGTAAAAAACCCTAAAAATAGGAAAATCCTAAGGAAAAATTAAAAACAAAAAAAAAATTAAATCTCTGAAACACCGAAAAAACTCTAAAAACCATAAAAACTCTAAAAACTATAAAAAAATGAAACAAAAAATTCCCTAAAACACCTAAAAACATAACAATCCAAAAGAAGACCTAAAATTCATAAAAATGTAAAAAATTCTAAAAGCCCTGAAAACCCATAAGAAAACCATAAAAAGACTAAAAGAACCTAAAAACCCTAAAACCGCCTAAAACTAATAAAAACCTTAACAAACCATAAAACCCATAAGACACCTAGAACCCAGTGAAAAATATAAAATCCCTTTAAACCAAAAGAAGTTAAAAAACATTAAAAACCTAAAAAACATAAATGACTCAAAAAATCCTTTAAGCCCTAAAAAACTCTAAAACACTAAAAATACCTAAAAACCCTAAAAACCACTAAAATGATATAAAATCAATTAAAATCCCTAAAAACATAAAATCTCCTTAAAACCAAGAAAATATTAATAAAACCATAAAAACCTAAACACTTAAAATTGCTAAAAATTCTAAAAACCATAAAAATTCTAAAAACCATAAAAATCCAAAAAAACCTAAAAAACCATAAAGACATAAAACCACCTAAAACCCTTTAAAACCCGAAAACCCCTTAAACCCCTTAAACCCCTAAAACCACTAAAATCTCTAAAACCCCTAAGACACCTAAAAATGTTAACAAAAATGAAAAAACATTAGAACCCCTAAAACACTCATGAAGCCCAAAAAATCATAAAACCCCCAAAACCCTAAGAACCCTAGAAAATATAAAACCCATCAAATTGTCTAAAAACCAAAAAAATGATAAAAACTCTAAAGGAGCCCTAAAAAACTTGAAAAACATAAAAGACCATAAATCCTTGAAAACCCCTATAAAATCCATAAAAACATAATTACTCTTAACCCCCCCTCCAAAACCTAATACACTAAAAAGCATAACAACCCTACCCTCCACCCCAAACCCCTCAAAATCGATACAGACCCTAAAAACTATAAAAATCGTAAAAAATCCCTAAAAATCCCTAAAAACATAAAAAATAGAAAAAACAAAAAAACCTGAAGAAAATGTTTAAAACATAAAAATAATAAAAATATATCAACAAGCTAAAAAAATTAAAAACATAAACTCCTAAAAAATCCTAAAAACCATAAAAAAGACAAAAACCCTAAAAATGACTATAAATTTATAATAAGTAAAAAACCCTAAAAACATGAAAACCAATAAGAAAGCATTAAAAACATAAAAAAAATATAAAACCTAAAATATAAACAATACTAAAAACCCAAAAGACATAAAGAGACCCTAAAAACCATAAAACCCCCTAAAACATTGAAAACCATAATAAATATAAAATACATTAAAACCCTAGACAAAATTAAAAATCCTAAAACTCAAAAAAAAAACAAAAAAAACCCAAGAACCTAAAAAACACTCGAAATGCCTAAAAATCCTTAAGAACTATAAAAATCCCTAAAAACTGAAAAAAACCCCAAATAAAACTTTAAAAATTTAAAAACCTTAAAAACACCTAAAATCATAAAAAATGATAAAACCCTAAAACCCCTAAAAGTACACTAAAAATCGTAAAAACTCATAAAAACCATAAAGACCCAAAAAAACCAAATAACCCATGAAACCAAGAAAACCAATCAAAACACTAAAAACCATTTGAAACCTTAAAAACATAAAAAACTCTAAAAACTTTAAAACCCAAAATGGGGAAACCCCCATGAAAATCTAGTAAACCCTAAAACACTAAAACACCAAAAACCCCCAAAACCCAAAAAACCCTCAATATCCCTAAAAACACTAAAAATCCATAAAAATAATTAAAAATAAACGAAAACCCCAAAAACATAAAATACACATAAACCAGAAAACCCCTAAGAAAACATTAAAAGCCTAAAAACTCTTTAAACCCCCATAAAACCAAAGAATTATAAAAACCCTGAAATCCACAAAAACACATTAAAACCCGTAAAAGTCAAACAAACCTTTAAAACACCAAAAAAAACCAAAAAACCACTAAAAACAATAAAAACCCTTTAAACCCCTAAAATGTTTAAAAAAACTCTAAAAACCCTTTAAACCACTAAAAACTAAAAAAACCCAAAAACCATTAAAATATAATAACCCATACGAACCCATCAAAATCCCTAAAAAACTTAAAAACCCATAAAATTACTAAAAACCTTAAAAATACATAAAAACATAAAATAACCCTAAAACCCAAAAAATCCCAAAGTAATAATTAAAAACATAAAAACGTTAAAACTACTAAGAAACCTAAAAATGATAAATACCTTAAAACGCCTCAAAACCCCTAAAACCATGAAAATAATAAAACCCCAAAAATTTCCTAAAAACATAAAATGCCATATAAACATAAAAAATCCTCATAAAACCTAAAATAAATGAACATTTGAAGCATATAGAAGGATAAAAACCACAAAAAACATTAAAAAACAGATAAAACCCTAAAAATATAATAAATAACTAAAAAAATTATAAAAAATAAAAATTCAATAGAACCCAATAAACCAAAAAACAATAAAAACCCTAAAAACCCACAAAAACACTAAAAACCTAATAAAACCCTAAAAATATTAGAAATCACTAAAAAAATTATAAAACATAAAAATTCAATAGAACCCAATAAACCAAAAAAGCAAAAAACCACAAAAACCCTAAAAACCCTTAAAAACCTGCAAAATCAAAAACCCCTGGAAATGCCGAAAACTTAAAAAAATACCTAAAAATAACTAGAAAAATAAAAAAACATAAAACCCCAAAAAACCCTAACAAAACCTTAAAACCTAAAAAACACATAAAACCCCTAAAACCCTAAAAATGCCAAAAACCATAAAACACCAAAAAAACCAAAAAACCATAAAATAACTAGAAAAGCATGAAAAATCCCTAAAGAAATAAAAATCCCATAAAACCTAGAAACTCCCTAAGAAAACCATAAATACCTAAAAACAATTAAAACCCATAAAAGCCTAGAAATGATAAAAAACTGTAAAAATAATGAAACCACTATATAACCCTAAAACCATCAAAATCCCTAAAACCCAGAAAACCATAAAATTCCCAAAAAAAGCCCTTTTTTTGAAAATGTAAAAAAGCATGTAAACCCCTAAGAAAACCATAAATCCCAAAAAACACTTTAAACCCCTAAAAACCCAAAATTACTAAAAACCCTCAAAACCTTAATATAACCTAAAAATATTACCCCCCCAAGCCATAAAACCCCTAAGTCCATATAATCTCTTAAAACCTATAAAAAAACTAAAACTTACTAAAAACATGAAAAACCCGTTCAAACCCTATTTTTTGAAATACAAAAAAAAACTATAAAAACCAAAAAACTCAAAAAACACCTAAAAATCCCAAAAAAACCAAAAAACCCCTAAAAACCATCAAAATCTCTAAAAACCCTAAAAACCCCAAAAAATAATTAATAATAACTAAAAACCTAAAAAATGTAAAAAACAAAAATACTATGAAAAACACTAAGAAAAACATACAAACATAAGAAAATAATAACCCATAAAAACCTAAAATATGCTAAAAATCCTAAAAAATCCTTAAAATCCCAAAAAACCATCAAAACCCGAAAAATCCTCAAAACCAAAAAATTCTAAAAAATCCTAAATATCTGTAAAATGTAAAAAAACACTAAAAAACCTAAAAACTCGAAGAAAATCTTAAAAATATAATAACACTTAAAACCCCTAAAATTCCAAAAAAAAACATTAAAAAATCTATAACCCTAAAAAATCATAAAAATAATGAAAACCATAAAAACCCAAAAACCTAAAAAACCCCTAAAAACACTACAAACCCATAAAAACCCAAAAACCCACTAAAAAAATAAAAACACCTTAACCCGCACAAAAAATTAAAGATGCTAAAAAAATAATAAATACCCTAAAATGACAAAACACCTAAATCCCAAAAAAAAAACAAAAAACCCCAAAACCCTCAAAATATCTAAAAACCCTACAAATCATAAAAATCAAAGAAAATCCCAAAAAACACTTAAAAAATAAAAAAAATAGAAACCCTAAAAACCTAAGAAAATATTAGAAACCCAAAAGCACATAAAACCCCTAAAAACATAAAAATGATAAAACCCTAAAATAACCTAAAACACCTAAAAAACATAAATACCCATAAAACCGTAAAACCCCATAAAAACACATAAAACCCATAAAAATTCAAAATTCTAGACACCTTTATCCGAATCCCTAAAAATGTTAAAAAAACTCAAAAAAATAAAAAAAATCATAACACAACCATAAAAAGCTAAAAACTAATAAAACACAAAAAACCTAAAAAAACTAAACCCCTAAAAATTCAATAAAACCCAAAAAACACTAAAAAACCTACAAACACTAAAAAATAATAAAATCCATAAAATCTCAAAAAATCAGTAAAAATTAAATATACCCTTAAACCCTGAAAACCCCATAGAAATCATTAGAAACCTAAAAAACATTTTAAACCCCTAAAATCTTAAAAAATTTAAAAAATTCTAAAAACACTAAAAATCCTACAAAAAACTCTAAACCCCCAAAAAATACCAAAAGTATCCTAAAATACCAAAAAAATTATTTAAAATTACAAAAAAAACAAAGACAATATAAAAACCCATAGAAAACCTAAAATCCTAAAGGAAACCATAAAAAAGGATTAATACCCTAAAAAGCCTAAAAAATCTAAAAACCCTAAAACCCCTACCAATCTCTAAAAACCCTAAAAATAATAAAAATATACCTAAAAATACCAAAAAACATAAATGATCCTAATTTTTTTGAAAAATATAAGGACAACCTTTAAAACCTAAAAAAACTCAAAACCCCCAAAAAAAATTAAAACAACCTAAAAGTCTCTAAAAACCCTAAAAACACTTAAAACCATAAAATACCTCAATACCATTAAACCCTTAAAAACCATTAATACCTTAGAAACCACTAAAAACTATAAAAAACCTCTAAACCCCTAAAAATGTTAAAAAACTCTAAAAATCTTTAAAACCCTAAAAAAATTAAAATCCCTAAAACCCTATAATCATAAAAGACCTAAAATTTCTCAAAATCTATAAAAATCCAAAAAATGAATAAAATCTTAAAAAAACCCCTAATGTCCATAAAAAAATTAAATAACCTAAAAAATATCAAAATCCCAAAAAAAAATTAAAACCTTCAAACACATAAAACAACAAAAATCCAAAAAAGTTTAAAACCCCTAAAACCCCTAAAATCCCTAAAAACCCTAAAAACCCCTAAAAACCAATAAATCCTAAAATCCTAAAAATCCCAAAAAACATGAAAAACCCATAACATCCTAAAAATACCTAAAAATTCATAAAAATATAAAAAACCCTAAAAAAACTGAAAACCGCAAATAAAACCATATAACCCTAAAAACAAAAAAAAACCTGAAAACCTATCAAATTATAATAACCATAAAACTAATAAAACACTAAAAACGCATAAAACCACTCAAACACCTAAAACCATAAAAACAAATAAAAATTCTAAAAAAATCGATAAAATTCCCAAAAAATGTAAAAACCACTAAAAACCTTGAAAAATCCAAAGAAAACATTAAAAACCTAAATGGAATTAAAAACCTTCAAACCAAAAAAATCCATAAAACCAAAAAACCATAAAAATTATAAAAAATCCGAAAACAATTCCTCAAAATGTAAAAACCCTAAAAATCCTGGAACCCCTTAAGAAAACTTTAAAAACCTAAAAACATTTAAAACCCCTAAAAACCCTAAAAACTCTAAAAACATTAAAAACCCTAAAATGCTAAAAAACATTAAAATCCTAAACACCTAAAACCCACAGAACCGCAAAAACCATTAAATAACTCTAAAAACCTATACAAACCATAAAAACCCACTAAAAACTCTGAAAATCTTTTAAACCCCTAAAAACATTAACAATAATCTAAAATCATTTTAACCCCTAAAAACTCGAAAGAACGCTAAAACATAAAAAACCATAAAAAGTTAAAAAACAGAAAATCCTTGAAAATTCTAAAAAATCATAAAAATCATAAAAAATACCTAAAACGTCTAAACATTAAAAAATTACTAAAAAAATATGATAATCCCTATGAAATCATTAATATCCAAAAATCACATAAAACCCCTAAAAATGTAAAAAATTCTAAAAATGATTTAAAAAACTAAAAAACCATAAAAAACATAAAATCCTTAAAAATAATAAAAACCATAAAAATCTTAACAATCGATAAAAATCACTATAATAGTAAAAAAAATTATAAACCCTGAAAACCCTTAGAAAACCTAAAATACCGAAAAACATTTAAAACCCCTAAAAATGATAAAAACTCTAAAAAGACCCTAAAAGCCCTAAAACTTCCTTAAAACCAATAAAACCTATAAAAAACTTAAAAACAATAAACCAATAAAAACCTAAAAACCACTAAAACTCTAAAAACCGGTTAATGCCTCAAAATGTTTAAAACTCTAAAAACCATTTAAAACCCAAAAAATAAAAAAACATATGAACCCAAAAATTTAAATCACTAAAAACTATAAAAACCCCCAAATCCCAAAAAAACAAAAAAAAAAACAAAAAAAACACCTAATAATCTCTAAAAAATGAAAACACATGGAAAACCCAAGGAATTATTTAAAACCTAAAACACTTTAATTCCTTAAAATTTAAAATTTTTAAAAACCCTTAAAACCCTACAAAATGAAAAAACCTTGTAGATCATAAAATACCATAAATACTTAAAAACACCTATAAACCCAAAAAAACTAGACAAATCACTATAAATCTTCAAAAACCTTCAAACCCTAAAAATTGGTAAAAAAACATTAAAAATAATAAAATCCCTAAAAACTAAAAAACCCTAAAATACTAAAAAAACCTTAAAACCCTAATAACCATAAGTCCCAAAAAATCTACAAAAACACTGAAACCCATAAAAATCCTAAAAACCCTAAAAATCCATAAACTCGTAAAAAACCCAAAAACACTTAAAAACACTTAAAACATAAAAACTCATAAAACCCCTAAAAACATAAAAAATAATAAAAACAAATAAAACTATTAACCCTTATAACCCCTAAAGACACATAAAATACCTAAAAACCACTAAAAACTCTTAAAACATATTAAACCCATAAAAATACTATTTTTTTTATAAAATATAAAATCCCTAAAAATCATAGATGAAAACCTAAACCCCCAAAAAATAATAAAAAACCTAAAACCCTTAAAGATCCTATGAAAGCCATAAAAATACCTAAAAAATTATAAAACCCTAAAAGACCCTATGAAAATCTTAAAAACCTAAAAACACTTAAAAACCCTAAAATAATTCAAAAACCACTAAAAATCCTAAAAACCATAAAACACTTCAGAATCCGTAAAACCTCCAAAAAAATATTAAAATATACCTAAAGATACCAAAATATATAAATACCTTAAAACCCTTAGAAACTCTAAAAACCCCTAATAAAACCATAAGAAAAATAAAAAAATTAAAACACATAAAAATGATAAAATCTCAAAAAAACCCAAAAGAGACACTAAAACCCCTTAAAACCCCAAAAAATAAAAAAACACTTAAAACCATAAAAAACATTAAAACACCATAAAATGAATAAAACCAATAAAACCACTGAGAACATTAAAAAACCTTTGAACACCTAAATATGTTAAAAACTCTAAAAATCTTAGTTATCCAATAAAAACACAGAAAAAACCTAAAAACCACAAACACATAAAAACCATAAAACCCCTCAAAATCCCTAAATACACTAAATACCCATAAATATACAAATAAATACTTAAAAAAAACTAAAAAATAAAAAACCTTATAAACCCAAAAAAAATTATGATATCCTTAAATGCTTGAAAACACTTAAAACTGTAAAAACCCACAAACCCTCAAAATCAAAAAAAAACCCTAAAACCCTAATGAAATTCTAAAAAATTACTAAAATACCACAAAATATAATACCCATATGAAACATTAAAACTACTAATAAAACCATGAAAACCTAAAAATTCAGAAATACCCTAAAATTTAAAAAAAAACACTAATGACCCTAAAAACCCAAAAAAGACACTAAAACCCCTCAAAATCCTAAAAAAATATAAAATCATCAAGAAACCCTAAAACCCCATAAAAGAACTAAAAACCACTAAAAACTATAAAAATACACTAAACCCCAAAAAAAGTTAAAAAAATCTAAAATCCTAAGAAAACCCTAATAAATTGAAAAACAACATAAAAACCCTCAAAACCCCTAAAAACCCAAAAAACCTTAAAAATCCTAAGCAACTCTAAGAAATAGATGGCTGATAAAGGAGGAGAGGGAGCTCTCGTGGTCCCTGGGAAGGATCAGGCTTCTGATCCGAATTCGGGTAGGAACCTCGCTGATCCAGTTAGCCATGGCGAGCTTTTCCGTTTCTGTAATCCTTTGGTGGTGAATCCAGCTCCTCATACTTCTTCACATCCGCCGGTGGTGAGGAGGAATTTTACGGAAGTGGTGAGGTCGGCTGCATCACTATCCTTCACTGATTTTGAATCTCCATCTCTTGGACGGATTATTCGGAAGGGGCGCATCACCCACGTTGCTGCAAATAGAGAGGATGTTGAGGAGCGGGTTATTCTGTGTCGATTTTCTATCACTACCAGGGTCCTTGTCCTGAAGGGGGAGAAACTATGGAAATTTTTTAATCTTTCAAGTCGTATCTCTGAGGTTTGGGGGTTCAATGACTGGAAGATGACTGTAATGGGGCATGGATTCTACCATGTGGTGTTCCCCACGGATGAACTGAAAAGGAAAGCTTGGAGTTTTGGATCAATTTCCCTTTATCCAGGGCTCCTCAGAATACATGAATGGGACAGAAACTTCGATCCATCAAATGTAAAATATACCTTTACAAGTGTGGATTATCATATGCAAATTGAATCGGATTTATTGCCATCCCAAGATCTTATAGGGTATTGCCTCTGTGGTTGGATTCCCCAATCGCATTGACAAAGAGACTGATAATCCACGGTACTGGCACTATTCAAGGGTGCTTGTTGAGATTGACTTGGCGAGTACCCTCATTCAAGAGGTGGTCCTCACCACAATTGATGATACCGTGAATCTGGAAATACAGTGTGAGAGGAGGCCCAAGTTTTTCTCAAATTATAGCTTCATCTGCCACTCGTTCACTAAATGTCGAAGATCCAGAATCTGTGGCCTTTGTAATCTGTGAGGGCATGAGGACTCTAACTGTCAGAGAAAGCATTTGAAGGGAAAAGGGATGGTCTTTGAAGAAATGAAGAAACCTCCTAGAATTCCATGTAACACGGAACCATGGAATCTCTTAGCTGTGGGAAACAATGTGGTGGTCAAATTTCCAGTTGGGATGGCCCATGGAGGCGTGGCAGATACAGAGGCAATTTGGGCTGATAGGGCATCTACCTCCAAGGATGTCACTGCCCATCCTGGGCCTGAAACTACTGTCCCCCCATAGAATCAACTCAAGCCAAGGGTTCATCATGTCTGCTTATCGTTAATATGGAGTCACATAGTTCGGATCCCAGCATGGATGTGGAGAGTGGGGATGTTCCCACTGGTGGTGGTGATGTGTCACAGTCGCCCCCTATAGGATTGGATAGCCGTGATAATCCACTAGCCTCTACAAGGATTCCACCTGGCCTAAAATTCTTGGCAAGCACACTGGAATCCAAAGTTATTATGGGGACTGTGGTAGTGCCACTTACAGCTAAGGATGTGGAGGGTGCAACTAGTGGGCAATAGTCTAACTCTGGGCCGGGTTATTTTGCTCAGGTTCTAGGACAAGCGGTGTTGGTTGGCCACACTAGAGATACTATCATCCCCAGTAATATTGCATCACCCTATCCTTCTCTCCCTCTAATGCTGGTGGATGGGAGTCCTGTTGATGCATCTGCACTAGATCAGGAGGGTGGAATCGTGAAGGATGGTAGGGTGTGCACTGATACAATTGGGGTGCTACAACATTCTGGTGGTGCTCTGCAGGATATGAGTGGGGAGTTCACTCCGGACATCTCATGTAAGGTTGCAAGAAGGATTTTTGCTGGTTTTGAGACTCCTGAAGGGCTTTGTGCCACCAACAGGTTCACCCCACTCTCTGGTAGCTTCTGGGCTGATGATGGGGGTAATGAGCAAGGTCATGAAGAGGGGGCCCATGGGTCTGCTAATAGTGGAACCCCTGATGAGGAGCAAGTGGTTGGGAATGTGTCTGAACCCATGAAGAAGCCAGTTGGAAGGCCTCCTAAGAATAAGGACATGAAAGGCAAATGGAAAGTCATTAATCCCCCATCAAAGAAGAAGTAACCTCCTACTGGGGGTGGGAAAACCTCTTCTTAATGAAGATCATTTTCTGGAACTATAGAGGGCTGGGTAATTTACCAAAAACCCGTGCCCTTAAGCATTTAATTTCATCCAAAAAGACAATGATTCTTGGGATTTCAGATCCTGTGAATAGCTATAATAGCTGGAAGGGCCTTTATTGGAAGATGTTTTGTTATTCTCTTTTTTCTCATAATAACATTGAGAGTGGCATGGAGACTCTTTAGGTTGTCAATCATGATAGTATTAAATTGTTATCCTTTGAGAGAAGACCTCAAATCATCTCACTACAGATCCAGAATCATGACTCCATACATACAATTTCTTTTGTATATGCCTCATTTGTATACACTAGGAGGAGGCCACTATGGAGTGATATGATGAGGGTCAGTGAGCACACTCATTACAACTGGGTTGTGGTTGGTGATTTCAATATGGTGCTGAGGCCAGATGAAAGGATTGGATCTTCTTTCTCACAAATCACTGCAGAGGAATTCTGTTGTTGTATTGACCAGTGAAATCTGGTGGAACTCACTATTTTGGGTGATCGCTTCACATGGGGAAGATACACCATCAATGGGAGGCAAGCAAGAAAATTAGATAGATGCTTCCTCCAAATCAATGATAGTAGTTCTTCAAGTGCGATATCTGCCACTACTCTCCCTAAGTTCAATTCAGATCACATCCCCTTGATGCTTGAAATCAATGATAATAATCGCAGGTCCTCTCTTCTTCCTTTCAAATTCAACAATTCCTGGCTCACCATCCTTGGATACATGGAAGTGGTTGTTAATGGGTGGAGTAGCTCTTTTCATGGCAGCCCACACTTTGTTGTAAATGAAATGCTCAAACGAATAAAGAGTCCTATTAAGGATTGGATTAAGATCTCTTTCTCCAAACTCAATGATGGCATCATGGCTGCTGAATCCCAGCTTGCTCACTGTCAAATAAACAATCAACAACAACTCACCCCCTCCAGGGAGGAAATGTAGCTTCACTCAAAGCTGGATGAGCTTTTGGATCTAAAAGAGATGCTGGCTAGAAATAAATTTAGCGTGGCCTGGCTCAAGGAATGGGATAGGAATTCCAATTTCTTTCATTGCCTTCACAGGGAGAAAAAATCCAAGAAAGTTTTGAATGTCATCTAAATTAATGGGTCCTCCTTTTCATCTGAACATGAAATCTCCAATGTTATGGTTGATCACTTCAAAGCACTTTACAATGATGGCGGGCATGATCAGAACCCTAGAATTTTTGGATCTATTGATCCTTGCATTAATGATCAGCAGAATAAGCATCTTACTGATGCCCCGTTTGAGGAGGACGTCAGGTCTACGCTTTTTTCTCTGAATATGGACACCACTACTAGGCCAAATGGATTCAGTAATAAGTTCTTCATGTTATATTGGGATATTCTACATGTGGAGTTCACTAATTCTATTAGAGAATTTTTTATCTCCTACTCCATTCCTCATGGAACAAATTCCAACATCCTTTCTCTACTGCCAAAGAAAGAGAATTCCATGGATATTGGGTATTTTCGTCTGTTGGAGATTGGAAATACTATTACTAAGATAATAAGTAAAATTCGGTTGATCGGGCTGGGGAAGATTGTTGGAGGGATAATCACCCCAAACCAGTTTGGGTTTGTCCCAGGATGTAATATTCAGAGCATCCTATATTATGCACCGGAGGGTATCGACATCATGAGGAAAGACTCTAAGTATGGAAGCTTTGATATGAAGCTAGATATCTCAAAGGCATTTGATACGATCAAATGAAGCTTAATCTTTACTGTTCTCAGCTGGTATGGCTTCTCCACCTCTTTTATAAAGCTGATCCATACTATCTTGTCCAGTTCCTAGATCTATGTTCTTGTTAATGGATCCCCTAAGGGGTTCTTTCATTGCTCTCGCGGTGTCAGGAAAGGTGACCCGATTTCTGGCCTCCACTTTGCTCTGGTTGAGGATTACCTTAGCAGATGCATAATTGATCTCGTTCAGGCTGGTTTATATGCTCCGATAAAAGCTGGGAAAGATCTTTTTGTTCCAAATCATATTCTATATGTGGATGGCATTCTCCTTTTTGTGAAGGCTGATAGGCGTACCCTATCCTCAATTAAATCACTTCTACAACATTATGAAGAGGTTGAAGGGAAATCGATTTGTTGGAAAAAGTCCTCTATTATTTTTGGCAATGGGATTTCAGCCTCCAAGCAACGCGGAACTGTCAGAAATCATGGTGTCGTGAGGGGTTCCCACCCTTTCAGGTACATGGGGGTTCCCTTGTTCTGGGGGAAGGTGAAAAGTGGATACCTTGAGGGAATTTCAATCAAAATCACTCAGCAACTTGTAGGCTGGAAAGGAAAATTCCTATCTCAGGCGGGTAGAATTTCCCTGATCAACTCTATTATTACATCTATGTTTGTGCATGTGATCTCCATTTATAGATGGCCGACAAGTCTCATCAAGAGCTTGCAAGAAAAAATCAGAAACTTTGCATGGACGAGATACATGTATCTGTGGCATGGAAAGAATACACAAAGCCCATCGAAATGGGTGGGCTGGGCATCAAGGACCTCAGGAAATTTAATGATGCCTTAATTGGTAAATTTACATAGAATCTTTTCAACCTACAAGACAGGAGTTTTGACTTCTTGAGGGAAAGGTTCACATCTAAACTATGTGAGTAATTCTCGGGCTTCATACCTTCTTCGGTCTGGACCACAATCAGGTCCTCCTATAGAAGCATTATTTCTAACTCTAAATGGGAGGTCTCAAGGCATTCGACTTTGAATTGTTGGAAGAACACCTGGCTTGATCATCCCATTCGTGAATCTGTCCAGCCCCCTCAGAATTTTAAGCATTTGTCCATTGTTGATCTCAACAATAACATGATCGAGATCGAAAGCATCCTGGTGAAGAATATTATCACAAAAATACTAAGTTACAGCTTCAGGGACATGGACTGTCTTATTTTGAAGCCTAACATGGTTGGGCTATTGAGTGTGAAGGAGTTTTATCGGTTAGAATGTGAGAAGGGAATTCAACCCCCTACTTGGCTCTCTAAATTTCGGAGGCCCTTCATTCCCCCTTCCAGCCACCTTCTGGTGTGGAAAATTTGGAGAAATAGATTTCCAGTTCAAGATTAGTTGAAAATATCTGGGTGGTTCTTGGCCTCTACTTGTCCGATCTATCTTCAGGATGAGGAAAATATGCAACACATTTTTCTTAATTGTCGACTGGATGCTGGTCTTTGGGAGTATTTGCAGGGCATTTTCCAGCTAAAAATCTGCATGGACAGCACGTTGTCTGCTCTTTTCAGCAGTGTCGTCGGTGTGCAATGCAGTCAACAGGTTGCCAAACTGCTTCTTGCTGCTGCTGCGGCCCTTGTTTCTTTTGTGTGGGAAGCCCGGAATAAAGTGGTTTTTGATAATGTTCCATACTACCTCCACACTAGTGTGGTGGCGATCCACAAAGCTGTCCTCATGGAATCTCATATTCCAGATGGTACGATGGATAATGATGTTAATGATCTTATTGTGTTGAGAACTCTCGGAGTTTCTGGAAGATGCGGGAAATGAAAGGACTTTAAATTCATTCGGTGGATTCCACCAATCCCAGAATGGATAAAAGTCAATGTGGATAGTGCTTCCCTGGGTGCACCTGGTCTCTCCGGTTGTGGTGGTATTTTCCGGACGTATAGAGGCTTTGTTAAAGGATGCTTTTATCACATCATTGGGAATGGGTGTGCATACGAAGCCAGGCTTTGGGCCATGATTAAGGTTGTCCACTTTTCAGTTCACTTTAGGTGGAAGCAGCTATAGATTGAATCTGACTCGATGTTGGTGGTGGAAGCCCTCAAAAGCAAAACAAGGATAATCCCATGGAGGCTCCTCCCACAATGGGTTGAGTGTCTGAGGATTTCTCAGGGGATGAACATTATAGTCACACATGCATATAGGGAAGCGAACAAGGTGGCAGACATTCTCTCTAAGAAAGAAATTGAGGATGGATGTTCCATGTGGTCATTTGTTGCACCAGATTTTTGTACTCCCCTTGTGGACTCAGACATGAAGGTTGATTTGCAAACTCGGTTGTGCAGACCCTCCCTATAAAGCCTTGTACTTAATTTTTTTGTTAAGAAATTTTGTGGGGCCGGGATACGCCTGGCCCCGAACCTGCTTTGCCTAAGCAACCCTAAAATGCAATAAAAATTTAAAAAACCATTAAAACTTGATAATCCCTAAGAAAATCATAAAAACGAAAATCACTTTAACACCCTCAAAACCTATAACGCTTAGAATCCTAAAAACCACCAAAAATTCTAAAAATTCTAAAAACATTCAGAATACATAAAAAACATAAAACTAAAAAAAATTAAAAAATCTAGACAAATACCTAAAAACAAAAAAACATAATAACCTATAAAAACCATAAGAAACCCATAAAAACCCTTAAAACCTAAAAACCCTAAAACCTTAAAAACCCATAAAATACCTTAAAAATCCTAAAAATCCCTAAAAACCATAAAAATGCAAACCCCCTAAAACCCAAAAAACAAATAAAAACTCTAAAGCACCTTTAAAACCCTAAAAACATTTGAAAACTCTAAAACCCCTGAAAAATCCTAAAAACCCCTAAGAAAACTAAAAAATCATAAAAACCCTAAAGAATTAAAAAATTCCTAAAAATCACTAAAGTCCCTAAAAATACTAAAAACACTAAAACCCGTAAAAACCAAAACAAAACCATAAATAATAAAAACACTTAACACCTCTAACAAACATTAAAATGATAAAAACCCTAAAAATCCCAAAAAACCAAAAAAACCAAAAAATTCCTAAAAACCCTTAAAATCCCAAAAAACATAAAAGCCCCCAAAAAACTTGAAAACACTAATAAAACCATAAAAATAAAAAAACACTTAAAACCCCTAAAAACATAAAAACAATGAAACCCTAATACCTCTGAAAAGACCCAAAATTCCCTAAACCCCCTAAAAACATAAAACCCCTAAAAAATATAAAAATACTAAAAACCCACTAAAACTCCAAAATCCCATTAAACCCCTAAAAACTTTTGAAATTTATATAAATCCAAAAAAACCCAAAAAATGAAAAAAAAACCCTAAAATCCATAAACACCCTACAAACCATAAAAATAAGAAAAAATACCTAAAATGCATCAAAACATAAAAACACCTAAAACCCTGAAAACCCTTATGAAAACATCAAAAACATAAATATACATAAATTCCATAAAAATCCTCAAAATCCCTGAAAACCCTAAAAACCATAAAATCCTTAAAAAATCCATATAAATCGCAAAAATGTAAAAACCCCAAAATACACTATATACCTCTATGAAAACCTTAAAACCTAAAGACATTTAAAACCCCTGAAATCCGTGAAAATTATTAAAACCCTAAAAAACCCAAAAAAATACTGAAAAAAAACAAAAAAACAAAAAAACACCTAAACCCTGTAAAACCCCCCAAAAGCCCATAAAACCCGTAAAAACCAGAAAAACACTAAAAACACTTTGAACCGCTAAAATCATTATACAACTCTAAAAAATCTTAAAAATCCTAAAAACCGCTAAAATCCCCTAAAATCCTAAAAATCCATCAAAAACCAAAAAAATCCATAAAATACAAAAAACAAAAAAACCCAAAAAACCCTATGAAAATAATAAAAATATTAAAAACAATAAAAATAATTAACACCCTAAAAAACATAAAAAAACCAAAACCCTATAATCCATAGAAAACCCTAAAACCCTAAAAAATCCTAAAACCCCAAAAGTCATAAAATCATAAAAACTAGTAAAACAACTTAAAACATAAAAAACCTAAAAACCCTATGAAGACTTTAAAAATCTAAAAGCATTGAAACCCCTTAAAACCCTAAAACCATTGAAAACATTAAAAACCCTAAAACCCTATAAAACCCCTAAAAGACCACAAAAAGCTTAAAAACTAATTGAACCCATAAATATTTCAAAAACTCTAAAGAAACTTAATACCCCTAAATACTCAAAAATGCCCAAACCCCCAAAAAATGAATAAACCACCAAAACCCTAAAAATCCTAAACCTATCAAATTCCTATAAAATCCTAAAAACCATAATGATCATAAAAAATACCTAAAAATCACTAAAAACATAAAAACCCCTTAATAACCAAGAAAATACATAATAAAACATTAAAGACATAAAAACACCTAAAACCTGGAAAATATCATAAATTCCCTAAAAACTTTTAAAACCCTCAAAATCCTTAAAAACCATAAAATCCCATAAAAATACAAGAGGAAACTAAAAATCAGAAAATATGAAATTAATCCTAAATACTCCAAAAAACCCTAAGAAAAATTTTAAAACCAAAAAATAATTAAAAATCATAAAAAACTAAAAAAATGATATAACACCTAAAACCACTAAAAGATCCTAAAACCCCTCATAACCATAAACACCCCCCAAACCCTAAAAACCAAAAAAACCCATCAAAACCTAAAAAACTAAAAACATATAAAACCCTAAAACCAACAAATGTTAAAGACCCAAAAAAACATAAAAAATCATGAAAAAAAACCAAAAACCCATTAAAATACTTAAAAATTCCGAAAAATCCCAAAAAACCCCAAATAACAGTAAACAACCTATGGAAATCCCTAAAACCCCTCAAAATCCCTAAAACCCCCAAAACCATAAAAAACACAAAAAATTTAAAGACCCTTAAGAACCTTAAAAAAACAAAAAACTCTAAAAACCCTTTGAACCACTAAAAGAATTAAAACGATAAAAATAATTAAAACCCAAAAAAAACTTAAAATAGAAAAAAACCTATAACCTAAAAAACCCTTAAAAACACTCAAAATCTCTAAAACGTCTATTATCCAACAAAAATTCCAAAAAAAAGCCTTAACATCTATAAAAACATAAAACCCCCAAAAAAACCGAACAAATTATGTGAAGAAAATAAAAACATAAAAAAAATTAAAACCCCTGAAAAACAAAAATATAATAAAAATCCTTAAATCCTTCAAAAACACTAAAAATCCCCAAAAACATCAAAATACCAAAAAAAAACTAAAAACCTTGAAAATATATAAAAAACCTAAAATTTCCTAAAAATATAAAAAACCCTAAAACCCTATGAACATCTAAGAAAAACTTTAAAACCAAAAAAATAATTTAAACTCCTAAAAAACCAAAAAACACTAATACCATAAAAAACCCTAAAATGACCCTAAAACCCCTAAACACATAAAAAAATACATTAAATACATATAAAACAACTAAAAAATAGAAACCCTTGAAACACCTAAAGATATTAAGAAATACTAAAAACCTGAAAACACTTAAAAACTAAAAAACCCTAGAAAACCCAAAAAAACCATAAAAACCCTCAAAGTCCCTAAAAACACTCAAAACCATAAAAACCTAAAAATCTGTAAAAATACCTAATAATAAAAAACCATAAACCCCTGAAATCCCATAATAAAACCATAAATCCTAAAGTCACTTAAATACCATAAAAACGTAAAATTTTTAATGACCGTAAATAACCCATACAACCCTTAAAACTCCTAAAATCCCTCAAAGTCACCAAAAACCATAAAAACCCTAAAAGTATTATAAAATACTTAAAATAACTAAAAATTTAAAAAAACCTCAAAACACTGAATACCCCCATAGAAATCCTTAAAACCCCAATATCACTAAAACACCTAAAAATGAAAAAAAAACAAAAAAAACCCAAAAAACATAAAAAAACTCCCTGAAACCCATAAAACCCATTAAAAACCATTAAACCATAAAAAACATAAAATCCATAAAAAACCTAGAACTACTAAAAACTCTAATAATCCTTTAAATCCCTAAAAATGTTTAAAAACTCTAAGATAATTTAAAACCCTAAAAACTCAAAAAACCCTAAGAACACAAAAATATCCACAAAACCCTAAAACCCCTAAATAAGCCTAAAAACCCTCAAAATCACTAAAAACCCCAAAAAACATGAAATACCTATAATCCTTCTTAAAACCACTGTAAAATTAAAAAAAACATAAAGACTACAGAAACCCTAAGAAAACCATAGAAACCTAAAAACACATAAAATCCCTAAAATAAATAAAAATGCTAAAAACCGTAAATACCCTAAAACCCAAAGAAGCCCAAAATACCTAAAAACACATAAATATACAAAATTAACGATAATTACATAAACTGTAAAACCCCCAAAAAACCTAAAAACCCCTAAGAGAAACTTAAAAACCCTAAAACACTAAAAACCCCCAAAAATGATAAACCCATAAAAAAGATAAAACCCTAAAAAATCCTAAAAGACCTTAAAACCTTGAAACCCCCTAAAAACCATAAAAATCCCTAAAAACAATAAAAAACCTAAAATCCTAAAAAATATTAAAAATTTCTAAAACTCTAGAAAAAACATTAAACCCTAAAGATGTTAAAAAACTCTTAAAAGCATAAAATTCTAAAATGTTAAAAAACAATAAAAACCCAAAAAACCCAAAAAACCTTAAAACCCCATAACATCCCAAAAAACCTCAAAGAATCATAAAAAAATAAAAACCCTATAATTACCTAAAAACATAAATAATCCAAAAAACGTTGAAAAACCCTATAAATACATTAAAAACCTAGAAAAACATAAAACCCCTAAAAACCAAAAAATTATAAAAAACCCTAAAAATCAAAAAATTATAAAAAACCCTAAAACCCTCATAATCCCTAAACCCGTAAAAAACCCATAAAAACCCATAAAAATATAAAAAAGTCATTAAAATTACTAAAAATGTAAAATAAATAAAACCATAAAAAAACCTAAAAAAATAAAAACATAAAAACATAAAAACGTAAAAACACTTAAAATTCCAAAAACATTGAAATGCCTCAAAATATCTAAAAACCAAAAAACCATAAAAAACATTAAAAATACCTTAAAAATACCTAAAAAACTAAAAAACCTATTACCATAAAAAACTCTAAGAATAACTTAAAATCCTAAAAACACATAAAACTAGTAAAAACCTAAAAGACACTAAAACCCATAAAAAAGACTGAAAAGACTATAAAAACCCAAAACACTCCTAAAAATTATAAAAACTGTAAAAACCTTATAAAACAATAAAAACCCATAAAAACCTGTAAAAACCCATAAAATCCATTAATAACTCTAAAAACCATTTTACCCATAAAAATATTACAAAAATACAAAAAACAATAAAACCCATAAAACATTAAAAAACCAAAACCCCTAGTAAACCATAAAAGGCCTAAAAATTCCTAAATATTGTTAAAATATAGAAAATCCATAAAAACAATTAAAATCCAAAAAAATCCCTAAAAATGTAAAAAACAAAAAATCACTTGAAAACCATAAGAATACCATAAAATCCTAAAAACACTAAAAACCCCTAAAATCCAAAAAAAATCATTAAAACACCAAAAAAACCTAAAACCCCTCAAAATCTCTAAAACCCATAAAAACACAAAAAATCATTAAAAAGTTTCAAAAAATTAATAAAATGAAAAAACCCTTAATACCCCTAATAAAACCATAAAACCAAATAAAATTAAAACCCCCTAAAAACTAAAAAATGTTAAAAACCTTAAAAACCCCCTAAAATCCCTAAAAACCACTAAGAAAACTAAAATCTCTTTAAAACCATAAATGGTTAATAACTCTAAAAAACCCCTAAAACACAAAAAAAATCATAAAAACATAAAAACCCTAGAAACTCTCAATATCCCAAAAAACCAAAAAACCCATAATAATCATTAAAATAACAAAAATTCCCTAAAAATAGAGAACATCTAAAAATATATAAATACCACATGAAAACATTAAAATCCTAAAACAACTTAAAACCTCTTAAAACCCCAAAAACAATAACAACCATAAAAATCCTAGAAAACCAAAAACCCCTCAAAATCTCTAAAAACCTTTTAAGATATAAAAAACCTAATAAGTCCCTAAAAATCTGTAAAAGCATAAAAACCCAAAATCATTGATAACCCATAAGAATAATTTAAAAACCTTAAGAAATTTATAATACATAAAATGTTAAAACCCTAAAAAACCCTAAAATACCCTAAAACTCCTTAAAAACCTAAAACCACCTAAAACCTTAAAAACCCATAACAAAAAATAAAAAACCTAAAAAACTATAATATACCTCAAAACCACTAAAAATGTAAACAAAAAACTAAAAAAATATTAAAAACTCTAAAACCCCCAAAAGGAAAGGGAAGAAAGGTAAGGGAAAGGGAAAGGGTAATACCACCTCTCATGTCACCCCCAATCCCCAATGAAGACAATGTTTTGGAATTTCCAGGGGTTGGGGAACACTCCCACGGCTGCAGTCCTTAGGAACTTTCTCTCACAGAAACCGATGCTAATTGGGTTAGCTGAACCCATTATCAAGTTTGACAGCAAGAAAGGTTTTAACTGTGCTGCTCTTGGTTACTCACTCATTTCAACCAATGATGATGAAAATGGTATGGGAACCTTATGGGTTCTGGTGCATTATAGTGTCCAGATCATATTGTTCATTTTGAGCCCGCAAATTATCTATGTTACCATCCAAGGTACTGATGGGGCCATCACCATCTCCTTTGTTTACGCTTCTAGCTCGTACACTACTTTCATGCACCTTTGGAGAAGGCTGGTGATGATAAGTGATGAAATTGATCACAATTGGATGGTTATTGGTGATTTTAACATGGTCCTAAGTGCTGAATAAAAGTTAGGTCTGGATTTTTCTCACACTACAACAGATGATTTTGCATCTTGCCTTGATCAATGTGACCTTTCTGAGGTATCCATTGTAGGGGAAGACTTCACTTGGGGGCAGTACACAATTAATGGAAGGAAGGCTAGTAAAATGGACAGGTGTTTCTCATACATGGGAGGAGGTGGTTCACCAGTGGTTTTTTCGGGATTCACCCTCCCAAAACTCAACTCGGATCACAATCCAATTGTTGTTGAACTAAGATGGAGAGTCCCAAGATCTTCTCCCCTGCCATTTAGATTCAACAACGCCTACCTCATTGTTCTGGGGTGTAGGGAAGAGGTGTTGGGGGTGTAGAGCAACACCTTCTCTGGTAGTCCCTAGTTTATTGTGGTTTCCAAGTGGAGAGAAGTTAAGTGTCGACTGAAGGATTGGAGAAAACAGTAATTATCAGTGTTGGATGATGGGATTAAAGTGGCTGAATCTCATCTTGCTGCATGTCGAATTATGCATTAGAGGAAATATGTACCTTAGAGGGAAGATCTTAGACTGCACACTAATATGGATGAGTTTCATTCCCTCAAAGAGAAGCTTTCGAAGGAGAAATTCAATGTTATATGGCTTCAGGATGGCGATCAAAACTCTAAGTTATTTCACCGCCTACATAAGAAAAGAAGGGTTAGGAGTAATTTGAGTGTTGTTAGAGTTTGTGACTCAACCTTCACTTCGGTGGGGGATATTTCTAAGGCTTAGGTGGAGTAATTCCAGGGGTTGTACACTGATGAAAGACAGGTCTCCCCCGTGCTTTTTGACTCTATCCTAACATGTATCACGTGCCAACAAAATGAGGTCCTCACAAAGGCCCCTTCTAAGGGTGAAGTCAGGGCAGTGCTCTTATCTATGAATATGGAAAACGCTGTAGGTCCAGATGGTTTTGGAAATAATTTCTTCATGTTCTACTAGGATATCCTCCATGAGGATGTCACAAACACGGTCAGGGAGTTTTTCCACTCGGTCTCCATTACCTATAGTGCCAATGTTAACTTCATCTCGCTGATCCGGAAGAAAGATAATGCCATTGCAATTAGTTACTTCTGACCTATTTCCATTGGCAACACAGTTTCAATGATTATTAGTAATATCCTCATCCTTAGGTTGGGAAAAAATTTGGTGACATTGTGACTCCAAATCAGTTTAGATTCATCTATAGGTGATGTATCCAATCCTTCTTATTCACTGCCTCGGAGGGGATTAATATTATGAGGATGAAATCGAATGTAGGTATCTTTGCACTTAATTTTGAAATATCATAGGATTTTGATACTATGAAATGGAGAATTATATTTTAGGTCATCTGAAGATATGGCTTTTCAAGTAGCTTCATCAAGCTTATCTCTGCAATTCTCCATAGTGCTAGAGTCTCGGTCTTGATCAATGGCTCCCCCCATGGATTTTTCCATTGCTCCCGTGGAGTGAAACAGGGTGACCCAATGTTGGGTTTTATCTTTGCAATCTTGAAGTATTACATGAGTCGATTCATCCTTGATATTAAACAAGCAGGTATGTATTCCCCAATTAAGGAAGGCAGGGACCTGTGTGTCACCTCATACCTTCTCTACGCGGATGACATCCTCCAGTTTGGGTAGGCTGATAAGCATAATTTGTCCACAATCAAGCGGATCTTCCGTCATTATGAAAGGGTGGCTGTGCAATCTATAGGTCATATGAAATCATCGATTTTCATTGGCAATGGGATCTCTCCCACTCGACTGCTCTGCATCGCCAATGGGATTAGAGTTAAGAGCAGCTCCCTACCCTGTACTTATCATGGAGTCCCCCTTTTCTAGGGAAAAGTCAAGTGCGGCTACTTTGAGAACATTTATTCCAAGATTACACTTCAAATGTTGAAATGGAAGGGTAAGTGTCTATCCTAATCTAGAAGGGTCTGCCTGGTTAACTCGGTAATCACCTCTATGTTCGTGCATGATTTCTCCATTTATAGATGGCTAACTGCTCTCCTCATAATCCTGAATGCCAAGATAAGAAATTTTGTCTGGACTGGTTCTACCAGTGAGAGGAAATTGGTCTCAGTGAACTGGAAACATTGCACAAATCCATTTGAGTTGGGCGGGCTTGGTATCAAGGATTTACGGAGTTTCAATGATGCTAGGATTGGGAAGTTTACCTGGAGTCTTCTTCGGCCTCAGAGTGGTGGCCTAGATTTCCTTGGGGAAAGATTCACAAACAGGTTATGTGATGGTTTTGCCGGGTACATTTCATTCTCATTCTGGCCGGCTCTACGATCCTCTTACAAGGATATTATGTCTCAACCAAAATGGATTGTGTCACGGTCCTCCACCCTGAACTGCTGGTCTACCCCTTGGCTGGAACATATCATCTTGGAAGTGATGACACCTCCCCAAGATATGCAGAATTTAACCATTGCTAGCCTCATTTAGCAGCAGAATAACCTGGGGACCTTTCTCCTGAGCAATATTTCTATGAAAATTCAGCGATATGACTTTGCTGACATTGATACCCTCATATGGCAGCCCATCATGGTGGGTAAATTCAATACCTGTGATTTTTGTTGTCTGAAGTGCCAGCATGGGATGACTCCCCCATCGTGGCTGGATAAATTCAGGGCTCCTTTCATTCCCCTTTAACACTTTGTTCTGATCTGGAAAATTTGGCGGAATCAGCTTCCAACTCATGCTTAGATGAAAGTGGATAGCCGGCATCTTTCTTCTTCTTGTTTTTTATGCAGGACGACAGAAGATCACTATAATCATATCTTCCTGAATTTTACCTTTGCCTCAGACCTTTGGTGCTACCTGCTACAATTCTTCCGCATGAACTGCTGCCTATAAGGACCGATTTGCGATATTTTGCATGGATTGTTGGAGAAGAAACGAAGTGATCAGGTTCATAACCTGCTTCTTGCTGGTGCGGAAGAAATTATTCATTATTTCAGGGCTTCTCGCAATGCTTTCGCCTTTAATCAGTAACCCCTTACACTGCATAGAGGCATGGTCTCCATTCACAATATGTTTCAGACTGCTTCGCGAATTCAAACATGTTTGATGTGGAATGATGTTAATGATCTAACATTACTGCACTTTCTTGGGGTTTCTAGCTGAAGCCGGAAACCAATGGTCCTGAGGTTGGTTAGATGGATTCCTCCAATTCCAACATGTTTGAAAGTCAATGTTGATGGTGCGACACTTGGAGCTCTAGGGCCCTCGGGGTGTGGCGGTGTTTTTCGTACTTCCATAGGATTCATAAGGGTCTACTTATTTTATTTTATTGGGAATGGCTGTGCCTATGAAGCGGAGCTTTGGGCCATTATAAAGTCTATGAAATATGAAAGTCGTTTTGGGTGGCAGAGGATTTGGATTGAGTCGGACTCGATGCTTACGGTTCTGGCTCTTAAGAATTTTTCTATGGATGTCCCATGGAGACTACTCTCACATTGGATCGAGTGCCCTGATATCTCCCTGTCCCTGAGCTTCAGTGTGTCTCATGTTTACAGGGAGGCCAACTTGGTGGCTGATGCTCTCTCAAAAAGGGCAATTGATGAAAGCTTCTCGATGTGGTCCTTCGTGTCCCTATCTTTTTTTTCTCCCTTGGTTGACTGGGATATGAAGGGTGAGTTCACTCTCACCCTTGTCGACCCATCTTTTAATTGTCTCTTTATGTTTTATTGATTTTTAGGGGGTTAGTCTTGCCTAGCCCTGAACCTATTCTACCCTAACAACCAAAAAAGGAAAAAAGACCCCAAAACCCTAAAAAACCTAAAAATAATAAAAAACAGTAAAAACCATAAAAAAATAAAACCCCAAAAAAACATTTAAAAACTCCAAATTCTCATTAAACCCTTAGAAACATTAAAAAATCTAAAATTCCTTTAAAATCATAAAAACTAAAAAAACCCTAAAACCCGAGAAAAAAAAACAAAAAAAAAATACAAATGCTAAAAAAATCAGAAAATCCCTAAAAACCATTAAAATCATAAAAATTCCAAAAAAATCCTTAAAAACATTAAATGCCATAAGAAACAATAGATCCATAAATAACCTAAAATCCATAAAAACCCAAAACACAATAAAAAATCTAAAAAACCTGAAGAACAGTAGAATACCCTAAAAACATAAAAATTCATAAAATCATAAAAAACCATAAAAACCAAATGAAGCCCTAAAAATCTATAAAACCAAAAAAACCCTAAAACCCTAGAAACCCATAAGAAAATCTCAAAAAACTAAAAACACTTAAAACCCATAGAAAACTAAAAAATGTTAAAAACCAAAAAAGTCTATGAAATCCCTCAAGTCATAAAAACCCATAATGCCACTAAAATCTTTAAAATAACCTTAAAACCACATAAAAACATTCAAAACCACAAAAACTATAAAAACCCATTAAACCACTGATAACGTTTAAAAACTATAAAACACCATAAAACCCTTAAACAACTCAAAACCCCCTAAATACCCAAAAACTTGTAAAAACCATAAAAACCACAAAAAACCTTCAAAATACTTAAAAACACTAAAAATCATTAAAAACCCTAAAAATCCCAAAAAATCATAAAAATTTTAAAAAACATAAATACGAAAAAAACCCTAAGAAACCCATCAAAATAAAAAAGACACATAAACCCCTAAAAACCATAAAAATGTTAAAATCCACAAAAAATTATAAAAAAAATCAGGAAACCTCAAAAACTAAAAAACACTTAAAACACCTAAAAAACTAAAATATGCTAAAAACCCTTAAAACCATCAAAACCGCTAAAGTATTTAAAAGTATTTAACACCATAAAAACCCTAAAACCTACTAAAAACTTTAAAAAACCCTTTAATACCATATAAACATTAAAAACACAAATAAACATTAAAAACCATAAAAATATAAAAAAACCCAAAAAATGAAAAAATTTAAATACCCTAAAAACCCTAAGACCCTAAAAATCCCTAAAAACCTAAAAAAAAAATTATAAAATTACCTAAAATTTCTTAAAAAAGTAAAAAACCCTAAAAGGTAGGAAACCCCCTATGAAAAGCTTAAAAAGATAAAAATTATTGAATCCCCAAAAAACAAATAAAAATGATAAAGCTGAAAAAAACCTAAAACTACTAAAAACACTGAAAACTGAAAAATCCCAAAAAAATCATTATAATCCCAAAAAAACCTTAAAATCCTTAAAAATCCATAAAAATGTAAAAACCCCTAAAAATGGTAAGAAAATACAAAAAAAAACCTAAAACATTTAAAACCCCTAAAATCATTATAACCACTAAAACCCCTAAAAACTAAAAGATCCTAAAAACCATAAAACCCCAAAAAGACATAAAAACCTCTAAAACGATAAAAAACCCGAAAACCTATAAAAATCCTAAAACCCACTAAATAATCTAAGAACCCTTTAAAACCCTAAAAAGGATTTAACTTCTAAAAAACCATAAAACCCCTAAAAACACCAAAACCCCAAAAACCATAAAATCATCAATTCCCTAATATCCATAAAAACCATAAAATATCAAAAAATACCCCCAAAAATCACAAAATTGTAAAAACCCCAAAACCCCTTAGAAACCCTTAAAATTTTATAAAACCTAAAAACACCTAAAACCCATAAAACATTAAAAATGCTAAAATCCCAAAAAGTCCCATAAAAACCTCTAAAAACAATGACATCATTTACACACTTAAATACATTAAAAAAACTAAATCCCCTAAAAACCACTAAAAACTCAAAACCAATAAAACCCATAAAACCCCTAAAATCCCTAAAACCCCTCAGAATTCAAAAAACCCAAAAAACCCAAAAAACCCCAATAAAATAACTAATAATAACTAAAACTATAAACACCCCTAAAGCCACAAAATAACACTAAGAAAACATTAAAAACCATAACACACCTAAAACACCTAAAAACAAAAAAACACTGAAAACCATAAGAAATCATTCTACCATAAAAACCCAAAAGTCTCTAATAATCCCTAAAAACCCTAAAAACAAAAATAAATCCCAAATAATCCTTAAAAACATAAAACTTCAAAAAACCCAAAAAAAATCTATAAAATCCTAAAAATAATTAAAACCACTAAAAACCTGAAAATGATAAAACCCTAAAATCACCTAAAATCCCTAAATCCATTAAAACCCATAAAAAATACCCCGAAAGTCAGTCCGAGGCTAACCTTCGACCATTTATTAAAATAAAAGAAAAGTTCTGTACACAAGAACAGACGTCCAAAAAATCAACTAGAAACCATCAGAAACATACCTGTCGCCACACCCATGATTTAAATATTCCTCCACAATGGCCGATTCCCATTCCAAGCATTCATAAAGCTTCAGGATTTTGGCATACTTCTTCCTCAAATTCAACAGCTCCAAAGAAATAAATTCATTAGGAGATTTCATACCTTTATTTAGACCTACCCCACCTCCCTTTGTTATAGATGAACTAGTGGACATCGGATATGAAAAAATGGAGTAATCTTTCCTCGGTCGCCTTAGTGGTGACGCAATCCACACCTCCTAGTTCTCAACTACATTCACCTCCCCCCTGGACAATGTTGATATAATAGTGCCTCGTCAATCCACCATTATTTTCTTTATCACTCCCAGAAATCTCCGCCCATTTCCCAGGGATAACCACATTTTGATAAGGTGCTGACTGATTCTGCTGAAACTGAGCATTAGCATCAATTAATGCTAAGAATTGTGGATGTTAACTATTTCATGATCTTCATAAAGCACCATCCTTATTTCTTCATTTGCAGTAGTAGCCTCCTGAGATCTAGTCTCAGCATTGGTAATCACCTCTACATCGTCTTGTTCCAAACCCTAAAAGCAGTTGCTCATAGGAACTGTAATGAGGACCCCTCCATCATCCTTATTCTGACCACTTTTATCAGCACATCCTTCCAAAGCCGCCACAGTTGGGCCATCATGCACTGCAGGACCTGTTATCCCCACTGCCACAGGTTGCACCCCCTCAACCCTGCTGCTAGTATCCAAATCACCTCCAACATTAAGGCAACATTTATCATCATTCTGCATCCCATCATCTCCAACTTGAAGATCAATGAACCGTGGATGATTTCCAGCAAAATCCTGGACCCGACCAGCATTAACCCCAGCACTAACATCCACTGCGTTCCTGTTTGACAAGCCATCATTCCTCTCAACTTGTAGAGGACCACCATTCTGTGTAACCCCTGCGACCTCAGCAGCTCTTGGAGGCCCTGCAAAGTCCCGTCTCAACCTGTTGAAGATTTCATAGACACTCGGTTCAGGAGGAAACACCCTTGCCTGCTTTTTCTTAACCACTGCATCTACAGGACCATCAGTTGCAATAATTTCAACTCCCCTAATCCCATCCTTGCAATTAACCTTTGGTAACTTGATACTCCAAACAACGGGACCAAATGAGGCTCGAGTCGCCTGAACATTCCCAGATCCCAAGTGTCTCAAACCCCTGCATCTCCAAACTTCTAAATTGTGCCCCAGTTTCTTGCACGAATAACAAAAATCATACCATGACTCAAACACCACGTGCTGCTGCTTGTGACAAAACTCCTCACCCACGACAATCTAGAAGAATTCAACAGGCACTTTAGATACATCGACCTTGATACAAACCCTCAGCAAGATCGGATGGCACACTGCCCTGGTCCTACTGTTCGAATAGAGAAATTGTCCCACCATGTTCCCAAGCATACGAATAATCGAAGGGTTTTGAAAGGGGATAGGAAGCTCCGGAAAACTTACCCAAACTGCCATTGTTGATGAATCTTGTTGCATATGAAAATCATATGACCATTTAATGAGATGAAATTGTGAACCATCACAGGTCCGAGGAGCACTCGACCAGGCAATAATCATGTCATCTTCAGAAGAAAATCGAATCATGATGTGTTTGGAGTCCAGCAACTCAACCGTCGCTCGCTCTTGCAGACCCCATGATTCAAAAATCCAACGATCGATTAAATCAACTGATGGCCGACGATGCTTAAAATAATAAAACCATAAAAATCCTAAAAATAAGTATAAATCCCGAAGACATAATAAACCCAAAAGCCTTGAAAACCCCAAATAGAACCTTTATATCATAAAAAACATAAACCACCTAAAAACCCTAAAAACCCTAAAAACCTAAAAACCTTAATGCCCTCAAAATCCATAAAACCCTATAAGACCCTTAAAATCCTAAAAATTCCCAAAAAATCATTAAAATACTAAAAACTCATAAAATCCACAAAAACACTAAAAACCATTAAAACCCCTAAAAAATTAATAAATGTAAAACATTAAAATTAATAAAAGGTTAAAATAAACCACAAAAAACCAAAAAAACCAAAAAATCCTAGAAATCCTAAAGAACCTAAAACACCTCCAAATTCATAAAACCCTAAAAACTATAAATATACTAAAAGAAGATATAAATCTCTAAAAATATAAAGAACACTAAAAATATGAAAAAACTCTAAGAAAATCATTAAGCCATAAAATTACATAAAACCCCACAAAAACCTATAAATTATAAAACCCTAAAACCCCTAAAAATTTGTAAAAATTCTTAATGTCCATAAATCACTAAAAAACATACAGACACTAAATAACACCATAGATTCCCAAAAACAATAAAAACCCTAAAACCCTAAGAAACCATAAGTAAACCATAAATACATAAAAACAATTAAAACACCAAAAACCCATATAAACGGTAAAAATATTAAGAACCAAAAACTATAAAACCCCAAAAAAACTATAAAACCCCAAAAAACCTTAAAAAAATAAACCCCAACAAACCCATAAAAACCACTACAAACTCTAAAAACCCTTTAAGAACCTAAAGACATGGAAAAAACTCAAAAAAACATAAAACTCCTAAAAATACAAAATTACCAAAAAATACCCTAAAACCCCTAAAAAATACAAAAAAATGTAAAATTCCCAAAAACCCCAAAAAACTATAAATACACTAAAAATTCGTAAAAATCCCAAAAAAGTAAAATACCCTAAAAACATGGCAAACATTAAGAAAATATAAAAACCAAAATACACTTAAAAGACATAAAAATATAAAAACATTGTAAACCCTTAAAAACCCTAAAACCCTAAAAACCCTACCAACCAAAAATCCCTTAAACCCTTAAAAACACACTAAAACCCTAAAAACCCAATATATCCACTAAAAACTATAAAAACACATTAAAACTCAAAATCTTTAAAAAAACTCTAAAAACCCTTAAAACTCATAAAAACTCCAAAAAACCAAAAAACCTAAAAACCAAAAAACCAAAAAACCCTTTAAAACCCAAAATCCTCTAAAAATCATAAACCCCTTAAAAACCAAAAAAATCCATACAAAATCCCTAAAATCCTAAAAAACATAAAAAAATATAAAAATCCTTAAAACCCCCTATGAAATCCTTACAAAACTAAAAATACTAAAGCATCCTAAAAACCATAAAATGTAAAAAACCCCATAAAAAAACACAAAATTCCTAAAACCCTCAAAAACCCTAAAACCTTAAAAACACAAAAAACCCCATAAAAATAAACAAATCCATAAGATCCACAAAAATTAAAAAAACCCTAAAAAACCCTAATATAATCTTAAAAACCTAAATAAAATTAAGTCCCCTAAAATGTTAAAATACATAAATCACTTAAATCCCTAAACACGCACTAAAAACTATAAAAACCCTTCAAACCCCTAAAAATGAAAAATAATATAAAACCTCATAAAACCTTAAAAACTAAAAAAACCCCCATAAAACCCCAACAAAACATAAAAACCCTAATGAACCCTAAAACCCCTCGAAATACCTAAAAATCGTTAAAATAATAAAAATCCCTACAAATCCCTAAAACAAAAAAAATATGAAAACCCATATGAAAACCTTAAAAACCTAAAATAATTAAACCCCTAAACACCTGAAAACACTAAAAATAATAAAAACATTACAAACCCTAAACTATAAAAACCAAAAAACCGATAAATAATGTAAAAAACCCTAAAACTCATAAAAATCCTAAAAAAATTTAAAACTCTAAAAATCATTTAATCCCCTGAATATTTTTAAAATATATATAAAACATTATAACAAAAAAATATATAAAAAACACTAAAACCCAAAATAACCATAAAACCCTAGAAACCCTAAAAACCCCAAAACCCCTCAAAATCTCTAAAATCTCTAAAACCCATAAAAATCCAAAAAACCCATAAAAATTAATAAATACGTAAAAAATCCTAAAACCATAAAATCCCAAAGAATAACATGAAAATATAAAAATATGTAAAACCCAAAAAAAAACTAATGATCCTAGAAACCCTAAAAAGAATCAAAATCCAAAAAAATCATAAAAATCATAAAAATTCTAAAAACGGCATAAAAATATAAAAAAATGAAAAATGATATAAAAACCTACAAAAACTCTATGAAAACCATAAAAACCTGTAGACACTTAAAACCCCTAAAAATAAATAAAATCCCTAACCTCCTTAAAATCCCCTAAAAACAAGAAAACCCCCTAAAATCCCTAAAAACTATAAATAAACCTAAAAACCCCTAAACCCTAAAAACCCCTAAAAGGCACTAAAAACTCTATAATCCTATTAAACCCATAAAATGTTAAAAAAATTACCAAAAAACCTCCAAAACCATAAAATCTAAATAACCCAAAAAACCCAGAAAAAAATTAAGAACCCTAAAATCCATAAATATTCAAAAAAACCCCAAAATCCTTAAAACCCTAAAAATAAAAAAAAATTATAGAAATTCCCTAAAAACACCGAAAAAATATAAAAACCCTAAAAACCATGAAAACCCATAAGAAAATCCAAAAATCCTAAAACCCATTAACACCCATAAAAACCTAGAAATGCTAGATCCCATAAAATCCCAAAAACCTTAAAGAACCTCAAAATCCCTTTTAACCCTTAAAAATCATTAAAAACCTAAAAAAATCAAAAAAAAATCCATAAAAACGTGAAAACCAAAAAAAAAGTCAATGAAAACACATATAAAATATTAAAATCATTAAAAAACATACAACCTCTAAAATAATGAAATAGTTAAAAACCCTAAACGGGCCATAAAAATCCCAAAAACCCCTAAAACGATAAAAAACACTAGAACCATAACAACCCTAAAACCCTAAAAAACATAAAACCCTAAAAATAAAAAAAATCATCTAAAACATACACAAATTAGAGAACCTTTAAGAAAATCATAAAAACATAGATCACATTAAACCCCTAAAACCCAAAAAAACACTAAAACCCCAAAAAATATCTATAAAACACTAATAAAATAAAACCATAAAACCCCAAAAAACCATAGAAAAATCTAGAAACCTAAAAAACCAAAAATTCATAAAAAAACACAAAAATATAAAACTCTAAAACTCTTTAAACCCTTTAAAACATTAAAAAAACTCTAAAAATCTTAAAACCACTAAAAACACAAAAAATCCCGAAAAACCCAAAAAAACTCATAAAAACCCTAAAATCTTAAAAAACCTAAAAACCCAAAAAAAACATAAAATCTCTTAAAATTTTAAAAACTTTGAAAATCCCTGATAAATCCATAAAAACCTACATACAATTAAAACCCCTAAAAACCTGAAAAATATAAAAACCCTAAAAATATCGAAAAACCCAAAATACCCATAGATATCCTAAAAATCCATAAAAATACCAAAAAACATTAAAACCCAAAAAACCCTGAATAACCCTAAAAAACTCCAAAAACACAAAAAAGCAATTAAAATCCCATAAAACCCAAATATGCTAAAACCCCTAGATAGACCCTAACAACCCTAAAACCCCTTAAAACCCATTAAAACTACAAAAAAACATTAAAACCCCTAAAACCCATAAAATATTAAAACAAACTAAATATTATAAAATTTATTTAAACAACTAAAACTGTTAGGAACTCTAAAAACCCTTAATAACCCCAAACCTAAAGAATCCCGAAGAATATAAAAAAATAATAAAACCCCTAAAACCCAAAAAAATCACAAAAAAACACTAAAAACCCAAAAAAAAATCCTTAAAAACCCCTCAAAATCCCTTAAACATAATAAAAATTAAAACCCCTAAGAAAACCATATAACCTAAAAACACTTAAATCCCATAAAAAACCAAAAATCCCAAAAAACCCAAAAAAAACTAAAATCCTAAAACTAATTGAAACACCTAAAATTAAACAAACAAAAATGAATTAAAAATACCTAAAAACATAAAATCCAAAAAATCATGAAAACCCATAAGAAAACCTTAAAACCCAAAAAACACTTAAAACCATCAAAAAACACTTAAAACCCTCAAAAAACCTACTAAATCTAAAACCAAAGAAATCACTAAAAATACCCTAACCCCCCCCCCCCTAAAAAAAAACTTTATTATCCTCTAAAACCGTTAAAAGTAAAAAAAAATTAAAAAACCAAAAACCCAAATAAAAACTCTTAAAACACTTTCAACCAACAACAACAATTAAAATCTCAAAAAACCTCTAAAACCCTTAAAATATCATAAAAATCAATAAAAAACAAGAAAAACATAAAAATCCCTAAAAACACTAAAACCCCATAAAAATAAAAAATTACCTGAAAACCCGATAATGTAAAAAACAAAAAAAAAACATGAAAGACTCTATGAAAAACATCCAACCATAAAAACAAATAAAACCCCTAAAAACCAAAACAAATGAAGAAAACACAAAAACCTAGAAAAAACCTAGAAAAACCCTCAAAACACACAAAATCCCTAAAAAGCCAAAAAAACCATAAAACTCTTAAAAATCCATAAAAATTGTAAATTCCCTAAGGATTATGAAAAATTCTAAGAAAACTAAAAAACACCTAAAACCAACAAAAACATAATATTTATAAAACCCTAAAAAACCCAAAAAGACCATAAAAACCATAAAACCACTAAAAAGATAAAACCCTCTAAAACCTTATATACCTAGAAGAACTCATAAAAACTATAAAACCCCACCATAACCATAAAAATACCTTAAACCCCTAAAAATATTAAAATCCAAAAAAACATAAAAACCCAAAAATAAACATAAAAACCATAAAACCCTAAAAACCATTTAAATCCCCAAAACCCCTGAAATTTAATGAAAATCCTAAAATACATTAACAAACCTAAATACCCTAAATATCCAAGGAAAAAAACTCATAAAACCCCTATAACTCTAAAAAAACCCAAAAAACCAAAAAATTCCATACAAATGTAAAGAACCCTAAAACCCAAACAACCCCCAAGAAATCCTTTAAAACCTAAAAACACTTAAAATATCTAAAACCAAAAACCACTAAAAACCCTAAAAAGTCACTAAAAACCCTCAAACCCATAAAATCATAAAACACCTGAAATGCTAAAAACCCTTAAAACCACTAAAAACTATATTAACCCTTTAATCCCCTAAAACATACTAAAACTCAAAAAAACCTTAACCCCCCCCCCAAACTCCAAATGAAAGACTAAAATCCCATATAATCATAAACACCCATAAATACTAAAAAATCTCAAAATCATAAAACCCTAAAATCCATAAAAATCCTAAAAAGCACTAAAAGTCCCTAAAACCAATAAAAAAACTCCTAAACCCATTAAAAACCCCCAAAAAGCATTAAAAACATAAAAAAATTCAACCCCCCAAAAAATAAAATAAAACTAAAAACCCTAAAATTCCTAAAGACCCCAAATAACTCTGAAAATATCCAAAAAACTAAAAAATCATAAAAATCACAACGAACCCTAAATGTCCCTTAAAACATAAAACCCTAAAAACTATAAAAATCCATAAAGATCCGTAATAACATGAAAATTACTAAAAGGATATAAAACCGCAATAAAAACATAAAAACCTAAAAGCACTTAGAAAACATAAAACCCTAAAAAGGCTAAAGACCCCTCAAACCATAAAAGTAGTAAAAAAACACAAAAACTAAAAAAATCCCTAAAAACCAAAAAAATCATAAAAATCATAAAAAAAATCCCTAGAAGTCCCAAAAACATAAAAACCCCTAAAACCATTAAAAACACTAGAAAACCTTATAATCCTAAAATCACATAGAACCACTAAAAACATAAAGAACCATAAAAACTATATAAAACCCCAAAAAGTCCATAAAAACCATGAAAACATCAAAATACCTAAAACCATAAATAACCATAACAGTCCTAAAAATCCCTAAAAATACCTAAAAATTGAAAAACCCATAATAACCCATTAAAACTATGAAAATTATAAAACGTAAAAACACATAAAAAACCTAAAACCCCTAAAAAAAATCCTAAAACCCCATAAAAATCCTAAAAACCACTAAAACATCTCATCCCCGATTAAACCCCTTAAAATGGTAAAAAAATATTTAAAGAACGTAAAAAACCAAAAAAACTAAAAAACACTAAAAACCCTCGAAATCTAGAAAATACATTAAAACAATAAAAATTCTAAAAAATACCTAAAAATAACTAAAAATGTAAAGAATCAAATAAACCCTAAAACCGATAAGAAAACATTAAATACCTAAAACACATAAACCCCTAAAAACTAAAATAATGCTAAAAACCCTCAAAGACCATAACAATCCTCAAATCCCTAAAAACCAAAAAAATAAAAAAATCCTAAAATCTCTTTAAAATATAAAAAACCATAAAAACAATTAAAAAATATAAGAAAATCTTAAAACATAAAAACACGTAAAACCACTAAAAATCTAAAAACAAAAATATACTAAAAACCCTAAAAATTCCTTAAATACCCTAAAACCATAAAAATGAATAAAAACCTTTAAACACCATAAAAACCAATAAAACCATAAAATACCACTAAAACTCAAAAAAAAACAATAAACACCTTAAATTTTAAAAAAACTATAAAAAAAATTAAACCCCTAAAAAACACAAAAACCGTAAAAACCACAAAACCGTCCAAATCCCTAAAAACCATAAAAATCATAAAAATCCCAAAAAAATCATTTAAAATGTAAAAAATACAACAAACACTATGATAAAACTAAAAACATAAAAATACTTAAATCCCCTAAAAACCTAAAAAGGCTAAAAAATCTAAAAACACTGAAAACACAAAAAGCCCACAAAAAAATCCAAAAAACACATGAAACCCATAAAAATACTAAAAGCTCCCTAAAATTACATAATCATATGGAAACTCAAAATCCTTGAAAACCCCCAATAAAAGCATAAGAACTTAAAAACACTTAAAACCCTTAAAACCTAAAAAACACTAAACGCCCTAACACTCTAAATGCTCTATGAACAATAAAAACCAATAAAAATCATAAAAAACCCTAAAACCCCATAAATACCATAAAACCACTCAAAACTCAAAACTCCCTTTAAACCCCTAAATTTTTAAAAATATATAAAAACCATAAAAACCCTATTAAATAAAAAAACCATAAAAACCCCCAAAAAACCCATAATACCCCTAAAACCATGAAAAATAATAAATACCCCCTAAAAATATCTATAAACCTTAAAGAATCATAAAAATACTTTAAACATTTAAAAATAATAAAAACATAAAAAAATATAAAAAACCTAAAAACCCTAAAAAACCAATAATACACTTAAAACCCTAAAACCCATAAAACCGTAAAAAAGTATAAAAACTCTAAAAATCCATAAAAACTAAAAAAACACTAAAATATAAAAAAAACCTTTAAAACATTAAAAATGTTACAGAAAATCAAAAAAACATGAGAACCCCTAAAAACTCAAAAAAATCCCTAAAAGCCAAAAAACCCAAAAAACCCTTTAAAACCCTAAAAACACAGAAAATAAATAAAAACCGTAAAAACCATAAAATTACTAAAAAGGAAAAAAATTCATTAAAAATATAAAAACCCTTAAAACCCCTAATAAAACCGTAAAAACCTAAAAAAATCCTACACCCCAAAAAATTTAAAAAATGCTAAAAATAATAAAAATTTATAAAACATTTAAAAACCACTAAACACCTCAAAATGAAAAAAAACTCTAAAAACCATAAAATCCTATAAAATCCCTAAAAATTAAAAAATACTTAAAAAACTTAAAAACCATTAAAAACCCTATGAAAACCATAAAACCATAAAAATGCTTCCAACCCCTAATAAACTTAACAAATTTTAAAAATCCTAAAAAACCTACAACCCTAAATACCCCTCAAACAATGAAACCCCAAAACTCTATAAAAACCCTAAACCAATAAAAATTATATAAACTATATAAACCGCTAAAAAGATAAAAAAAATCTATAAAACATAAAACCCATAGATGCTTAAAAAAGCAGAAAATCCCAAAAAACCATAAAAACCCTAGAAATCCTAAATATACTCAAAATCCATAAAAAACCAAGAACACATAAAATCCTAAAAAAATTAAAAGTCATTAAAAATGTAAAAAAACTCAAAGAACCTTAAAAAGACCTTACAGAAATTTAAAAAACTAAATACACTTAATACCCCAAAAAATATAAACAACCTCAAAAATGATAAAACCCCAAAAATATCATAAAAACTATAAAAAACCTAAAACCCTCAAAATATATAAAAACCCTAAAAAAACATATATCCTAAAAGGGATATGAAATTCCCTAAACACATAAAAACAAAAAAAAAACCCATGAAAACCCTAGGAAAACATTAATAAAAAAACACCTAAAATAATTTAAACCACCAAAAAACACTAAAACCCCTAAAAACCGTAAAAACCTCTAAAAATCGTATAAAATACTAAAAAAAACCTCTAAAAACCATAAAAACACTAAAAACCATAAGACCCTAAAACCATTTAAAATTTATAAAAACCATATAGAAACATATAAATGATAAAAACCTAAAAAAAACCCTAAAAACCCCCAAAACTCAAAAAAAAAACTATAGAACCTAAATAACCCTAAAACCTTAGGAAACCCTTAATAAACCCTTAAACTCCTAAAAACACTTAAAAATCCTCAAAACCTAAAAACAGTAAAAATACCAAAGAATCAAAAACCCCTCAAAAACCCAAAACGCCTAAATATCCTAAAAAGGACAAAAAACAAAAAAAATATAAAAAACCCTATAAACCCAAAAAATACTATGAAAACCTTAGAATAAAATTACATAAATCAACTGAAAATGTAAAAAATTAAAAAAAAACATAAAAGACCATAAAACCCTAAGAAACCATAAAAACTATAAAACCCCCTAAAATTTTGAAAAATCATAAAACCCCTAAAAACCATAAAATACCACTAAAGCCTTAGAAAACATTTAAAACCCTTAAAAACATTGAAAACAATTAAAAACCATAAACCCCTAAAAAATCAGAAAACCCATAAAACCCAAAATAAATACAAGCCCTAAAATCCAAAAAAAACATTAAAAACACTCAAAATCCCTAAAAATGATAAAACCCCATAAAATCCATAAAATTACTAAGAATCACTAAAATCGTAAAAACCCCTAAAAACCAAAAATACACGAAGATAATATTGAAAACCAAAAAACACTTAAAACACCTAATAACCTAAAAAGGGTAAAAACCCTAAATATACTAAAAACCATAAAACCCCTAAAAACCATAAAACCCATAATACCCCGTAGAGGACCTAAATCCACTAGAAACTGTGAAATACATTTAAACCCCAAAAAAATGTTAAAAATTATAAAAACCATAAAAAAATCCTACAAAACTAAAATAACACTACAACAGAAAAAACCCCTTAAAAAGGAATTAATCCCACAAAATACCTTAAAATAAATAAACACTGATAAAAATCCTAAAAAAGACCGAAAAATTATTAAGAGTGTAAGAATCCATTAAAACCTGAAAATACCTAACAAATCCTTAAAAACCTAAAAATAATTAAAACCCCAAAAAACCTAAAAAACACTACAACACCTTAAAACCCTTAAAAACCATAAAACCCACCAAAATACATAAAAACCCTAAATACCGATACAAATCTTAAAAAATCCCTTAAATACATAAATAAATATGAAACACATAAACACCTTGAAAAAACCTAAGAAAACCATAAAAACCCTAAAAAAACCCTAAAAACCATTAATCCCCCCAAAAACCTAAAAACCCTAAAAACCTCTAAAATCCTTCAAATACACTAAAAAACCTAAAAACCCTTTAAAACCCAAAAAACTGTAATAAAACCCAAAAAATCCCTAAAATAATAAAAAATTATAAGAAATATAAAACTCTTTAAGACCCTAAAAATGCTAAAAAACTCTAAAAATCCTTAAAACCCCTAAAAATTACAGGAACCCAAAAAAACCTAAAAACCCTTATAAACCATAAAAACCCTCAAAATCCCAAAAAACCTATAAAAATAATAAGAATCCTTCAAAATCCCTAAAAACATAAAATACCTTAAAAACATTGAAAAAACATAATAAAAACATAACAACCAAAAAACACATATACAACATAAAAAATACTAAAATATCCAAAAACCCCTATAAAATCCTCGAAGACCCTAAAAATCCATAAAAATCCTAAAAAACAAAATAATCCAAAAAAAAATGTTACAGCCGAAAAAATTGTTGAAATAAACATGGAAAAAATTAAAAATCCAAAATACACTTAAAACCCCTAAAAACATTAAAATATTAAGAACACAAGAAAAGATTAAAGACCTTAAAACGCATAAAAACCCCTAAAACCATAAGTTCCCTAAAACCATTAAAAACATTAAAAACCAAGAAAAACCCTAAATTCCACAAAAAATTCTAAACACCCTTTAAATCCATAAAAACATTAAAGACGCTAATAAAAAAATAACACCTAAAAAAATAAAAAAACTGTAAAAACATAGAAACCCTTAAAATCCCAAAAAACCCAAAATACAATAAAATTGATAAAAATCCTTAAAAATCCACAAAAAAAAACCTAAACACGTTAATAGATATTAAGAAAAATGTAAAATCCTAAAAACACACAAAACACCAAAAAAACCTAAAAACACAAAAACCCTTAAAACGTCAAAACCCTAAAAACCAATAATACAGAAAAAACTCTCAAAATCCATAAAAACCTAAAACCCATAAAAACCCAAAATAATCCAAAATAATTCCTAAAAAAATAAAAACATGAAAAATCCCCTAATAACTTGAAAAAATCCAGAGAAATACTTAAAAACCCGAAAACAAATAAAACACCTAAAAACCAATAAAATGCTAAAAACCCTAAAAATACTGTAAAAATACCCTAAACCCCTAAAACCCATAAAAACAAAAAAACTCCTAAAACCTATAAAAACCCTAAAAATCCCCAAAAATCAAAAAAACCCTTTAAACCCATAAAAAGGTTAAAAAAATTCAAAACCATAAAATCCCTAAAATGTCAAAAAAACCACTAAAACCCTAAAATACCATAAAATCCCTAAAACCATAAATCCCCTCCAAATAGATAAAAACCCTAAAATCCAATAAAAGTGTTAAAAATCATAAAAATACCTGAAAATGTAAAAAACCCTAAAAACCGTAATAAAACCTTAAAAACCTAAAAATACTTAAAACCCCTAAAAACAAAAGAAACTCCCAACCCCTAAAAAATCTCAAAATCCCTAAAATCCCTAAAAACCATAAAATTGCTTAAAATCCCTAGAAATCCCTAAAAAAAATAAAAAAAAGAAAAACCGTGAAAAATCTTATGTAATCTTGAAAAACCTAAAAACACATAATACCACTAAATCCCTAAAAAATGCTAAAACTATAAATGATAATATAAACCCTAAAACCCTAAAACACCTAAAAACCATAAGAACCCCTAAAAACCAAAAAATTCCCTAAAACCACTAATAACTCTACAAAGATTTTAAACCCATAAAAATGTTAAAAACTATAAAATCCTTAAAACCAAAAAACACCTAAATAACATAAAACACTAAAAACCTCAAAATACCTAAAAAACCATAAAAAATATAAAAATATAAAAAAACTAAAAATCCCTAAAAATTTTGAAAAAAAAACCACTAAGAAAACCCTAGAAACCTAAGAATGTGTAAAACCCTCTAAAAACCGAAAAATTACTAAAATACATAAATACCCCTAAAATCCTAACACCATAAATCCTATAAAAAACATAAAAACCCTAAAAAAATCATAATATCCGGGAAAACCCCACTAAAATTATAAAAACCCTTTAAGCCTCTAAAAATGTTAAAAAATATTAGAAATATTAAAACAAAAAAAAACTCAAAGAAGAATCTTAAAACACAAAAAACAATCCATTAAAACCCTAAATATCATAAAACCCAAAAAAATATCAAAATCCCTAAAAACCAAATAATCCATAAAAATTCTAAAAAATCCCCAAAAATCCCTAAAAATATTAAAAACTCTAAAACCCTGAAAACCTGAAAGAAAACATTAAAAACCTAAAAAACCCTAAAAATATAAAAATGCTAAAAATCCTACAAACCACAAAGAGGATCCTAAAAACCCAGAAAACACCAAAAAACAATTAAAACCCATACATCATAAAAACTCTAAATTCCATAAAATATGAAAAAACCACTTAGACTCTAAAAAAACATTAAGCCCAAAAATGTTAAAAACTCTAGAAAACCTTACAAATAATAAAAACATATAAAAATTAAACCCAAAAACACCATAAAAATCCTAAAATATCCTAAAACTCCTTAAAATCCCTAAAGACCTAAAAAACCTAAAATCACTAAACATCCATAAAAATGTAAAAAACCCTAAATACCCTAAATCCCCTAAGAAAACCATAAAACCTAAAACAACTAAAAACCTAAAACACTAAAAAATGAAAAAAATTCTAAAAAACCCTTAAATCCTAAAAATCCTAAAATCCCTCAAAATCTCTAACAGCCCAACAAAAAAATTAAAAATACCTAAATATTTAAAAATTTAACAAACACTAAAAACCCCTAAGAAAACCATAAAACCTAAAAACACTTAAAATCCATAAAATTATTATAAAATGAAAAAAACCTAAGGATCCTAAAAAAGACATACCTTCCCCCCTAAAAACTATAAACAATCCCTTAAAACCTTAAAACCCCATAAAAATACTAAAAACCCAACATTAAAATCTAAAAATACATTGAACCCCGAAATATTAAAAAACTCTAAAAAACCTTTAAAACCATAAAAACTATAAAAACCCATAAAGCCCCCAAAAACACAAAAAACCCTAAAACACCATAAAACACTCAAATACCTAATAAATTATAAAAACCAATAAAATTACCCAAAAGCCTTAATATCCCTAAAATGTAAAAATTAAAACACCCAAAAAAAACCAAAAAAAACCTTGAAAACCTAAAAACATAAAACCCATAAAAACATAAAAATCTCTAAAAACCCAAAATACCCTAATTCACTAAAAACCATGAAACCACCTAAACTCCTTAAAAAATATAAAAACCCATGAAAACCCTAAATACACACTAAAAAAACCTATAAACCCCAACAAATGTTTAAATACTATAAAATACATTAAAACCCTAAAAAACTCAAAAAGACCCTAAAGACCCAAAAAACCATAAAATATATAAAAACATTAAAAACTCCTAAAAAACTCAAAATATCTAAAAACCCTAAAATCCATAAAAATAATAAAAATAAAAACTCCCTAAAAACCTAAAAAACACTAAAAATACTAAAACCCTTTAAAACCCATTAGAAAACAAAAAACATCAAAAAAACACTAAAACCCATATAAACCATAAAAATGATAAAAACCTAAAAAACACAAAAAAGTATCTAAAAAAACTAAATCCCTTAAAAATAATAAAACCCTTCAAAACATTAAAAACCATAAAAATCTATAAAACCCAAAAAAACCCACTAAAAACTATAGAAAACCATTAAACACCATAAAGTTGTAAAACATATTAAACATTAAAACCCCTAAAATACTTAAAAAAACTAAAACCTCTTAAAAACCATCAAAAATTCAAATCCCCGAAAACCCCTAAAAACCATAAAAAGCCAAAAAAACACTAAAAACACCTAAAAACATTTAAAAACACCAAAACCCTAAAAACCCCTTCAAACCCCATGAAAACCATAAAACACTAAAAAATCCTACAACCACTCAAATCCCCAAAATCCCTAAAAACCTAAAAAAACCAAAAAACAATAAAAATCCTTGAAAATACCTTATAATACCTAAACACATAAAAAACCATAAAAACCCTAAAACCCCTAAAAACCCTAAAAAAATAAAACTACATAAAACCATGAGAAAATTAAAATGGTAAAAACCCAAAAAAACCCCAAAAAACCCAAAAACCCATAAAACCCATAAAAACCACTAAAACCCCTAATGGTCCTAGCCATTAAAGACCCCCAAAATCCATAAAACCATGAAAACCCATTAAAATATTGATAAACCATTTAGAACCCTAAAACATTAAAAACTGAATAAAAACATAAACCCATTAAAAAATATAAAAAAACTAAAAACCCATAAAAAATTGAAACGCTAAAACTCATAAAAAAATTGAAACCCAAAAACAATTAGAAACCATAAGACCCATAAAAATCTCTAGAAACCATAAAAAATATAAAAAAACTAAATGGAAATAAAAATTCCTAAAAATTGAAAAAATCCCTAAAAACATAGGAAAACCATCAAAAAACCATAATAACCTAAAAACACTTAAATACCCTAAAAATATAAAAAATTCTAAAATCCCAAAACACCCTAAAAGGGCCCTTAAAACCCTAAAACCCATAAAGCACCTAAAAACCTTCATAAAATACTAAAGCCTCATAAAAACCTTAAAACCACTATAAACTCTAAAAACATTTTGAACCACAAAAAATGCTAAAAACACTAAAACCGCTTAAAAATAAAAAACACAAAAAACCCTAAAAACCAATAAAACCATAAACACCCTGAAAACCCAAAACCCATAAAATTCCCTAAAACCAAAAAATCAACAAAGTCGTAAACAATCCCAAAAAATCTCTAAAACTTATAAAAACATAAAAACATTTAAATAACCTAAAAACCTTAAAAATCTAAAAACACAGAAAATTACAAAAATACCAAATAAATGCTAAAACCCTAAAAATAAAAAAACCCCTCAAAATCCCTAAAACCCCTAAAAACACATAAAATTCATAAAAAATCCCTAAAAATCCATAAAATTATAAAAAAATTAAAACCCTTGAAAACCCATATGAAAACCTTTGACACCTAAAAACATGTAAAACCAATAAAAACCTAAGAAACACTAAAACCCATTAAAAGACCCTATAAACCTAAAAAATCCAAAATACCTTAAAAACATTAAACCCATATAAACCCTAAAACACTAAAAATAGTTTAAACCCATAAAAATGTTAAAAAACTCTAAATTTCTATAAATACCATAAAAAATCTAAAAAACCCTAAAAACAAAGGAATCCAAAAAAACCCATAAAAACATTAAAGAACCCTAAAAATCCTCAAAATAAAGAAAATACCTAAAAGAAATAAAAATCCTAAAACCCCCTAAAATGCCAAATAAGATAAAACCCAAAAAAAATATGAAAGATCATTAGAAATCCTTAAAATCCAAAAAACATTTAAAACTCCTAGAATACCAAAAAATGCTAAAAAACTAAAAATCATAAAAACTCTCAATGTCCCTAAAAACCCTAAAAACCTATAAAAATCCTAAAAAATCCCTAAAAATTCAAAAAATGTAAGAACCTATACAACCCTTAAAGTCAGTAAGAAAAATATAAAAATGTAAAAACACGTAAAACCACTAAAAACCCTAAAAAATGCTAAAATCAATAGTAAAACTAAAAACCATTGAACCCAATAAAACCCATAAAAACCATTTAAAAATTAAATACCCCAATCCCCATAAAACCTTAAAACAACTTGACGGAGTAAAACCAAATTAAACTTCAAAAAAATTAAAAAAAATCAAAAAAATTCGAAAAATTAAAAAAAGCCCAAAAAATACACTAAAAATCCCTCAAAAATTATAAAACCAGAAAGTCCTTAAAAAAAGCTAAAAAATACCTAAAACACATAAAATATCTAGAAAACAATAAAATCCCTAAAACCACTAAATAACCCTAAGACCCTAAAAACGTTAAAAAACATATAAACCTCTAAAATTCATAAAAACCATAAAACCCATGAAAACCTTAAAACCCCACTAAAAACTCTAAAGATACATTAAAACGTTAAAAACTCTAAAAAACTTAAAAACCATAAAAACTAAAAAAAATTAAAAAAAATACGATAAAAAACTATAAAACCCTAAAAACCCTTAAAATACCCGAAATTCCTAAAAACCATAAAAATCCTTAAAAGACAAAAAAAATCACTAAAAAATAAAAAAGACTAAAAACCTTAAAATCCTAAAATCACTTAAGACGCATAAATATTTCTAAAAACTATAAAAACCATTAAAAACCCCCAAACCCCTAAAAACCCATAAAACTATAAAAACCCAAAAAACCACTAAAAACCCCTAAACCCCAACTAAAACTCTAAAAACTCTATAAACTCCTAAAATTTTTAAAAACACTTTAAAAAAGTAAAAATCAATAAAAATTTCCAAAAATAACCCTAAAACACAACCCCCCTAAAACCCTAAAAACCCTAAAAACTAGAAAATCATCATAATCCCTAAAAATCGTAAAAAACAAGATATCCTAAGAAATCCATAAAAATACATAAAAATGTAAAAAAACCTAAAAAAGAGGAAAATTCTACAAAAAAAATAAAAACCAAAAAATCATATAACACATAAACACTGAAAAAACTCCATAAAAACCCTAAATAATTTAAAAAACCAGAAACAAAACAATCCCTTAAACCCCTAAAAACATAAAAATCCAAAAGTAGACCTAAATTACATAGAAATGTAAAAAATGCTAAAAAACAATGAAAAACCATAAGAAAACCACAAAACACTAAAAGAACATAAAACCCTGAAAACCACCTAAAACTTATAAAAAACATAATAAACCATAAAACCCATAAGGCACATAGTACCTAGAAAAAATATAAAACCCCTTTAAACCCAAAGAAGTTAAAAAATAATAACAACACAAAAACCTTAAAAGACTTAAAAAATACTTAAAATCTTAAATACCCTAAAACCCTAAAAACTATGAAAACCCTAAAAATACCTAAAAACACTAAAACCCATTAAAATCATATAAAATCATTAAAAATCCCAAAAAACATAAAACCCCAAAAAACCTTGAAAATCCTAATAAAACCATAAAAACCTAAAAACACTTAGAATCACTAAAAACTCTAAAAACCATAAAATCCTAAAAAACCAAAAAAAACATAAAAACATAAAACCCCCTAAAAACACTTAAAACTTCAAAAACCCCTTAAACCCTTAAAACCCACTAAAAACTCTAAAACCCTTATGACACATAAAAATGTTAACAAACATGAAAAAACATTACAACCCTAAAAACACTCAACAAGGCCAAAAAATCATAAAAACCCCTTAAACCCTAAGAACCCTAGAAAAGATAAAACCCATAAAATTATCTAAAAACACTGAAAAGGTTAAAAACTCGAAAAGAACCTAAAAACCCAAAAAACCCTAAAAGCTCATAAATCCTTGAAAACCCCAATAAACTCCAGAAAAACATAATTACACTTAAACCCACCAAAACCTAAAAACACTAAAAAATATAACAACCCTAACCCCCCCCCCCCAAACCACATAAAGATCCCTAAAAACCCTAAAAAACATAAAAAATCCCTAAAATCCCTAAAAACAAAAAAAACACAAAAAACCTAAAAACCTGAAGAACACCTTTAAAACATAAAAACACTAAAAATCACAAAAAACCTAAAAACACTAAAAATCACTAAACAACCTAAAAAAACTAAAAACATAAACCCCTAAAAAATCCGAAAAACCATAAAAAAATAAAACCCATAAAAATGACTACAAATTCCTAATATGTAAAAAACCCTAAGACCCAAAAAACCCCTAAGAAAACATTAAAAACATAAAAAAACTTAAAACCCTAAATCCAAAACAATACTAAAAACCCAAAAAGACTTCAAAAGACCCTAAATACGTAAAAAATATCTAAAACATTGAAATTTGGAAAAAAAATATAAAATTCATTAAAACCTTAAACAAATAAAAAAACTAAAAACCCAAAAAAACCAAAAAAACCCTAAAACCTAATAAACCATAAAAATTCCTAAAAAGCCTTAAAACCCCTTAAAATCCCTAAAATTACTTGTAAAGGATAAAACCCCTAAAAACCTTAAAACCCCCCCAAAAATTAAAATCATAAAAACCCTAAAAACACCGAAAATCATAAAGAATGATAAAACCCTAAAACCACTAAAAGTACACTAAAAACCGTAAAAAACCCGTAAAAACCATAAAAACCCAAAAAACCCTAATAAACCATGAAACCATGAATACCAATAAAAACACTAAGAAGCCTTTAAATTGATAAATACATTAAAATACTCTAAAAAAGGGGGAAACCCCCATGAAAATATAAAAACCTCAAACAACTAAAAAACCTAAAAAACTACAAAACCCAAAATCCCTGAAAATCGCCAAAAAAACACTAAAAATCCATTAAAATAATTAAAAATAAATGGAAACCCCAAAAAACATAAAAATCCCTAAAAACCTGAAAATCCCAAAGAAAACCTTAAAAGCCTAAAAACTCTTTAAACCTCTAAATACAAAAGAATTAGAACAACCTTGAAAATCCATAAAAACCCTAAAAACCATAAAAACATAAAAACCCCTAAAACCCCTACAATCCTTTAAAACACCAAAACACCTATAAACCACTAAAAACTAACACCCTCCAAAACCCTAAAATGTTATGAAACTCTAAAAGACATTCAAACCACAAAAGACTGAAAAAACCCCCTAAAAACCATTAAAATATAAATACCCATAAAAACCCATCAAAATCCCTATAAACCCAAAAAACCCATAAAATTACTAAAAAAACCCTAAATATACCTAAAATCTTAAAATAACCCTAAAACCCTGAAAATCCCAAAGGAAACATTAAAATCATAAAAAAACTAAAAAACCGTAAGAAACCAAAAAATGATAAATAAACTAAAACACATCAAAACCCCTAAATGCATAAAAATAAAAAACCCCAAAAATTCCCTAAAAACATAAAAGGCTATAAAAAACAAAAAAATCATAAAAAAAACCTTAAAACCCCAAGAATACTTGAAACCTCTATAAGGATAGAAACACTAAAATACATAATCCCCTAGAAATAACCAAAAAACATAAAACACCTAAATAATTTAAAAAACCTAAAATATTTAAAAACCCTAAAAACCACAAAAACACTAAAAACCCTAAAAATATTAGAAATCACTAAAAAACGTATAAAACATATAAATTCAATAGAACCCAAAAAACCAAAAAACCAATAAAACCTTAAAAACCCATAAAAACCTTCAAAATCACTAAAATCCCTAGGAAAGATGAAAAATTCAAAAAATTTCTAAAAATACCTAAAAAATGAAAAAAAATCCCCAAAAACACTAATAAAACCTTAAAAACTGAAAAACATATAAAACACAGAAAACCCTAAAACCCCCAAAAACCTGGAAACACCCAAAAAACCAAAAAACCATAAAATTCCTAAAAAAGCATGAAAGATCCCAAAAAACATAAAAATCCACTAAAACCTAGGAACTCCCAAAGAAAACAATAAATATGTAAAAAAACTTAAAACCCCAAAAAACCTACAAATTCTTAACATTGTTAAAATAATAAAACAACTAAAGAACCCTAAAACCCTCAAAATCCCTAAATCCATAAAAACCACACAAACCCCAAAAATCCCTAAAATTTTCAGAAAATGTAAAAAACTATGTATACCACTAAAAGAACCTTAAATCCCTAAAATTATTTAAAACCCCTAAAAACCTAAAAATTCTAAATACCCTCAAAACCTTAAAAATTTCCTAAAAATCATAACCCCTCCCCCTAAACCATAAAACCCATAAGTCCATTAAAGCCCTAAAACCCTAGAAAAAAACCTAAAACTTACTAAAAACATTAAAAACCCTTTGAAACCCTATTTTGTTTGGAATACTCAAAAAACCATACAAACCAAAAAAATCAAAAAAACCTAAAAATCCAAAAAAACCACAAAACCCCTAAAAACCATCAAAATCCCTAAAACCCCTAAAAAATTCCAAATATCATAAAAAATACCTAAAAACCTAAAAAAATGTAAAAAACCTAAAAACCAAGAAAGACACTAAAAAATTACAAAACTAAAAAAACATATAACCCATAAAAACCTAAAATATGATAAAAATCCTAAAAAATCGATAAAATCCCTAAAAACCCTAAAACCCTTCAAAATCCCTAAAACCCTAAAAACCAGAAAAATTATAAAATGTTATAAATATCTCAAAACTGTAAAAAACATTGAAAACCCTAAAAAACTCTAAGATAACCTTAAAACCTAATTAAACTTAAATCACCTAAAAAAATAATAATAAAAAACATATAACCCCTAAAAATTATAAAAACCTTGAAAACCATAAAAACCCTAAAAACCTAAAACACCCATAAAAATCCAAAAACCCACTAAAAAATCTAAAACCCTTTACCCTCCCTCAAAAAATTAAAGATTCTAAAAAATATTAAATACCCAAAAAATAAAAAAAACCCTAAATCCCAAAAAAAATCCCTAACACCCTCAAAATATATAAAAACCATACAAATCATAAAAATCATAGAAAATACTGAAAAAACACTTAGAACATAAAAAACTAAAAACCCTAAAAAACATAAGAAAAATTTAAAAACCTAAAAGCACATAAAACCCATAAAAACACAAAAATGATAAAACCCTAAAATAACTTATAAACACCTAAAAGTCATAAATACCCCTAAAATCCATAAAACCCATAAAAACACATAAAACACATAAAAAACAAAAAATTATAGACAGATTTCTAAAAATCCATAAAAACATAAAAAACCCTAAAAACTAAAAAAAATCTTAACAAAGACTAAAAGACCTTAAAACACATAAAACAATAAAAACCTAAAAAAAATAAACCCCTAAAAAACCTAAAAAACACTTAAAATCCCTAAAAACACTAAAAAACAGTAAAATCCCTAAAAATTGAAAAAAATGTAAAAAACCATTAAACCCTAAAAATCCCAAATAAAACCTTATAGATAAAAACATTTAAAACCCCTAAAATCCTATAAAAATTAAAAAATCCTAAAAACACTAAAAATCATAATGAAAAATCTAAAACCCCAAAAAATACAAAACAAATCCTAGAAAACCATAAAATTTCTTTAAAATTCATAAAAATACAAAAAACAATATAAAGAACCATATAAAACTTGAAAACCCTAGAGAAACCATAAAAATAATTAATACCCTTAAAAACCAAAAAAGCTAAAAACACTAAAACCCCTACTAATCTCTAAAACCCCTAAAAATACCGAAAACCATAAATGATCCTAATTTTTTTGAAAAATATTAGCAAAGAATTTAAAACCAAATAAAACTCAAAACCTCAAAAAAAAATTAAAAAAAAAACTAAAAGTCCCTAAAAACCCTAAAAACACCTAAAACCAAAAAATCCCTTAAAACCATAAAAATCCATAAAACCATAAAAACTCCTAAAAACCCATCAATACCTTAGAAACCACTAAAAACTATAAAAACATCTAAACCCCAAAAAATGTTAGAACATTTTAAAATCCTTAAAACCCGTAAAAAAAAGAAAAGAAACCATAATAACCCTAAAAACATAAAAGACCTAACAATTCTCAAAATCTATAAAAACCCCAAAAACCCATAAAATATTTAAAACCCCTAATATAACTAGAAACAATAAATAACCTAAAAACCATGAAAATCGTTAAGAAATTAAAACTTTAAAACACATAAAACCTTTAAAAATCATTAAAATTATAAAACCCCTAAAAACCTAAACCCCTAAAACCCTAAAAAACCCAAAATCCTCAAAATTCCAAAAATCCTCAAAATCACAACAAATTTGAAAACCCCATAAAATCATAAAAATCAGAAATGAGACCTAAAAATATAATAACCCTAAAAATACTGAAAACCACAAATAAAACCTTATAACCCTAAAAACAAAAAAACCCCTAAAACCTATAAAATTCTAATAACCATAAAACCCCTACAGCCCTAAAAACTCCTAAAACCACTAAAACCCATAAAACAATAAAAAAAAATAAAAATTCTAAAAAATAGATAAATTCCCTAAAAATGTAAAACCACTAAAAACCATGAACACCCATAAGAAAACCTTAAAAACCAAAATGCACTTAGACCCCTAAAACCTGAAAAATCCATAAAACCAAGAAACCATAAAAATCCTCAAAAAGCCCAAAAAATCAATCAAAATGTAAAAACCCTAAAAATAATGGAACCCCTTAAAAACATTACAAAAATAAAAAAATTAAAACCCCTAAAAACCCTAAAAATGCTAAAAACCCTAAAAAGTCATAAAACACCTAAAACTCTCAAAAAACTCACAAAAACGATAAAGAACCCTAAAAACCTATACAAACCATAAAAAACCACAAAAAAACACTAAAAATATTTTAAACCCCTAAAAACATTAACAATACTATAAAATCATTAAAACCCCTAAAAATATCAAAACAACCCTAAATCATAAAAAACATAAAAACCAAAAAAAAAGTAAAAACCCTAATGAATCTAAAAAATAATAAACATCAAAAAAAATACCTAAAAACCTCTAAAAATTAAAAAATTAGTAAAAACATATGATAATCCCTATGAAAACCTTAACAACCTAAAATCACTTAAAACCCCTAAAACATAAAAAATTATAAAAATGATAAAAAAAAACTAAAAACCATAAAAACACTTAAAATCCTTAAAAATAATAAAAATCATAAAAACCATAAAAATCCAAACAATTCATAAAAATTGAAAAAATTGTAAAAAAACTTATAACCCCTAAAATTCCTTAGAAAACCTTAACAACCAAAATACAATTAAAACCCCTAAAAATGATAAAAACTCTAAAAAGATTCTAAAATACCTAAAACCGCCTAAAAACCATTAAAACCCATAAAAAACATAAAAACCTTAAAACCAATAAAATCCTAAAACCCATTAAAAACTCTAAAAACCCGTTAATCCCTAAAAATGATTAAAACTCTAAAGACAATTTAAACCCAAAAAAACTAAAAAACCCTAAGAAGCTAAAAAATTTAAATCCATAAAAGCCCTCAAAATTTGTAAGAAACAAAAAAACAAAAAACCCTAAAAATCCCAAAATATTTAAAACACTCTGAAAACCTAAAGAAATCCTTAAAATTTAAAACACATTAAATCCCTAAAAACTTAAAAATGATAAAACCCTTAAACCCTAAAAACTGAAAAAACTTTTTTGATCAAGAAAATCCCATAAATCCTGGAAAACAACTATAAAAACAAAACAAAACCCTAGAAAAATCACTGTAAATCTACAAAATCCTTCAAACCCCAAAAATTGGTAAAAAAATCTACATATAATAAAATCCATAAAAACCCAAAAATCCCAAAAATACTATAAAAATCCTAAAACCCTAAATAACCTATGTCCATCAAAATCCACAAAAAAATTAAAACCCTTAAAAATATTAAAAATCCCTAAAAATCCGTAAACATGTAAAAAAACCCAAAAAACACTTCAAAACGCTTGAAACCTAAAAACACATAAAACCGTTAAAAACATAGAAAATACAAAAAACAAAAAACCTATAAATCCCTTATAACCACTAAAACCCCATAAAAACACTAAAAACCACTAAAAATATTAAAACATATTAAACCCATAAAAATGATAAAAAAACATATAAAAAATAAAATCCATAAAAATTATAGAAAAATCCCTAAAGCCCCAAAAAATCATAAAACCCCTAAAACCCTTAAAGATCCTATGAAAGCACTAAAAATATCTAAAAAATTTAAAAAAACCTTGAATGACCATAAAAAAATATTAAAAACATCAAAACACTTAAAACCCCTAAAATAATGCTAAAAAATCTGAAAATATAAAAAACCCTAAAACACATCAAAATCCCTAAAACCTCCAAGAAAACAAAAAAAATCATAAAAATACCTATGGATACCAAAATAAATAAAAAAACCATAAAACATCTAAAGACCCTAAGAAAACCATAAGGAAAATAAAAAAATTAAAACACCTAAAAATCCATAAAATGATAAAAACCCCGAAAAAACCCTAAAGAGGCACTAAAAACCCTTAAACCCCCTAAAAATAAAAAAAACCATCAGACCCATAAAAACATATAAAACACCATAAAATATATAAAAACATTAAAGACCCTTTGAACCCCTGAATATGTGAAAACCCCTAACAATCCTTAAAACCCATAAAAACATAGAAAAAAACTATAAACCAAAAACCCATAAAAACACTAAAACCCCTAAATACCCTAAAAACCCATAAAATTCCAAATAAATACTTAAAATCACTAAAACATAAAAAACCAAAAAAACCATATGATATCCTTATAAACATGAAAATACATAAAACCCCAAAACCCTAAAAACACTTAAAATTGTAAAAACCCACAAAACCCTAACAATACCTAAACCCCCTAAAACCCCATTAAAATCCTCAAAATTCCTAAAATCCCTCAAAATCTAATACCCCTAAAAAACATGAAAACTACTAATAAAACCATGAAAACCTAAAAAATCATAAATACCCAAAAATCCAAAAAAACGCTAAAGACCCTAAAAACAAAAAAAATGGCCCTAAAACCCCTCAAAATCATTAAAACCGCTTAAAAACCATAAGAAACCCTAAAACACAATAAAAACCCTAAAACCCACTAAAAACATAAAAAGACTTTAGAACCTAAAATTGTTAAAAAATCTAAAATCCTTAAAACCCCTAATAAATTTAAAAACAACATAAAACCCCTAAGAACCCTAAAAACCCCTAAAACCCCTAAAACCTTAAAAATACTAAACAAACCTAAAATAAAATAAAATTTTACCACCCCTAAAACCCTGAAAAACCCTAAGAAAACCATAAAAACTAAAAAAACTTACCAACCCTAAAAACATAAAATGCTTAGAATCTTGAACCCCCCCCCCCAATATAAAAATCCTAAAAACTCTCAGAATACATAAAAAACCAAAAAAATTAATAATCCTAAAAAATATAGAACAATACTTAAAACAAAAAAACAAAAAAACAAAACAACCCATAAAAACCCTAGGAAAACCAAAAAAATCCCTAAACCCCCTACAAATCATAATACCCCCAAAAGACCTTAAAAACATAAATAGCCATAAAAACCTGAAAAACATATAAAATTTTTAAATACCTTTTAAACCCCAAAAAATGATAAAAACTTAAAAAAACAAAATAAACCCCAAAAACTCCAAAAAACCTAAAAACCCAACAAAAAAAATAAAACTCTAAAAACAATAAAAACAATAAAATCCCTAAAACACATAAATCAAAAATAAAATCATAAAAAATCCCTACAAATGTCAAAAACCCTAAACACCCCTTACAAAATCAAAAAACCCTAAAAACAAATAAAAGTAATAAAAAACCTAAAAACATTGAAATCCAAAAAAAATTTGTAAATCCATAAAAACCCAAAAATACCTAAAAAATAAAAACCTTAAAAAACCATAAAAACCCAAAACCATTAAAATCTCTAAATACCAATTAAACTCCTAAACATTTAAAAACCTGTAAAAAAATCTTAGATCCCTAAAAACGAAAAAAAAATAATGAAACTCCAAAAAATCCAAAGAAACCCAAAAAACGCCCTCAAAATCCATAAAAACAATAAGAAACCATTAAAAGACTAAAAATAACTAAAAATAAAAAAACCCTAATATCCCAAAAAAACCCATAAGAAAACCTTGACAAACTAAAATATTTTAAACCCTTATAAACAAAAAAAATTCTAAAACCCTTAAAAACCATAAAAACCATAAAAACCCAAAAAAACTTTAAAACCCCCAAAAAACCATAAAACCACTACAAACTCTAAAAACAATTGAAACATTAAAAATTGTTAAAAACTTCTAAAAAATAAAAAACACTAAAATATATAAAAACAACCCTAAAAACTCCAAAAATCATAAAATCCATAAAACCGACTAGAAACCCTGAAAATCCCTGAAAATCCCTAAAAAGGATAAGAAACCATTAAAATACTAAAAATCCTTAAAAAATCTCTAAAACCCCTAAACACTATAAGAAATCCTTAAAAACATAAAAACATAAAAACAATCATAACCCCTAAAAAACTATATAACTAAAAAAATTTAAAAACCACAAAAACACTAAAAACCCTAAAACTCGTAGAAACCATAAAAACACCGAAAAACATAAAAACCATAAAAATCCATAAAAACTTATAAAAACCCTTTACACACTAAAAACATTAGAAACCTCTAAAACCTTGAACCCCATAAAAACTCAAAAATAACATAAGATTCCATAAAAATCCTAAAAAACATAAAAATATAATAAAATGTAAAAAACCATAAAAACATAGAAAACCACTATGATATTTATAAAACATAAAACACTTAAAATACCTAAAAGGTATAAATCCCTAAAAACCCTATAAACCCCTTAAAACAATAAAATACCATAACCCATAAAAACATAAAACCTCAAAAAACATAATATCCCATTAAACCCCAATTTTTTTAAAACACTCTAAAAAACTTAATCCAATAAAAAAACAAAAAAAACCTACAAACAAAAAACCCATAAAGTCCTAAAACTGTAAAACCCCTCAAAATCCATAGAGACCCTACAAACCATTAAAATCTTTTGAAATCCATAAAAATTCCTAAAAATTTAAAAAAAACACTAAAAATACCTAATAAAAAAAATAAAAAACTAAAAACAATTAAACTCCTTAAAACCCCTAAAAATCTATATAAACCCTAAAAAACCCAAAAGGACACCAAAAATACAAAAAACCTAAAAACTATAAAAATTCATAAGAACATTAAAAACCCTAAACCACATAAAAACATCATAAACCCTTTAAACAACTTAAAATGTTAAAAACTTTGAAAACATTAAAACCGTAAAAACTCAACAAAAACCCTATAACCACAAAAAAATCATAAAAACCCTATAACCACTGAAAATATTCAAAATCTCTAAAACCCATAAAATACTAAAAAATTCCAAAAAATAAATAAAACAAAAAACCCTTGAATCCTTGAATATCCCTAAGAAATCCTTAAAAATGAAATAACACATAAAACCCCTAAGAACATAAAAAATGATAAAAATCCAAAAAACCCAAAAATCCCACAAAATCCATAATGATCATAAAAACTATGAAAATCCAAAAAATTCCTAAAAATTGATGAAAATTAAAATACACTAACAACCCTAAAATCCATTAATAATCCCATAAAAACAAATAATAATAATAAAAACACCTAAAAACATAAAACCGATAAAAAAAACCTAAAAGACCCAAAATCTCTTTAAAACCCCAATTCCTATAAAAAAATAAAATACATAAAAAACCTAAAACCCCATAAAATCCTAAAAATCACTAAAACACTAAAAACCCTTTAAAACACTTAATAATTTAAAAACTTTAAAAATCCTTAAAACCCATAAAAAAACTCATAAAACCCCAAACACCATAAAACCCATAAAACGCCCAAAACCCCTAAAAATCCATAAAAACCCTAAAAACCATAACAATCCTAAAAAACCCTAAAATCAATAAAACAAAAAAACACCCTAAAATCCCTTGAAAAACACTAAGAAAATAGAATACCCAAATAACACTTAAAACACCTAAAAACCCTAATATCTATAAAAACTCTAAAAACACAAAAAACCATAAAAGACTGAAAACACATATAAAACCATGAAATCCAACTAGATAATTATAAAACCCTAAAAATCCCTAAAAACATTAATAAACTATAAATAACCTTAATTACTCTAAAAACTAAAATATCGTAAGTACCCAAAAAAGCCCAAAAGATCCTTAAAAACACCTAAACACCTTAAAATCCCAAAAAACATCAAAAACACTAAAAATCCCAAAAAATAATTAAAAATTTAAAAAACCCAAAAATCCTAAAAACCACTTTGGAAACAATAAATACCTAAAAACACTTAAAACCCTAAAACGTTAAAAATGAAAAAATCCTAAATACCCTAAAACCTTAAAAACCCCTAAAATTTAGTAAAAATCCCAAAACACAAAAGACCATAAAAATCCCAAAAAAATCCCTAAAAATACATTAAAACATAAAAAACATTAAAACCCTATAAAACCTAAAAAAAATGTAAAAAACTAAAAACAATTAAAACCCTAAAAACATTATAAAGACCCAGAAATTTCAAGGAAATTTTTTTCTTAATTTATTTGGAATTTTACGAGTTTATGGATTCTGACGGAACTTGATTCTGAGGCCCGTTGTGCCCGGAATCAATTTCCAAAGTTTATCTTGGGTATGTTCAGTAAACAAATGATCGGTTTTTTTATCTTTTGAACCGGTGCTCAGAATTGAAATCTGAGGGCACCAATTTACTTGTAGCGCCAATAATTGTTTAAGGGGACCTTTACCGCAGTTGATTTTAATGTGAGTTGAGATTTATTATTTGGGGAATTAGTTTAAAATAAATAAAATTGTTAGAATAATTTTATTTTATATCTTTTGATGTTATACCCTCCCATGGGAAGTTGTTGGTGGGTCCCACAACCACTCAACTTCCCATGTGTGGATAAATTAGAGGTGGGGCCCACATGAGCCCCAACCTTTCATCTCCCTTAACCCTCTTTAAACTACCCAAATAACTCCCTTAAACCCCCCCATTAAACATCGTTGTTTAATGTTGACAACTCTCCCAAAATTTATGAGATCTTTCACTTCCTCTCCCTCTCTTTAATTAATTTCCAAAACATTCAATTAATGAGGTGGTTTGAATGTTTTAAATAGAAATGGATTGTGTTAAGTAAAATAATAGGGTAGCTTATTATTTTATTCTGGGGGGAGGATATTGTTATGTAAAGAAGAGTTGGGGAGAGCTCTGGAGTTTTGGGGAAGAACACCGACCTTCCAATGAAGAACAATGTCTTCTTCGACGTAGAACGTTGGTTCCAAGAAGAACGATCGACGTGCCATCCTTTCTTTTCTCTGTGACAAGTGAGGAGACGCCACTTTCTCCTTGGACGCACTGTGACATCACCTATGAATCCTTTCCCTGCGACGCTGTCTTCCATGACGCTCGACGTGCGACGTCAATTAATCGATGTAGGGGTTTTGTGTTGTTTTTATACCCATCATTCGTCATTGAATTTAAGGTTTGAGACTCTAACATGGAGGGCACGGGCTAACAAACAAGCCTGGACCCTCCTCTGGTTGTTCGTTTGTGCGCGGGATGACCGAAGACATGAAATGGGGCCGCATCGGTGATTTGAAGCAGTCGCAGTGAAGAATAGGTGCCGGGAGAGCCACAGGCGTAGACGGTGGGCGAATCAGACCATCAGAGCGCGTCCGGTGGTCCGCAGAATACGCAGCCGGCACGCCTCCCCAACATGGTGGCACCGGCGACCGGAGGCGGAGGCACCCCAGCATGCCCCCGGAGAAGATATGCCATGGCAACAACCACGGTGGAGACACGGTGGATCCTGCGGTCGCCCGGGATCGAGGACGACTGGGGGCGACGCCAGCTAGCGCCCCCCTGCTCCGCTTAACTGCTCGACCAGGCTGGCCGAGCCGCTGCTTCCCACGGGCCGGGCCACACCCTGCCGGGCCGGCCCGCGCTCAACCGGGCCAGACCCAGACCCAGGACAGTTCGACCCGGTTCGGGCCGACCCAGGGTGGGTTGGGCCAGGTCGGAGCGGGCCCAGACCCCCCCTTTTTCGGACCATTTTCGGTTAAATGGACATATCTTGAGGTACGGACCTTCGATCTACGCACCATCAGTTGCGTAGGATTCCTTGGATAGAGTGGGTCATTTTAGTATATTAAAATCAAGATTTTGGCAAAGTTTTGGTATGGCAGGCTTGGTTCAATCCCAAAACTAACTCGGCCCTCAGAGTGGAAACACTTATAACATTAGGACCAGACGTCCGATTGACATGCTATCAACTACGTTGGTTTCCTTTAGATGAGAATGTTCTTTTGGTATAATCTATGTGGGTTTAGGATAAAATTGGATTATGGTAGGGTTGGTTTTAGCTTAAAACCCAACAGGGCCCCTGGAACTGAAAAGTTAATAACTCACAGACCGGGCATTTAATTGATGCGCCATCTGTTGCGTTGAGACCCCTATGACGAGGTGGTCCTTTGTGTTACTTCTATGTGAGACTTCGTGACACATGGAAGTAACGACTAGTATCTCATAGAGAAGATCCTCCCAGAGATGAGCGTACAGAGTGCGGAGACCTAGATGTCGTAGACCTGACGACTGCTTGACCGATTCGACTCGGAGTGATTCGATTAGCCTAGTGGACGGAGTGCCCGGTATTTAGCGGCTTACCGAAGGTGGACTAAGCTCTTGGTAGTTGGCAGTAGACCATCCGTACTTGACAAGAGGAGTACCTTTATAGGCTATTAGGGTGAGCGCCTGGTATTTGGCGGCAGACCCACAGGGGACGGAGCGCCCGATATTTGGTAGCAGACCCACGGTACTAGGCAGGAGTAGTACCTCAGTAGTCTAAGGTTAGTGAGTAGGGCCTTGAAATCGTGACAGGGCCATTGTACTCGATAGAGGATGAGTTCTCCAGCAGTTGTGGTTTCGATAATGAAAATCCTGGTTTGAGATGAGTCATTGACCTTTGTGTTTTCCTCATGATTGAGATGGGTTACTTGATAACTTAGGTATATGTATGGGCATATACATAAGTAGAGTTTATCTGTTGAGATCTTTCTTTGTGGTTTATCCTTGATGGATTCTGTGAGACCTTGAGGGTCTCAGGGTCCCTACTGAGTATCGTTATACTCACCCCTGCATGGGCTACGCCCGTACCTCGTTGTATTGGATGGATATGACGGACAGTGCTGAACGATGTAGAGTGTACGAGGACTGGACGGTACCCAGAGATGGACACTTGGCGTGAAGTCAACCAGAGCAGTCCGATAAACATAGAGTGCTGAGGAGGACATCTGTACCTACCATACAGGTAGGAACTCGGAGGACGATCTAGGAGCTGCTTCACCATTTAGCTGTTGTCTTTTCAGTTGTAATTTACTTTCATTTGTAGTTATGCCTTTCTGTTGGGCTGGTATTTCCAGCCCCTTTGGAATTTCAGCACACTTGTTATACTGCTTTAATAAGTGTTTGCTTCTGCTTGTTCTCTGGTTATGTGAGTTTACGTTTTATAATGGCAATGCCTTCCCAATTATAGGGATTTATGCCTTTGGTGCTAGTCACCATCCCCTGGCCTATGGAAGGCGGGCTTGGGGTAGTTATGACATGGGCCTCGGGAGACTGGTCATGAAAAATTGGTATCAAAGGACGTCAGATCTACAACAGAACCAGGACTCTGATATTTTATTTTTCTAAAGTAATAGTGTTAAGGTTACTAAGTGTGGCTTTCAGTTCAGGGAGTCCAGTGTTGGTGTGAACGGCCGACTTATCCATACACCAGGACCCTGACTTCTGATTTCCGACTTAGTGCACGAAAAAACAGAGTGCGCGTGTGTTTTCAAAAGTTTTCTTTAAGTCAGCTCAAACCAGGTCAGCTCAATAGGTATAGTCTTTGACCGTGTCATATCTGATTCTTTCAAGATGCCTCCTCGCGGACAACTAGCTAGATCCCCAAGAGTTGTACGTACTGACAGGCCTCCGAGCGATGAGGCCTCAGTACAGGAACCTCATCCAGTTGAGGCACCAACGGTACTACCACCCGTTGGGCCACCGATGCCACCATCCCCAGCAGCAAGCGATGCACGCCTCTTGAGCACATTTCACGAGTTCCAGTGCTAGAGGCCACCCAGGTTCCACGGAGAGACAGATCCACAGGCGGATGAGGATTAAATGGAGGCTGTGGTGAGAGTCTTCGGGCTAGTAGGTACATCAGTGGAATTCATAGTGATCCTTGCTGCCAGCCTCCATTAGGTAGCAGCAGCCAGATGGTGGAGCCCGATGCTCCAGATGCATGACAAGGCGTCACTTCTATGGGAAGACTTTGAGAGATTGTACTGGGTGGAGTATGTACTAGACACCCTTCGAGCAGTGCAGATACAGGAGCTACTTCATCTACAGCAGGGCAGTATGAGTGTAGCTCAGTACTCAGCAAGGTTCACAGACCTCTCGCGCTACTCCACTGATATGATACGAGACCCCTTCTTCAGGGCCTAGGCCTTCAATCACGAACTTAGGCAAGAGATCATATCTTCAGTTATCTCCCACAACATTCGGACGCAGACGAGAGTATTGGAGCGAGCCCTTCTAGTAGAGAGTTTCCTTGCTAAATAGTCTCCAGTAGTGGGACCCACCACTAGTCGACTTGCAGCTGATTCTTCTCTAGAAGGCAGTAGACAGACGACCCAGGGGTATAAGAGGACCAGACCCACCGATGGCTGACTGCACGACTCAGGTTTAGTTGTGCGGGGAAACCAGAGTGGAGACAGAGCCAGTCGTGTCAGGAGCGGGCAGTGTTACTCCTGCGGCAGGTTTGGTCACATGGCACCTGACTGTCCGACCCACTGTACAGACGAGCAACATATAGATGAAGGACCTCCTAGGTAGAGGCATGGATTCGATCAAGGCATACCTCAAGGAGTAGGAGACCGTGGAAGAGGAGCTGGCCATGCAGCTGGTGGTCGACGATGCTTCGAGGTGTTGCCACCACCACCACCAGGAGGTCCACCCCGATCATAGGGAACATGTGGACATGGGAGAGCACGAATTCAGGCAGCTGAAGCATATGACTATGGAGCTCCAAAAGCAGGTTGACACGAGTGGGACTAGTTCCAGGCAGGAGGCCTTTGTTCTTGGTGCTTCTAGTTTCTAGGTTTTTGTTGTTTGTGGTTTTTGTATCTTTGTACTTGAGCTGCAGTAATAAAAGACACTTGTCCTTGTGACTTTTTCATTCCTTCCTTTTTTGTGTGTTGATACTGAGAGGTTCCAGTTAAAACTGTTGACTTGACCCTCACTTTCAATATTCCTACTGGATGAGCCCCAGTGACCACACACTGATGACGAGAGTGTGACTCAACCCTTGGAGGCGAGAGTGACGGTTGGATATCTTAGTAGTAGCGTTGAGTCCTTACGACATTGTCCATGGAATGAATGCCTCATTCATGTCAAGATTTACTATATTAGTCAATGGGCGTGGTTCATTCATGGTATGAGACTGAGTATCTCTTTTCGGCAAAGGAGAAATCTTAGTAGCACTTACAGTTCGTAGGCAAATAAGGGTGATCGTAGGCCAACATACCATGCCGGACAACTTTATACCAACCAGAGATGGTACGAGCTACGACGAGGAAGGTGGAGATCATCCAGGAGCGGATGAAGACTACACAGAGCAGACAGAAGTCATATGCTAATAAAAGACGGAGACCGCTGGAGTTTGAGGATGGTGACCACATCTTTATACGGGTCTCACCTCAACGAAGTCTACAAAGATGTGGCTGAGGCGGAAAGTTATCTCCAAGGTTCATTGGACCTTTATAAGTCCTTAGTAGGGTAGGCGAGGTGGCTTACCGCTTGGCCCTTCCACCTCAGTTATACCGGGTGCATGACATCTTCCACGTATCTCAACTAAGGAGATACATGCACGACCCAACCGACATCATCGATCACGGGGAGCTGGACATTGACGACAGGGTGAATTTCATGGAGGTATTGGTAGAGATTGAGGATCGACAGAAGCGGGTCCTATGAGGATGGTCGATTCCTCTTGTGCATTTTCACTGGAAGCACGGGAACCTACAGGGGAGAACTTGGAAGCGGGAGGCTCAGTTGCGTGCTCAGTACCACTTTTCATTTTACCTAGTGTGTGTTGAAGCTTTACAGGGATGTAAATCCCTGAGGTGGGAGTATTGTAAAGAACCGAAAATTTTGAGGAAATTTTTTTCTTAATTTCTTTGGAATTTTACGAGTCTCTGGCTTCTGAAGACACTTGATTCTGAGGCCTGGTGTGCCCGTAATCATTTTCCAAAGTTTAGATCTGGTACGTTCAGTAAACGAATGATTAGGTTTTTCTATCTTTTGAACCAGTGCTCGGAATTGAAATATGAGGGCACCGATGAACTCGCAGCGCCGATAAATGCTTAAGAGGACCCTTACCGCAGTTGCGTTTTATGTGAGTTGAGATTTATTATTTGGGTAATTAGTTTCAGATAAATAAATTTGTGAGAACAATTTTATTTTATAACTTTAGAAGTTAAACCCTCCCATGAGAAATTTTTGGTGAGGCTCACAACCACTCAACTTCCCATGTGTGGATAAATGAGAGGTGGGTCTCACACGATCCCCAACCTTTCATCTCCCTTAACCCTCTTTAAACTCCCCAAATAACTCCCTTAAACCCCCCATTAAACACCCTTGTTTAATGTTGACAACTCTTCCAACTTTTATGAGATCTTCCACTTCCACTCCCTCTCTTTAATTAACTTCCAACACATTTAATTAATGAGGTGGTTTGAAAGTTTGAATTTGAAATGGCTTGTGTTAAATAAAATAATAGGGTAGCTTATTATTTTATTCTGGGGGATGATATTGTTGTGTAAAGAAGAGTTGGGGAGAGCTCTGGAGTTTTGGGGAAGAACACCGACCCTCCAACGAAGAACGGCGTCTTCTTCGATGAAGAATTCCAGTTCGACGAAGAATGATTGACATGCCATCCTTTCCTTTCTCTGCAACAAGTGAGGAGACGTCGCTTCCTCCTCGGATGCACTCCGACATCGCCTATGAATCCTTTCCCCGTGAAGCCATCTACCGCGACGCCCAACGTGCGACTTCAATTAATCGAGGTAGGGGTTTTGTGTTGTTTTTATACTCGTCATTCGTCATTGAATTTAAGTTTTGAGCCTCTAACGAGGAGGGCACAGGCTAACAAATAAGCCCGGACCCTCCACTAGTTGTTCGTTTGTGCGCGGGATGACGAGCGATGTGAAACGGGTCCGCATCAGTAATTTGAAGTCTTCGCAGTGAAGAAAAGGTCCCGGGAGAGCCGCATGAGTAGACGGTGGGCGAATTGAAACACCGGAGCACGTCTGGTGGTCCGCGGAAGACGTTGTCAGCGCGCTTCGATGGCACCGACGTGCCGGTGACTAGAGGCAGTGGCCGGCGCTGGCATCCGCCTGGAGGCGGCGACACCCCAGTGCGCTGCCGGAAAAGATCCACCGCAACAACATCCGCAGCGGCGATGCGGTGGATCCCGTGGCCGCACGTGATATGGGACGGCCGGGGGCAGCACCAGCTGGTGCCACCAGTTCTAATTACCCCCCCCCCCCCCCCCCCGCTCTGTGTAACTGCTCAGCCAGGCTAGCCGAGCCGCGGCCTGCCACGGACCTGGCCACGCCCAACCGGGACTGGCCGCACCAGTCGGGCCGGGCCGCGCCAGCTGAGCCGGGAGACGCCCAACCGGGTCGGACCCAGACCCGGGATGGGTCGACCCGGTTCAGGCTGACCCAGGGTGGGTTGGGCTAGGTTGGACCCGGCCCAGACCCCCCTTTTTCGGACTGTATTCGGTTAAACGGACATATCTTGAGATACCGACTTCCGATCGACACACCGTTAGTTGCATAGGATTCCTCGGATCGATATGGTTGTTTCGGTATATTATAGTCAAGGTCTTGGAGAATTTGTGGTATTGAAGGGTTGGTTCGAACCCAAAACCAATCGGGCCCTCTGAGAGGAAACAGTAATAACTTAAGGATCGGACGTATGATTGACGTGCCGTCCACTACGCTGGTTTCCTTTTGATGAGACGGTTCTTTTGGTATACTCTACGTGGGTTGTGGATGACATTTGAGTATGGTTGGGTTTGTTTTAGCTTAAAAACCAACCGGGCCCCTGGAACGGAAAAGCTAATAACTCACAGACCGGGCGTTCGATTGACGCGCTGTCTATTGTGTTGAGACCCCTATGACGAGGCGGTCCCTTGTGTTACTTCTACGTGAAAATTCGTGACACTTGGAAGTAACGACCAAAAGATCATGGAGTGGATCCTCTTGGAGACGAGCGTACAGAGTGCGGATACCTAGTAGCTGTAGTCCTAACAACTGCTTGACCGATTCGACTCGGAGTGATTCAATTAGCCCAGTGGACGGAGCGCCCGATATTTGGCGATAGACCCACGGTGGACGGAGCACCTAGTAGTTGGCAGTAGACCCGTGATACTCGACAGGAGGAGTACCTCTATAGGCTATTAGGTGGAGCGCTTGGTATTTGGCGGTAGAACCACAACGGATGGAGCACCCGGTATTTTGCAGCAGACCCACGGTACCCGACAGGAGGAGTACCTCAACAGTCTAAGTTTAGTGAGTAGTGCCTCAGAGTCGTGACAGGGCCACTGTACTCGACAGAGGAGGAGTTCTCCAGCAGTTGTGGTTTCGATAATGAAAATCCGGGTTTGAGCTGAGTCATTGACCTTTGTGTTTTCCTCATGATTGTGATGGGTTACATGATAACTTAGGTATATGTATGGGCATATACCTAGGTAAAGTTATCTGTTGAGATCTTTCATTGTGGTTTATCCTTGATGTATTTTGTGAGACCTTGAGGGTCTCGGGGTCCCTATTAAGTATCCTTATACTCACACCTGCATGGGTTATGCCCGCACCTCGTTGTGTGGGATGCAGACGACGGACATCGCTGACCGAGGTAAAGTGTACGAGGACTGGACGGTACCCGGAGGTGGACACTTGGCGTGACGGCACCCGGAGTGGACCGATAGATGCAGAGTGCTGTGGAAGACATTTGTACCTACCCTACAGGTAGGAACCCAGAGAATGATACAGGAGCTGCTTCACTATTAAGATATTTTCTTTTCAGTTGTACTTTACATTCAATTGTAGTTGTACCTTTTTGTAGGCCTTGTATTTCCGGCCCCTTTGTACTTTCAGCAAACTTGTTATACTGCTTTACCTATTGTTTGCTTCCGCTTGTTCTCTGGTTGTGTGATTCTACGTTTTATAAAGGCAATGTCTTCCCAGTTATAGGGATTTACGCCCATGGTGTTAGTCGCCATCCCCTGGCCTATGGACGGCGGGCTTGGTGTAGTTACGACATGGCCCCCGGGAGATGGGTCATGACAAACATATAAAAAATTACAAACCTTAAGAAAACCTAAAACCCCTCAAAATCCATAAAAACCCTAAAAACCAAAAAACTCCTTATAAAATACCTAAAATTCAAACAAATATAAACCCACTAAAAACCCAGAAAAACACAATTAAAACCATAAAAACCTAAAAACACTTAGAACACCTAAAAAAGATGAAAACTATAAAAACCTAAAAAATACCCTAAAACCCCTAATAACTATACAACCCCTAATACCATTTAAAACCCTAAAAATTCATAAAACCCATAAAACACTAAAAACTCTAAAAACACTTTAAATCTCTAAAAACCTAAAAAACTATAAAATAATTAGAACCCTAAAAACCCTAAAAAACCTAGAAAACCTAAAAACACATTAAAATCCAAAAAATTCCCCAAAACCTTAAAAACCCTCAAAATCCCTAAAAACCTACAACCCCATTAAAATCCTAAAAAATACATAGAAATCCCTACAAATAAAAAACACACTAAAAACCATGAAAACCCCTATGAAATCATTAAAAACCTGAAAAGACTTAAAAAACCAAAAACCCTAAAACTCCTAAAAATAATAAAAACCGTCAAAAAAATATAAACCACAAAACCACTAAAAATCCCAAAAAACCATATAACCCTTAGAATATTAAAAATCCCTAAAAGCCTAAAAACTAAATAAATTATTAAAAAACTAAAAAACCCTAATAAAATCATTAAAGAAAAAAACACTTTAAACCCCTAAAAAACCTAATAACACTAAAAATCCAAAAAACCCAAAAAATACCATAAAACAATATCCCCTAAAACCATAAAAACCGCTTAAAAATTAAAGCACCCTAAAAAAATAAAATTCCCAAAAAAAATCCAAACACTAAAACCCCTTTAAACCCCTAAAAACATAATAAACTATAAAAAAGCCCAAAAAACTCAAAAAATACCCAAAAAACAAAAAAACTAGTAAAAAACCTAAAACACTAAAAACCCTAAAAATACTAAAAAAACTCTCACATACTATCAAAATCCTAAATAACCAAAAAAATCTATAAAATGAAAAAAAACCCTTAAAACCCTATAAACATTAAAAACCTAAAAACACTTATAACACCTAAAAAACTAAAATGCTAAAAACCCTAAAAAACACTATAAACTATATACACCATAAAAAATAAAAACCTTTAAATCCATAATAACCCATAATAACTGTAGAAACATATAAAAATTTTAAAAACCATTTAATGACATAAAAACATGAAAAAATTCCTATAAACCCTTAATACCCTAAAAACTAAAAAAATAGAAAAACCCAAAAAAAATATAACTCTGAAATTCCAAAAATCCCTCAAAATCCCTAAAAACACTTTAAAATAATAACGATCCAAAAAAAATCTAAATATAACTCAACACAAATTAACCCTAAAAACCATAAAAACCATAGGTATTATTACAAATTAAAAACTCAAAAAACCCCAAAAAACCTAAAAATGATAAAACCACTAAAAATCCTAAAAACACTAAAACCCTAAAAACCATATACACCTAAATGTCTGAAAACCATTGAAACCCCTAAAAACACTAAAAAATATAAAAACTCATTAAACCCATAACAATTGTTAAAAATATAAAAAATCATATAAGCAAAAAAACTATTAAAATCCCAAAAAACACCTAAAAACCAAAAACCAAAAAAATCACAAAACCCTAAAAATCCCTAAAAACCTAAAAACTACAAAAATCATAAAAAATACAAAAAATAATGAGAAACATAAGAACACCTAAAACCCTGCAAACCATAAAGATAACATTAAAATACAAAAAACATAAAACCACTAAAGACATAAAAATTCTAAAATCACAAAAAAATCATAAAAACCAAAAATTAATAAAAACTATAAAACCCTAAAAATATTAAAACCCCCTGAAAAACTATAAACCCCCTATAAAATTCTAAAAACACTAAAAACCCATTAACTCTAAAAAACATTAAAAAAATTAAAAAAAAATTAAAAGAACCAAAAATACTCTAAAACCCCAAAATACCATCAAAATCTCTAAAACTCCTAAAAACCATAAAAATTATAAATACATTGATATCCAAAAAAACATAAAAACCCCAAAAACGATGACCAACCCTAAGAAAAACATAAAAACATAAAAACACTTAAACTCCTTAGAAAAAATGTAGATGTTGAATCCCATAAAAGACCATAATATCCTGAGAATCCATTTATCCCAAAATCCACTAAAAATATTAAAAAATATAAAAAACTTAAAACCCTTTAAACTTCAATAAAAAACCAAAAATTCTCAAAAATAATAAAAATCCAAAAAATGAAAGAAACCCTTAAACCCATTAGAATACCTAAAAACCCACAAAATCATTAAAATCCCTAAAAATTAATAAGAACATAATGAATCTATAAAAATGCATAAAAATGAAACAACCCAGAAAACCCTAACACAAACTTGAAAAAACTAAAAACACTTAAAGCCCCTAAAATTTAAATATTCTAAAAACCCTAAAAACCATAAAACCCCAAGAAATCTTAAAAAATAATTAAAAACAAAAATCAAAACTAAAAAATATAAAAAACATTTAAACTCATACAAACATTAAAAAAACTCTAAAAAATCATAAAACCACTAAAAACTCAAAAAACCACTAAAAACCAAAAAAAACAAAAAAACCATAAAAACCCCTAAAACACATCAAAATCTAGAAAAACCCGTAAAACCATAAAAATAAAAAAATTCCTGAAAAATACCTACAACATTAAAAGATGTAAAAATCCTAAAAACCCCTAATAAAAAAACAAAAACAAAAAAAATTTAAAAGCACTAAAAACCTAAAAGCAAAAAACCCCTTAAAACAATAACCCATAAAACCTTAAAAACCCTAATAAACATGAAAAAATTTGAAAAAAAACTATAATTTACTGAAAAACTAAGAACACTGAAAACCCATTAAACCACAAAACATTAAAAACTCTAAAATCCATAAAACCCCTAAAAATCAAAAAAACCTAAGAACCCAAAGAACCATAAAAACCATAAACCCCCCCAAAAAGCATAAAACATAAAAACCATGATAAATTTCATGATCCCTGAAAACCCTAAAAATACATAGAACCCCAAAAATATAAAAGAAATCCTAAAAATACCTAAAAATGAAACAACCCTAAAACCCTTGAAAACCCCTACAAAAACCATAAAAATATAAATACACTTAAAACCACTAAAAACAAAAAAAACACTAAAACCCCTAAAATCATAAAACCATAAACCCTAAAAAACATAAAAATCCCATAAAACCCTATAAATGATAAAAAAAATATAAAACCCCTTAAAACCCCTAAAAACATTAAAAAACTCTAAAAAACATTAAAAACCTTAAAAACTCAAAGAAAACACATAAATCCCAAAACAAAACCATAACAACCATAAAACCATAAACCCCTAAAAATCAAAAAGAAATCCATAAAATCCCTAAAAACCATAAAAATACTAAAAATACCTAAAAATACCTTAAAACATTACAAATCCTAAAAATATTGAAATAACCTAAGATAACCTGAAATACCTAAAAACAAATTAAAACCAGTAAAAACCTAAAAATGGTAAAATCCATAAAAATTATAAAAAACCCATAAAAACGGTAAAAGACCCTAATACCCCTAAAAACTGTAAAAACCTCTAAAAACACCCTTAAAAATTAAAATGTTAAAAACTCTAAAAAAATGTTAAAACCCTAAAAAATGAAAAAAACCAAAAAAATATAAAAACCCTAAAAGAACCCAATAATCCCAAAAAATTCCTAAACACCCTAAAAACATAAAAATCCTATAAATTCCCAAAAAATAACTATAAACATAAAAAATACTAAACCCCCAAAAATCACATAAGAAGGCCTTAAAAACAAAAAAAAAAATATACCCTTAGAAACCTAAAAACGCCAAAAACATAACAAACAATAAAAGAACCTAAAACCCTAAACCCATAAAACACCCTATAAACCATAAAAAACCGAAAAACCCCACTAAAACACTAAAAATACTTTAATCCCTTAAAAACATTAAAAACTAAAAAATCCATAAAACCCCTCAAAAACTAAAAGAAACCTAAAAATCCAATAATAACTTGAAAACATTGAAACCCCTGTGAGAACCATAAAAATACAGTACCCACGTAAATACCATAAAAATACTAAAAACCCTAAGAACCTAAAAACCATAAAATGCCCTAAAAACACAAAAAAATCACAAAAATAAAAACAAAAAAAAATAAAAAACCTAAAAAGTCACTAAAAATACTAGAAAATATAAAATACCCATAAAAACCATGAAAAAACCATAAGAAAACCTTGAAAACCTATAATAATTAAACATCCTAAAAACCCAAAAAAATCTAAAACACCTTAGAAAACCCTAAAACCCTAAAACCCCTAAAAACCATAAAAACTGTTAGAAACCCTAAAACCCTAAAAACACATAAAAACAATAAAAAAAACTAAACACTATAGAAAAACTTCAAACAACTAATTTTTTTAAAAAACTCTAAAAACCTTTAAAACCTTAAAAATCTCAAAAAACTTATAGTACCCCTAAAAAACTATAAAGACCCAAAAACCCTCAAACCCCAAAAAATCCCTAAAAACCCTAAAAACAAAAAATACTAAAAATGTACTAAAATTCCCTAAAAACATAAAAAATACAAAAACCCTGAAAACCCCTAAGAAATCAATAAAAACCAAAAAACACTTAAATCCCCTAAAAATCTAAAAACACTAAAAACTGTAAAAACCATCAATATCCCTAAAAACCATAAAAAAGGATAAAATTCCTAAAAATCCATAAAAATGTAAAAAATCATAAAAATCCTAAAACCCATAATAAAAAATTAAACCCCTAAAAAACCAAAGAAAATATAAAACCCATAAAAAGACCGAAAACCCCCAAAAAACCCCTAAAACCCTAAATCCCCTAAAAACATTAAAATCCAAAAAAATCATAATAACCATTAAAAACTAAAAACATTACAAACCCTTAAAACCCTTAAAATTTTTAAAATGTTTTTAAATACGTTAAAACCCTAAAAACACAAACAAAACCTAAAACCCCCGAAACAATAAAATCCCTATACCTCCAAGAAGCCCAAAACCTCTTTAGAATTCCTAAAAGCTATAAAATCATAAAAATACTAAAAAAATCACCTAAAACACTAAAAAGGTAAAACCCCTTAAAAACTAAGAAAACCCCTAAGAAAACATTAAACCTAAAAATAGTTAAAACCCCTAAAAAAACTAGAATCCATAAAACCCTAAATACCCTAAAGTCCCTAAACCCTTAAAAATACATCAAAAAAATTAAAATACCTAAAAATACCCAAAAAATAAAAAATCCCTAAAATCCATGAAAAACCCTAAGAAAACATTTAAAACATAAAAACGCTTGAAATACCTAGAAATCTAAAAAATTCCACAGACCAAAAAAAATAAAAAATGATCCTAAAAACTCTAAAACTCATAAAAATCATAAAACCTAATAGAAACCTTTAATGAACCTAGAAACTCATAAAACCACTAAAACCTCTAAAAACCCCATTAAACCCATACAAACATTAAAAACTCTAAAATTATTTTAAACCGTAACAATTTTAAAAAAATTCCAAAATAACCAAAATACCCATAAAAAACTAAAATACCATAAACCCTTGAAAATACCTAATGAAACTAAAAAATAATAAAAATCCTAATAAAATCTATAAAAATAAAAAAAACAGAAAACCCCCTAAACCCCTAAAATTAATAAGAATAACTTCAAAAAAACCATAAAACATCAAAAAACCAAAAATTACTATTAATGGAATGTTGGCCAGTAAAAATGACCAATCATTATTTCAGATTAATGATTGGAGTTCCCACACCAAAATCTTAATGATTACTCTTCCAAAAATAAACTCAGATCAAAATACCCTGGTTCATCTCCAGGGGGGTACCATGAGGTCAGTCCCTTTTCCCTTCAAATTTAACAATGCATGTATTACAGTTCATGTTTTCTGGGAAGTGGTAATAAATTTTTGGAGTAGCATATTTCATGGAATCCCTCACTTCATCATGGATTCCATACTCAAGAAAATCAATGGTCTTTAGAAAGAGTGGAGCAAGAAGTCTTTTTCCTAATTGAATGATGAAATTAAGGCTAATGAATCTCATCATTCCCTCTTTCAAATAAAAACTAGCAGTGACATATGCCTTTCTGATAGGAGATTTAGCTTCATTCCAAACTGGATGACCACCTAACTTTAAAGGAGAGGTCGTCCAGGAATCAATTTAATTTTACGTGGATGAAAGATCAGAATAGGATCTCCATGTTCTTCCACTGTCTTCACAAGGTGAAAAAACCATGAATAGTCTGAATGTATTATTTATCAATGGTACCACCTTTACATTTTAAAATGATATATACAATGTTGTGGTTGGTAACTTCACATCACTATACAATAAAAGTGGTGATGGTCGTTCTAACCATTTATATGACTCCATTATTCTGTGTGTTGAATATCATTAGAATAAGGCCCTAAAAACTCCCCCATTTGAAGAGGAAGTAAAATCTGCCTTGTTTTCTCTAAATATTGAAAGCGCAGCTGGCCCAAATAGGTTTAGAAACAATTTTTCATTGTTCTATGGGGAAATCATGCACATGGATATTACTAATGCAATCATGGAATTATTTCAATCCAGTTAAATCCCACAGGGAACCAATTCCAATTTTATTTCTTTGATCCCCAAGAAGTTGAATGATATTGATATAAGGGAAATTCATATGGTTTCCAATGGGAACACCATTACAAAAATTATAATCAATACTTTGGTCATCAGGATGGGATATATTGTATAGGATATTATCACCCCAAATCAATTAGAGTTTTTACCTAGGAGTACACAAAATGAAGGCATCAACATCATGAGGAAAGAAATAAAGCATATAAATTTTGAAATGATTATGGAAATCATGAAAGCCTTTGACACCATTAAGTGGAGCTTCATCTTCAATGTTTTTAGGAAATATGGATTCTCTATAACTTTCATCAAAATTATTACCATAATTTTTATTAGTGCTAGGGTGTCTATTCTTATCAATAGATCCTAAAAAGGGTTCTTTCAATGCTCTCATGGAGTCAGGTAGGGAGATCCACACTCAGGCCATATATTTTCAATTTCCAAATATTATTTTATCTAATGCATCAATGACCTCCATGATGGTTGGTCCCTAGGGTCTAATAAAGCCAGCGAAATATCTTCATGTTCCCTCACATCTTATGTATGTAGAAGACATACTCATTTCTGGTAAAACCAACAAGCAGAAATTTTCCTCAGTCAGAATGATCTTCCACCATTATAAGGTTGTGGCATGGCAATCCATCTATTAGAAAAAATAATCCATTTTCATTGTAAAATGGGTTTTAGCTTCCCAAAAATGAAGTATGGCTATGTATGTTGGTGTGAAGAGGGTCTCTCTACCCTTCATGTACCTAACTGTTCCTTTATTTATGGGGAAGTTCAAAATATGTCACCTTGAAAGAATTTCACTTAAAATCACTCATAAATTGGAAAACTGGAAAGGGAAATGTTTATCTAAGGTGGGAGGATTTTTCCTAATTAATTATATTATCAGCTCTATCTTTGTCCATACCTTATAGATATATAGATGGCCCATAAGTCTTGCAAAAAAATTACAAGCAAAGATCAAAAAATTTATAGATGGGATGTGTTGGTGATAGAATGATGGAATCCGTTTCATAGAATGAATAAACCAAACAAATTGATATTGGTGGACTGTTCATTATGTACCTTAGTAAATTCAATGAGGACCACCTTGGAAATTTCACTTGTAATTTTCTTAGACAATAAGATTGAGGCCATGACTTTCTCCATGAATTTTTCAATCATAAACTCTGTAACAGTTTTAGGGGTTACATTCATTCCTTTATCTAGCCTGTAATTACTACCATATACAATGACATTATTTTTCATTCAAAATGGGTTGTTTTGAGGAAATAAAATTAGAACTACTGGACCACTACCTGGCTTGAGTGACCCCTAGTTGAAATTGTTCTGCCTCCACAAAATTTGCAGCACTTGTCGATTGCAGGCCTCAACCAGAGGATGGGAGAACATGATGAGATTATTCCAGATAATGTCATCATGAAAATATAGGGGTGAATTTTCATCAACACTTACATCCTCATATGGAAACCGAACCTAGTAGTTCAACTGATAATAAGGGATCTCTATCGGTATAAGTGTGAACATGGTATTCATCCTCCTACTTGGCTTTTAAAATTCAAGAGACTATTTATTACACCATCACACAACCTGCTGCTATGGAAAATCTGAAAAAACAGATTTCCCATTGATGAGTAGAAGAAGAATCTTGGATGGAATATGGCCTTGGTATGTTGTCCCTATCTTCGAGCTGAGAAAAGTTAGAAGAGCACCTTCATCTGATGTAAGCATGCTTCAGGCCTATGGGATTACCTACAAAATCAATTTGGGTTCACTGTCTATATGGAAATCCTACCTATTGTCATGATCATCAGCACTACTGATATGAAATGCAGTGAACAGACTCACAACATCCTTCTTATTGTATTTACTATAGCTATTTTCTTCATATGATCATCTTGAAATGCAGTGACTTTCAACAAAAAAAATCAATCCTATCATGGTGGGGTGGTGGAAATTCACAAATCTGTCTATGTAGTGTATTTTATTCCAACTGGTTTAATGGACAATGATATGAATGACTGGATTATTTTCCCCACACATGGTGTTTCTGTATTTGTAGAAAACCATTGACTCTAAAATTCATCTCGTGGATTCCCCCAATTCCATCATGTATAAAAGTCTTCATGGATGGAACGATATTGAGTTCAACCAGTCCCTTGAGATGTGGTGGTGTTTTCCATACATACAGAGGCTAAGTTAAAGAATGGATCTATAATTTCATTGGAATCATATGTGATTACTAGGCGGAGCTTTGGGAAATGATCAAAGCAGTCCATTTTGAAAATCAATATGAGTGGAGTCTCCTTTGGATTGTATATGACCCAATCTTGGTAGTAGCGGCCATCAAAAACAAATCAAGAAGAGTACCTTAGAGAATTCTCCCCCATTCGATATATTGTATCAAGGTATCCTAGGAATACACACTTAATGTCACACATGCATATATGGATGTGAATATGGTGGTAGATTTTCTCTATAAAAAATAAATTGAGGAAAGGAGCTCAATGTGGTTCTTTGTCAACCCACATTTTTTGTATCCTCTGTTGTTCAGATATGTAGGGTGATCTTCACACCTGTGTTTGTTAACCATTATTTTAAAGCTCTGTACATTCATTTTGTTAATAAATTTGGGGGATTAGGCATGCTTGGTCCTGATTCCTCTTTTCCCTAAAAACAATAAAAACCTAAAAGCATTAAAAACCCTAAACCCCATGAAAACTCTAAGAAACCAATAAAAATATAAAAACCATTTAACCCCCTAAAAATGATAAAAAAATCCTAATAAAACCATTTAACTTCTAAACAACTCAAAAAAACTAAAACTCAAAAAAACCATAAAACCCTAAACCCCTTAAAATCCATAACTTCCCAGAAAACCCTTAAAAACCCTAAAATTCCATAAAAAACCCTAAAAATGTAAAAACCCCTAAAACCCTTGAAACCCCCAATGAAAAACTTAGAAAACACAAAAAACATTAAAACCATAAAAAATCTGAAAACCCTAAAAACAAAAATAAAAACCCAAATCCCTAAACTACTAAAAAACCATAAAAACGCTAAAACTGCACAAATATCCAAAAAATTAATAAAATCTATAAAAACAAAAAAAACCCCTAGAAACATTGAGAACCTTATAGAAAACCTTAAAACCCTAAAAAATAGTAAAATCCCTAAAACCCTAAAAGACCTTAAGACCCCTAAAAACTCTTAAAATAACAAAAACCCCTAAAACCCTCAAGAATCCCAAAAACCCCATAAAAACCCTAATACCACAAAAAAAATGAAAAATACTTTAAACCAATAAGAATACAAAAAAACTAAAAAAATTGATAAAGTCCATTAAAAATTCAAAAAACCCCAAAAAACCATAAAAATTTACAAATAATAAAAAAACTAAAAAATTCTCAAAATTTCCAAAACACTAAAAACAATAAAAATTCTAAAAATTCCATAAAAATACCTAAAAATATAGAAACCCCAAAACACCCTTAAGACACCAAGAAAACCTTAAAAACATAAAAACACATAAAACCCCTAAAAACCTAAAAAGGATAAAGACCCTAAAAACCCTAAAAACCATAAAACCATAAAAACCCCATTAAAACATTAAAAAACCTAAAACACCATAAAACCCCTAAAAACAAATACAGACTCTAAAAACATGCTTAAATCTCTAAAAACATTAAAACCTCAAAATAACCTTAAAACCCATAAAAAACCAAATAATAAAAAAAACACAAAAAAACAGAATCCCTAAACCCCCCAAAAAAACCCTAAGACCCCCCAAATCCCCAAAATCCCTCAAAACCCATAAAAATCCATAAAAACATAAAAACCCTAAAAACATTGAAAACCCCTAAGAAAACCTTAAAAACCTAAAATATCTTAAATCCCCTAAAGAGATCCCAAAAATGCACAAAAACTAAAAAACCATTAAAACCCACAAATTTACTAAGAATACTAAAAACTCATCAAAATCGTAAAAAATACCTAAGTGATAAAAAACATTAAAAACCACTAATAAAAACATAAAAACCTAAAAACACTTAAAACCTCCCAAAAGCCCTTAACAAAGCTAAAACCCTAAAAACTCTTAACAACCATAAAACCCTATAAACACCTTAATATTTCCTAAAACACATAAAAACAACAAACCACTAAAAACTCTAAAAACACTTTAATCCCCCGAAAATGTTAAAAATCTTTAAAAAAACAACAAACCCCAAAAAATTCAAAAAAAACCTAAAGCCCAAGAAAAACCATAAAAACCCAAAAATTATGAAAAAAACCTCAAAATCCTTATTACCCTAAAAACTAATAATAATCCAACAAACCCCAAATATCCATAAAAATGTAAAAAAACACTAGAAACCTTTAAATCCATTATACAAACCTTAAAAACCTAAAAACACTTAAACCCACTAAAATCATAAAAAATACTAAAAAAATATTAAAATCCCTTAAACCCCTCAAATCCGAAAATGCCCTAGTAAAAAATAAAAATCCTATAAATTCCCAAAAAACTCTAAAAACATTAAAAACTCGAAAAACTCAGAAAACCCTAAGAAAACCCTAAAAACCAAAAAAATACATAAAACCCCTAAAAACCTAAAAAAATAAAAAAAAGACTAAAAAACCAAAAAGACCCCAGAAAACCCCAAAACCATATAAACCCCTAAAAACATTAAAAACTCTAAATACTTACTAAAATAGAAAAATCCTATACAAAAACAATAAACCCTAAAACCCTTAAAAACCTAAAAAACTATAAAAACCATAAAAACCCGAAAATCTCAAAGAAAAACTCTAATAACCAAAAAAACCTAAAAAACCCTAAAAAACCTAAAAAACATAAAAACCCCAAAAAACCCAAAAACCCATAAAAACCTAAAAATTCATTAAAAATATCTAAAAATATAAAAAAACTAAAAACAAGAAAAATCCTAAGAAAAAAATAAAAAAATAAAAATGCATAATACCTCTAAAAATATAAAAAATGCAAAAATGCATAAAAACCTTGAAACCACTAAAAATCCCTAAAATGATAAAAAAATCTTTAAAATCCTTAAAATCCACCAAAATAACACAAAAAACATTAAAAACATAAAAACATAAAAACCCTAAGAGAAAATTGACACCCAAAAATACTCACAACCCCTGAAAACCTAAAAAAATCAAAAAATATTTAAAAACATAAAATACTCTAAAACCTATAAAAACCCATAAAACCCATAAAAACATAGAAAATTTAAGAACCCTTCAAACCATAAATCCATTAAAAACTCTTAAATCCTTGAAACCCCTAAAACATTAAAAAAACTCTAAAAATACTTCAAACCCTAACAAACTAAAAAAAACCCTAAACCCCAAAAAAACCCAAAAAACCCTAAAAATCCCAAAAACCCTAAAAACACTCAAAATCATTAAAACTACTAAAAACTATAAAAAATCATAAAATCCATAAAATCCCAAAAAATGTAAAAACCCCTAAAAACAGAGGAAACACCATAAAAAATGATAAAAACCTTAAAAAATACCCTATAAAATATTAAAACCATAAAAACTGCAAAAAACTCAAAAACCCTCAAAATCCATAAATCCCAAAAAACCCATAAAAATTAAAAAAGACACTAAAAATCCCAAAAAAAAAATTCCCTAAAACCCCTAAAAACCTCTATGAAAACCATTAAAATCATAACACACTTAAAACCCCTAAAAAACTAAAAAAAATAAAGACCTTTAAAACCCCTAAAGAGACCCTGAAAGGCCTAAAAACTCTTAAAACCCAAAAAATACCCTAAAAAAATTAAATCCCCATAAAAATTATAAAACCGCACTAAAAACTATAAAAACGCTTTAGAACCCTAAAAATGTAAAATAACTACAAAAAACTATAAAACACTAAAAAAAATATCAAAATACTCTAACAACCAAAAAATCATAAAAAAAAACTAAAAACCCATAAGAATCCAAAAAAAAACTAAAAATTTAGAAAACCCGAAAACCCATGAAACCTCTAATAAAACACTAAAAACCTGAAAACACTTAAGACCCAAAAAAACTAAAAACAATAAAAACCCAAAAAAAAATACTAAAAACCCCTAAAACCCTCTAATAAAACATTTAAAATCTAAAAACACTTAAAACCCCTAAAAACCGAAAAACACTAAAAACCTTAAAACCCCTAAAAAGACCCTAAATGGCCTAAAAACTCCTAAAAACCAAAAATACCCTAAAAATTTAATTCCCCATAAAAATTTTAAAACCCCACTAAAAGCTATAAAAACACTTTAGAACCCTAGAAATGTAAAATAACTACAAAACCCATTAAACACTAAAAAATATCAAAATACTCTAAATACCCAAAAAACATAAAAAACTAAAAACCCATAAGAATCCTAAAAATACCTAAAAATTTAAAAAATCCAAAAACCCTTGAAAACCACAAATAAAACACTAAAAACCTGAAAACACATAAAACCCTAAATACCTAAAAACACTAAAAACCCCAAAAAATCCAAAACACCCCTAAAAACCTAAAAATAATTAAACCCTTAAATACCTTAAAAAACCTAAAAACAATAAAAATAAGAAAATTTCTAAAAACACTTTAACCCCCTAATTTTTTTAAAAAAATCAAAACCTTAACAAAACTAAAAAACTCAAAAAACCAAAAAAACCAAAAAAAATAAAACCCCTAAATGACATTAAACTCCTAAAAATCCATAAAAACACTAAATCCCTAAAAACATAAAAAATACCTAAAGTTGCTAAAAATTTGAAATCTTTAAAACCCATAAGAAAAACATTAAAAACTAAAATCCAAAAATGACCATAAAACTAAGGGGTTTTCAGGTGTGGGTTGTTTGACCCCTCCCCTCCCTTGTCTGTTGTGTCTCAATTTTTCTTTCTAAAAAATTGGGGGGGGGGGTCCGAGAATAGCCCGACCCTCGCATCTTCGTTGCACTAAAACTCAAATAACCGACAAAACCCAAAAAAGACCCTAAAAACCCTACAAACCCAAAAAAATCCTCAAAAACCTTAAAAATTATAAAAATCCTAAAAAGGAAAAAATATCACAAAAAACAAATAATCTGTAAAATCCTTGAAAAACGCTAAGAAAATCTTAAAAACCTAAAAAACACTTAAGACCATTAAAACCCTAAAAAATATAAAAACAATTAAAACCCAAAAAACCCCTAAAAACTCTAAAAATCCTCAAAATCGCTAAAAATATGAAAAAAAACATAAACCACCTAAAAAAGTATTAAAAATCCATAAAAACATAAGAACCCATAAAAACATTGAAATCCTTTAAGAAAATCAAAAGAATTTAAAAACACATTAAACCCCCAAAAATATAAAAAAACACTAAAAACCATAAAACCCTAAAAATACCCTAAAAACACTAAAATCATTAAAACCACATAAAAACCCTCTAGACCCATTAAAACTCTAAAATCCCATTAAACCCCTAAAAACTTTAGAAAACTCTAAAAACCCTTGAAAACCATAAAAAAAATTAAAAAAATCCAACAAACCCCTAAAAACACTAAAAACCCCAAAACCAGTAAAATTCTCTTAATTCAATAAAAATAATCAAAATCCTAAAAATCCCTTAAAATCCCTAAAAATGTAAAAAATATATAAAACCCTGAAAATTAAAAAAAACATAAAAAAACACTTATAAACCTTAAAAATATAAAATTGTTAGAAACCATAAAAAATCCTAAAAATCATAAAACACCCGAAAAATCATCAAAATAAAAAAAACTCAAAAAACACATAAAAATACTTAAAATGCCTTAAAAATCCCAAAATACATAAACAGCCTTGAAAACCCCTAATAAAACATTAAAAAAATGAAAACCCTTAAAACCCCTAAAAACCTAAAAAGTTATAAAAAACATAAAAATCCAAAATAGACCAAAAACACTCTAAAAACCTCTAAAAACCATAAACCCCATTAAAAAGATAGAAAACACATAAAAAATCTAAAAACCAATTAAAACTCAAAAATCTATTTAAACCTATAAAATCATTAAAAAATCTAAAAAACCATGAAAACTTTAAAAAATAAAAAATCCCTTGAAAACCCAAAAAATCAAAAACCCAAAAAACCATAAAAACCCAGAAAACTATCAAAATACAAAAAATACGTAACAAATGAGAAAACTAAAAAATCAATGAATATCCTTTAAAATGTGAAAACCCCTATAATGTATGAAATCACTAAAACCCCTAAAAAACATAAAAAAACTAAAAACCCAAAAAATCATAAAACCATTTAAAAATATTGAAACCCCTAAAAATCCATATAAACATAAAAATAAATAAATAATTTAAAAACCATGCAGAAAGCTAAAAATATTTAACAACTCTATAAGACATTAAAAACCCCGAAAAAACTCAAAAAATACCTAAAACCAAAAAAAACCTTATAAACCCTAAAAACCACAAAAACCATAAAGACCCTTAAATTCCCTAAAAATTCTAAAAAATAAAAAAAATCCTTAGACCTCTAAAAAATTCTAAAATCATAAAAAACTTGAAACCATGAAAATCCTAAGAAAACCGTAAAAATATAAAAATACATAAAACCCTAAAATACCTAAAAAATGTAAACCCTTAAAAGAACCTAAAACCATCAATACCTTAAAACCATAAAATCGTTAAAAATCCCTAAAAATCAATAAAAATGTAAAAACCCTAAAAACATAGAAAAAACCCTATAAAAACCATAAAAATTAAAAATGATTAGAACACCTAAAACCTAAAAACAATAAAAACACTAAAAGAACCAAAAAACCAAAAAACCCTACAAACCATAAAAGCCCTAAAAACTATAAAAACCAAAAAAACCCAAAAAACTCTAAAACCCCCTAAAATCATTAAAAACTATAAAAAAACCCATTACAACACTAAAAACTAAAAAAGAACCCTAAAAACTAAAAAAAAAACCAAAAAACTTTTAAAACCCCTAAAAACCATAAAAACCATAATAATGTTAAAAATGTTCTTAAAACCATAAAATTTAAAAAACCCTTGAAAACCCCTAAGAAACACATAAACCCTAAAAAACTAAAAACACCTAGAAAAATTAAAAAATTATATAAACCCTAGGAACACTATAAAACTTAGACGCCCAAAAAATCCGTAAAACCCCTAAAAGAATAAAATTCCATAAAAATACCTAAAAATACCTAAAACTATAAAAACCCTAAAAACCTAAAGAAATAATTGAAAACCAAAAAATACAAAAAAAACACTAAAAACCGCTACAACCCCTAATCACACTAAAAACCATATATTCTCCTACAACCCATAAAACCCCAAAAGACCCAAAAAACCCCAAAAAATAATAAATACTCTAAAAGCCATTAAAATTCTTTTAAACTTTAAAAAACATGATAATGCATCAAAAACCATAAAAACTCAATAAAACCCTAAAACCACCAAAAAACATAAAAACCCTAAAAATCCTAAAAACCATAAAAATACCTAAAAACCTAAAAACACATATAATTCTTAATAAACCCCCTAAAATCCCTAAAACATAAAAAATCCAAAAAACCTTGAAATCCCCTAAAAAATATAAACACCAAAACAATATAAATCTCTAAATCTACTAAAAATCACTAAAACCCCCAAAACCCCCAAAACCCCTTAAAAAACTAAAAACCTTCCAAATCTTAAAATCCCTAAAAACCAAGAAAATCCTTAAAATTACAAATACCAAAAAAATTAAAACCCCTAATAACCCTAAAAACACCTAGGAAAAACTTTAAACATGGATAGACCGTAAAAAAAGTAAAAACCCATAAAAAACCATTAAACCACCTAAAACCTTCCAAAACAAAAAAATCCCTAAAAAACTAAAAAACCCATGAAATTTCTAAAAATGTTAAAAAAAACACTAAACAACCTTAAAACCCCGAAAAACTCAAAAACTCCTAAAAACATCAAATGAAAATAAAAAACCTAAAAAACAGTCAAAATACATAACAAATATAAAAATCCATAAAAATCATAAATTTCCTAAAAATCCTGAAAACATAAAAACCATGAAAACCCCTTAAATCCCCGTAAAAACCTAAACACACTTAAAACCCTATAAATACTAAAACTTCTAAAAACCCAAAAATATACTAAGTACCCAAAAAACCCTAAAACCACTCTAAATTTTTATAACTGTAAAAACTATAAGAATCCTTAAAAATAACTAATGATCCCTAAAATCATAAAAAACCAAAAAAACCTTGAAAACCCATAAGTAATTCTTAAAACATAAAAACACAAAAACCACTAAAATCCAAAAAACGCAAAAAACCCAAAAAGTTTATAAAACCCTGAAACCCATAAAATTGGAACCCCCCCCCCCCCCCCCGCCAAAAAAATACCTTAAACCACCTAAAACCCATAAAACACTAAAACCCACACAAAATTATAAAAATAATTTAACCACTAAACTCATTAAGAACTCTAAAAAACCATAAGAACCCTGAAAAATCAAAAAACCCTAAAGACCCAATAAACCCATAAAAACCCTAAAAGGCCAAAAAAAATTAATAACCCTAAAAACCCATAAAAATCCTAAATAATTCATAAAAATACCTACAAATTTAAAAACACCCAAAACCCTAAAATCCCTATGAATACCTTAAAAATCTAAAAGTGCATAAAACCACTAAAAACCCAAAAAATAAACAAAAACCCCTAAACCCCCCTAAACCCATAAAACCCCTAAAAACCAAAAATCCCTAAAACCTCATTAAAATCCTAAAAATAACTAAAAACTCTAAAAACCCTTTTGACACCTAAAAATGATAATAAACTCGAAAAACCTTTAAAACCATAAAAACTCAATAAAAACACTAAAAACCAAAAAATCCTTAAAACCCTTAAGATCATAAAAACCATAAAAACTCTAAAACCCCTCAGAATCCCTAAAAATCCTAAAACCCCATAAAAATCCTAAAAAACCCTAAAAATACATAAAAACATAAAAACCCATAAAAATGTGAAAAACCCTGATAATAAAAACACTAAAAACCCTGAAATAACAAAATAAAACCATAAAAAACTAAAAAAACTTTTACCCACAACAACCATAAAAACACTAAAAACCCTAAAAACCGTAAAAAGACACTAAAAACACTGAAAACCCCTAAAACAGTAAAAAAAGCCATAATAACTAACTAAAAACACCGAAAACACCTTAAACATGTGAAATGTTAAATATATATAAAAACCCTTAAAATCCTAAAAGCACAATATACTCTAAAAACCACGAAAATCCCCTAAAATCCTCTAAAAACCCATAAAACCATAAAACCCTCAAAATGCTTTAATCCCATAAAAACCATAAGAATCATAAAATGAAAAAAAATCCCCAACACATAAAAAATAATAAAAAACAAGAAATTTGCAAAGAAAACCAAATTAAAATAAAACACAAAAACTTAATTAAAATCCAAAAAATGCTAAAAACCCTAAAAACCCCTAAAACCATAAAACCCTGAAAATACCTAAAAAACATAAAAACCATAAAAATACTAAAAATCCATAAAAATCTATAAAAATATAAAAACCACTAAAAACCATTAAAACCCTAATAAAACCATAAATACATAAAAATCACTTAAAGCCCCTAGAAATTGAAAAAATCATAATAACCCTAAAAACCGATCGAACAAAAAAACCCCTAAAACCTTAGAACCCCTAAAACCTCATAAAAACCCTAAAAATAATTAAAAACATAAATAACCCTTTAAACCCCAAAAAATTACAAAACTATAAAAGACTATAAAAACCTAGAAAAACTCAAAAAACCCTAAAAACCCAAAAAATAAAAAAGTCATAAAAGCCCTGAAAAATCTCCAAATATCTAAAAACAATTAAACCAATAAAAATCCTAAAAATTTACCTGAAAACCCCTAAAAACATAAAAAACATAAAAAAACCATAACTCCCCTCAAAATACCTAAAAATAAAAAACCATAAAAATCCTAAAATGTCACTAAAATTCCTAAAATTGTAAAAAACCAGAAAACCATAAAAATTCTGAAGAAAAACTTAAAAAATATTTCTACCCTCTAAAATCCTTAAATTTTGAAAACCTGAAAAACCCATAAATGACCATGAATACCATAAAAACGCTAAAAATATATTAAAATAATAAGAACCTCTATACAACATATAAAAAATTTAAAAACCAATAAATACCCTAAAAACTACTAAAAATTCTAAAAACCCATTCAACCCCTAAAAACGTTAAATACTCAAAAAAACCATATAACACCAAAAAAACATAAAAACCATAAAAAATATAAAACCCCTTAGAAATCGATAAAATTCTAAAAACCCTCAAAAATACTAAAAAATCCCAAAAATCCTAAAATTATAAACCCCCCCTTAAAAATTATGAAAATTTTAAGAAAAACATAAAAACCTAAAAACATATAAAACCACAAAAACACTTAAAAAATCCAAAAACCCAAAAAACCATAAAAATCCCTTAAAACCATCGAAATCCATAAAACCATAACAAACTATTAAAATAATTAAAATCCTTAAAAGAACCCAAAAATTTAAATAACCCTAAAATCACAGAAAAAATGCATAGAAAACTGTAAAAACCTAAAAACCCTTAAAACCCCTAAAAACCAAAAAAACGCTAAAAACCCTAAATACATGAAAAGGACCCTAAAGACCAGAAATTCCCTAAAAACTATAAAACTCATAAAAAACATAAAAAAATCCTAAAACCCATAAAAACTTTAAAACCACAAAAAAGTTCTAGAAATCGTTTAAAATTGTAAAAATATTTAAAATTCTAAAAACCTTAAAACCCTAAAAACAAAAAAACACTAAAACCCAAAAAAATATAAAAATGAAAAAAACACCACAAATTTCCTAAAAACCAAAAAAAAATCATTAGAATCTTGAAACGTCCCAAAAATAACTAAAATAATAAAAAAATCAAAAAACCATGAAATAAACTAAGAAAACATTAAAACCCTTAAAATAATTAAAACCCATGAAAACTTAAAAAATTATAATGAACCTAAAAAACCTAATATACCCCAAGCCCTCACAATCCAAAAAATCCCTAAAAACCATAAAAATATTAAAAAATAGGTAAAACCACCCCAAAACCTAAACAACTATAAAAACCTTGAAGAAACCTAAGAAAAACATAAAAAACTAAAAACACATTAATCCCCAAATAAACCTTAAAATGATAAAAACAATAAAAAACCAAAAAGATCCTAAAAACCCTAAACACCCCTAATACCATAAAAACCCCTAAAACATTAAAAACCCTAAAACCTAATAAAAAACTGAAAAGTATACTAAAAAATCTAAAATCAATTTAAACACCAAAAAATGTTCAAAAACTCCAAGACCCCTTAAAACCCTAAAAACACTAAAAACCATTAAAACCAAGAAACTCTAAAAACCAAGAAACTCTAAAAACACTTAAAATCCATAAAAGCCCTAAAAACCAATAAAATCCTAAAAACACACTAAAATCCCTAAAAACATAAAGAAACCGAAAAACCTAAAAACCCCTAAGAAAACCACAAAAACATAAAGACACATAAAACCCCTAGAAACCTTAAAAAGATAAAACTTATAAAAACCCAGAAATATTTTAAAATGATATAAATCCTCAAAAACCATAAAACCAATTAAATCATTAAAAACCCCTAAAAACTAGAAAGTACTAAAAACCCCAAAAATTCTAAAAAACCATTAAACCCCTAATTTTTTTAAAAAACACAAAAAACATAGAAAATCATAAAAAACACGAAAAACCCAAAAAAAACACAAAACCATAAAATCCCTAAAAATAGTCAATATCTGAAATATCCTAAAACTCTAAAAATTAAAAAAAACCAAAAAAATCCATAAAAATGTAAAAAAATAAAAAAACCATGAAAACCCCTATGAAATCCTAAAATATATAAAAATACATAAACCCCTAAAAACATGAAAATTCTAAGAACCCTGGGAACCTAAAATCCCAAAACATTAAAAAACCCTAAAAATCATAAAATTATTAGATAAGAACTAAAAACTTCTAAAACTGTAAAAACCCAAAAACCTTGAAATACACTAAGAAAACATTAAACACCAAAACACACTTAAAAAACCTAGAATACCATAAAAACACTAAAAACCCTAAAAACCATAACAGACCCTAAAACCCCTAATATTTATATAAACTCTTTAAAACCATAAAACCCCCAAGAACACCATAAAAATATAAAAACCCACTAAAAACACTAAAACTAGTTTAACTACATAAAAACATTAAAATACTATAAAAACCTTATAAATCCAAAACATACTCTAGAAAGTACTAACAACCCAAAAACCATAAAAACCACAAAATCTATAAGAACCTAAAAACCCCACAAATATCCTAAAAATCCCTAAAAATAACTGAAAATGTAAAAATCCTAAAACCCCTATGAAAACCTTGAAACCTAAAAAAACTTAAAACGAAAAAATCCTAAAAATGATAAAACCCCTAAAATAATGAAAACCCTATAAACTTCCAAAACCTCTAAAAACCCACTTAAAACTAAAAACCCTTTGAACCCCTAAAATATTAAAAAACTCTAAAAACCCTTCAAAACCATAATATACTCAAAAAACCCTAAAAACAAAAAAACACACAAAAACCTAAGAACCTAAAACCAATAAAAATCCCTCAAATACCTAAAAACTATAAAAATCATAAATAATCCCAAAAAATAATTAAATGTAAAATACCATAAAAACACAAAAACAATAAGAAGTCCTAAAATTCCTAAAAACTATTGAAACCACTAAAAAGATAAAAAAAACACCAAAAACCCCTAAAATATCCATATAACTATAAAAACCCTACCCCCCCCCCAATCCATAAGACCCATAAAAAACAATAAGAATAATTAAAGCACCTTAAAGTAACATAAAAATGTAGAAAACCCTAAAAACCCTGAAAAACCTTAAAAAAAACCTTTAAAACCTAAAAACAATTAAAACCCAGAAAATATTAAAAAAGGATAAAAACCCTAAAAACCCTAAAACCGTAAAAACCCATAAAAACCATAAACCCTAAAAGAATATAAAAACTATAAAAACAATTTAAATCCTTGAAACCATAAAAAACACTATAAAACCTTTAAAACCCAAAAACCCAAAATACCCAAAATACTATAAAAACCATAAAAAACCCTAAAACCCCTCAAAACCCCTAAAAAATCTAAAAACCCAAAAGTTATATAAAATCCCTAAAGCCCATAAAAACATAAAAAAATAGAAGAACTTTAAAAATCCATATGAAAACAATAAAATCCTAAAAACATTGAAGCTTGAAAAAATCATATGTGAAAAAAAGCCTAAAAGTCCAAAAACCCTTAAAACCCTCAAAATCTATAAAACCCATAAAAATAATAAAAATTCCTAGGAATCCATAAAAAAGTAAAAAACGCAAAAAAAAATCCATTAAAAAACCTTAAAAACCAATGAATACTTAAATCCCCTAAAATCATAAAAAATGTTAAAAACCAGAAAAGACCCTAAAACATAAAAAAACCTAAAACCCATAAAACAAAAAAAACTAGAAAAACCCTTTAAACATATTAAAATATTTAAAAAAATATAAATCCTTAAAAACCCTAAAAACAAAAAAACCTTAATCCGTAAAAACGCCATAAAAATCCAAAAAAATCCATAAAAACCTTCAAACCCACTAAAAACCCTAAAAAATGTAAAAATAGTAAAAAGGCCTAAAAAACATTAAATATAAATAACTCTAAAATCCATAAAAAACCCCTAATAAATCCTTAAAATCATAAAAACACTAAAAACCCATAAAATACATAAAAATCCTAAAAACCTTAATACCCTAAAAACCTTAAAATCACATAAAATATTTAAAACCCCTAAGAACCCTACAACTCTAAAAACCCTAGAAACACATTTAAAACTCTAGAAAAAATAAACCCTCTAAAAATGTTTTAAAAAATCTAAAATACCATAAAAAACTTAATAACCCAAAAAAACAATAAAAAATCTTACACCCTTAAAATCCATCAAAAACCCAAAATTCCATAAAAACCATAAAAACCCTTAAAAATCCCTAAAATCACAAAAAACCATTAAAAACCATGAAAAACCTAATGAAAACCTTAAAAACAGAAAAACACTTAAAACCCCAAAAACACAAAAAAAATTCAAAAAATCTTAAAAACCCTAAAACCCTAAAACTCCCCAAAACCCCTCAAAATACATAAAACAATAAAACCAAAAAAATTCTAAAATATATATAAAAATCCCTAAAACTGTAAAAAATCCTAAAACCTTGAAAAACACAAAAAATAACTTAAAACATAAAAACACATAAAACCCCAAAAAACCATACAAAATGAAAAAAAACCTAAAACCCCCTAAAACGAAACTAAGACCACAAACCCCTAAAAACATTAAACCACTAAAATCTTAGAATACCCTAAAACCCCATAAATTCCCTAGAACCCACTAAAAACACTAAAACACATTTAATTCCATAAAAATGTTAAGAAAATCTAAAACAATGTAAAACCCTAAAAAAACTAAGAAAACCCCTATAACCCCAAAAAACCAAAAAATAGAAAAAACCTTGAAAATAATAAAAACATAAAAATCAATAAAACCCTAAAAATATATAAAAATACTAAAAATTCCTAAAACACCTAAAACCCATAAAAATGTAAAACAAACTAAAAACCTAAAAAACCTAAAAAAAATCATTAAAAGTTAAGAAAAATTAAAAACCCTAAAATGATAAAAAATTCTAAACCCAAAAAACACTAAATACCATAAAAAAATATAACCCCTAAAAAACCTTAATAACCTTAAAACCCATATAAACCATTAAAAACACAAAAAAACCTTTAAAACGCTAAAAATGATAAAAACTCTAAAAAAATTAAAACCCCTAAAAAACTAAAAAAACCTTTAAAACTATAAAAAACATAAAAACCATAAATCCCATAAAGACTTTAAACCCCCCCAAATCCCTAAAAACACTAAAAATCCTAAAAATACTAACAAATACCTAAAATATCTATAAAACTAAAAAACCCCTAAAATGTAACGTCCCGGTTCCGGAAGCCACCCAGAGGCGTCCCGTACCCAGTTGTTCACATTGCCTCAAGCGCATTTCACCAAACACCAGAGGCTGCCGACTAGCAGCGAGGGTCTTGGGTGTGACAGTGGGGAAACTATGCCCTCCATGGCAGAGTACACAGCAGCAGAAAAATAAACATACAATAGCGGAAGCAGTAATAACCAACAATATAACAGAGGAAGACTAAATCAACAAACTGGACCACATATGTAGACAAGAAATGATTCATGATACATAACTAGTAAAATATACAAACAAGTCACAATTCTGGAAAACACTACAGTACCAAAACAAGTACAAAATAAAAGTAAACACCTCCTCAGCATCGCGAGCCAAAACTCGGTCACATGCTATCCTGCTCCAAGAAATAAAGTTCCAGAAGTAGAAGGGTCCTTTCCCTTCTCTATACCTGCAACAACACAGTCTACTTGGGCCCAAAATCATGGCCTAAACAGGGTGTGAGATAAAATCCCAGAAGGCATTCACTCGAAGATTTGTGCCTAACAGTCAGTGAGTATATGGTAGGTAAAAGTAAAATAAGTAGTAACAACAACAACAAGCAATAGGCAGTAATAGTAAGCAGTAAAAAAGGATGATACATAGAAGAAAACAATCCATAACCAATCAACAGCAATGAAACCAACAACTAACAATCCAGAAACCCTCTGGGATGTACTCGCAGTCATCCCCTCTGGTCTATCCAAGAATTACCACAACCCTCTGTGTATTGCACTCTGCCTAACCGCTCTGTCTTGGTCATTTGAATTTATGAGACTCTTTGGAGAAGCTCACTCGGTCAATTCCCCTTATAGTCTAGGGTAGTCAGGGACTCTCTTGAAGAAGATCACGCGGTCTAACCCTCTTAGCCCCACGGTCTAGAGACTCTCTGAAGAAGCTATCTCAGTCAATTCCTCCTATAGCCTCAGGTATACCATAGACTCTCTGAGGAAGCTCACTCGGTCAATTCCTCCTCTAGCCTGGGAAAGTTCTTAAATATATTGAAACAAGGTAAGACTATCTGAGGAATCTCACTCGGTCTACCCTCCTGTAGTCTATAAAATCCAAGACTTTCTGGGAGCTCACTCGGTCGATCCCCTCTGTAGTCTGTAATATCTAAGACTCTCTGGGAAGCTCCCTTGGTTTATCCCTTATAGTCTACATCACCAGGTTCTCTCAGCCCCGTGCTAGTCTATGCATAATAATGTTAAAAGGCCAATGTAAACCTATATAGCTACTTGGATAACCAAAGTAAACCTATAGAGATACTTAGCTAAACAGTCTCCAAGGAAACAAGCATGTCATGAAATTCACTTCAACCTATAACTGGAAGGCAGGAAAACAGGTGTAGCAGCCAAAGGAAGACAAGACCCAAAGGTCGTAAACAGAAAAAAGCAAGGGAAAATACATCCAAGAAAAAAATTATCCTCTAACAAGGTCAATTTAATTCTAAACAACCATGCAAGCAAGGACGGAAAACAACCAGGGAAAAATGGTAAACACGCAATACCCCGTTCACGAGTATCGGTGGAAATTAGCACATAAAACTCAGAAACATTGAACGGTAAGGCACAAACCACCTACCTCGATCCTAGAAGATCGATCTACTTGAACCGCGATGGATAATTCTCCCTAAAATGTCTTAGATCTGAGAAAACACACAAAATGTTCAACATTAGATAACTTGAGAAAGAGGGAGAATTGGAAAACAAAGCTCAAGAAGAAGGAAGAAATCACCACTGCGCTTCCAACGCAATCGACCGTGCTCGAATCAGAGAACAGACGGAGAGGTGGGGACTCGGGGAAGATTCAGCCGTACGGGTCACTCTCGGACGAAGAACTTGGAGAAGTGGTGTGTTCTATCCATCAGGCACGACCCCAATGCGTTTAGTAAAAAAAATAAAAGTACATGGCTTGTACTTTTAATGTACACGGCGTGTAGTGGGTATTTCCGTACACCACAAAAATCGGCCTCCACGTCACCCCTACACACCGTGTGTGTGGCCCGAGCACGGCCAGCACACGGCTTCGAGCCGGAGAAGCGTACACGACATGTACTCAGAAAGTACATGGCGTGTACTTCAAAAATTTCCAGAAACACCAAAAATTCTCAAAAACTTCATAAAAGCAAAGACGTACCTGAAACGAAGATCTGTGTTCTTACAAACATCCCCCTTAAAGAAATTCATCCCTGAATTTCCCTAGATGGTCGTAGAAGAAGAAGCCACGAATAGCTTCGGCCACTGCGATCAAACCTCGGCCTCCCTCTCCAAAGTCTTTTCCTATACTCACTTGTGCTACCATAGTACTCATACCAGAGGAACAGACCAGCCACAGAGAACCTTCATACTACGATCGAAAATCTGGATGGGATGATCCGCAAATGATGCATCCACTTTGATATCAACCTCCTCGGGCTGAAAGACATGAGACGGGTCTGAAAAGTAACGTTGGAGCTGAGAGATGTGGAAGACGTCGTTCATAGCCCGATACCTCTGATGTAGCTGTAACCGATAGGCGACCCGCCCAACTCTCTACAACACCTCAAACGGCCCGACATACCGCGGTGAAATCTTACCATGTCCCCAAATCCTTTTGTGTCCCAACCTCGGTGTGACACACAGGAAAACCTGATCACTGACCTCGAAATCCATAGGTCATCTCCGCTGATCAGCATAAGACTTCTCTCGAGACTGTGCTGTAGCCATCCTCTTCCAAATCAACTCTATCTGCTCTGACGTCTCCTGAACAAGATGAGGTCCTAGAAAAGCTGCCTCTCCTACCTTCAGCCAGCATAAGGGTGATCGGCATGGCCTATCGTATAGAGCCTCATATGGTTCTATCTGAATGGTCCCCTGAAAACTGTTGTTGTAGGTGAACTCCACCAGAGTAATATGCTTCTTCTATGAACCGCTGAAGTCTAGAATGCAAGCTCAGAGAATATCCTCAGGCACCTGGATCGTGCGCTTGGACTGGTCAACAGTCTGGGGATGGTATGTTGTACTCAAAAGTACCTGTGTACCCAAGGCCTTCTGAAGTCCCTACCAGAACCGAGAGGTAAATCGTGCATCCCTATCTGAAATAATGGAGTGTGGAAATCCATGTTGACGTACAATCTCTCGGATGTACAGTTGTCCCAGATCATCAACACTGAAGGTATCTTTGATTGGAAAGAAGTGTGCAACCTTCGTAAGTCTGTCGACAACGAACCAAACAACATCACTTCCCCGAGGTGACCTCGGTAACCCGGTCACGAAGTCCATCAAGACATCGTTCCACTTCCACTCCGGAATGGGTAACTGCTGTAAAAGCCCTACTGGTCGCTGATGCTCTGCTTTCACCTGCAGACAAATAGAACATTTCCTGACAAAACCAGCAACATCCTTCTTCATACCTGGCCACCAGTACTGGAGATTAAGATCTTGATACATCTTGGTGATGCCAGGATGAAATGCCCAAACTGAGGAATGGAAATCCCACATCCGCTCCTCGTGTATGTCTTCTGGAACCCATACGCATCCCTGGAAACGCAATATCTCATCCTCTCCCACTATCTATCTAGGAAGAGGGTCCCCTCCTAACACACTCTCCCATAGGACTAAGGCCTCTGAGTACGATAGCTGCCTCATTCGTACCAGATCAATAAGTGTAGAGGTAACATCCACAGATGAAATAAAGGTCTATCCCTACCTGTCGTGCACCTCCAGATGCATCTCAGAGAACAGTGTCATAAGCTGCCACTCACTACTGGCCTCCTAAACTGCATGAATCTAACTTTGTCTTCTCAACGCATCTGCCACTGCATTTCCCTTTCCCAGCGTATAGGCAAGCTCGAAGTCAAAGGACTAAAGATACTCGACCCACCTGTGCTATCTCAGATTCAGATCACGCTGAGTGAAGATATACCTGAAACTATTTTGGTCGGTGAAAACCACAATGTGCTCTCCTAGAAGATAGTGTCTCCAACAGCGTAAAGCATGAACAACTGCTGCTAAATCCAGATCGTGCATAGGGTAATTCCTCTCGTGTGGCCTCAGCTACCGAGACCCATACACAACGACTCCACTTCCCCGCATAAGCACGGCTCCTATCCCGATACCCGAAGCATCACAGTAAACAGTTTAGCCCTTTCCTGGATCTGGAAAGACTAGTATCAGTGATGACATCAACCTCCCTTTCAGCTCCTGAAAGGATGACTCAAAGGAATCTGACCATAAAAACATTGCCCCCTTCTTGGTCAGACCTATCAACGATGCTTCTAAGTGAGAGAAGTCCTGAATAAACCATCTGTAGTATCCAGCCAGCCCTAGGAAACTCTGCACCTCAAAGACTTTCTTCGGCTGATCCCAGGAAACTACAACTCTCACTTTCTCTGGGACCACTGGAACTCCTGTCTCTGAGTTGACAAGACCCAGGAAGTGAATCTGATCCATCCAAAAGTGTAATTTTGAGAGTTTAGCATACAAATGATGCTCTCTCAGTGTACTCAGAACGATCTCAATATTTGTGGCACGGTCGTGTTGAGTGTGAGAGTACACCAAGATATCTTCCACGAAGACCATGAAAAAAGAGTCCAAGTACAGATGTAACACTCTATTCATCAGTGCCATGAACACTGCAGGCGCATTCGTGAGACTGAACGACATGATTGTATACTCGAAAAGACCATACCTGCTTCTGAAAGCTGTCAGAGGTATATCTGATGGTCTAACGCGCACCTGATGATAACCAGACCTCAATTAGATATTCGAGAACACTCGAGCTGCTCGAAGTTGATCAAAGAGATCATCGATCCTTGGCATGAGATATCGGATCTTGACCGTCAACTGCTTCAGCTTCGGATAATCCACACAAAGCCAAAGGGTACCGTCTGCCTTCTTCGCAAACAAAACAGGCGAACCCCATAGAGAAGTACTTGGTCGGATGAAACCCTTTGCCTGCAACTCCACCAACTACTTCTTGAGCTCCTGCAACTTAGGTGTATCCATACTATAAGGAGTAATGGTAACCGGTGCCACTCCTAGAATGAGCTCAATCGAGAATTCTACCTCACGCTATGTAGGTAAGCAAGAAAAGTCCTCTGGAAAGACATCCCTGAAACGATCCACCACTGGAGGAATGTATAACTGTGAAGTCCCCTGGTCATCCAGAGAAAGACTAGCAATCTGGGCTATCACTTACCCTAGCCCATGATGCTCTGGTCCATCTCTACCTTCCTGGACATCCCACTCACCTATATAAAGGAATGATCTGCCCTCTGGTGATACAAAACTCACCCTGCGGCGATAGAAATCGACGATTGCCTGGAAAGGATCTAACCTGTCCATCCCGAGAATTAAGTAATAGCCTATCATATCTAGTATATAGGGGTCCTATAAAAATGACACCTCGCAACCTCAAGAGGGCACTCTTTGCACTGACATACGCTAGATTTCCTTGTTCCTGAGGGTGTTTCAAGAGTCAACGAGTTGGCAGACGAAAAGATACAGAACCCAAGGCTCTCCACAACCTCAACATAGATAAATCTATAGGAAACACCAGTATCGAAAAGGGATGAAGATAAAACTGAGGCTACTAAGATCATACCTAGAACTGTAGAAGGGACAAGATCCTACATTTGGTAGGTCTGCTCTGTAGTGAAAGACTGGCCTGCACCGCGGCCCTGTGCCACTAGCTGACCGCTTTGAGCTGATCCACTCTGCTATCGCTGATGACTGAACACCATGGTTGTGACCTCTACCTCGGCCTGAACGGCCGAAATAACTCTGGTTCTCTGACTGGTGGGAAACTGGTGAAGCATTTCCAGAATGTTGGGTCATAGGAGAACCCCTACCACCAGCTGAAGGTGAGAAGATGTGAAAAAAACGCTGAAGATGGCCCATCTTGCCACAAGACTGGCACTCCATCAGATCCCTCTGGCACTGAGGCCTAGTATTCCCACTCCTACCACACTGTTAGCATACAACCTGGCTTCCAAATTACGCATCCAGTGAACCTCGATCTCCTCGATAAGAATCTCTGTGACGCTTCCTACTGTTTGTAGGAGGAACACCAGCTCTGGATGACAAACCACCCTGGCTAACTACTCCGGAATCTCTCAGATTGCACTCAGTGATCAGCACATGGTTGATGATGGATGATATCAAAGTCAACTGGAAGATATTCACCTGGGAATGGATCTATTTCCTGAGACCGTCCTCAAACATCCTAGCAAGGAACAACTCATCACTTGCTGGGATCAGTGTGAAACGCTGCAGCTCAGTGAAGCGAGACGAGTACTCTACAACAGAGAGAGTACCCTACTGCAGACTCATAAACTCCGAGGCTCGATTGGCCCTCAGGGTCTCCGGATAGAATTAGTCATAGAAGGTGCGTCGAAACTCGTCCCAAGACATATCATGCGGATGCCCTGACCATGATATCACCTCCCACCACCTCTTGGCGGTGTCCCGGAGCATATAAGTAGCTATCTTTACCCTTTTCTTTGGAGGGATCTCTAGGTGCTCAATGATGGTCAGTGTGGCCTCTATCCATGACTCTGCATCCTGAGGTCCCCCATCCCCTGAAAAATTAGGAGGATGTTGCTACTAAAAAACCCGTGTCAACTCAGCCATCGACGGGGCAGGAGGCGGTACTCCCTGGAAGGTCTGCATCATCCTCAGAAAACCTTCCCTGAACAGTGCATCAGCGCCTGTGACTGGTATGACAGACGGTTCTAAGGTTGGATCGACTGTAGGATTGTCAGGAAGTCCCTAATCAGCCATATCTGGCATCTGATCACTACCTGATAACAGACGTACAAATGGAGGATGTCTCGGAGGCATAGCTCTGAAAGATCAAAAGTATACCTTAGATCAAAAAAACAGGGAAATAGAACACAAGAGTACAAAATAGGAACAGGGGAAGAAAAACACACAAGTTTACAAAACCCGACTACACGGCGTGTCTTCTTAACCCACAGTCATGGGTGTGTTCCCCTGCCTTACAGATCGTGTAACACCTCAAACTACACGGCGTGTTTACCCAAAACACGACGTGTACTTGAAGACTATTACCATGCCCGAGTCTCATTACACGGCTAACTCACATGGTTCAAACAAACCTCAGACTACACGGCATGTTCCCTAGGGACATGACATGTACTAGACACTGACTCAGCGGCCCGTGTTGTTAGTTACACGGCCTTCTACACGGCTGGCCCTTAGACGATGTGTTATGAACAAACACGGAGTGTATAGGAGAAGGTGACACCATCCTGTGTTATCCGTGACACGGCTGGGTACCTGGGCAAGACAACACGACGTGTTCCTTTACAACACGACGTGTTCTACTCGATCTTCCTTGATCCGTGTTGTAAGTGACACGGCCTGGTACAAGGCTCTACACTACACGACGTGTACATACCGTACACGGCGTGTTCCTGAAGTTATTTCTAGGACACCGTGTTTCTGCTCACACAGTCAAAGACACAGCCTGAAAACTACACGATGTGTAACCATAAAGTACACACCGTGTATTCTGGTTTTTTCTGGGCAGTAGCGCAGAAACTGCACAGAGGCTCAGAAACACTGAAAACAAGGCAAGGAGGTGCCAAATTCTGATCCGTGAGGGCCCATAACACCTCAAGAATCAAAATTTGGTGTTCATTTAAACAAATTACAATACTAACAATTATCTAACAAGCATCAGAGATTCTATCAATCATCTATCACAACAGCATGAATAGTCTACACAACGTCTATCACAACAACATGTAATCGCTAATGCACCCTAAATGGCATGGAAAGAATGCATGGAATGTGATTTTTACAAGCGAGTATATGATTCAAGAGATGGAATACCCTCATCTCATCTGGTTGTGACAGAAATAGAACCGTAATATCAACACAATAATAGTACAAAGCATGTGAATCACTCTAGGTAAAATCGTATCAACCGTAAAATCTGAAGACCAAAAAACTGCAATAAACGAGGTAGTATGGCTTTTCCCTGTGCATGGGTTAGCTACTCCCGGGCACAGCTTATTACCAAGTACCGAATCCATCCTACCCCTAGCTAATGTCTCCAAATAGTAATGCAAGAGAAAAGAATACCTCTGATACCACTTTGTAACATCCCGGTTCCGGAAGCCACCCAGAGGCGCCCCGTACCCGGTTGGTCACAAGGCCTCAAGATCATTTCCCCAAACGCCAAAGGCTGCCAACTAGTAGTGAGAGTCTTGGGTGTGACAATTGGGAAACTATGCCCTCATTGGCATAGTACACAGCAGAAGAAAAATAAACTTACAATAGAGGAAGCATTAATAACCAACAATATAACAGCGGAAGACTAAATCAACAAATTGGAGCACATATGTAGACAATAAATGATGCATGATACATAACTAGGAAAATAGCCAAACAAGTCACCATGATGGAAAACACTACAGTACCAAAACAAGTACAAAATAAAAGTAAACAGCTCCTCAGCATCACGAGCCAAAACTCGGTCCCATGCTCTCCTACTCCAAGCAATCAAGTTCTAGAAGTCGAATGTAACACCCCAAATGATAAAGGGTTAAATGACTAAATGATATGACTCATGTCAACAAGGTGCACCTTCCTTTTCAGGAGCCTACCTGATTAGAACTCCACAGTTTAGTGATCAGGATGGGTGACCTTCTGGGATGTTTCACAGGGTGTGTGTGAGTGAGGACAAAACACACTAGAAAGGACAAGTGTTGGCCTGTGGGGACTGTCATTATTCAGATAACCCGTTCAGGCATGTGGGTGGACCCTATGGTGGACCCCACATGTCTACAGGGCAACTGGGGGTACCTGGTAGGCCAGGACCCGACGACGATGTTAAGGCGGTTTGTTTGTGCTGTCACCAGGACCCGGTTGTCACATCTGGTATCAGAGGTGGTACCCAGCCTTAAGTGCAGTGCACTGCCTGGGTTGAGATGTAGGTCCCACAACGAGGACGTTGTGCTCTAAAGAGGGGGTGATTGTAACACCCCAAATGATAAAGGGTTAAATGACTAAATGATATGACTCATGTCAACAAGGTGCACCTTCCTTTTCAGGAGCCTACCGGATTAGAACTCCACAGTTAAGCATGCTTGGCCTGGAGTAGTGATTAGGATGGGTGACCTTCTGGGAAGTTTCCCAGGGTGTGTGTGAGTGAGGACAAAACACACTGGAAAGGACAAGTGTTGGCCTGTGGGGACTGTCATTAGTCAGATGACCCGTTCAGGCATGTGGTTGGACCCTGTGGTGAGGACAAAACACACTGGAAAGGACAAGTGTTGGCCTGTGGGGACTGTCATTAGTCAGATGACCCGTTCAGGCATGTGGTTGGACCCTGTGGTGGGCCCCACATGTCTGTGGGGCAACTGGGGGTACCTGGTAGGCCAGGACCTGACGGCGATGTTAAGGCGGGGTGTTTGTTCTATCACCGGGACCCTGTTGTCACACGAATGGTGCTTTCCCTTGTCTATACATGCCCCAACATAGTCTTCTTGGGCCCAAAAGCCTAGCCCAAACAGGGTGTGGGATAAAATCCCAATAGGAATTCACCCGAAGATCTGTGCCTAACAGTCAGTGAGTATATGGCAGGTAAAAATACAATAAGTAGTAACAGCAACATCAAGCAATAGGCAGTAACAATAAGCAGTAAAACAGGATGATACATAGGAGAAAACAATCCACAACCAATCAAAATAAGTGAAACAAATAGCTAACAAGAAGGAAACCCTCTGGGAAGTACTCGCAGTCATCCCCTCTGGTCTTATGCAAGAAGTACCACAGCCCTCTGGGTAGTGCTCTCAGCCTAAACCCTCTGGCTTGATCATACGAATTTATGAGACTCTCTGGGGAAGCTCACTCGGTCAATTCCCCTTATAGTTTATGGTAGTTGGGGACTCTCTTCAGGAAGATCACGTGGTCTAAACCTCTTAGCACCAAGGTCTAGAGACTCTCTGAGGAAGCTATCTCGGTCAATTCCTCCTATAGCCTCAGGTATACCACAGACTCTCTGAGGAAGCTCACTCGGTCAATTCCTCCTCTAGCCTGGGAAGGTTCTTAAAGAGATTCAAACAAGGTAGGACTCTCTGAGTAAGCTCACTCGGTCTACCCTCTTGTAGTCTATAAATCCAAGACTTTCTGGGAGCTCACTCAGTCTGTCCCCTCTGTAGTATGTAATATATAAGACTCGCTAGGAAGCTCACTCGGTCTATCCCTTATAGTATACAACACCAGGGTCTCTCAGCCCTGTGCCAGTCTGTGCATAATAATGCTATAAGGCCAAATTACACCTATAGATCTACTTGGATAACCAAAGTACACATATAGAGATACTTAGCTAAACAGTCTACAAGGCAACTAGCATCTCATGAAATTCACTTCAACCTATAACTGCAAGGCATGAAAACAGGTGTAGCAGCCAAAGGCAAATGAGACCCAAAGGTCATAAACAGAACAAAGCAAGGGAAAATACATCCATGAGCAACAAATTATCCTATAACAAGGTCAATTTACTTTTACACAAGCATGCAAGCAAGGCAGGAAAACAACAAGGGCAAAAAGGTAAACATGCAATAACCCGTTTACGGGTATTGGTGGAAATTCGCACATAAAACTCAGAGACATTGAACGGTAAGGCACAAACCACCTACCTCGATCCTAGGAGATCGATATACTCGAACCACGACGGCTAATTCTCCCTAGAACGTTGTAGATCTGAGAAAATGCACAAAAAATTCTACCTTAGATAACTTGAAAAAGAGGAAGAATTGGAAAACAAGGCTCAAGCAGAAGAAAGAACTCACCACTGCGCTTCCAAGGAAATTGACCATGCTCAAATCGGAGAACGGATGGAGATGCGGGGACTCTAGGAAGATCCGGCCATACAGGTGGCTCTCGGATGAAGAACTTGGAAAAGGGGTGTGTTCTGTCTGTCAGGCATGACCCCGGTGCATTTAGTAAAAAAAGAAAAGTACATGGCGTGTACCTTTAAAATACACGGCTTGTAGTGGGTCTTTCCGTACTCCACCAAAATCGTCCTCTGCGTCATCCCTACACACCGTGTGTGTGGCCTGGGCATGGCCGGAACGCGTGTTCGAGCCGGAGAAGAGTACACGGAGTGTACTCAGAAAGTACACGGCGTGTACTTCAAAAATTTCTAGAAACACCAAAAATTCTCAAAAACTCTAGAAAGGGAAAGATATACCTGAAACGAAGATCCGGGTTCTTACATAAAATCCCTAAAACACCCTATGAAAACCATAAAAACCTATGACACTTAAAACACCGATAAAACATAAACCGAAAAAACCCAAAAATATCTAAAAACACTAAAACCCCCCAAAACCATCAAAATCCTAAAAACCATAAAAACCCAAAAAATACTAAGAAGCCCTAAAAATCCCAAAAAATGTAAATAACCCTAAAACCCCTAAGAAAACAAAATAAAAATAAAAACACTTAAAACCGATTAAAACCAAAATAATTCTAAAAAACCATAAATCACTTAAACCCCTTAAAACAATAAAACCCATAGAAACCTTAAAACCCCAAAAAATCATAAAATTCGTATGAAACCACTAAAACCCCCATAAACACTTTAAACTACTAAAAACATTAAAAAACTCTAAAAACCCTTAGAACCCTAAAAAGACTCAAAATAACACCTAAAAAAACCATAAAAACCCTAAATATAATAAAAACCCTAAAAGCACCAAAATTCCTAGAAACCCAAAAATTATTAAAAATAAAAAAATTCCCTAAATATCACTAAAAATGTAAAAAACCCCTAAAAACCCGAGAACCATAAATAAAACCATAAAACACTAAAACCCTAAAAACTTAAAACTCATAAAAACATTTAAAATGATAAAACCCCTAAAAACCACAAAACCCTATAACCCCATAAAATCCTAAAACCCACTAAAAACTCTAAAAAACTCTGAAATACATTTAAACCCATTAAAATTCTAAAAATAATAAATAAAACTTAAAAGCATTAAAATACATAGAAACAACCTAAAAATACAAAAAACCATAAAAACCCATCAACCCAAAAATCCCATAAAATACCTAAAAATCTATAAAAACCATAAGAAACATTGAAAAACTAAAAAAGCTAAAAAATCCTTATAAATATAAAAAACCATGAAAAATAATAAGAAAACCTTAAAATATTAAAAATACTTAAAACCCCTAGATTAAATAAAAACCTTAAATACCCTAAAACCCTAAAAATCCTAAAACCCCTCAAAAAACCTAAAATTCATAAAAATAATAAAATCATAAAAATGCCCTAAAAATATCTAAAACACAAAATAACTTAAAACCTATGAAAACCCTAAGAAAACCATAAAAAACTACAAATACATTAAACCCATAAAATACTAAAAATGATAACAACTATAAAACCCCAAATGGCCCTAAAACCCCTAAAAACTATAAAACCCATAAAAACCCTAAAACTCAAAAACCACTAAAATATCTAAAAACCTTTTAATACCCAAAAACATTGAAAAACACTAAGATCCTTAAAAACTCAAAAAACCTTAAAAACCCAAATAGAAAATCATAAAAACCACAAAAACCATAAAAACCCAAAACCCATTAAAATCCCTAAAACACCAAAAAAACATAAAAATATATAAAGCCCTGAAAATCTATAAAAATGTAAAAAACCCTGAAAACCCCTAAGAAACCCATAAAAACTTAAAAAACACATAAAACCCCTAAAAACATTAAAAACATTGAAAACCATGAAGATCCTAAAAAACTAAAAAAATAAAAAATAACCTAAAAACCATAAAATCATTGAAAACAAACTAAAAAACATAAAAACAATTTAAATTCCTAAAACATAAAAATATCTAAAAAATTATGAAAAATCAAAAAAAATTGTAAAAACCATAAAACCTTAAAACCTTTAAGAAGACCCAAAACACCTAAAAACTGATAAAAATTCTTAAAAACACTCTCATTCCCTAAAAACATAAAAAAAATAAAAACCCTAAGAAATCCACTAAATATAAAAACACCTAAAACCATTAAAACATAAAAAAGGATAAAATCCCTAAATTCCTAAAAACCACTAAATCCCCTAAAACCATCAAAATCAAAAAAAAATTAAAACCTCTAAAAATCCCAAATTAATCCCTAAAAATACCTAAAATGTAACAAAATTTAATCCCTGGAAAACCCTAATAAAACCATAAAATATTGATTATATGATTTTTGAAGGGGATGGAATTGTGGATGCTATTATGCTTCCTCTCAGGTGACCAACCAAGAAACCCTAATAAAAATTATCTATCTTTCACCGATGTTGTTGTTAGAATATTGATCAAGCCTACTGAACATTTCAATGGTATTATAGTGGGTGTTAGTGTTTTAATATATACATGTCATTTTCATCAAAAAGGTCATTTGACGATTTCTTTATCCAAAAATGAGTTAAATGTTTTTCTATTGGACCTATTCTTTGTTCCTATTGGTAAATTCATCAACTATGTACCATAATTGAATTTATTAAAGAGATCACTGGAAGTATTCAGTTTTGGGGGTTTCCATATGGGTTTATTGATTTATTACAATTTTAGTTTTCTTGTTTTCCCTAAAAGTGAGTACTATAGGCTTTGGGTGAAAAGCATGTAGTCTTTCAAAGGTTGTTTTATAAATATAATCCAATGGATATTAGACTTTAATTCATAAACTGAGTCTGCTATTATTCCATTCTAGACTAGTTTTCTTGGACTTCTGCTTCACATATTTTAATAAAAATCTTTTTTTTAGATTTATAGCCATATTGTAAATATTTTAAAGTTTTATTTTAGGATAAGGGACCATTTACGGCCCTTAGGTGCTCGATGTTGTTCATAGATTCAAATTATAGAATCCCTACCATCCTATATTTAGATTCAAAATTGAAATTATGGATTTTTTCATGAATTGGTTTATGAGAACATCCATGATTACTACATAGATAACATTACACTTGGGCATTCATCGATGGTGTATGGTAATAGGCTAGTTCTCCCTCTGGTTCAAAAAGTGACCTAGGATGAAAATGGTAAGGTAAAGCTAGGTCTGAAAGAGCACATTAATTTTCATACAGTAATTTTTGTCCCTTATATGGTTTAGTAACCTACTAGAGGGAAAAATGAAGTCGATGAGAATATTGATGATTCTTGGACTCAAGTTGTGTAAAATGACCAAACTAGAATATACTTGATTCACTCAACTGAGGAGAATGACTTTTCAGGATTTGTTAATGTTTTTCACAGTGCTATAGGTGCCACCTCTAATTCCCCTACCCAAGTAAGGGATCAGGTAGAACATACTGTGTCTCATTAATCCCCACAAAAGGTGGACGAAGATGGCCACTTTGCCTCAAGTGAGCCTTTACATGATGTCGGTGATCAAGAATGTCATAATGAGAAGGCTTATTTAAATTTGATCTCTATGAAATGTAAAAAACAATGTTTGATTTAGCTGGTTACATCACACTAAATCCAAGGAAGACTCAGAAACATAGATACTATTCCAACAAATAAAGAATAAATTTCACTAAATCTTTTTATGCCACTAGGACACAAAAAATATCACCCCATATCCTAGTGATGTGGAACCCTCTTAAAAACTCGTTAATGATGATGATTAGTAAGGTCGCATATTTGATGAAGATATTAATCCAAATTTCAAAGATTCATCTATGATTCAATAGAATTCAGGAGAGGGAATTTTTTCTTAGTTTGAAGAAAAAGATTTGATTTTTTTTACAAAAATAAAGAGATGGAAAATCACTAAGGATGTATATCTTAAAATTAGAGATCAAATGATTTCTAAAATGGAGAAATAATTTAAAATAAATCAGGAAATTACATACATGAACATTCCATGGAAATGAATATATTCTTCATTTTTTTAATGAATATGGAAGATCTTATGTATCGTTGTTTTATATGGATGGTCCCTCTATGAAGTTTCAAGCATAACAAATCTAGAATTTTGGTTTCACTTTTTATTATTACCTTGGTGTCTCGGTAAATCTCCAACCGATGATTCTTTTTTATAAACTCTTTCATTGAGAAGGACGTTTCTCTCGAGGATTCACCTTTGATTGTGGATGCAACATATTTAATCTTTTGTGGTGTTTGGGTTTTTATAGAGTGGCTGTTTTTTTTGAGATTATAACTTCTGAGCTAATGGAAGGATTTTCGGATAGGTTATTATGGATTAGAAGATTCTTGCACTAGATGTTCTCAGTGTACTATTTTTTTGGACCTTTAATTGGCTACTTGAAGGAACTTTCATGGGAACTCGTGAGTTCAATATTAATAGTTGACGATTCATAGGGATTATTGGAATATTATTTGTTGATCTGACTTTTATTCAAATAATTTTTTTTCTTAAAGTGATTCTAATAACAGAGTGATGTTCAGACCTTTATGATTTTAGTAGTGATCTGCTGATTATCCTTATTTGGTTTATTTTTGTTATTATGCATGGACTGGATCAATGTTGCTACAATTTGATCCGAAGAACTTTTTTTGTCTTTGGGAATGTTTTTATATATTATTTTTCTATACTTGATGGGTGTTGGAAGTTTTGTGGAATGTTAGCATGTGGTGCTTTCTCTAGGAAACACTATAAATTTTATGACTTTCTCTCCTTCAGGAATGAATTTTTTTTTCTTTTTCTTGATTCAATCAACCTTATTAACACATTTCAACATTGTTTTTAATGTTTATCCTAGAGGATGCAGATATTTTCTTATGAGGTGTTGGTTTTCTCTTAGAATTGTTTCCATTATTAGATTAGGTGATTTCTTAGTTGAAGGAAGGATGTTTTTGGTAGGTATGACAGAATGTGGGCTTTAGTCTTTATTTTCTTATAACCTCAAAATGTATCCACCTCGATTACCTAATGATGTAAGCTCAATACAACTCATGTATGTATTGTAATATTTTATTTCATTAGAATATTTATTTGGGGAATTAATTGGCTGAGAAAATCAGGTCACTGTTTTTTTAAAACATAATAACACTTAAAACCCCTAAAATCCTAAAAACACTAAAAACTCTAAAAAGACCCAAAAAACCCTAAGAAACCCTAAAACCCAAATAAACCATTAAATAACCTAAAACCACATCAAAAATATAAAAAAGAAATAAAAACTATGAAACCCCTTTGAACACCTAAAACCATAAAAACTATACAAAACCATAAAACCCATAAAACCCCAAAAACCCCTCAAAACTGTAAAAATCCCTAAAAAACATAAAAAATAATAAAAATCCTAGAAAGACTAAAATATTCCAAAAAACATAAAACACGTAAAATCCCGGAAAACCCCTAAAATCATAAAAACCTAAAAATACTAAAAACACCTAAAAACCTAAAAACGATAAAACCCACAAAAAAACCTAAAGAAGCGTAATATCATAAAAAGCATTTAAAATCCATAAACCCAAAAAATTCCATAAAATCCTTAAAAATACCTAAAAATCCATTAAAATTGGAAAAACACAAAAATAGTGAGAATTCCAATGAAAGTATTAAAAAAATTGAAACATTTAAAACCCATAGAATATCTAAAAATTATAAATACCAAAAAACCCTTTAAACCCTCAAAAGACACTAAAAACCAAAAAACCAAAAGACCTATAAAAACCCATAAAAACCTAAAAACCCACTAAAAACTCTAAAAAACATATACACTCATAAAAATAATAAAAAAAATTAAAACTTTAAAAATTATTAATAACTCAAAAAAACCCTTAAACCCAATAAAATTATAAAAACCCGAAAAACCATAAAACCCTCAAAATCACTAAAAACCAAAAAAAACCATAAAAACTTTAAAAAATCCCTAAACATCCCTAAAACCATAATAATCTATACAAACCCAGAAAAACACAAAGAAATCATTAAAACAGAAAAATATATAAAACCTTAAAAAACCTAAAAACACTAAAATCCTAAAAAATAATAAAGACTATAAAAACTATAAAACCCCTAATAAAGCATAAAAACCCTAAAAACCCCAAAAAACCTAAAAACAAAATAAAAATATTAAAAATCCTTTAAACCCCAAGAACTATTTAAAACAATAAAACACATTTAAAACCATAATAAACTCCAAACACCAAAAAATCCATAAAAACCCTAAAAACCAAAAAAACATTGAAACCCCCTAAAAATTTAAAAATTCATAAAAACCCTGAAAAACCTTAGAAAAAATTAGAAAACTAAAAACACATAAAACCCCTAAAACCCTAAAAATTCTAAAGACCCTAAAAATCCATAAAACCATAAAAAAATCCTAAAACACCTCAAAATCCATAAAAACATAACAACATTAAAAATCCTAAAAAATCCCTAAAAAATCCATAAAAACGTAAAAAACCTCCTAAAACAATGAAAACCCCTATGAAAAACATAGAAACCTAAAACAAATAACACCCCTTAAAACATAAAAAATGATAAATCCATAAAACCCCCTAAAAAGCCTGTAAAAACCTAGAATCATGAAAAACCCCCAAACCCCCAAAAACCATAAAAACACCTAAAAACTGATAAAACCCCTAAAAACCACTAAAAACTCTAAAAAAATATAAAACCTATTAAAACCCTAAATACTCAAGAAAAGCCCTAAAACCCTAAAAAACCATAAATTCTAAAAAACCTTGAAACCCCATAAAAACCATCCAAATCCCTAAATACCCTTAAAACCAATAAAAATCCTAAAACCCTTAAAAATCCATAAAAATTGTAAAAACCACAAAAACACTGAAAATCCCAAAGAAAACCTTAAAACCCAAAAAATAATTAAAATCCATTAAAACCTAAAAAATGTTAAAAATCCTAAAACCTCAAAAGATCCCCAAAAATCCTTAAAACCATAAAACCCCAAAGACCTCAAAAATATTAAAAACCCCATAAAAACCAAAAGAACCCACTACAATATCTAAATCCCATTTAGAACCATAGAAATTTTAAAATTATATAAACCCCTTACATCCCTTTATAACTAAAAAACTATAAAAACCCAAAAACATTACAACCCAAAACCCCTAAAAATACCCAAAATCCATAAAATTTATAACAAACCATTAAAATCCTAAAAAATCAATAAAAACCCCCAAAACCCTTATAAATCCTAGAAACCCTGAAAATACCAAAGAAAACCATAAAACCTATATATACTTAAGACCCCTAAAAATAAAAAAAACACTAAAAACCCTAAAAAACCAAAAACTCAAAATACATGAAAACCCTGAAAATCCAAAATACCACAAAAAATATTTAAAAAACCGTCAACCTCAATTTTTTATAAAAAAAAACACAAAAACCCTAAAAACTCAAAGATATAATTAAAAACATCGAAACACTTATGTCCCCTAAAAACATGAAAAATATAAAAACCCTTAAAATCCATAAAATCCCTAAAAACCCTCAAAATCCGCAAAAACCATAAAAAACCACAAAAATCCTAAAACCCCCTAAAAATTGCTAAAAATATTAAAACCATAAAAACCCTAAATACCAAAATAAACCCATAATAACCAAAAAAACATAAGACCCCTAAAAATCTACAAATTCTAAAAACAGAAAAACTATAAAAATCCTTAAAAGCCCTAAAAATCCTTAAAAACCTAAATAATACTAAAAATCCTAAAACACCATAAAAAAATAAAACCCTAAAAATCATAAAACCCCTACAAACCTTTAAAAACAATAAAATTCACAAAAACTCTACAGCCCAATAAAAACACTAAAAACCCTTTAAAACCCTCAGAAAATATAAAACTATAAGAAACATAAAAACCCAAAAAAAATCAAAAAATACTAAAAGCCTAATTTTTTTTTAAAACCTGAAAAACCCAAAAAAAATTCAATGTCTTTAAACCCCTAAAATACCCTAAAAACATAAAGAATCCCTAAAAATACCTAAAAATGTAAAACCCCCTAAACACCCTAAAACCCTTTAATAAAACCTTAAAACCTGAAAATTCTTAAATACCCTAAAAACTTAAAAAAAGATAAAAATCCTAAAAACAAAAAGCCAAAAAACCCTAAAAACCCTCAAATTAAAAAAAACATAAAAACCATAAAATTCCATAAAAATCCCTAAAAACATAAAAGATACCAAAAACCTAAAAAACCTAATAAAACCATAAAACCCTAAAAATCAAAAAACCCCTAAAAATAAAAAAATACGAAAAACCCTAAAAACCCTAAAACCCTTAAATACCATTAAATACCTACAAAAATTATAAAACCTAAAACCCAATAAAAATCTAAAAACCGCCAAAAAAACTATAAAAACCATGTAAAACCCTAACAACATTAAAACTCCAAAAACCATAAAAATCCTAAAAAATAAAAAATTCCATAAAATAAAAAAAACAATAAAAACCCAAAGAACCCTTAAAGCCGTAAAAATCTTTAAAATCTCTAAAAAACATTAAAATCCAAAAAAACCCTAAAATACATAAAAATGTAAAAAAAATAAAAACCTAGAAAAACCATTTGAAACCATTAAAAACCAAAAACACATAAAACCCCTAAAAGCCTAAAAAAATATTAAAACCTGAAGAACCCATAAAAACCTTAAACCCTCAAAATCCCATAAATCCCAAAAAACTATAAAAATCGTAAAAATCATCAAAATCCATAAAAACATAAAAACCATGAAAAAACCTAAGAAAAAAAATTTGAAACCTAAAAAATATTAAAACCATTAAAAACCAAAAAAATTCTAAACATGCTAAAAAATATAAAAACATTAAATCCCTAAAAAACATAAAACACCGAAAAACTCAAAAAAACCTAAAAACACTAAAAAACAAAAAACACTTTAAACCCAAAAAAACATTTAAAAAATCTAAACATTTAAAAAAACACCAAAATATAAAAAAACTGTAAAACCAAAAAATATATAAAATATTTTAAAACCCTAAAAATCTCAAAATCCCTAAAACCATAAAAACCATAAAAATGCTAAAAATTCTCCAAAATCCCTAAAAATTGAAAAAACCTCAAAAAACTAGAAAACATTAAGAAAACCAAAAAAAACCAAAAAACACCATTAAAATATAAGAATAATAAATCAATAAAGAGCCTAAAATACTCAAAACCCCTAAAATCCTTGAAATCCATAAAACCGCTAAAACCCAATAAAAATCCAAAAAGGTTAAAAATACCAAAAAAGGTAAAAACATTAAAAACACAAAAAAACATAACAAAATATTAAAGATATAATAATGCTTAAAACCCCAAAAAACATCATAATAAAAAAACCCTAAAACCCCAAAAAAACCCCAAAATCCATAAAAACCCACAAAAATTCATAAAACCCAAACAAACCACTAAAAACTCTAAAACCCATTTGAACCCATAAAAACATTAAATAACTCCAATTACCTTTAAAATCACTATAAAAATTTAAAAACCCCTAAAACCCCAAGAAACTTTTAAACCCCTAAAAACCCTAAAAATCCTAAAATCCCAGAAAACCCCTAATAACTCTAAAAACAATAAATTCACTAAAAGTACCTAAAATCCCTAAACATCCATAATGACATAAAAAACCTAGAAAAATGAAAACCCCTAAGAAAACCATAAAAACCTAGAAAAACATAAACCCCTAAAAACCTAAAAATTGAAAAATACCATAAAAAACACAAAATCCACTAAAAACCATCAAAAACAATAAGGATCCTAAAAACCAATAAAAATTTTAAAAGTCAATAAAATTCACAAAAAAACTAAAAAAACACTAAAACCATGAAAACCGCTAAAAAATATTAAAACCCCAAAATAATTAAAACCCTTAATAACCTAAAAAACACTAAAAACCCTAAACAACTGAAAAATAGTAAAAACCCATAAAAATAGTAAAAAATCTAAAAACCCTAAAAACAACTAAAAAATATAAAAATACCTTAAACCCTAAAAACGTTAAAAACCCTAAAAAACTATAAACAAAGAAACCCTAAAACTCCAAAAAAATATAAAAACCCTAAAACCCATAAAACCCTTCAAAATCCCTAACAACCCTAAAAAAACCAGAAACACTAAAAATACCATAAATATCCCGAAAAAAGTAAACAACCACTAAAAACCCTAAAAATACCCTAATAAAACCATAAATACCTAAAAACACTTAAATCCCCTAGTAATCATAAAAACGTGAAAAACCCTAAAAACCCAAAAAAACTCATCAAATTCTATAAAAATCATAAAAACCAAAAAATACTAATAAATACCTTAAAATCCCAAAAAAATTAAAAAACCCTGAAAACCCAAAAAACCCATAAAAACCTTAAAAACACAAAAAACCCCTAAAAACATAAAATAATGCTAAACCCATTAAAAACTCTTAAAAGACCCTAAAACCCCAAAAATATATAAAAACCTATAAAACCCATAAAAACCCCTAAATTCAAAATAGACACTAAAACCCCGTAATAATCAAAAAACCACTAAAAACTCTAAACCCCCATTAAACACCAAAAAAATATTAAAAAACACTAAAAAACCAAATTTTAAAAAAAAACTCCAAAACACCAAAACCTCCCAAAAAATTCATGGAAACCCTAATGACCTTAAAACCCCAAAAAACCCATAAAAACCTAAAAACCCCATAAAAATCCTAAAAAATATATAAAAATAAAAAACCCTAAAAACTATAAGAAAACCATAAAAACATAATTACAATTAAAACACCTAAATAAACTTAAAAAGATAAAATCCTTAAATACACTAAAAACCTTAAAACCCCCATCGAAACCATAAAAATACAAAAATCCCATAAAAACTGTAAAAAACCACTAAAAATGTAAATCCCTTCAAACCCTTAAACACATAAATAAAACAAAAAACCTTAAAACACAAAAAAAAACCCAAATCCCCCAAAAACATAAAACCCTTAAACCCCTCAAAATCCATAAAAATACTAAAAACTATAATAGTCATAAAAAATCTATAAAAATCACTAAAATTGTAAAAAAACCTAAACACCCTAAAAACCCCTTAGAAAAAGCTTAAAAATGTTAAAATTATAAAAAACCACAAACACTCTAAAAAGATCAAAAACCCTAGACGCCCCCTTAAAACCCCCAAAACCCTAAACCCCTCAATATTAATATAACCGTAAAAACCAATAAACCCCTAAAAACATCAAGATCCCTAAAAATATAAAAGATCTAAAAAATTGAAAATCCATAAGAAAAAAATAAAAACCTAAAAAACATTAAACCCATAAAAATGATAAAACAAAAAAATGCCCTAAAAATACCATAAACTCATTTTGGATTGCGGCGTCGCTGATAGACTTTTAGATTTCGGGAACCCTAATCTTCGGCTGCAAATATGGGAGTGTTTGGTGTTGGGGTTTCATCATAAAATTCAATGGTGGCAAGGGCTTCAGCGGACGGGCCTTCAGTCCTCTTCGATGCTGCTTCAATCCTGGATCCGTAGATCGATGCTTCGACTGCAGGATGGGTTTTTGTGGCAGTGTGGTGTGGGTGAGGAAAATCTGGATCCTACTTCATGGGTTTCAAGATCTGAGAATCTGTCGGTGGCTGTCATTTGGTGTGGCAAGGTCACAGATATGGTTCTTCAGATCCCTTGGAGTGATAGACCTGCATCATGGTTGGCCTTCTTATAGGTTAGTTTTCAATTTGGCTTGGTTCATGATATTTATGTTGGCCTGCGGGTTTTTTTCTGTGCATTGGATGCTTTGTTGGTTTGGAAAGGTGATTTGGTTGTTCTGGCTTCCCGCTTCGATGATAATGCTTGGTGTGGTTGTGTATTACCGCTGATGATGGATGATGAGCTTGCTACAAGAGGTGGTTTCTGGTTTACCGTGTGTCATTTCCTACTATCGTTTCACACTGTCCACTTAACTCGAACGCCCACCTATACTCTTGCTGCCCTGCCCAACATACCAGACTCCATGTTGGTCTGGTATGTTAATGATTGTGGTGGCTTTGGGATGGTGATGGTGGTTGTGGTCTGCGTCAGGGACTTGTGGCGGTTTGGTGAATGCTGGTGGTCTAAAATTGGTGTGCTGGAGGTTGTGATGGGGCTTGCTGATGATGAGATATGGTCACTACTAGAATACCAGTTGAGTGTTGTGGCTGGTTTGGTTGTTGTAGCTTGTTTTGGTGTAAAGGTGATGGATTATGGTCTTTGTGAGATTGGATACTGGTTGCTGCTTGGTGGTGGGCTGCTGAATGATGGTGATAGTGAGGCTTGTGACTTTGATGCTGGAGGTTCTGTGATGTTGGATGATGGTGGTTCTGTGATGTTGGATGCTGGTGGTTCTGGATGTGGTTGCATCTTGGATAGGAGGTGCTGAAGCTGCGGTCTATGGTCGTGATGCTGTTGGATGTTGTTTGCTGTTTGAGTCTAGATGCTGGTCGTTGGTTAGCTGTGAGCTGGTGGATGCTGGTTGATGCTGGATGATGGTGGTGGCTGCTTTGCTTTGTGTGTTTTCTTTTTTTCGTTCTTGACTTTTCCTTTTTTGGGACTTTTGTCTTCGGTCGTTAAGGGTTTTTGGATGTGGGTCGTTTGACCCCTCCACTCCATTGTCTGCTGTGTCTCTTTTTTCATTCAAATAAATTTGGGGGGGGGGCTGGGAATAGCCTGACCCTTGCATCTTCCTTCCCCACTAGAAACCTTAAAACCCATAAAACCTATAAAAACCCTAAAAATAACTAAAGACTCCAAAATTCATCTAACCCCCCTAAAATTTCAAAAAAAAAACTATAAAAACCCTAAATCCCCTTAAAAAATCAAAAAAAAAACACTAAAAATACAACAACCATAAAACACTAAAAACCATAAAATCCCTAAAAACTAAAAAACTCTAAAAACACATAAAAATCAAAAAAACCCTAAAAATACTTAAAAATGTAAAAACCCATACAATCAAATATGAACCCAAAGAAAACCATAAAAACCAAAAAATACTTAAAACCGCTCAAAACCCTAACAATGAAAAAATCCATAAACACATAAAAACCTTAAAACCTGAAAACTCAAAAAAATCCATAAAGACCCAAAAAACAAAAAAAAATCCTAAAAACCCCCTAAAATTACCTAATAGTTTTAAAAACACTAAAAAATCATTAAAAACTAAGAAAACCTTAAACCGTAAAAACACATAAAACCTTAAAAACCAAAAAATTAAAAAATCCTAAAAAGAACCTCAAACCCTAAAAACCCTAACAAGCCATGAAAACCACTCACAACATTGGAAAACTATAAAAGCCCATAAAAGCTGAAAAAAAATCCACTAAAAAATCTAAAAACAATTTAAACCCCTAAAAGTAGAAAAACTCAAAAAACATAAAAAATCCTTATATCAATAAAAAACACAAAAAACCATCAAAATCAATAAAAACAAAAAAATCCTAAAATTATATTAAAACAAAGAAAACAATAAATCCATTGAATGAAACCTTGAAATTAATTTAATATAAAAAACACTTAAATCCCTAAAAAACAAAAAATGACCCTAAAACACCTGAAACCCCTAAAAAGACCCAAAGATCCAAAAACCCTTAAAAACCATAAAAATACCTAAATACAAAATAAAATCCGATAAACCCCACTAAAACCTAAAAATACCATTTAAACCCCCTATATAGTTAAATACTCTTAAAACCAATAAAACCGAAATAAAAAATAAAAAATCAGAAAAATCTTAAAAACGTTAATCACCCACAAAATCTCTGAACACACTAAAAAATATAAAAATCCTAAAAAGATCTCTAAATATCCCTAAACATGAAAAAACCTGAAAACCCCCCAAAACACCTAATAAACCATTCAGAAACTAAAAACACTAAAAACACTTAAAAACATAATAAGCAATAAAAACCATGAAAAACATAAAACCCTAAAAAACCCAAAAAAGCCTCAATATCCCTAAAAACCCTAAAAACCAAAAAATCCTATAAAATTATGAAAAATCCCAAAAAAAGGAAATATTCCTTAATATCCTTGAAAAATCCTTAAAAACTTAATAAATCATAAAAAACATAAAACCCCTAGAAAACATAAAAGCTGCTAAAAACCTTAAAAACATTAAAAATACCCTAAAACCCATTAAAAAACCTAAATACCATAACAATCACTAAAAATCCTAAAACCCCTAAAACTAATAAAAATTATAAAAACCATTAAAACCCTAAAAATTTTAAACAACTCTAACAACCCTAAAAAGTAAAAAAACCATACAAACCATACAAACCATAAAAATACTAAAAAGACCAACAAATTCCTAAAAATGTAAAAATCCATAAAAACCTTAAAAATATTAGTAAAACCATAAAACCATAAAAACACATAAAACACATAAAAACATGAAAATTATAAAACCCCTAAAAACCATAAAAACCCCAAAAACACAAAAATCCTTAAAAAATCCAAAAAAATCCATACAACTCAAAAAAACATAAAAAATTCATAAATTCCATAAAAATGTAAAAAAACATGAAAACCCCTAATAAAACATTAAAATACATATTAAACATAAAACCCAAAAAAAACATAAAAAAATTTAAATACCCTAAAACTTTAAAAATTCCTTAAAAACCCTAAAACCCAATAATATCCAAAAAAACACCTAACACTATAAAAACCCTAAAACCCAAAAAAAGCGCAAAAATCCACAAAAAAAGTATCCAAACCATTTAAACCCATAAAACCATGAAAACCTCTAAAAATCATTAAAATCCCTAAAAACTCAAAAAAAAACCCTACTACCCCAAAAAAACCCCTAAAACCCCTGAACCATAAAATCCCAAAAATCCCAAAAATCCCTCAAAATCCATAAAAACTGAAATGAACCATAAAAATCCTTAAAACCCCTAAAAATACATAAAAACATAAAATACATAAAAACCATTAATAACCCTAACAAAATATTAAAAACCTAAAATCTCATAAAACCCCTAAAAACCTAAGAATCCCTAAAAACCATTAAAACCCTAAACCACTCAAAATCCCAAAAACCCTTAAAAAATTCAAATTATAAAAATCAATAAAAATCACTGAAAACATGAAAGCCCTAAAAAACATGAAAAATAATAAGAAACCCTTAAAAACATCAAAACAATTAAACCCCGTAAAAACCTAAATTATGCTAGAACCATAAAAAACCACAAAAACCCTAAAAACCAAAAAACATTAAATACCCTAGAATCCATAAAAAAATAAGGAGAAATAAAAACTCTAGATTCCATTTAAATATTTAAAAACGTTAAAAAAACTCCAAAAAATTTTAAAACCCTAAAAAATTAAAAGAAACACTAAAAAATAAAAAAAACCATAAAACCCTCAAAATCCATAAATCCCTAAAAAATATATAAAAACCTTATTTTTTCTAAAAAATTAAAACCACTAATAACCTTGAAAACACATAATAAAACCATAAAAGCCTAAAACCACTTTGAAACCCTAAATACACTAAAACGCATTAGAATCCCAAAAACCCTAAAAACCCAAAAAAAAATTCTTAAAAACACAATAGAAATTCCTAAAAATGTAAAAAACTATGAAAAGATTGAAAAAACTTATGAAACCCCAAAAAACACAAAAGCACTTAAAACACCTAAAAACTAAAAAATTTAAAACCTTAAAATATTACTAAAACATATACAAATAAATAAAAACCACAAAACCCATAAAAACCTTAAAACCCTATAAACCCCCATAAAAATCCAAAAAAATTCTAAAAACTCCAAAAAAACTTACACCCATAAAAATAGTAAAATTTATCAAAAACCTTAATAAACCTAAAGAACACAAAAAACTATTAAAGCCCCTCAAAATCCATAAAAACACAAAAAATACCTAAAATCCTAAAAAATACCTAAAAGTCCCTAAAAACAGAAACCCCCTAAAATCCCTATGAAAGCCATACAAAGATAAATAAACATAGAACACCTAAAACCCTAAAAACGCTAAAAAAAATAGAAAACTGCATGGACCCCAAAAACCTAAAAACCATAAAAAACCTAACAAACCATAAAACCCCTAAAACCCCTCAAAATCCTAAATAACTAAAAAACCATAAAAATCCTAAAAAGGATCTAGAAATCACTAAAAAATTTTAAAATACTAAAAACCCTAAAAACCAATTTAAGAACCTTAAAATACTGAAAAATCATAAAAACCCTTAAAAACATAAAAAATGTTCAAAACCCTAAACAATCTAAAAACACTCAAAATCACTAAAAACCCTAAAAACCATAAAAATCTTAAAAATCCCCAAAAATATCAAAAAAATTAAAAAAACCAAACACCCTAAAAAACTCGAAGAAATAATTAAAAACATCAAAACAATTATGTCCCCTAAAAGCCTAAAAACAGAAAAACCCTTAAGAACCCATAAAATCCATGAAAACCCTCAAAATCCCCAAAAACCATAAAAAACCACAAAAATCATAAAACCCCATAAAAATTGCTAAAAATATTAAAACCATAAAAACCCGAAATACCAAAATAAACCCTTAATAACCAAAAAATATTAGACCCCCAAAAATCTAAAAATACTAAAAATAGAAAAAACCATAAAAATCCTAAAAATCCCTTAAAAACCCCTAAAAATATAAAAACCCTAAAAACCGGAAAAGCCAATAAGAAAACCATAAAAACATACAAACACTTAAAGGGCCTAAAAACCTAAAAATTATAAAAAAAAATTCCTAAAAATTCCCTAAAATCATAAAATCTCTTAAAAACAATTAAACCCCTAAAAACATTAAAAACCCTAAAAATGCACAAAAACTCAAAAAACCACTAAAACTTTTAGCACCCCTTTAAATGCCAGAAAAATGTTTAAAAACTGTAAACTACATAAAAACCCTACAAAACTAAAAAATACAAAGAAAACCCAAAAACCATTAAAACCATAAAAATAATGAAGACCCCTAAAAACCATCTAAATCCCCAAAAACAAAAAAATAATAAAAATCCTAGAAAACTCCTAAAAATACCAAAAAACATAAAAACCCCGAAAACCATAGAAATATCTTATAAAACCTTAAAACCTTTAAAACCCCAAAAACCATAAAACCTAAAAACCCACCTAAAAACCTAAAACCCCTGGAAACCCCATAAAAACCGAAAAATTGGTTAAATTCTAAAAACCCATTAAACTCCAAAAAATTATAAAAAAACCTAAAAACCTAAATTCCTTAAAAAAATCCAAAGAAAACCATGAAACCTTAAAACCCCATAAAACCCTTAAAAACCTTCAAAATCCCTAAAATCACAAAAAACCCATAAATAATGTGGAAATCCATAAAAATCCATAAAAAAATAAAAAACCATAAAAACCATAAAAAACTGTAATAAAATCTTAAAAACAATGAAACCATTAAAACCTATAAAAACCTAAAAAATCTAAAAAACCTATAAGTCCTAAAAACCTTATAACCCTAAAAACCAATAAAACCCCTAAAACATAAAAAACCTCCAAATACTCAAAAAAACCATTAAACATCTAAAAAGGATCAAAACCTCTAAAAATCCTTAAAACCATAAAAATTGAAAAAAACCCTAAAACCCAAAAAACACTACGACTCTAAAAATCCATAAATCCCTCAAAATCCCTAAAACCCTAAAAAACATGAAAATCCTAAAATCTATTACAATAACTAAAAACAAAAAAACATTAAAAACCCTCAGAAAACCTTAAAAACCTAAAAACACTTGAAAACCCTAAAAAACTAAAAATGAAAAAAAAATACCCGAACAACCGTATAAAACCCTAAAATTCCTCCTAATACCTAAAAACCAAAAAAACATAAAAATCATAAAAATCAAAAAAAATTAGAAAAAACCCTAAAAACCATTAAAACATTTAAAAACCATAAAATCGAAAAAATGCTAAAACCCAGCAAAAATCATAAAATCCTAAAACCCCCAAAATACCTAAATACCATAAAAAATCATAAATAACTTTAAAATCCCTAAAATTCCCTAAAAACATAAAAATATCTAAAACCCCTAAGATAACCATAAAAATCAGAAACATTTAATACCCAAAAAAACGTTGAAAATTCAAATACACTAAAAACCTTAAAAAACCCGAAAACCCCTAAAATTCATAAAACCCTTAAAAACCATAAAAAATATAAATCCCATAATAACCCAAAAACTATAATAAAAGAACTAAAACTCCTTTAAACCACTAAAAATGTTAGAAAACTCTTAAAAATTATAAAACCCTACAAAAACTAAAAAACCCCTAAAAACAAAAGAACTATAAAAACCCTAAAACCCCTAAAAAATCTTAAAACACCTAAAATCCCTTGAAAATATTAATAATACTATAAATTCATAAAAATCCCTAAAAACATAAAAAAATCACCACAACCGGAAAACCCCTAAGAAATCCCTAAAAACCTAATATCACTTAAAAAGAAAAAAATCCTAAATATTACTAGAAATGCTAAAACACCATAAAATCCCATAAACCCCTAAAAACCATATAACCCATACAAACCTTTAACAAGCTTAAAATTTATAAAATCTCTAAAACCCAATAAAAACACTAAAAACCTTTAAAAACCAAAAAAAATTAAAACTCTAAGAAACATAAAAACCCTAAAAAATCAAAAAATACTTAAAGCCTAAAAAATTATATAAAACCCCTAAAAAACTTAAAAACTTAAGAAATCCCTAAAAATCACTAAAAATTTAAAACCCCCTAAACACCTTGAAAACCTATAAGACACCCTTAAAACCTGAAAATTGTTAAATCCCCTAAAAACCTAAAAAATGTTTAAAACCCTAAAAACAAAAAAACCATAAAAACCCTAAAATTCCTTTAAATTATAAAAACCTAGATACCATAAAATTCCATAAAAATCCCTAAAAACATAAAATACACAAAAAAACCTAAAAACCTAATATAACCTTAAAACCCCAAAAATATCAAAACAACTAAAAATCCAAAAATGAGAAGAACCCTAAAAAACCTAAAACCCTAAAAAACCTTATTAACCCTAAAAAATTATAAAACCTAAAACCCAATAAAAACCTAAGAACCTCAAAATAACTCGATAAACCATGTAAAACCCTAAAAGCATTAAAAAACACCAAAAACCAAAAAAATACTAAAAAATCAAAAAAACACTAAAACAAAAAACCCTAAAAACCCTAAGAAACCCTAAAACCCAATAAATAATTAAAATATCTAAAAAAATTAAAATCCAAAAAACCCCTTAAAATCCATAAAAATGTAAAAAACCCTAAAAACATAGAAAAATCATTAGAAACCCTTAAAAACAAAAAATAGTTAAAACCCCTAAAAACCTAAAAAAAATTAAAAACTGGAAAAACCTCTAAAAACATTAAACCATCAAAGTCCCACAAATCCCTAAAAAACAATAAAAAATAAAAAAACACTTTAAACCCTATAAACATTAAAAAAATCAAAACATTTATAAAAACACTAAAAACTAAAAAAATCGTAAAACCAAAAAATATATAAAATATTTAAAAACCCAAAAACTCTCAAAATCTCTAAAAACCATAAAAACCATAAAAATGCTAAAAATTCTCCAAAATCCCTAAAAATAGAAAAGAACATAAAAAACAAGAAAACATTAAGAAAATATTAAACACCAAAAAAATAAAAAACCCCTAAAAATATAAGAATACTAAAATCCCTAAAAAGTCTAAAAAACTCAAAACCCCTACATCCTCGAAATCCGTAAAACCCCTAAAATCCAATAAAAATACAAAAGTTTAAAAATACCAAAAAATGAAAAAAACACTAAAAAAACCATAAAAACGCATTAGACATAATAATGCTTAAAACCCCTAAAACATAATAATAAAAAACTCTAAAACCCCAAAAAACCCTAAATCCATAAAAATCCATAAAAATCCATGAAACCCAAACAAACCAATAAAAACTCTACAACCCATTTAAACCCCTAAAAACATTAAATAACTCCAAAAGCCTTTAAAATCACTATAAAACTCAAAAAACCCCTAAAACCCCAAGAAACATTTAAACCTATAAAAACCCAAAACCCCAAAAACCCAAGATAACCCCTAATAACCCTAAAAAACCTTAAAAGTACCAAAAAAATTCCTAAACATCTATAAAGACATAAAAAGCCTAAAAACATGAAAACCCCTAAGAAAACATTAAAATCTTAGAAACAGTTAAAACCCCTAAAACCCTAAAAATTGCAAAATACCATAAAAAAATAAAACACAAAATCCCTTAAAACCCATCAAAAACACTAAGGACCCTAAAAAACAATAAAAATATTAAAAGTCGATAAAAATCCCTAAAAACATAAGAAAACACTAAAAACATTGAAAAACGCTAAAAATATTAAAAACCCAAAATAATTAAAACACTTAAAAAACAAAAAAACACTAAAAACCCAAAAATCATAATAACCCATAAAAATATTAAAAAATATAAAAACCCTAAAACAACTACAAACTATAAAAATACTTTAAACCCCAAAAAACGTTAAAAACTATAAAAACCCTAAAAACAAAGATACCCTAAAACTCCAAAAAATATAAAAACCCTAAAACCCCTCAAAATCCCTAACAACCCTAAAATACCACAAACCATAAAAACTCCCTAAACATCCCGAAAAAAGTAAACAGCCCCAAAAAACCCTAAAAATACCCTAATAAAACCATAAAATCCAAAATATACTAACATCCCCTAATAATAATAAAAAATTGAAAACCCCTAAAAACCCTAAAATCCCAATAAACTCATCAAATTTTCTAAAAACCCTAAAAACCAAAGAAATACTAAAAAATACCTTAAAATGACAAAAAAAAATTAAAAATCCCTAAAAACCCTAAAAACCCTTAAAACCCATAAAAGCACAAAAAACCCCTAAAAACATAAAATAATGCTAAAAACCATAAAAATCTCTAAAAATACCCTAAAACCCCTAAAAATATAAAAAACTGTAAAACCCGTAAAAACCCCTAAAATAAAAAAAAACACTAAAACCCCATAATAACCTAAAAACCACTAAAAACACTAAACCCCCATTAAACACCAAAAAAAGTTAAAAAACTCAAAAAACCCATAAAAATATTTAAAACCTCCAAAAACACCAAAACCCCCCAAAAAAATCATGGAAATCATAATGATCCTAAAAAACCCTAAAAATCCCAAAAAACCCAAAAACCCCATAAAAATCCTAAAAAATATATAAAATTAAAAAACCCTAAAAACCATAAGAAAACCTTAAAAGGATAAATACATTTAAAAAAGCTAAATAAACATAAAAAGTTAAAATCATTGAATAACCTAAAAACATAAAAAACCCATAAAACCCATAAAATACAAAAATCCCATAAAAAACCTAAAAACCCACAAAAAATGTAAATCCCTTCAAACCGTTAAACACATTAAAAAAACCAAGAACCATAAAACTAGAAAAAAATAAAATAACCTAAAGCAACCAAAAAACATAAAACCCATAAACCCTAAAAATACCTAAAAACGAAAAATCATAATAGTCCTAAAAAATCAATAGAAATCACTAAAAATTTAAAAAAACCCTAAACTCCCTAAAAACCACTTAGAAAACCTTAATAATTTTAAAATTCTGAAGACCCACAAACACCCTAAAAAGATCAAAAACCCTAGACACCCCCTAAAACCATAAAAACCATAAACCCCTCAACATCCCTATAACCGTAAAGACCAAAAAACCCCTTAAAACCTCAAGATCCCTAAAAATGAAAAAGGTCTAAAAATGGAAAATCCATAAGAAAAAAATAAAAACCTAAAACCACTTTAAACCCCTAAAATGATAAAACAAAAAAATACCCTAAAAGGCCCTAATACCCCTAAGACTCATAAGAAAATCATAAAAACCAAAAACCAATTAAAAACCTTAAACCCATAAAAAGCCTAAAAACAATAAAAACTCTAAAAACCCTTTAACCACCTAAAATGTTAAAAAAACTCAAAAAACTCATTAAATCTCTAGAATATCAAAAAAATCCTAAAAAGGTGAAAAGCTACAAAACCCTAAAAACCCTAAAACCTCTCAAAATCCCAAAAAAAAACCAAAAAAACCTAAAAAATCCAAAAAATACCTTAAACACCTTGAAATCCCAAAACAAAACATACAAAATATAAAAACACTTAATACCACTAAAACCCAAAAAGACGCTAAAACCCTTAAAATCCTTAGAAGCCCTGAAACCCCTCAAAATCCATAAAAGACCCAAAAACACAAAAAAAACATAAAAAATCCCTAAAATTAAAAAATCATAAGAAACCCTAAAACCTAAAAAAACACCCTTAGAAAACCTTAAATCTCAAAAAACACTTAAAATCCCTAAAAAAGAATAATATAAACCTAAATGATATTAAAAACACTAAAAACCCATAAAAACCATAAAACCACTTGAAAACTTAAAACCCCAAAAACCTATAAAAACCCAAAAAACAACTAATGACTCTAAAATTCATCTATCCCCATAAAATGTCAAAAATAAACTCTAAAAACCCTATATACCCTTAAAAAAATAAAAAACACTAAAAATACAAACTACCATAAAACCATAAAAACCATAAATAACCCAAAAATCCCTCAAAATCTAAAAAACTCTAAAAACACATAAAAATAAAAAAATCTAAAAAAACCTAAAAATGTAAAAACTCATACAAACAATTATGACCCCAAAGAAAACCATAAAAACCAAAAAATACTTAAAACCTCTAAATACCCTAACAATGACAAAATCTCTAAACACATAAAAACCCTAAAAACCTGAAAACTCAAAAATATCCATAAAGAACCAAAAAACCAAAAAATTCCTAAAACTCCCTAAAATTACCTAATAGTTTTAAAAACCCTAAAAACTCATAAAACCCTTATAAAACCAAAAAAACCCTAAAAACACTTAAAACCCCTAAAACACAAAAAATGCAAAAATCCTAAAAAGAACCTCAAACCATTAAAACACCAAAAAATGAAGAAAACCACCCACAACATTTTAAAACAATAAAAACCCATAAAATCCCAAAAAAATCACTAAAAACGCTAAAAACAATTTCAACCCCTAAAAGTAAAAAAAACTTAAAAAACATTAAAAATCATAAAATCCATAGAAAATCTAAAAACTGTCAAGAATCCATAAAAACCAAAAAAACCTAAAAATACATTAAAACATAGAAAACCTTAATTACATTGAAAAAATCTTAAAGGTACTTAAATAAAAAAAACAATTAAATCCCTAAAAAACCTAAAATGACCCTAAAACCCCTGAAATCCCCTAAAAAGTCTCAAAGATCTAAAAACCCTTTAAAACCATAAAAATACATAAATACATAATAAAATACCATAAACCCCAATAAAACAGAAAAATCACATTTAAACCCCTAAAATAGTTAAAAACTCTTAAAACAAATAAAACACATATAAAAAAACTGAAAAATCCTAAAAAATTTAATCACTGAAAAAATCACTGAACACCCTAAAAACTATAAAAATCCTAAAAAGATCTGTAAATATCCCTAAACATGTAAAAACCTGAAAACCCCCCAAAACCCCTAATAAACCCTTAAGAAACTAAAAAGTCTTAAAACACTGAAAAACTTCATAAGTGCTAAAAACCACAAAAAACCTAAAACCATAAAAAACCCCCAAAAGCCTCAAAATCCCTAAACACCCTAAAAACCCAAAAAAATCCTATAGAATTATTAAAAATATCCAAAAAATAAAATAACCTATAAATTCCTTGAAAAATCCTAATAAAACTCAATAAAACATAAAAAACATAAGACCCTTAGAAAACATAAAAGCCGCTAAAAACCTTAAAAACATAAAAAAATACCCTAAAACCCATTAAAAACCTAAATGCCATAAAAATCAATAATAATAATAGAACCCATAAAACTACTAAAAATTATAAAAACCATTAAACCCCTTAAAATTTTAAACAACTCTAACAACACTAAAAAGTAAAAAACCCCCTAAAAACCATACCAACCATAAAAATAATAAAAAGTCCTACAAATTCTTAAAAATTTAAAAAACCATAAAAACTATAAATATATTAGTAAAACCTTAAAACCTTAAAAACACATAAAACCCATAAAAACATGAAAATTATAAAACCCCTAAAAACCATAAAAACCCCAAAAAACACAAATATTCAAAAAAAGCTAAAAAAATCCATAAAACTTGATAAAAACATAAAAATCCCTAAAATCCCAAAAAATGTAAAAACCCTAAAAACACCTAAGAAAACATTAAAATACATGTTACACATAAAACCCAAAGAAAAATAAAAAATATAAAAACCCTAAAACTTTAAAAAATCCCTAAAAACCATAAAACCCCTTAATAACAAAAAAACACCTAAAACTATAAAACCCTAAAAACCCATTAAAACCAGAAAATCCACAAAAAAATTATCAAAACCATTTAAACCCATAAAACCATTACATTGTCTAAAAACATTAAAATCCCTAAAAAATCAAAAATACCCTACAACCCCAAAAGAACCCCAAAAACCCTAAAAACCCTAAAACCCTAAAATCCCTCAAAATCCATAAAAACACAAATGAACTATAAAAATGCTTAAAAACCACAAAAATCCATGAAAACATAAAAACCATAAAAACCCTTAATAACCCAATGAAAATATTAAAAACCTAAAATCTCATAAAACCACTAAAAACTAATAATCCCTAAAACCATTAAAACCCTAAACCACTCAAAATCCCAAAACCCTTAAAATATTAAAATTATAAAAATCAATAAAAATCACTAAAAACATGAAAGAATATAAAAACCTGAAACATGATAAGAAACCCTTAAAAACTTAAAAACAACTAAAACCCCTAAAACCCTAAAATAATCTTAAACCCTAAAAAACACATAAAACCATAAAAACCCCTAAAACCTTAAAAATCCCCAGAACCCATAAAACCCCAAAAGAGAAATAAAATCTCAAGATTCCTTTTAAATCTTTAAAAATTTTAAAAAACACCAAAAAATTTTAAATCCCTAAGAAACTGAAAGAAACTCTAAAAAATCAAAAAAAAACCCTAAGACCCTCAAAATGCCTAAAAATACTAAAAAATATAAAAAACAATTCATGTTTCAAAAAAAGTAAAACTACTAATAACCTTGAAAACACATAAGAAAACCATAAAATCCTAAAACCACTTTAAAACCCTATAAACACTAAAAATCATCAAATTCACAAAAACCCTAAAAAACAAAAAAAAATCCTAAAAACACCCTAGAAATTCCTAAAAATGTAAATAACTATTAAAACATTGAAAAAACTTATGAAACCCACAAAAACCGAAAAAAAAATAAAATACCTAAAAACTAAAAATGATAAAACCTTAAAAAGTTCCTAAAACACCTAAAAACAAATAAAAACCACAAAACCCCATAAAAACCATAAAACCCCATAAAAATCCAAACAACTGCTAAAAACTTCAAAACCACTTAAACCCCTAAAAGTGGTAAAATTTATCAAAAACATTAACAAGCGTAAAGAATTAAAAAAACTATTAAAAAAAATCAAAATACCTAAAACCCTAAAAATCCCTAAAAATCGCAAAAAAAACATTAATAAAACCTAAAGGTCCCTAAAAACCCAAAAAAACAGAAAACCCCCTAAAATCCCATCGAAATCCATACAAAAATAGATAATCTTAAAACAACTAAAACCCTAAAAAATGCTAAAAACCATAAAAAACCACAAATACCCCAAAAACCTAAAAACCACAATAAAAACCTAACAAAACCTAAAACCCTAAAGCCCTCAAAATCCCAAATAAATCAAAAAAACCATAAAAATCCCAAAAAGGTTCTAGAAATCCCTAAAATTTAAAAAATACTGAAAAACCTAAAAACCCTTTTAAAAACCTTAAAATACTGAAAAATCCTTAAAACCCTTAAAAAACTAAAAAATGTTGAAAACCCTAAAAAAAATTAAAGACCCTCAAAATCAGTAAAAACCCTAAAAACCATAAAAATCCTAAAAATACCCAAAAATATCTACAAAATTAAACAACCCAAAAACCCTACAAAACTCAAAGAAATAATTAAAAACATCAAAACACTAATGTCCCCTAAAAACCTAAAAAACACAAAAACCCTTAAAAACCTATAAAATCACTAAAAACCCTAAAAATCCCCCAAAACCATAAAATACCACAAAAATCCTAAAACCCTCTAAAAAATGATAAAAATATTTAAACCATAAAAACCATATATATGATTTTGTGATAAAGAGGAGGGAGATGGCGAGGCGGGCTGTGCGTACGACTTCCAGCGGCGGCGATGGTGTTTAGGGTTTCGTCATGGCTCTTTCGCACTTCTTCGGCTTCAAGCTTCTCCCCCCCAGCGGGTCTGTGTCAGTGTATTCACCTGCTCGTGATCCTTGGAATCCCGCTCATTCTTGCAACTCGATGGATGTGCTGGTGACCTGCGGTTTGGATTCGTCTCGGATTGCCTTAGACTTCCGTAGATCTGCGGATGTGGCGCCTGAATCGTGGTTCACTACTGACTCCCGCATGCGGTCGGTGACAGAAATCCCTTCCCGGTCTAACAATGTGTGGCACATCTGCCCTCAGCCGAATACAGATCTATTTTCTAGATCTGAGAATTTGCACCGTCCTGTGGATGGAGTGGAGGTAAGTCGTGGTGGGGCGCGGATGGTGCCTGATTTGAAGGGGAAGCCGGATAGGCTGGCTTCTTTGCCGGGTGGTAATTCCCCTCATTCTTATGCTGATGTTTTAAGGAATTTAGCTTCATGTCTGATGTTGAATGGTTTTAATTCCCTGGGTATGTCTAAAGACTCATGTCATGGAAGGATTCTCCGTAAAGGCGCCTCTGCTCATGTTGAAGCTGACCCCATAGCGCTTGTTGAGCGGTTGGAAATTGGAAAGCACTCTTTGATTGCACGCATTGCTCTACCTAAAGGTCAAAAACCATGGAGGCTTCAGGATTTGAGTAACCGAATTTCAATTTTATGGGGGTTCTCCAATTGGAAATGTGTTTCTCTTGGTCGGGGTTTTTTCCACTGCCTGTTTCCTTCGGATGATTTGAAGCTTCGTGCTTGGAGTATTGGAACCCTACTTTTAAAACCTGGTTGGCTTTACTTACATGAATGGTCCTTGTATTTTAATGTTTCGCATGCAAGAAATGTCGTTTCTCATGTTTCGGTTCACTTGAATGGGCTGAATTGGGTCCTTTGGCATCCGAAGATTTTGCATGACATTGCCACAGCAATTGGGACTCCGATTCGTTTCGACAAGGAGACTGAAGATGTCCGGTTTCGTCATTTTTCTAGGATGTTGGTGGAGGTTGACCTCAGTTCCACATTAGTTGATAAGGTGACTCTTTATACTCCTTTTGATAACATTCAAATTGATGTTGAATATGAGAAGAAACCTCTCTTCTGCAATGAATGTATGGATGTTGGACACTCCTTGGAGACATGTCGGATGCATGTCTCATGTGAGGAGTGTGGAATGAAGGGTCATCCAGCAAATTTCTGCCATAGGAAATCAAAGCCTTCTGTTCATGGTGGCGATGCACTCAAGGTTCCAACTTCCTCTGTTGCAGATGTGATGACTTCTACAAAACCTGATTCTCATGTGTCTGATATGAAAGGCAAAGTTCTGTTGGTGGATGTATCTCCGGAGAAAAGTGGCCCCTCTATCCCTCCGGTTGTGGTCCCTGACTGTTTGCAGGGTAATGTCTCTGACCAGGCTAATGCACACCAAGGTGTTGACTATCATCAGGAAATTCAGAAGCTCTTTCATTCTTCTAAATTGTCTATGAAATGGGGGAGTGCTTCTAAAGTTGAAGGGGAGCAAGGTAACCCTACTCAGGCTTTGGACAGTGGTGCATGAGCATCTTTCAAGGATGTGGTCGTGAGTGGTAAGGAAAGGCTAACTTGTGGTGAGGCTGTATCTCCTACCACAGTTAAAAGGAAACCAAGGAAGGATTACTCTACAGTTCCGAGTACGGTGACCCCCAGGTCATCCTCCATGAAGGCTAAGGAGAATCTATCTACGGAGCAATTGGAGCGAAGGAAAAAGTATATCAAGTTTCTCAAACAATATGAGCCCCAATCAGAATGGGAGTCATCCGATGAAGATGATATGACTAGGTACGAATGTGATGCTTACGACTATTCTAACATGTAACCTCGCCCTCTTTTCCTTGTTTGTTTCTGCACTTTTCTTTTTTTAATAAATTTGCGGTCCAAGCGTGCTTGGATCTGACGTTTGGTAAAAACCCTATATACCAAAATAAAACCATAATAACCAAAAAAACATATGACCCCTAAAAATCTATAAATTATAATAATATAAAAAACCATAAAAAGCCTAAAAATCCCTAAAAATCAGTAAAAACATAAAAACCCTAAAAACTATAAAAACCCCTAAGAAAACCTTAAAAACATAGAAACACTTAAAAGGACTAAAAAAGTAAAAATGATAAAAATAATAAAAATTCCTCTAAATACCCTAAAAATATAAAATCTTTTAAAAACCATTAAACCCCTAAAAACTTTAAAACCCTAAAAATGCACAAAAACTCAAAAAACCCACTAAAAATATTAGCACCCCTTTAAATGCCAAAAAATGCTTAAAAACTATAAAAAACACAAAAACCCTACAATACTCAAAAATAAAAAATAACCCTAAAACCATTAAAACCATAAAAATTATAAAAAACCATAGAAACCATCTGAATCCCCAGAAAACCAAAAAACAACCAAAATCCTAGAAAACTCCTAAAAATACCAAAAAAAATTAAAACCCTAAAACCATGAAAACCACTTATAAAACATTAAAACCTTTAAAACCCCTAAAACCCCAAAACCTACAAAACCACCTAAAAACCTAAAACCCCTGAAAACCCCATAAAACCCAAAAATCCGACTAAAAATCTAAAAAACCTTTAAACACCTAAAAATGCTATAAAAACTCTAAAACCCAAAAATCCTTAAAAACAAAAAAAACTAAGAGCCAAAAAAACCATTAAACTCTAAAACCCCATAAAACCCTTATAAAACATCAAAATCCCTAAAATCCCAAAAACCTATAAAAATGTGGATGTCCCTAAAAATCCCTAAAAATTTTAAAAACCATAAAAACCATAAAAAACCCTAATAAAACTTTAAAAACAATGAAACCATTAAAACATCTAAAAACCTAAAAATTCTAAAAACCCTAAAATTCCTAAAAACCTTATAACCCTAAAACCCATAAAACCCCTAAAAAATCTAAAACCTCTAAAAACTCAAAAAAAAAACGATTAAACCCCTAGAAACGTTGAAAACCTCTAAAACCCCTTAAAACCATAAAAATAGAAAAAAACCCTAAAACCAAAAAACCCATAAAATTGTATAACTCTAAAACACCATAAACACTCAAAATCCCTAAAACACTAAAAAATATAAAAATCCTAAAATCCCTTAAAATTACTAAAAACAAACAAAAACCCTAAAAACCATAAGAAAACCTAAAAAACTGAAAAACACATTAAACCCCTAAAACCCTAAATATGCTAAAAACCCCGACAACCGTATAAAACACTAAAATCCCACTAAATCCCTAAAATTCCTAAAAACCATAAAAATCCTAAAAATCCATAAATTAAGAAAAAACCTAAAAACTGTTAAAACATTTTAAAAACCATAAAATCATACAAAATTATAAAACCCCTAAAAAACTGTAAAATCTTAAAACCCCCCAAAATACCTAAAAACCAAAAAAATAATAAATATCCCTAAAAACCCCTAAAATTCCCTAAAAACATAAAAATATGTAAAACCTCTAAGATAAACTTAAAAATATAAAAACATTTAATACCAAAAAAACCCTGAAAAATATAAAATACTAAATACACTAAAAAACTCGAAAACCCCTAAAAATAATAAAAAATCTAAATCCCATAATAACCTTAAAACTATACTAAAAACTCTAAAAATATTTTAAACCCCTAAAAATTTATAAAAACTCTAAAAAATTATAAAACCATAAAAAACTAAAAAACCACTAAAAACAAAAAAACTATAAAAACCCTAAAAAATCTTAAAACCCCTAAAATCCATAGAAAATAATAATAATAATATAAATCCATAAAAATCCCTAGAAACATAAAAAAATCACCACAAACTAAAAACATATATGAAATACTTAAAAACCTAATATCACTTAAAATGCAAAAAACATAAATACTACTAAAAACCGTAAAACACCATAAAACCCCATAAACCCCTAAAAACCATTAAACCCCTACAAACCTTTAAAAACCCTAAAATGCATAAAAAACTCTAAAACCCAATAAAACACTAAAAACCCTTAAACCCATAAAAAATTTAAAACTTTAAGAAAAATAAAAACCCTAAAAAATCAAAAAATACTAAAATCCTAAATATTTATAAAAAACATAGAAAACCCAAAAAACCTTCAATATCCTTAAAACCCCTAAAAACCTTAAAACTTAAAAAAATACTTAAAATACCTAAAAATTTAAAACCCTCTAAACACCCTAAAAACCAATAATAAAACCTTAAAATCTAAAAATTATTAAGTCCCCTAAAAACATAAAAAAAAATAAAACACCAAGAAACAAAAAAGCCATAAAAACCCTAAAAACCCTCAAATTAAAAAAAACATTAAAACCATAAAATTCCATAAAATCCCTAAAAATATAAAAGGCACAAATATCCTAAAAAATTAATATAACTTAAAAACCCGAAAAATCTCAAAACCCCTAAAAATCAAAAAATGGGAAACCCTAAAAAAACCTAAAAACCTAAAAACCTTAAAACTCCTAAAAACATTATAAAACCTAAAACCCAATAAAAACCCAAAAACCACAAAAAAAACTCTAAAAACCAAGTAAAACCGTAAAATCATTAAAAAACTCCCAAAACCATAAAAATCCTAAAAAAACCCTATAACAAAAAAACTCTAAAAACCCCAAGAAACCCAAAAACATTAAAAATCATTAAAATCTCTAAAAAACATTAAAATCCATAAAACCCCCTAAAAATCCATAAAAATGTAAAAACCCCTAAAAACTAGAAAAAGCATAAGAAACCCATAAAAACCAAAAACACTTAAAACCCCTAAAAACCTAAAAAACTATTAAAAACCCAAAGAACCCCTAAATAACTTAAACATCAAAATGGTAAAAATACCTAAAAAACTATAAAAATCCTAAAAACTATAAAAATCCATAAAAATATAAAAACCATGAAAAACCCTAAGATAAAAATTAGAAACTTAAAAAATATTAAAACCATTTAAAACTAAAAAATTGATAAACACCATATAAAATTCTAAAAACATTAAAACCCTAAAAACATAAAACACCTAAAAACTCAAAAAACCCCTAAAAACACTAAAAACAAAAATCACATTAAACCCTAAAAAATTTAAAAAATATAAACTTTTATAAAAAACACTATAAAATAAAAAAACCATAAAATCATAAAATATATAAAATTTTTAAAAACCCTAAATCTTTCAAAATCCCTAAAAAACATAAAAATTCTAAAACAATCTCCAAAATCCCTAAAAATAGAAAAAAATCCAAAAAACAAGAAAAAAATTAAAAACCAACCCCCCCTAAATATATAAGAATACTAAAATACATAAAGAGCCTAGAAACACTAAAACCCCCTAAAATCCTTGAAATCCATAAAACCCCTAAAACCCAATAAAAATCAAGAAAGGCTAAAAATACCAAACAATGTAAAAATGCTAAAAACACAAAAAACCATAACAAAACATTAAATACATAAAAATTCATAAAACCACTAAAAACATAATAATAAAAAACCCCTAAACCCCTCAAAAAAAACCTTAAAACCATAAAAAACCTTAAAAATCCATAAAACCCAAACAAACCACTAAAAACTCTACAACCCATTTGAACTGCTAAAAACATTAAAAACTCTAAAAGCATTTACAATCACTATAAAACTCAAAAATACACTAAACCCCCAAGAAACATTTAAACCCCTAAAAAACCTAAAACCACTGAAAACCCCTAATAACCCTCAAAAACAATAAAAATGCTAAAAGTACCTAAAAATCCCTAAAAACCCATAAAGACATAAAAACCCTAAAAACATGAAAACCCCTAAGAAATCCATAAAAACCTAGAAACACTTAAAACCCATAAAACCCTAAAAATTGAAAAATACCATATAAAACATAATACACAAAATCTTCTAAAAACCATAAAAAATACAAAGAATCCTAAAAGCAATTAAAATATTAAAAGTCGATAAAAATACCTAAAAACATAAAAACCACTAAAAACATTGAAAAACTCTACAAAATTTTAAAAACCACAAATAATTAAAACCTTTAAAAACCCAGAAAACACTAAAAACCCTAGAAAACTCAAAAATCATAAAAACCCATAAAAACATTAAAAAATATAAAAACCCTAAAAACAACTAAAAACTGTAAAAATAATTTAAACCCCTCAAAACGTTAAAAACCCTAAAACCCCTTAAAACCCTAAAAACAAAAAAACCCAAAAACTCCAAAAAAATATAAAAACCCTAAAACACTCAAAACGATTGAATGAAATATGGGGCTTCTTTGACTGGAAAATGACTGTTGTGGGACTCGGATTTTATCATATTGTTTTTCCCTCCAACGAATGTAAATGGAATGCCTGGAGATTTGGTTCAATTTCTCTCAAGCCTGGACTTTTACGAATTCAAGATTGGGACAGTAATATTGATCCAACAAGTGTGAAAAACACTTTCTCTCAGGTTTGGATCTGTATCTGCAAACTGAATTGGCTATACTAGCAGCCTCAAATTTTATGGGATATTTCTTCCCCGGTTGGTTTTCCCATTTGGCTTTACAGGGAAAAAGATAACCCACATTTTTGTTATTATGTAAGGGTTCTTGTTAAAGTCAACATGGTCAACACCCTGGTTGAGGAAGTGGTGCTAAACATGTTGGATGAGAGCATCATACTGGAAATCCAATATTAATGACGTCCCAAGTTTTGTAACAATTTTTTTTTCTTGGTCACTAAATCAATGAGTGCAGAAGACTGAAGATATGTAGCATTTGTAAGGCTTGTGGTCATGAATATGGATCTTTCCAAAATACCAAAAATAAGGAGATGCCTCATAAAGATGATACGCCCTCTAGAAATGTGTCTAAGAGAAATGTCCTTGATTCACCTTCTGATGTGGAGAAGGTTGATGACGTTTTGGACCTAGACACTAATGATGCCAGCATGTGTGGCTCGAAACGTGATATCCATGAGGCTGGACAGATTGTTCATGTTGAGCTGTCTAAGAAGGATAACGTTGCCTATGTCTCTACAGAGTTTTCTCCAGAGTTCACTGCACATGATGTGAAGACTAGACATGATGTTCCTGTTGAGCTACCTAAGGTGGATTCTGGTGCCTCTCCTATCCTTAAGGCTAGAAATGCTGCTCTTGTAAAGCAGTATAAGGTGGATGCTGTCGTCTGTGCTTCTCCTGAGGTTTCTCCAGAGTTCATTATAACTGTGTGTGCAGACTGGACATTTTGTTCCTGTTGAGAAGACTAAGCTGGATGCCGTTGTCTGCGCCCCTCCTGAGGTTTTCCCAGAGACCAACCCACTTGGATCCTCCCTGGAATAATCTGATCTTGTCCCTTCACCTTCCTCTGGGAATCCTTCATATGATCAGCATGATTCTCCTAATCCCACTGCTGACAAGGTGCTTGGTGAAGAAAGGCACATGTCTGCATTCATCCCTGTTCATACAGGGAAGGCTGTCAAGGCCAAAACCATTGCGATTTTCCACAATTAGGGGATTTGTGCTTCCAATACCTTTCCCCCCTCTCTGGACAGTTCTAGGCTGATCAAGCTGATGGAAGCCATGATACTAATAAAATCTCTAAGGTTCCCTCTCCTCAGGTGCCTAAAAAAGTTCATGTCACTAAGACGCCCCCTGGAAAACCCCCCAAGCAGTGAGGGAAGGGAAAAGGGGTCTCCTCTAAGGATACACAATGATTTCCTCACCTGAGAGGCAACACTATATCTAATTAATGAATATGTTGTTCTGGAATTGACTGGGGTTGGGGAACTCTCCCACTACTGCAGCCCTTCGACACTTCCTCGCCTCCCACAAGCCTTCGCTTGTGGCCATTGTTGAACCTCTCATTTGCTTTGAAAACTGTAGGGGTTTCCACTGGTGTTCTCTTGGATACTCGTTTATTTCTCACCACAGAGGTGTGGGTATTCTTGAAACATTATGGGTCTTGACAAAATGATCTTCAAATTTCTTCTTTTGAGATTAGTAATCAACTAATCTTTGTCTGCACCCGGCTGCAGGATATTTCTTTTACCTTATCTTTTGTTTATGCTTCTTTCTCTTACATCAGAAGATGAGAACTTTGGAATGACTTATCCTCTCTGAATGAGAATATGGATCACAAATGGTTCATAATCTGTGACTTTAATGCTATTGTTTGTCCAGATGAAAAAATTGGCCCTCATTTCTCCTGTGCAGCTGCAAATGATTTTCATTGTTGTGTGGATCAATGCTACCTCATTGAAGTCCCTATTGCAGGTGCCAAATTTACTTGGGGAAGGTTTACTGTTAATGGTAGGCAGGCTAGTATGATTGATAGGTGATTTATGAAAATAAATGACACCAGATCTCCATCTGTCATCTCAGGATTTTCTCTTCCGAAATTAAATTCTTATCATAACCCTCTTGTTGACAACATTCAGGAGGAAAGCAAGAGGATAACCCCTTTACCTTTTAAATTTAATAATTCCTGGCTCTCAATTCCAAGTTGCAGGGAAGTCGTTATTGATGGATGGAACACTAATTTCCATGGGAGTCCTCACTTTGTGGTTTCCTACAAGCTTCAGAAGATCAAAATCCTCCTAAAAGTCTGGAGAAAGATCTCCTTCTCAAGGATTTATGATGAAATTAAAGATGAAGAATATCAGCTAGAGTCTTTCTAGGAGAATAATTAGTAAGGGAACATTCCTACCAGTGGGGAGATTGTGTTTCATAAAAAGCTTGATGGTCACATGGCACTTAAGGAGGGCCTGGAAAAACAGAAATTCAATGTTCGCTGGCTTAAATATGGTTATAGAAACTTATAGTTTTTTCACCGCTTGCAATAGGAAAAAAGAGTTCATAAAGGACCAAATCAGATCTGTATCAATGGTACTACCTTTGCTGATGAGAAAGAGATCTCTGATGCTATTTTTTATCACTTAAAAGTTCTTTATAATGATGATGGCATTCCCTCTGATTCCCCGCTTGCTTCATTCATTGAGAAATGTGTTAATGATTCGCAGAATAATGATCTGACATCTCCACCTCTTGAGGATGAAGTCAGATCTGGCCTTTTTTCTCTCAACTCGGATAGTGCTCCCGGTCCAGATGGCTTCACCAAAAAATTCTTCACCTTTTATTGAGACATCTTTCATGCATAAATCACTAAATATGATAGGTAATTCTTCCTCTTGGGGTCAATCCCTCATGGAGACAACTCCAATTTTATTACTCTGCTTCCTAAAAAGGAAGCTGCAATTGAGATAGGTGATTTTCAGCCAATTTCCCTTGGGAACACTATACCCATGATTATTAGAAAAATCATTCTTATCCATTTAGGGAAGATTGTTGGAAATTTGGTTACACCTAATCAATTTGGTTTTTTCCCTGGACGAAGCATCCAGAACTGCCTCTACACGGCCTCTGAAGGAGTTAATTCCATGAGGAGGTCATGAAAGTATGGGTCCTTTGTCTTAAAACTGGATATATCTAAAGATTTTGATACCATTAAGTGGAAATTACTGTTCAAGATTCTTTGTATGTATGGTTTCTCAGAAAAATTTGTTTTCATGATTTCCAATATCCTGAACAGTGCCAGAATTTCTGTTCTAATTAATGGAGCTCCAAAAGGGTTCTTTCAGTGCTCACGGGGGGTCAGACAGGGGGATCCTCTTACAAGAATTCTCTTTGCACTTTCTGAAGATTACCTGAGTCACCTTTTTTTACTAGTGCTATGCTGGTTGGTTACTACAGCCCTATTAAAGATGGGAAAGATTCATTTGTGCCTTCAAACATCCTTTATGCTGATGATATCCTTCTCTTTGGGCAGGCTAATATGCGGACCATATCTTCTATCCAGAAAATTTTCATTCATTATGAGGATGCTGCTGGACAAGCCATTAGTTGGAGTAAATCATATATTGTGTTTGGGAAAGGGAGCTCTTTTACAAGAAAGAACAAAATTGTCAGATGCCTTGGTGTTAAAAAAGGATCCTTTCCTTTCAACTACCTTGGGGTTCCCTTATTTTGGGGGAAGGTTAAACTTTTCCACCTTGAAAGCATCTCTGTCAATATCACTCAACATCTTGCCAAATGGAAGGGCAAGTCCCTCTCACAAGTAGGCAGAGTATGTCTTATCAATTCTGTTGATACCTCATTGTTTTTTCATACTTTCTCCATCTATAAATGGCCAGTAATCCTAATTAAGTCCCTTCAAGACAAGATCCGGAACCTTGCATGGACAGGCTGCATTAATGAAAGAAAATTGATCATTGTTTCCTACTAGGATTGCATCAAACCCCTTGAAATGGGTGGTCTAGGAATTAAGTATCTCAGGGTCTTCAATGATGCCTTATTGGCCAAATTCACTTGGAATCTCTTTACACACAGGGAGGGTGATTTGGACTTTCATAAAGAACATTTTACTGGGAAATTGTGCAATGGTTATACTGGTTACATGTTCTCCTCTGTTTGGACAACGATTAAATCCTCATATAAGGACATCATCTCCCAATCTTCTTGGGCTGTCTCGAGGTAGTCCAACTTGAATTGTTGGCTCACCCTTTGGCTTGAGTGTCCACTGCATGAATATGTACAGGTTCCGCATGGATTGCATCACATGTCCATTAATGACCTCAATACTAGGCTGCCTGAGCTGGATGGGATTTTACCTACCCATATCATTTTTGAGATTCAATTATATAGTTACATTGATTATGATACAATTATCTAGAAACTGAATTTGATTGGCCTTCTTACTACAAAGGACTTTTACAATCACAAATGTTGGCAAGGGATGGATCCCCCCGCATGGATCCTGAGATATAAATGCCAATTTATTCCCCCTAGAAATTTTCTTCTCATCTGGAGGATCTAGAGGAATCGGCTACCCATGCATAGACAACTTCAAAAAGCCAGTTTGCATCTTGCCTCAGCTTGCTGTCTATGCATGCAGGATGCTGAAAATGTGCAGCATCTATTTGTTGAATGCAAGCTCTCTTATGGTATGTGGAAGTATTTGCAATATGTTTTTGGTCTTTAATTACCCTTGGGTCGAACCTTTTCACAGATCATGTCTCTCATCATGGAATCAAGGTGTAGTGAGCAACTTTACAACCTTCTCCTTGATGCATCGGCAGCCATTGTGGTTTTTTATGGGCTGCTAGAAATTCTGCTATCTTCTGGAATAAGTCAATCTCCCTTCATGAGGGTATTCTTGTCATACATTCTGCTATTTGGATGTCTGGGGGCATTCAAACAGGTGTGATGAACAATTGATTTACTGATCTCATCACTCTCGGCACTCTTGGTGTCTCTGGTAGGTGCAAAAAACATTTTGTGATGAAGTCAATCCCATGGATTCCACCTATCCCGTCTTGGATCAAAGTCAATGTTGATGGTGCGGCAGCAGGCTCCCCAGGGCCTTCGGGCTATGGTGGTGTCTTCCGTACTTATAGAGGTTTCGTCAAAAGCACTTTTACCACTTCATCGAAATTGGTTGTGCTTATGAAGCAGAGCTTTGGGCTATTATCAAGCCGGTGCAGTTTGCAAACCAGTTCGGTTGGAGGCACCTCTGGATTGAGTCCGACCCAATGCTTGCGGTCGAGGCCTTTCGTCAAAACTCAAGGACGGTTCCCTGGTGGCTTCTACCCTACTGGATTGATTGCATTAGTTTATCCAAGAATCTGGTTCTTAAGATCACTCACGCATACAGGGAGGTCAATATGGTGGCTGATGTGCTTTCTAAGAAGGCTATTGAATAAAGCTTCTCATGGTGGTCTTTTGATGCTCCTTTTTGTTTGTCCATTACGGATTCGGACATGAAGGGTGCTATCTGTACCCGGTTGCATATGTCCCCTTTGTAATGCCTTGCACTTTATTTTTCATTTATACATTTGAGGGACCAAGCCTTCTTCTTGGCCCCATGCCTTCTTTGCCTTGAAAACATTAAAATCACAAAAAACCCCTAAAAACATAAAATAATACTAAAACCCATAAAAATATCCAAAATGACCCTAACCACCTAAAAATATATAAAAACCTATCAAATCCATAAATAACCCTAAATTCAAAAAAATCCCTAAAACCCCATAATAACATAAAAACCACTAAAAACTCTAAACCCCCATTAAACACCAAAAAATGATAAAAAAACTCTAAAAAATCATAAAAATATTAAAAAATACCAAAAAACCCCCAAAAAATTCAAGGAAAGCATAATGACCCTAAAACTCTAAAAATCCCAAAAAACCCAAAAACCACATAAAAATCCTAAAAATCTATAAAAATAAAAAAACCCTAAAACCCATAAGAAAACCTTAAAAATATTAATAAAATTAAAAAACCTAAATAAACATAAAAAGATAAAATCCTTAAATACCCTAAAAACCTAAAAACCCCATAAAAACCATAAAAATGTAAAAACCCATAAAAACCCTAAAAACCCACTAAAAATGTAAATCCCTTCAAACCCTTAATCACAATAAAAAAAATAAAAAACCTAAAAACCTGAAAAAAATAACCCAAAGCCCCTAAAAAACATAGAACCCCTAAAACCCTAAAAATCCCTAAAAATGCTAAAAACCATAACAGTCATAAAAAATCTATAAATTCACTAAAATGTAAAAAACCCTAAACATCCTAAAAACCCCTTAGAAAACCTTGATAATATTAAAATTCGGAAAACCCATAAACACCCTAAAAATATCTAAAACCCAAGACAGCCCTAAAACCCTAAAAACCCTAAACCTCTCAATATCCCTATGACCGTATGAACAAAAAAACCCTAAAAACCAGTAAATCCTTAAAAATGTAAAATATCTAAAAAAAATTGAACATCCAAAAGAAAAAAATAAAAACCTAAAAAAACTTTAAACCCCTAAAACGATAAAACCAAAAAATACCCTAAACCCCTAAGACTCCTAAGAAAACCATAAAAACCAAAAACAAATTAAAAAACCGAAAACCCATAAAAACCCTAAAAACAATAAAAACTATAAAAACCCTTTAAACACCTAAAATGTTAAAAAAAACTCTAAAAACTCATTAAAACCCTATAATATCAAAAAAAAACCTAAAAAGAAGAAAAAAATACAAAACCCTAAAAATCCTAAAATCTATAAAAATCTCCAAAAAACCATAAAAACCATAAAAATCCCAAAAATCCCTTAAGACCATGAAATCTCGTAACAAAACCTCAAAAATATAAAAAAACGTAATACCAATAAAACCCAAAAAGATGCTAAAACCCCTAAAATCCTTAAAAATCGTAAAACCCCTCAAAATCCATAAAAACCCTAAAAGAACATAAATATCCTAAAAAAATCCATAAAATAATAAAAGTTATAAGAAACCCTAAAACCCCAAAAAAAACACTATAAGAAAACCTTAAAACCCAAAAAACACATAAAATCCATGAAAAATTAAAGAATGATAAAATCCTAAAAGATTGTAAAAACACTAAAAACCCATAAAAACCACTAGAAACCTTAAAACCCCTAAAACCTATAAAAACCCTAAAAACAATAAAGACTCTAAAATTCATCTAACTCCCTAAAATTTCAAAAAAACTCTAAAAACCCTAAATCCCCTTAAAAAATCAGAGAAACACTAAAAATCCAAACAACCATAAAACCCTAGAAAACCCTAAAATCACTCGAAATCTATAAAACTCTAAAATCACATAAAAATAAAAATAAAACCTAAAAAACCATAAAAATGTAAAAAACCATACAAAAAATTATGACCCAAAATAAAACCATAAAAACCAAAAAATACATAAAACCACTAAAAACCCCAACAATGACAAAATCCCTAAACACATAAAAACCCAAAAATCCTGAAAACTCAAAATATCCATAAAGACAAAAAAAATAACGAAATTCCTAAAAAACACCTAAAATTACCTAATATTTTTAAAAACCCTTAAATTTTATAAAACCCTTAGAAAACCTTAAATCCCTAAAAACACAAAAAACCCCTAAAACTCAAAAAATGAAAAATTCATAAAAAGAACCTCAAACCCTAAAAACCCCAAAAAACCATAAAAACCACTCACAACATTGTAAAATAATAAAAACCCATAAAACCCCAAAAAACACCTCTAAAAACTTTAAAAACAATTTAAACACCTAATAGTAAAAAAGCTCAAAAAACATTTGAAATCCTTAAATCCATAGAAAATCCAAAAAACCCTCAAAATAAATAAAAATAAATAAACCCCTAAAAATACCTTAAAACAAAGAAAAACAAAATCCATTGAATAAAACCTTAAAATTACTTTAATAAAAAACACTTAAATCAGTAAAAACCTAAAATAACCCCAAAACCCCTGAAAACCCCTAAAAAGACCCAAAGATCCAAAAACCCTTAAAACCATAAAAATAACTAAATACATAATAAAATCCCATAAACTCCAATAAAATATAAAAATATCATTTAAACCCCTAAAATAGTTAAAAATTATTAAAACCAATAAAACCCATAATAAAAAAGAAAAATCCCGAATACTGTAATCACCCACAAAATCCCTGAACACCCTAAAACTATAAAAATCCTAAAAAGGTCTCTAAATATCCCTAAACATCAAAAAACCTGAACCCCCCCCCCCCCAAAACCCTAAGAAACCCTTAAGAAACTAAAAACACTTAAATCCCCTAAAAACTTAATAAGCGCTAAAAATCAGGAACAAACTATAACCATAAAAAACCCAAAAAAGCCACAAAATACCAAAAACCCCTAACAAACCAAAAAATCATATAAAATTATTAAAATTACCCAAAAAAGGTAAGACCCCTTAAAATTCTTGAAAACTACTAATAAAACCATATAAAAAATAAAAATCTTAAAACCCCTACAAAACATAAAGCCGCTAAAAACCATAAAAACATTAAAAATACCCCAAAACACATTAAAAACCCAAAATACCCTAAAAATCAATAAAATTCATAAAACCCCTAAAACTAATAAAAATTATAAAAACCCTTAAATCCCTAAAAATGTTAAACAACTCTAAAAACCATAAAAAGTGAAAAAAATCCCTAAAAACTATACAAACCATAAAAATAATAAAAAGACCTACAAATTCTTAAAAATGTATAAACCTATAAAAACCTTAAAAATATTTGTAAAACCTTAAAAACAAAAAAACACATAAAACCCATAAAACATGAAAATGATAAAACCCCTAAAAACCCTAAAAACCCCAAAAAACATGAAAATCATTAAATAATCCTAAAAAATTCATAAAACTCGAAAAAAACATAAAATATACATAAAATCCCTAAAAATGTAAAAAACCCTGAAAACCCATAAGAAAACCTAAAAATCCATATTACACTTAAAATAAAAAAAACATAAAAAATATAAAAACCCTAAAACCCTAAAAATTCCCTAAAAACCCTAAAACCCTATAATATCCAAAAAAATTCCAAAAACAATAAAACCTCTAAAACTCATAAAAACACAAAAATCCAAAAAAAAATTATCAAACCCATTTAAACCCATAAATCCATTAAAATCTCTAAAAAACATTAAAATCCCTAAAAACTAAATAAAAACCCTATAACCCCAAAAGAACCCCTAAAACCCAAGAAATTCTAAATTCCCTAAAATCCCTCAAAATCCATAAAAACTCAAATGAACCATAAAAATCCTAAAAAAACCAAAAATTCCATAAAAACATAAAAACCATAAAAACCCTTAATAACCCTATGAAAATATTAAAAATATAAAATATCATAAATCCCTAAAAACCATTAAAACCCTAAACCACTCAATATCCCCGAAACCCTTAAAACATTCAAACTATAAAAATCAATAAAAATCACTAAAAACATGAAAGCCCTAAGAAACCTGAAAAATGATAAGAAACCCTTAAAAAATTTGAAATAATTAAAACCCCTAAAATCTTAAAATAAGCTAAAACACTAAACAACCCATAAAAACCATAAAACCCATAAAATCTTAAAAATCCCAAGAACCTATTAAACCCCTAAAGAGAAATAAAAACTCTAGATTCCATTTAAATCTTTAAAAAATTTTAAAAAAACTCCAAAATTTTTTAAAACCCTAAAAAATTCAAAGAAACACTAAAAAATCAAAAAAATGACCCTAAAAACCCCAAAATTCCAAAAAACCTAAAAAATATAAAAAACCTTAATGTTTCTAAAAAATTAAAACCACTACTAAACATGAAAACAGATAAGAAAACCATAAAAACCCTAAAACCACTTTAAGACCCTAAAACCACTAAAAACCCTCAAAATCATAAAAGACCAAAAAAATCAAAAAAAAATCTAAAAACACCCTAGAATTTCCTAAAATTATAAAAAACTATTAAAATATTGAAAAAACTTATGAAACCCTTAAATACCTAAACACACTAAAAACACTTAAAAACTAAAAATGTTAAAACCTTAAAAAGTTCCTAAACACATAAAAACCAAAAAAACCCATAAAAACCTTAAAACCCCCTAAACCCTTATAAAAGATCCAAACAACCGCAAAAACTCCAAAACCACTTAAACTCCTAAAAATGGTAAAATTTATCAGAAACCTTTATAAACCTAAATAATTCAAAAAAAAACTATTAAAACCCCTCAAAATCCCTAAAAACCCTAAAAATCCCTATAATCATTAAAATATAATTTAAGTCCCTAAAACCCCTACAAACAGAAAACCCCCTAAAATACCTACGAAATCTATACAAAAATAAATACACTTAAAACACCTAAAACCCTAAAATACACTAAAAACCATAAAAAACCGCAAAGACCCCAAAAACCTAAAAACCACAAAATCCCATAAAACCACTAAAAACCATAAAAACCTAAAAACCCAAAAAAAAAGTAAAACAACTAAAACCCGTTAAACCCTTAAAAAAATAAAAGACTTTAAAAACATTGAAATTCTGAAAAAACTAAAAAAACCTAAAAACCCAAAAAAGATGCCCAAAACACACAAAATACCTACAAACATATAAAAACCATAAAAATATAAAAAAATAACTAAAAATATCTAAAAAACATAAAATACATAAAATACCTTAAAAACCCCGAATAAAATATTAAAAAACCAAGATCTCATAAAACCCTTAAAAAGGTCCAAATGCTAAAATCCCAAAAATACCATAAAAGACAGTAAATTCCCTAAAACACCCAAATACCATAAAATCCCGAAAAACATAAAAAACCAATAACCCCATAACAACCCTAAAATTCAAATAAAAACTCTAAAGCCCCTTTAAAACCATAAAATTTTTAAAAAAACTAAAAAATATTAAAATCTATAAAAAAACTCAAACCCCCCTTAATACCCAAAAAACCATAATGACCCTAAAACCCTCAAAATACCTAAAAACATTTAAAACCATAAAAACCATATAAAATCTGTAAAAATCAATAAAAATTAAAAACCCTAAAAATCCTTATGAAAACCTTAAAAACATAAAAAAATGTAACACCTATACAAAACCTAAAAAATCTAAAAACCCTAAAATACCTCCAAATACGTAAAATCAATAAAATCCTAAAAAAATCCCTAAAAATACTTATAAATATAAAAAACACTAAAACATTTATAAACCCATAAAAACCTGAAAAAACATGAAACACATAAAAAAACTAAAAAATGATAAAAACTATAAAAATCCGTAAAATACCATAAAGACCATAAAACCCCTAAAGACTATAAAATACCTTAAAACCATATAAGCCTAAAAACTCATAAAAACTATAAAAACAATTAAAGAGTCTAAAAATAAATTAAACCCCTAAAAATGGAAAAAAATATAAAAACCATAAAACACTAAAAAATTCAATGAATCCAAAAAACCAAAAAAACACAGAAAAACTCTATAACACTCAAAACCCTAAACCCTCAAAATCCTTATAAACTCTAAAAAATATAAAATTCCTAAATAAATCTTAATAATCTGTAAGAAAATAAAAAACCCAAAAAATATAGAAAATTCCTAAGAAAACCTTAAAAACTGAAAAACAATTAAAACCCCTAAAAGCCTAAAACCTCTAAATACCCTAAAATAGCCAAAAATACCATAGAAACCATGAAACCATTAAAAACCAGAAAACACCAAAAAAAACCTATAAACTCTACAAACCATTTGAACCCCAAAAAGGATAAAAAATTCTAAAAACTCTTAAAACCATTAAAATTTTGAAAAAATAATAAAAACATAAAAAAACAATAGAAACCCTAAAACCATAAAAATATTCAAAATCGCTAAACACACTAAAAAACCATAAAAATACAAAAAAATTCCCTAAAATCCATAAAATCAAAAAAAAACCTAAAACCCATAAGAAAAAAATAAAAAAACATAAATACACTTAAAACCCATAAAAACACTCAAAATTCGTAAAAATCGTAAAAATCATAAAAAAACCCAAATAACATAAAATAGGCTAAACACCCTAGAAACCTAAGAATACCTAAAAAACTAAGTATTTTTAAAACCCTTAAAAAAATAAAAATGTTAAAACCCCTAAAACCCCATAAAAGGACCCGAAAACCCTAAAAACCATTAAAATCCATAAAAACCATAAACCCATAAAAACCCTAAAATCATAAAAAGCCACTAAAAACCATTTAAACCACTAAAAAATTAAAAAAACTCTAAAAAACATAAAAACATAATAACTAAACAAACCCTAGAAAACCAAAAAAACCATAAAACATCAAAAAACCTTCAAACCACTCAAAAACTCTAAAAACCCTAAAAACTATAAAAATCAAAAAATACCCTAAAAATAAATAGAAATGGGAAAAACCAAGAAAACCCAGACAAACCTTATATAAGCTATAAAAACATAAAAACACTTAAAATCTATAAAAACCAAAAAAACACTAAAAACCCTAAAAACCATAAAAACCATAAAAAACCATAAAAACCATAAAAAACCATAAAAACATAAAAACATGTAAATACACCTAAAATCCTATAAAACCCAAAAAACAAACTAAAAAATAAAAAAAAAACTTTAAACCCTCAAAAACATTAAAAATATCTAAAATATTATAAGAACCCTAAAAACTAAAAAAACACTAAAAACCCAAAAACCACATAAAAACCATAAAACCCCCAAAACCATCAAAATCACAAAAACCACTAAAAACCATAAAATTATAAAAAAAATTACATAAAAATCATTAAAATGTAAAATACTCTAAAAACCGTGAAAACCTAAATAAATACTTAGAAACCTAAAAGCTGTCAAAACCCCTATAAACCTTTGAAATGCTAAAAATCATAAAAACACCAAGAACTCTAAAAAACACTTAAAACCATAAAAATCCAAAAAAAATACCTAAAAAAATTAAATATCCTAAAAAACCCTAAAACCCTCTAAAAAGCTAAAAATTCTAAAAAAATTCAAAAACCCAAAGATAAACTTACACACCTAAAACACATAAAATCCGTAAAAATGATAAACCCCTTATAAGTACTAAAAATTACCTAAAAACCCTAAACACCACTAAAATACATAACACCCCTTCAAAACATAAAAACCCCTAAAAACCCATAAAATACCTAAAAACTATAAAAACTCTAAAAACCCTTTAAACACATAAAATGTTAAAAAACTATAAAAACCTTAAAAAATAAAAAAACCCCTTAAACCGAAAAAAATAAAAACTTTAACACCCCTAAAACCTTATGAAATTTCAAAAAAAAAATTCTATAAAATTCTTAAAAAATCGAAAACCCTAAAAAAGTAAAAATTATATAAAACTGAAAACCCCTAAGAAAACCTAAAAACCCTAAAAAATTTAAACCCCGTAAAAACATGAAGAATGTTAAAGAAACCAAAAAAACCTAAAAACCCCTAAAACCATAATAAGAGAAGAAAGAGGCCTCTGAGTGGTGGCTCTCATCCTCCCCTCGCATCGCTAGGGTTCCTCTACAAGATTTTATCCCCTCCCCCTCTGGTGTAGTCTGGCCTCAGTGCCTGATGTCTCACCTCAGATCAGCATTGGTTGGTGATGGATCTGTGTTGTCTGGCTTTTTCTGGAGGTGGATTCATTGTGCCTCCCTTCTTCAGGTTATCGGGATTTGGTGTGTTTGTTGTTGGCTCTGACACGCTTGGTGATAGATTTGGTGTTCCTAGCTTCAGCATTGGCTGGTGACGGATCTGAGTTGTCTTGTTTCGAAAAGTGGAGGATTTGTTGAACCACTTGATTTCAGGTTGTTCTAGATTTATCATGTTCATTATCAGATCTGGCACTCTCAGTGACTAATTTGGCATGCCTAGATTCTGGGCCATGGCTCAGTGCTGGACTGTGTCACCCTTGGGTGGTCCATTTTTTGAATCATGTTTCCTCTCAACATTAAGTTCCCTGTGGCTTCTGGCACTGTTTTTCATTTCTGGCATTCTTGGTAATGGATTCGGCTTCCAACGACTGCCTGGGGACTGGATCTGGTGTGAGTAACATTTTTCCCCAGCGTGTTTCTGGCTTCTCCACGCATCTTCCTCTCTATTCGGTGTCTACTTCTGGAGATCCCTAGTGTGATATAGGCTATGTACATTGTCTAGAAGGGGGAGGCCTTGGTCTTTGGGTTTCTAATTATTCATTGTTGTTGCTAAATCGTTATGATTTTGGTGCTGATGCTATCGACCGGACAAGCATTTTTTTGATTTGCGGCTTTTTATTAGATGGTGTGATGCTGATGGTGATGGTTTGTTAATGGTATATTTCTGAGGTTTTATGCTGATGAATGGTGTAATAGTGATTGGGATCAGGGTTTCTTGTGGTCGGTGTTGATTGGCTATGAGTTGATGAAGCTGGTGATGTTTCTGGTTTTGGCGTCTTTTTCTTCCTTGGTTTTTTTCCTTTTTTTGGGTTTGTTTTTGGGTATGGGTCATTGGACTCTACCCCTCCCATGTCTTATTTATTCTCTGTTCTTATAAATTGGGTGGTGGCGGAAGTTTCCTGGACTTGAACCATTCTTACCCTAAAAACATAAAAACCTCAAAACTCCCAAAAACAATAAAAATCGTAAAAACTATAATAACCCTAAAACCACTAAAAACTATAAAACCCATTTAAATATATAAAAATGTTCACAAACTCCGAAAAATCATAAAAACCCTAAAAACTAAATAAAACTCTAAAAATTATAAAAACCCTCAAAATCCCTAAAAATATTAACAACAATTAAAATACTTAAACATAATTAAAAATACATAAAAATCCCTAAAAATGTAAAAAACCCTAAAAACACAGAAAAACCATAAGAAAATCTTAAAACCTAATTACACTTAAAATACATAAAAACATGAAAATTACAAAACCCCTAAAACCATCCAAATCCATAAAAACCATAAAAATAATAAATATCCTAAAAATAACAAAAAAATTTAAAAAATATAAAAACCCAAAAAACCCAAGAAAACCAAAAAAACCTAAAAACACTTAAAACCCCTAAAACCCTAAAAACACTAAAAACCCTAAAACACCTAAAAAGACAAGAAAAACGTAAAACCCCCTAAAACCCTTTAAACGCCTAAATATGTTAAAAACTATAATAAAACCATAGAACCCCAAAAAATGATGAAAGCCCAAAAACCCCACAAAATCCCTAAAACCCTATAATTCTTAAAAATTATAAATAGTTCCTAAATATCACTAAAAACATAAAAAACCCATAAAAACAAGAAAATACTAAGAAAACACTAATAACCTAAAAAATATAAAACCCATAAAAAACTAAAACAATTAAAACACCTAAAACCCTAAAAACCAAAAACCCCCTAGAATAATTAAAAACCCTTAACCAATAAAACACCAGAAAATTCAAAAAAAACTCTGAAAACCGTTGAATCCCTAAAAATGTTAAAAATTTATAAAAATCCATAAAACCCAAAAATACACATAAAAACCATTAAAACCCATCTACCCTAAAAACCATTAAACCCTAAGAATCTCTAAAACCCTTATAAATAATAAAAATATTAAAGAATCCCTAAAAATTTTAAAAACCCTATAAACATTTTAAACCCCAAAGAATCCCTTAAAACATTAAAATACATAAAACCTCTAAAAGTCTAAGAAACCATAAACCCCATAAAACCCTAAAAAACCCAATGAAAACCTTCAAAATCCATAAAAACAAAAAAAATCCTAAAATATCCACATAATTCCATAAAAAATAAAAACCCCTAAAAACCCCTAGAATCCCTAAGAAATCCTTAAAAATGTAAAAATAATTAAATCCCCTAAAACCCATCAAAAAGATTAAAATCCATAAAAACCCTAAAAAGACCCTAAAAACCCTAAAACCCTTCATAAAGGGATATGAATCATCAGAATGCGAGTCGATGGAGTTGGATGCTTCTTTTGGCTATGGTGTTGATGGGGACCCATATGGGAATGGAGACTTTGATGTGTTGTTTCTAAAATAGTGTGCTGCTGGATGATGGATGCTGCGGGATGATGGTGATGGTTGCTGCTAGGACCTAGGTGTGCTTGTTTGGTTTTTCTTTTCTTTTTTGATTTTTCTTTTTTGGTGTGGGTTGTAAGGGGTTTTCGGGTGTGGGTCGTTTGATCCCTCCCCTCCCTTTTATGTTGTGTCTCTTTTTTTCTTTATAATAAATAGGGTGGGGGGGGATAGCCCGACCCTCGCATCTTCCTTTCCCTAAAACCTCAAAAGACCCTAAAAGCAACAAAAAACTATAAAGACAATTTGAACCCCCAAAAATATTTAAAAACACAAAAAAACTAAAAAACCAAAAAAAACTCCAAAAAACAGTAAAAACAGAAAAAACCATAAAACCATAAAAACCCAAAAACCCCATCAAAATCCCACAAATTAATAAAATCCCAAAAATAATTAAAAAATCATAAAAATCATAAAAAATCCTAAAACCCGCGAATAACCCTAAGAAAACTAAAGAATCCTAGATACTCTTAAAAACCCCTAAATCCAGAAAATGCTAAAAACCCCAAAACACTTAACAACGTTTGAAAATCCTAAAAGATCGATTAAAATCTAGAAAATTTTAAAAATCCCTAAAAACCATGATATCCCATAAGAAAACATTAGAACCTAAAAATAATTAAACCCACTAAAAACATAAAAACACTAAAAGTCCTAAAAATACCCTAAAAACCTATAACCCCATGAACCCCCTGAAACCCAAAAATCCCATATAAACCTTAAAATCCTTAAGAACCCATAAAAAACATGAAACCAACTAAAATATTTAAAAACCATTTAAACTCCTAAAAATGATGAAAACTATAAAAATAATATAAAAATCCCCCCAAAATAAAAACCCCCAAACCCCCAAAAGATATTAAAACACTAAAATCCCCCCAAAAATCCCAAAAAGCAATCATTATCAATAAAACCCCTAAAAACCATGAATATCAAAATAAATACAAAAAAATCCCTAAAACTATAAAAACCTTTAAAACCCCTTAAAACCCAAAAAAATCAGAAACAAATCCTAACAAACCCAAATAACATGAAACTGACAAAAATCCAAAAAACACTAAAAACCCCTAAAAACGCTGAAAACCTTAATAACTCTTTAAAACCCTAAAAATACCAAATGACCTAAAAGAACCATAAAAATCCCTAAAAACTCAAAAAACATGAAAATTCCTGAAAACAACAATGAAAACCTTAAAAATAAAAACACATAAAACCCCTTGAAAACCTAAAAATGCTAAAAACCCCTAAAAAGACCCTAAAAAATAAAACCCTCAAAAAACCTTAAAAACACTAAAATCCAATAAAACTCTAAAATCCAATAAAACCCCTAAAACCCCACTAATCACTTGAAATACCATATAAACTCTTAAAAATGTTAATAGATCCAAATAATCTCAAAACCCCAAAAAACTAAAAAAACCTAAAACCCCTAAAAACCGCAAAAAACCCTAAAAAAAATAAAAACACTAAGACCCTCAAAATCACTAAAACCCTAAAAAATATAATAAACTATTAAAAATCACTAAAAATATGAAAAATTAAAAAACCTTAAAAACAATGAAAAATAAAAATTAATAACATGAAAAAATAAAAACACTTAAACCCCCTAAAACATTAAATATTCTTAAAAACCAAAAAAACTCCAAAAACCATAAAACCCAATAAAAATACATAGATACCAAAAAACCTTAAAAAATAACAATCCTAAAAAAGATTTATAGATCCTTAAAAATATAGAAAAACCTAAATACACTGAAAATCCCTAAGAAACCCATAAAAACATAAAACAGTTAAAACCCCTAAACCTAGGAAAGGCTAAAACACTTAAAATACATTAATAATCCTAAAGCCACTGAAAATCATTAAAATCCTAAAAATCCTAAAAACCCCTAAAACCCCTAAAAACCCTTTAAAACCCAAAAAATATAAAATCCAAAAAAACCATTATAAACCTACAAAACCCAAAACCCCAACAAAATCTGAAAAAACCCCAATACCCTCAATATCATTAAAAAACCTAAAGAACATAAAAATTATAAAAATCCCTAAAATCCCTAAATATTTATAAAAACCCTAAAATTCAATAAAAACCTTATATAACTAAAAATAATAATCCCCCTAAAAACCTACAAACACTAAATATGGTAAAAAAACCTTAAAACCCCTCAAAATCCCTAAAACCCTAAAAAAATAAAAATCCTTAAAATCCTTAAAAACATAAAAACACCCAAAAACCATGAAAAACATAAGAAACGTTAAAAACCTATAAATAATTGAAACCCATAAAAACCCCAAAAAGAACTTCAAACCCTAAAAATCCTAAAAACCCCTAAAACCCTAAAACCCTTAAAAACCTTTAAAACACCTAAATCCCCATAAAACCATTAAAACCAAATAAAAACACTAAAAACCCTTTAAAACCATTAAAATATTAAAATATTCTAAAAAATTTTAAAACCCGTAAAAAATAAAAATACCCTAAAAACACAAAAAAACCCAAAAAAACCAAAAAACCAAAAAACAATAAAAATTATAAAAATCCATAAATTCCCTAAAATACCTAAAAACCATTAAAATAATATAAACTCCCTAAAAAGTATAAAAATGTAAAAACACCCAAAACAACCGAAGAAAATGTTATAAGAATAAAAACACTTTAAACCCCTAAAAACATGAAAATCACTAAAACCCTTAAAAACTTTTAAAACCCTAAAACCCCTCAAAATCACTAAATGATCTAAAACCATAAAAATCAAAAAAAATATTAAAACTCCAAAAAACACTATGAAAACATTAAAAACCTAAAAACACATAACCCCCCCTAAAAAAGAAAACAAAAATCGCTAAAAATCCAAAATTACCCCCCCCCCCCCTAAAACCCCTGAAAACCTTTAAACCACTAAAAAATCTAAAAATACACTAAAAACTCTATAAACCTTTTAAGCCCTAAATTTTTTTAGAAACTCGAAAAAACATTGAAACCCCTAAAAATTCAAAATATGATAAAATCCCTAAAAAGAAAAAACCCCTTAAACCCTCAAAATCCCTAAAAACCCTAAAAATCGTAAAAATCCTAAAAAACCATAAAAAATCATAAAAACATAAAAAAATAAAAAAACCCTGAAACTCTAAGAAAACTAAAAAACCCAGAAAACACTTAAAAATCCAAATAACATAAAAAATGAAAAAACACAAAAAATCCTAAAAACCCTAAAAACGTAAAAATCCAAAACAAATCCTTAAAAACACCAAAAAATGTAAAAAATCATAAAAATCATGAAAAATACTATGATAACCTTAATGCCCTAAAGACCCAAAAAACAAAAAATTTTAAAGCCCCAAAAAACTATAAAAAGAAGAAAAAAACCTAAAAACTTATAAAATCCATAAAAACATTAAAATTATTAAAAACCCCAAAATACCATAAGACCGATAAAAAACAATTAATACAAAAAAACTATTAAACCACAAAAAAAATTAAAAACTCTAAAAACATTTAAAACCCAAAAAAACACAAAAACCTCCTAATAACCCTAAAAATCTTAAAAACCCTAAAAAAATAAAAATCGTAAAAATTCCCTAAAAATCCTAAAAATTTAAAAACCCTAAAGCCCCATAAAAGTCCATAAAACACTAAAAACCCACAAAATTATAAAATCCACAAAAAACATTAAAAACCCATAAAAACTCTAAAACCCCACTAAAACCATGAAAACCCCTAAAATCCCAAAAATAACATAAAACATAAAAAATCATAGACTTTAAAAACCTAAAAACACCTAAAAACATTAAAAAATTCAAAAACATAAAAACCCTAAAAAATAAGAATCCCTAAAATCCCTAAAAAATCATAAAACCCTTAAATACCCTAAAACCATCAGAGTCTCTAAAAACATAAACCCCATAAGAATCCTAAAAATCCCTAAAAATATAAAATACCCTAAAAACCTGAAAAATAAAAAAGAAATAGTTAAAAACCTAAAAACACTTTAAACCTACAAAAACCTAAAACTCCTAAAACCCCTAAAAATCCTATGACCCTTAAACCCCCAATATCCCTAGAAACAATCGAAATTTTAAAACTCTTAAAAATCAATTAAAATTACTAAGAAATTAAAAATAATAAAAATTGAGAAAAACCATAAGAAAACCTTAAAACATAAAAACACGTTAAACACCCAAAAAACATAAAAAATGCTAAAACCCTAAAACCATAAAAACCCTAAAAAAGATAAAAATCATAAAAATATTAAATCCCCTAAAACACTTAAAACCATAAAATATACTAATAAATTACAGACCCCTTTGAACCACAAAAAACATTAAAAACACTACGAAATATAAAAAACCCTAAAACCCCCAAAAAAACATAAAAACCCCAAAAAACCCTAAATACCCTAAAACACCTCAAAATCCCTAAAACCCATAAAAACCCCTAAAAACCCTAAAAGCATAAAACGCCTAAAAACCCTAAAAACACTATGAAAACCTGAAAAACCTAAAAACACATTAAAATCCTAAAAAACCTTAAAAATGCTAAAATCACTAAAAAGCTAAAAACCATAAAAAAACTCAATATCACTAAAAATCCTAAATACTTTAAAAATCATAAAAAACCATAAAACCCCATAAAAATCTCCAAAAATGTAAAAACCCTTAAAACCAGTATGAAAAACATAAAAACAAAAAACACTAAAAAACCCTAAAAACCAAAAAAAAAATGTTAAAACCCCAAAAAACAAAAAACCCTAAAAGTCCATAAAACCCTAAAACCCTAAAACCCCTAAAGACCTCTAAAACCCTTAAAAGACCTCAAAACCCCATAAAAACATAAAAATACACTTAAACTCTAGAAACTCTTTAAACCCCAAAAAATATTAAAAAACTATAAAAACCATAAAAACTCAAAAAAAACTGAAAAAAAAAACTTGAAAAACCATAAAAATTCTTAAAACATCAAAAACCCTAAAACCCCTAAAAACCCATAAAATCCTATAAAATCCCAAAAATCACTAAAAATGTAAACAACCATAAAAACTAAAAACCACTAATATAACCTTTAAAATCCAAAACCCTAAAAATAACTAAACACCCTAAAATTGATAAAAACCATAAAATCCGTAAATATGCCTAAAAACCTAAAACCCCTAAAACCCTAAAATCCTCTAAGAAAACCTTAAAACCTAAAACACATAAAACTCCTTAAAACATAGAGAATTATAAAAACATTTAACAGTCCCTTAAAACATTAAAAACCATAAAAATCATAAAACCCCTAAAAACCATAAAAACCCTAAATACCCTAAAAACAATAAAAACCACAAAAACTCTAAAAGACCTTTAAAATCATAAAATTTTTAGAAAATATAAAATACCCTAAAACCCTTAAACACTCATAAAAAGCCCCAAAACCCCTTAAAAACCAAAAAACCATAAATAATCCAAAAAATTATCAAAATCCCTAAAACCCCTAAAAACCATAAAAATCATAAAAAATCCCTAAAAATCCTTAAAAACCTTGAAAACCTATATGAAAATCTAAAATAACTAAAAACACTTAAAAACCAAAAAATAACCTAACAACTAAAAAAATAACCAAAACACTATAGAACCCCTAAAATCCCCTAAAATCTCTCAAAATCCCTCAAACTCATAAAATCCCTTAAAATCCTAAAAATCTATAAAAATCCCTAAAAACATAAAACCACACAACCCTGGAAACCCCTAACAAAATCTTAAAACATAAAAAAACCTAAAACCCCAAAAACCCCTAAAACACCAAAAACAATAAAAAGACCATAAAACCCTAAAAAACCTAAAACATAAAAATCATACAAACCCATAAAACCCCAAAAAACAACTAAAAACTCAAAAAACCATTTGAAACCATAAAAACATTAAAAATCTCAAAAATATAATACCCATAAAAAACAAAAAAACTACTAAAAACCAAAAAAACATTGAAAACCACAAAACCCCCATAAACCATATAAATAAATAAAAATATCTGAAAACCCCAAAATCCCATAAAAATCCTAAAAATTCTGAAAAACATAAAAACCTAAAAACCTGAAAAAATCCATATGAAAATATTAAAAACCTAAAAGTAATTAAAATTCCTAAAAACATAAAAAATGATAATCACCCTAAAGAACCCTATAAACCCTAAAAACACTAAAAACCTTCAGAATCCCAAAAAACACAAAAAAAACATAAATAACATAAAAAAATCTAACAATCCATAAAAAAATAAAAACCCTAAAACCCCTGAAAAATCCTAGGAAATTGTTAAAACCCTAAACCACTTAAAACTGCAAAAAAGGCTACAAACCATTAAAACCCTAAAAATACACAAAAATCCATAAAACCTATAATAACATAAAAACCCCTAATAAAGTTATAAAACCCCTAAAAACTATTAACAACACTAAAACCCCTAGAAAAACTCTTAAACCTTTTAAACCCCAAAAAATGAAAAAATCACTAAAAACATTAAAATCTCTAAAAACTAAAAAAAACCCTAATAACCCAAAACCCATAAAAACCCAAAATATGTAAGGACCTTAAAAACCTAAAAACCCAATAAGGTAAACTTAAAAACCTAAAAACAGATAAATCCTTTAAGAAAGAAAATAATCTAAAAACCCTCAAAATACATAAAAAATATAAAAACCATAAAATTTCCAAAAAATACAAAAAAAATAAAAGTATTATTAAACCTAAAAAACCTAAGAAAAAATAAAAAACCTAAAAATACATTAAGCCCATAAAAATCCTAAAAAGGGTAAAAACCCTAAAAACCCTAAAAGGGCCTAAAACCAATAAAAATATTAAAATCCCAAAAAGACCCATATAAACCCATAAACCCACTAAAAACTCCAAAACTCCTTTAAGCCCCTAACAAGGTTTGAAAACACTAAGAATCCCTTAAAACCCATAAAAACTCATAAAACCCCCTAAAACCCTCAAAACCATAAAAGGATAATAAGTCTAAAAATTCTACAAAACCCCTAAAACCCCTCAAAATCCATACAAACCCTAATAACCATAAATTCCAAAAAAATCGCGAAAAATATAAAAAACCCTAAATAACCTAAAATGTCTCGAAGGAAACCTTAAAAACATAAAACACTTAAAATAATAAAAATTATATAAAATGTTAAAACACCTAAAAAACAACAAAATCCCAAAAAACTCTCAAAATCCCTAAAAACCCAGAAAACCATAATGATCCTAAAAAGTCCAAAAAATTCGTAAAAACATTAAAACACTAAAACCCCTTAAAACCCTTAAAAACCCTAAAACATAAAAAAACTTAATCCCCTTAAAACCCAAATATTCTAAAAACACTAAAACCCCTTAAAAAGACCCTAAAAACCCTAAAAACCCCTAAAACCAATAAAAACCCTAAAACCGCCTTTAAACACACTAAAATCTATAAAACCCATTTAAACCCCTAAAAGAGTTTAAAACTATAAAAAACATTAAACCCCATATAAAATTAAATAAAACGATAAAAACAGAAAAAAAATATATGAAAAATCCGAGAAACCCTCAAAAGCCCTAGAAAAGACAAAAAACTAAAAAAATTGTAAACTTATCCCTAAAAATTACTAAACAAATAAAAAACTCAAAAAAAACCAAAAACCCATATAAAAACCTTAAAATCCTAAAAACACATTAAACCCTCACAAATATGAAGAGCAATAAAAACTTTGAAAACCTTAAAACCCAAGAAAACCTTAAAATCCATAAAAATCCTAAATAATGATAAAAATACTTAAAATCCTTAAACATGCCAAAAAACCACCCCAAAATACTAAAACCCCATAAAAAACCCAAGAAACCTAAAAAATCATAGTACCCCTAAAAAAATAGAAAACCGCTAAAAACATAGAAAAACTATAAAAACCCCAAACGACCCCTTAAAAATATTAAAAACCCATAAAAACCCTAAAACCCTTTGAACCCATAAAAACCTTATAAACCACAAAAAATCTAAACCACTTTAAACCCATAAATACATTAAGAAAATCTATGAAACCAAAAAAAATAGAAAAACCCCAAAAATCCCAAAAAAAACCCATAAAACCCTAAAACCCCCAATATCCCTAAAAATCCTAAAAACCATAAAAATCCTACAAAATCTATAAAAAACCTTAAAAATAAAAAAAACCTTGAAACCCATTAAAACCCCTTAATAACCCCTTGAAAACGTAAAAACACATAAAACCCCTAAAATCCTAAAAATGGTAAAAACCTTAAAAACTCTAAAAACACTAAAAACACTAAAAACACCCAAAATCCTTCAAAATATACAGAAAACCCTAAAAGAAATAAAAATCATTTGAAATACCTAAAACCCCTAAAAACATAAAAAAACCCTAAAAACGCATAAGAAGATATGAAAATACCAAAAACACTCAAAACCCCTAAAAACATAAAAATGATTAAAACCCTAAAAATACCCCAAAACCCCCAAAACCCATAAAACCCAAAAAAGACACTAAAAATGAAAAAAGTCAAAAAAAACTCATGAAAACCTAAAAACCCACTAAACACTATACAAGCCTTTAAACACATAAAAATGTAAAAAACTCTACAAAATATTAAAACCCCTAAAAAATAAAAAAAACTATAACAACCATACAAACCATAAATTTTAAAACCCCTAAAAACCTTCAAAATCCATAAAATCAAAAAACTTCATAAAAGTCATAAAAATTCCCAAAAATACCAAAAAACGTAAGAAACCCTGAAAATTAAAAAAAACCTAAGAAAACATTCCAAACCTATAATCGCTTTAAACCACAAAAGACCCAACTAACAGTAAAAATGTTAAAAAAACCAAAAAACATAAAAACCCGTAAAATGCCTCAAACTTTCTGAAACACCTAAAAACATAAAATAAAATAAAAATCCATAAATATCCCAAAAAACATTAAACATCCTAAAAACATGAGAACCCCAAGGAGAACCGTAAAAACCCAAAAACACTTAAAACCCCTAAAAACCAAAAAAATGATAAAAAACCTAAAAGACCCTAACCCCCCCCCCCCCATAAAACATTAACAATTCATAAGAAACAAAAAAAACCTTGAAAACAGGAAAAAAAATATAAGAACCATTTAAATCTGTAAAAACATAAATTAGCTATAAAATATTTTAAAACCCTAAAAACTATAAAAACTCTGAAAACTAAAAAAACAAAAAAAACCCTCAAAATCCCTTGAACACAAAAAATATATAAAAAACAAAAAAATAATTATAAAAATTTAAAAAACACTAAAAACATCGAAGACCCCTAATAAAAAAAATAAAAACCTAAAGACTCTTAGAAACACTAAAACCCACAAAGAAACTACCCCACCGAAAATATCGAAAAAACATGAAAAAATAACCCTAAAGCCCCTCAAAATCCCTAAATATCCTAAAATCCAGTAAAAACATAAAAATTCCATAGAAATTCCATGAAAAGTAAAAAAATTTGAAAAGTCTAAAAAACCCTATAAAAATAATAAAATTATAGAACACATAAAATCCCTAAAAACCATAAAAACCCTAAAACCCCACAATAACCCTAAAACCCACTAAAAACTCTCAAAACCCTTAAAACCCCTAAAAACATTAAAAAAATCTTAAAACATTAATAACCCTAAAAAAGTAAAAAACCCATAAAAATGAAAAAAAACCCATAAACTCTCGAAATATATAAAAACCCGAAAATTCCCAAAAAAATGCTAAAACCCCCAAAATCCCTAAAAAAGTAAAAAATCCTAAAAATCCTAAAACCCATATAAAAATCATTAAAAAAACATAATAATCTTATAATCCTAAAAACCTATAAAAGGCTAAAAAACCCTAAAAACATAAATTCCACTAAAAACATCCTCAAAATCATAAAACCACTAAAAGCATTAAAAACCCAAAATTCCTATAAAATTTTTAGGAACCACTAAAAATTCAAAAAACCCATTATAACCCCTAAAAACGTTAAAATAATCTAAAAAACCAAGAAATTCAAAAAAACCCTAAAACCAAAAAAAACCATGAAACCCCTCAAAATCCTTAAAACCCCCAAAAATCCTAAAAATCATTAAAAGTCCCTAAAAACATAGAATATGTAAAATACCTAAAAAAAACCATTAAAAATACTTTAAACCCCATGATCTCATAAAATCCCTAAGGACCTAAAAAGTGTTAAACTCAAATATGACCCCAAAAATACCCTAAAATCCTAAAAACCCAGAAAAACATTAAAACCTAAAAAAACACAATACGCCCCAAAAGCCCACTAAAACTCTAAAACCCCTTTAAATGACTAAAAATGTTAAAATCTCTAAAAACCATTAAAATATTAAAAATGCTAAATGACCCTAAAACCCCTAATAAACCCTAAACACTCTAAAAAACATAAAAATACCTAAAAATACAAAAAATGCTAAATGACCCTAAAACCCCTAATAAACCCTAAACACTCTAAAAAACATAAAAATACCTAAAATACAAAAAAAAAGAAAAAACCTTAAAAACCCTAAAAACTTAATAAAAATGTTATAACCTAATAACTATAAAACATCCTAAAAAACCTAAACCCTCTAAAAACATCAGAAACCCTAAAACCCCTAAAAACATTCAAAATACATAAACAATAAAAATATGAAAAATTCCCAAAAAATCCCTAGAAACATAAAAATCCAAAAAAGGCTGGAAAACCATAAGAAACCCTTAAAAACCTAAAAAAAATAAAAACCTTAAAAACCAAAAAATTACTAAAAGCCCTAAATTCCTAAATAGACCATAAAAACCATAAAACCCCTAAAACATAAAAAACCCTAAACCACTAAAAATCCATAAAAACCCTAAAAAATAATAAAAATATAAAAACCATTTAAACCCCTAAAAATTGTAAAAAAGTCGAAAATATCTTTAAACCATAAAAAACTCATAAAAACATTGAACTCCCAAAAAATTCATAAAAACCCTAAAAACCATAAAAAACCCTATACAACCTCAAAATTCCAAAACCCTAAAAATGATAAAAATCGAATAAAAATCACAAAAAATACCTAAAAACATAAAAACTCAAAAATCCTAAAAAATCCAAAGAAATATTTAATAACCTAAAACACATAAACCCTCTAAAAACCTAAAAAACTCTAAAAACCCTAAAAAACCATAAACCCCTAAAACCTTAAAAATCCATTCAAACTATTAAAATTCCAAAACCCCATAAAAACCTATAAAATTAAAACACCCTTTGAACCCCTAAAAAATGTTAAAAACATTAAAAACCATTTAAACGAAAAAAATCAAAAAAACCTAAAACCCAGAAAACCATGAAAACCCTAAAAACCTATAAAACCTAAATATATATAAAAACATAAAAACCCTTATAAACCCTAAAACCCCTATAACCCAAAAGAACCATCAAAATCCCTAAAAACCATCAAAATAGTTAAAAATCAACAATAATATAAAAAAATTAAAAATACTAAAACCCTAAAAATACATAATAAAACCATAAAAAAATAAGAATGGTTAAAACCCCTAAAATCCAAAAAAAACCCAAGACCCATAAAATACCCATAAAACCCTAAAATATATAAAAACCATAAGAACCCTAAAAACATAAAAAACCTAAAAACCCAAAAAAACTCTCAAAACTCTAAAACCCCTTTAAATCCCTAAAACAATAAAAAATGTAAAACCAGAAACATTTAAAAAACTCTAAAACCCAAAAAAACCACAAAACCCCAAAAAAAACCCAAAAAACCCCTCAAAATACCTCAAAACCGAAATAAATATAAAAATCCTAAAAAGCCCTAAAAATACCTAAAAATGTAACCCCCCCTAAAAACCATACAAAGCCTAAGTAAACAATTAAAACCCAAAAAAATACAATCAAAACCCTAATAACAAAAAAATAATAAAACCCTAAAACCCATAAAAACCCCCAAAAACTTAAAAACCATAAAATATCTGAAGAATCCACTAAAAACTCTAAAACCCTATTTAAACCCAATATAAATCATAGAAACTATTAAAACACATAAAATACCCTAGAAAACTCAAACAAACCCTAAAACCCCATAAAAACCCTAAAATAACTAAAAAGAGTGAATATCACTAAAAACCCTAAAACTCATAAATATCCTATAAAATACCTAAACCCCCTAAAAAGACAAAATTTCATAAAATCCCTGAAAACACTAATGAATCATTAAAAACTAAAAGTCACTTAAAAACGCTAAAAAAATAAAATATACAAAAATCATAAAACCCCTAAAAACCATAAAAATCCTTAAAAACCTTAAAACCCCTAAAAACCCAATGAAACCGTAAATATATGAAAACCTCATAAGTATTCAAAAAACGTAAAAAAGTATTAAAACCTTGAAAACCCCATAAAAAAATAAAACCATTAAAACATATAAAACCCCTAAAATCCTAAAAATGCTAAAAACCATAAAAGAACCTAGAAAGACCCAAAAACCCAAAAACCACTAAAACCCATAAAATCCCATAAAAATCATAAACTAGCTAAAAACACATAAAATCCCTAAACCTCACTAAATTCTCTGAAAAACCATTAAACCCTTAAAATTGTTAAAAACTCCAAAAACATTTAAACTCATAAAAGAACTCAAAAAGACACTAAAACCCCAAAAAACTATAAAAACCAAAAAACCATAAAAACTCTAAAAATCCTTAAAAATCCCTAAAAACACTAAAAATCCATAAAAATCCTAAAATGACCTAAAACCCAAAAAAAATCCTAAAACCATGAAATCTATTAAGAAAACCCTAAAAAACAAAAAAACAATTAAATCACTTAAAAACCTAAACAACACTAAAAACTCTAAAAATAATAAAAAATCATAAATCAATAAAAATCCCTAAAAATCACAAAAACCCTAAAAACTAATCAAAACACAAAAAACTCATCTAAAAATATAAGATTGTTTAAACATATAAGGTAGTTAAAAAATATAAATAACCAAAAAAACATTAAAAAAATCAATAAAATAGTAATCCCCCAAAAAACCATTAAAACTATAAAGACACTAAAACCCATAAACCCCTTAAAATATCTAAAATTCTAAAAATAAATAAAATAATAAAAAATTCATAAAAATTATGAAAAAAACATTAAATCCCCTAAAAAAATAAGAAGACATTAAAATCGTAAAAACACATCAACCCCTAAAAATAATTAAACCCCAAAAAATATCTAAAAATCCTAAACAATCCAAAAAACTCTCAAAATCCATAAAAACCCCTAAAACCCTTAAAAAAACTAAAATTATCCCCAAAAATCTCTAAAATAATAAAAACTATGAAAAACCCTAATTAACCATTAAAAAAATAAAAACAGTTAAAAGCCTAAAAAATAAAAAAAGTTAAACACCCTAAGAATACGCTAAAATCCATAAAACCCCTAAAACCATAAAAACCCTAAAACCATAAAATCTCTAAATACCCATAAAAATTATGAAGACCCCAAAAACTCTAAATACCCTTTAAACCACAATAAAGATAAAAAACTATAAAAACCCTTTAAAACCCCAAAAAATGGGAGAACACAAAAAACCATTCAAAACCCCAAAAACCGTAAAAGCCATAAAAATCCTAAAAATGATTTAAATATCACTAAATATGTAAAAAACCATAAAACCATTAAAATCCTAAGAATACCTTCAAAACATAAAAACACATAAAACCCATAAAAACCCTAAAAAACACGAATACCCCAAAAAACCATAAAAACCCCTAAACAGATTTAAGAACCGTAAAACCCTTAAAATTAAAACAAACCACTCAAAAATATAAAAACCTTGAAACCCCTAAATATGTGAAAAACACTAAAAACCCTTAAAACCCCTTAAAACCCTTAAATACTCAAAACAAACCCAAAAAACCAAAAAAAACCATAAAAATACACCAACCCTAAAAACTCATTAAAATCATCAAAATAACCCCCCCCCCCCCCCAAACAATAAAAATCCTAAAAGTCCCTAAAAATCCCTAAAAAGTAAAAAACCATGAAAAACCCTATGAAAACATTAAAAACCTAAAAAAATTAAAACCCCTAAAACCCTAAAAACCAAGATAAACCGTCAAAATCCATTAATACCCAAAAATCCCCTTTAAAATCCTAAAAACGCCCAAACAAATCCCAAAAACACAAAAACCAATAATAAACCATGAAAATCCCTAGGAAAACCATAAAAAAATAAGAACACTTAAAACCCCTAAAAACCTAAAAATTGATTAAAACAGTAAAAGACACTAAAATCTATAAAACACCTAAAAACATTAAAATATATATAAATACACAAAAACCAACTAGAAATTATAAGAATCATATAAACCGCTACAAATATTTAGAAACTCTAAAAATCATAATTTCCCTAAAATAGAAAAAAACCTAAAACCCCAAGAAAACCATAAATAGCCTAAACCCTTAAAAACCTCAGAATACCCAAAACCCCTAAAAACATAAAAATCCTAAAAATCTTTAAAATTCCTTAAAAACATAAAATAACTTAAAAACCTTGATAACCTATTGAAAACTATAATAACCTAAAAACACTTAAAACCCCTAAAAATCCAAAAAACTCTAAAATCCATAAAAACAAATAAAAATATTAAAACCCCTAAAAACCAATAAAATCCATAAAACTAACTAAAAACAATAAAAACCATTTAAACCCATAAAAATGTTATAGTTTTTTAAAAATAGTAAAAAAACTAAAACGCAAAAAAACCAAAAAAAAACTAAAAAACCCCTAAGAGCCCTAAAAACCCTGCCCCCATCCCTAAAAACCCTAAAACCAATAAAAATCCTAAAATCCCCTAAAATCCCTAAAACAACAAAAACCCTAAACAACAATAATAAATATTAAAGAACCTAAAAATTCATTAAAAACATAGAAAACCTTAAAAATCTAAAATACTTAGAAACACAAAAAACCCCAAAATCCCCAAAATCCCTAAAAACACTAAAAGCCCAGAGAAATCCAAAAAAATCCAAAAAATCCAAAAAAACATAAAAACCAAGAAAACACATGAAATACTTAAAACCCAAAAAAAATAAAACCCATAAAAACCTAAAATTTTTACTCAAACCTAAAATGACACTAAAACCCATAAAACCATAAAAACCCATAGAAATCATAAAAACCCTTAAAATCCATAAAATCGCTACAAACTCTAAAAACACTTTAAAACCCTAAAAACATTAAAAAAAAATAAAAACCCATACAAATTATAAAAAACACAAAAATCCCCTAAAAACTAATAAATCCATAAATACCCAAAAACCCCAAAATCCCAAAAACCCTCAAAATCCCTAAAAACCATAAGAACATGAAAAATTCCATTAAAATCCATAAAATGTAAAAAATCATAAAAACCCAGAAATCCCCTATGAAAACCTTTAAAAAATAAAATCTCTTATATACACAAAAAAAACTGAAAATTATAAAAACCCTAAAACCCCTTAAATGTCCTTCAATACCCTAAATCCCCCTAAAACCATAAAAACCCAAAAACCATAAAAACCCAAAAACCATAAAAAACACTCAAACCCAAAAAACCCTAAAATTAATTAAAATAATTTATAACCCATTAAAATGCATAAATTTTTTTAAATAAATATAAAAACATTAATAACTATAAAAACTCAATAATCCCCTTAAAACAAAAAACCACAAAAACCCCTAAAAGACCTCGAAATCTATAAAAACCATAAAAATAATAAAAAACCAAAAAAATCCATAAAACCATTAAAAACTCCGAAAACCTTGAGAACCCCTATTTAAAATTTAAAAACCTAAAAGCACTTAAAACAACTTAAAAAAACTAAAAATACTAAAACTCAAAAAACCATAAAAACCATTAAAACCTCAAAACCATAAAAATCCCTAAAAACCTAAAAACCCATAAAAATAATAAAAACCCCTAAAAACCTAAAAATGAAAAAATCCTAAAAATCATAAAAACCCCTATGAAAACCAAAAACACCTAAAAACACATACCACCCCTAAAAAGATTTAAAAATTTTAAATAATAAAAAATTTTAAAGCCCTAAAATCCTCTAAAAAGACCCTAAAACCCCTAAACCACACTAAAAACCATAAAACCCATAAAACATTAAAAACATAAAAAAATAAAAAACCCTAAAATACTAAAATATCTAAACCCCTTTAAACCCCTAAAACATTAAAAAAACTATAAAAACCCATACAGACCCTAAAAACCTCAAAAACCCATAAAAACTCCAAAAACCATAAAAACACTAAAAGCCCTCAAAATCCCAAAAAGAACCTAAAATTGTAAAAATAAAGAAAATCCCAAAAAATGTAAAAAACTCGAATAACCTTGAATACTCTGAAGAAAACCTTAAAAATCGATAATAACATTAAACCCACCAAAACCATAAAACCCATAAAATCCTAAAACCCATAGAAATCCCTAAAATCATTAAAAAATCCTAAACCCCATAAAAACATTAAAAACCCATTGATAATTATAAAAACCCATTAGACCCATAAAATTTTAAAAACACTAAAAACCCCAAAAAACCATAAAAATCGTAAAAACTATAAAAACCCTAAAAACCTTGAAAATACTTAAAATCTCTAAAAACCATAAAAATTTTAAAAAATCCATAAAAATTCATAAAAAAATTCATAAACATGAAAACCATAATAAAACCAAAACAACCTAGAAAAACCTAAAAACCCCCCAAAACAAAAAATTATAAAAGCACTAAAAACTATAAAACTATAAAATTCCCCAAAACATTAAAAACCCCATAAATAACATAAAACCCCTCAACAAACACTAAAAACTTTTTATACCCATAAAAATGTTAAAAAACACCAAAAAATATTAAAAACATTAAAAACACAGCAAATCCCTAAAAACCAATAATAATAATAAAACCCCAAAAAACCATAAAAATCCCAACACCCCCCTCCCCCAACACACAAAATCCCTACATATAATAAAAACCCATAAAAATCCTCAAATTCCTAAAAAATAGAAAAACTAGAAAAAACCTACAAAACCATAAGAAAACATTAAAAACCATAAAATACATAAAACCTATTAAAACCTTAAAAACTATAAACCCTTCAAAAACCCTAAAAACCATAAAACCCCTCAAACCCATGAAAATATTTAAAAACCCTAAAAAACACCAAAAAAGGCATAAAATCCCTAAATAGGTGAAAAACCATAAAAATATTGAAAACCTATAAGAAAACCTTGAAAAAATAAAATCACATAAAACCCCTAAACCCCTAAGAAATTCTAAATACCTAAAACACCAAAAAACCACTGAAAATCTCTAAAAACCATAAAAATCATAAAAATCCAAAAAAAATCAATAAAATGTAAGAAATCCTAAAAACCTTGAAAACCCATATGAAAAACATAAAAACATAAACGATCAAAAAACCCCTAAAAACACTAAGAACCCTTAAACCACTAAATACCCACAAAATACCTAACATGCCTAAAAACTCATAAAAATCCTAAATAACCCAAAAAACATAAAAAACATAAAACCCTAAAAACTCAAAGAATATATTTAAAACCTATAAACACATAAAACCCCTAGAATCCTAAGAATGCTTAAAAACCTAAGAACCTTAAAACCCTAAAAACCCACAAAACCCTCAAAAAACACAAGAACTATAAAAACCATTAAAATCATAAAAATACAACACAAAAAAATCACTAAAAAAATAAAAAACCATGAAAATCCTAAGAACACCTTAATGAAATAAAAACGCATAAAATCATCAAAAAACAAAAATAATAAAAATACAAAAAACAATAAAAACCCTAAAAAGCACCAATAACCCTCAAAATCCATAAAAACCAAAAAATAGTAAAAATCCCTAAAATCCAAAAAATGTTAAACCCCCCCCCCCAAAAAAAATAAAATAACCTTAAAAACTCAAAAATATCCTAAAATATAGAAAACCCCTAAAAGGCATAAAAAATTCTAAATCTCCGTAAAAACCAAAAACACATTAAAAACTCTAAAAAACCATTGAAAAAAAATGTGGAAAACACTAAAAAACCATAAAAATCCTAAAAACTAAAAAACCCCAAACCCCCCCCCCCCCCAAAAAAAATCAACAAACCCAAAACTCCCAAACACCCCCACCCCCACCCTCAAAATCCCTAAAAACATAAAAACCTAATAAAATATTAAAATATGCCCTAAAATATCTAAAAATGTTAAAAACCTAAAAACCCTGAAAAATCCTACAAAATCCTTAGAAACCTAAAAATATATGAAACCCATAAAAACCTAAATAATTCTAAAACCTTTAGAAAAAACTAAAAACCCCTAAAACCCCAAATAAATAAAAAACCCTAAGACCTTAAAAACCCCTAACAACTCATAAAAAACAACAAACACAATAAAAATTCCAAATACCCTTTAATCCCCAAAAAAGTAAAAAATTATAAATAACCTTAAATCCCATAAATATTTAAAAAATCATAATCCCACAAAAAAACATAAAACCCTAAAAAACCAACAAAAACTCTAAACCCCTCAAAACCTGAATAATCTTTAAAAATCCATAAAAAACTAAAAATCCCTATAAATCCAAAAATATATTAGAAAACCTAAAACCCCTAAAATCCCTAAAGCACGCTAATAAAACATTAAAAACCTAAAAACACTTAAAATCCCTATAAACCTAAAAAAATTCAAAAAAACACTAAAAAACCCAAAAAACCCTAAAAACATAAAACCCCTAAAAACAATAAAAACCCTAAAAATGATTAAAAATCAAAAACTCATGAAAAACTCTAAAAACATTTAAACCCCATAAAAATGTTTAAAAAACTCTAAAAAAATTAAAAATCCCTATTAACTCAAAAAACCCTACAAACAAAAAAACCAAAAAACCATAAAAAAAGACAAAAGTCCAAAAAACCATACAAATCGGAAAATCCCTCAAAATTACTTAAAAATAAAAAACCATAAACCTTATAAACCCCTTAAAAGGTATTAAAAATAATAGAAACACTTAGAACCCCTAAAAACATAAAAATGAAAAAACACCTTCAAAATATAAATACCCTAAACCCCCCCAATATTTCAAAAAACCCCAAAAACTATAAAAATCCTAAAAATCCCAAAAAAGTACCTTAAAACATAAAATCCCTAAAAAACCTATGAAAACCTTAAAAATAAAAGAATATGTAATAACCCTAAAAAACTAAAAACTTCTAAAAACACAAAAATTATAAAATAATATAAAAACCATAAAACCCCTGAAAAATATAAAACCCCATAAAAACCTCAAAAACAATAAAAAACCATAAAAACCCAAAAAACAACTAAAAAATCTAAAACCCCGTTGAACCCTTAAAAGAGTTAAAAACTCTAAAACCCCATAAAATTACTAAAAACTCAACCCCCCCCCCCCAAACCCAAAAAACCCCTAAAACACAAAAAAAAACTAAAAAACTAAAAATCCCTAAAACTCAAAAAACCCATGAAAATAATAAAAATACCTAAAAATAACTAAACCAAAAAAATAATAAAAACCTTTAGAAAAATATAATGGCCTTAAAAAATTAAATACCCAAAAGAACCTAAAACCATTAAAATCCCTAAAAACCTATAAAAACTATATAAAACACTAAAACCCCAAAAAATACCTAAAAACTATAAAAAACATAAAATAAAAAAAATAAAAAAAAACTAAAAAACATAAAAAACCAAAAAAAAACCCAAAAAATCCCTAAGAAAACATTAAAAAACTTAAAAACCCTTAAAAACCCTAAAACATAAAAAACAATAAAAACCCTAAAAATCTAAAAAAGACACTGAAACCATTGAAACCCAAAGAAAACATAAAACCCCTAAAAGCCTGTAAAAACATTGAAAATCACTAAAAACTCTAAAAACCCTTTAAACCCAAAAAAATGATTAAAAATCTCTAAAAACATTAAAAACACAAAAAATATAAAAATCCCCAAAAACATACAAAAACCATAAATACCCTAAAAAGCCTAACAAACCTAAAATTCCACAACTCCCTAAATATCCTAAATATGAAACAAATCCTTAAAAACACTAAAAATCACTAGAAATGTTAAAAACCCAAAAAATTGCAAAAAACCCTACAAAACCCATAAAAATATAAATAAACATAAAACCCCTAAAACTCATAAAAAATGATAAAAACTGTAAATTGAACAAAAATCTCAAAACCCAAAATATCATAAAAATACTAAATAATACTTACAAATACCTAAAACTTAAGAAACCCTAAAAACACTGAAAACCCTAAATAAAACATTAAATAAATAAATAAAACATAAAACCCAAAAAACCAAAAAACCCAAAACACCCCTAAAAATGCTTAAAATACAATAAAACCCAAAAAAATCATAAAAATCCTAGAAATCCATAAAAATACCTTAAAACATAAAAAACCCTATAAACCTTAAAACATAAGAAAACCAGAAAAACTTAAAATCACTTAAAACCCTAAAAATCTTAAAGACCGCTTTAAACCCTAAAAATCCCTAAACGACCCTAAAAACCATAATAATCCGTAAAACCCATTAAAACCACTAAAATAGTTGAAACCCATAAAACCCCATAAAATAGAAAAAAACCACTAAAAACAATAAATACCCATTAAACCCCTAAAATATTTAAAAACTCTAAGAAACGTAAAAACCATGAAAACTAAAAAAACCCAAAACCTACAAGAAACCATTAAAACTCTTAAAACCCACAAAATCACTAAAATCCTTAAAAATGCATAAAAATACTAAAAACCCCAAAATTCCATAAAAATGTAAAAATAACTATAATCCTTAAAAACCCCAATGAAATCCCTAAATACCTATAGGAAAATAAAAACATCAGAAACCCAAAAAACACTAACACCCTTAAAAACCCTAAAACCCCTAAAACCCCTGAATATCCGTAAAAATCATACAAAAAATAAAAATCCTAAAAAATCACTAAAAACCGTTGAAATTTCAAAATCCCAAATAAGAGTAAAAAATCCCTATGAAAAGCTCAGAAACATAAAAACATTTAAAACACCTAAAAACCTAAGATCACTAAAAACACTAAAAGACACTGAAAACCATAAAATTCAAAAATCATCCTAAAGACACTAAGACCAATAGAAACCCATAAATCCACTAAAAATTATAAATACAATTTAAACCACTAAAAATGTTTAAAAAACTCAAAAAACCATAAACCCCCTAATTTTTTTTGAAAACCCTAAAAGTCCAAAAAAATCCATAAAGCATTAAAAACTCTAAAAACCCTAACAGCCCTCAAAATTCATAAAACCACAAAAAACTATAAAAATCAAAAAAAATCCTTAAAAATAACAAAAATGTAAAAAAACTTGCAAAACCAAAGAAAACCCTAAAAACATAAAAACACATAAAACCTATAAAAACTGAAAAATGATAAAAATACTCAAAAACACTAAAAACCCCAAAATAATCCTCAAAATCTCTAAAACACCAAAATACTATAAAAATAATAATAACCTATAAAAATTTCTAAGAATTTAAAAAAAACTTTAATCCTTGAAAACCCCTTTGAAAACCTCTGCACCCTAAAACACATAAAACCCCTAAAAATATAAAAAACACTATAAACCCTAAAAACTCTAAAAAGATCCTAAAACCCCTCAAAACCATAAAACACCTCAAAACATTAAAAACCATAAAAACCATTAAAAAACTAAAAACCCACTAAAAATATATTAAAACCCTTCAAACTCCTAAAATAATAAAAAACACTGAAAACCTTAAAAACTAGAAAAAACAGAAAAAAACACTAAAAAACAAAAAGCCCAAAAACCCTGAAAAACCACAATAACACTAAAAATCTATAAAAACCATAAAAACCATAAAATTCATTAAAATCCGTAAAATTATATAAAAATTTAAAAAACCATAATAATCCCTAATAACCCACAAAATCCCTAAAAACTCTAAAAACCATAAAAATCAAAAAAATAAATAAATAAAAGTAAAAAAATAAATAAGCATAAAAATCCATAAGTCAAATAAGAAAACATTAAAATATAAAATCGCTTAGAACCCCTAAAAATATTAAAAAATGCTTAAAACCTTGAAATACACTAAAAAGACCCCAATATACCCAAAAATACCTAAAACCCCCTAAAAACAAAAAAACCGATGAAAACCTTAAAAACACTTAATACTAATAAAACCCAGTTAAAAACATGAAAACCTGTAAAAACCATTTAAACCCCTAAAATGTTAAAAAATCTCTAAAATGTCAAAACATTACAAACTTAAAAAACCATAAAAACCCCCAAAACTAAAAAAACCTAGAGACACTAAATAACCATGAAAATACTCGAAGTCCCTAAAATGATAAAAACTATAAAAATTATAAAAATCCCTTAAAATCTATAGAAATGGAAAACCCCTAAAAACCTTAAAAACCCCTATGAAATCAATAAAACCCTAAAAACACTTAAAACCCCTAAGAAACCTAAATAAATCTATAAACACTAAAACCCCTAAAAATCCTAAAAATCCCATAAATCTTAAAACTCCTAAAAATAAAAAAAACCCCATAAAATCACTAAAATAATACCTAGAAATCATTTGAAATTTAAAAAAATAATGAAAACCTTGAAAATAATAAAAAAACAATAAAATCCTAATACACATTATACACCTAAAAAGATAAAACCCCTAAAACCCCCAAAAACCATAGAACTGGTAAAAATAATAAAAAAACCTTGCAGACCTATAAAACCCCAAAAACCCACTAAAAACAATAACAACACTTTAAACCCCTAAAATGGTTTAAAAACTATAAAAAATGCAAAAAAAACCCTAAAAACAAAAAAAATGTAATATCCTAGAAAAAACATAAAACACTATAAACTCTATAAACCCCAAAAATCCTTAAAACCTGAAAAATCTTAAAAACCTAATAAAAACCCATAAATCCTTAAAAGAATAAAAAAAACTAAAAACCTTGAAACCCTTTAAGAAAACCTTAAAAATTAAAATACCCTTAAAACCTATAAAAAACTAATGAACTTTAAAAACCCTAAAAATCCATAAAAATCCTAAAAAACATAAAAAAACTAAAAAATGCCTCAGAATACCTAAAAACCTTGAAAACCCTAAAAACAATAAAAAACCCAAAAAAACGTAAAAAACTAGAAATGCTTAAAACCATCAAAAGACCCTAAAACCCCAAAAACCCATAAAAACCACTAGAAAAATTAAAAAACTATAAAAATTCCCCTAAACCCTAAAACTACTAATGACCCTTTAAACCCCCTAAAACATTGAAAAAAATAAGAAAACATTAAAACCCAAGAAAACTAAAAAAATGATAAAACCCCCAAAAAGAACCATAAAACCAGAAAAAACCAGAAAACCCTGTCTAAATTCATAAAAACCCTAAAACCCATAAAAATCCAAAAAAACCTCTAAAATAATTATATATATATATATAAAAACATTTAAAACTACCTAAAATATTTAAAAAGATAAGACAACTTAAAATCCATAAAAACCATCAAATTGGTAAAATCCCTAAAAACCTTGAAAACCATAAAACCCCTTAAAATACCTTGATCCCTAAAAACCAATAAAAACCAAAAAATACATAAAAATAACAAGAAAATTAAAATACCATAAAAACCCTGAAAAAACATAAGAAAACCATAAAAACCAAAAATACTTAAAACCCTTAAAAACACTAAAAAATGCTTAACACCGTAAAACCCATAAAACCCCCCAAAAAACCATGAAAATCCATAAAACCCCTCAAATCCTTAAAATTTTTAAAAGCTATAAAATCCCTGAAAACCCCTAAGATAATCTTAAAATTCTAAAATCAGTTAAAATCTTGAAAAACCTAAAACCGTTAAAACCCCTAAAATTCCTAAAGTCCCTAAAACCATAAAAACCCTAAAAACCATAAAGCCCCCCTAAATACCCTAAAATTAAAAAAAATACATAAGTCCTAAAAATTCACAAAAAAAAACTCTAAAAACCGTTTAAAAACCTCAATATTTTGAAAAAATAAAAAACCATAAGGACCCTTAAAAATTCACAAAAATTCTAATAACCCCAAAAACCATAAAAAATCATAAAAACCCTCAATATACATAAAACACTAAAAACCCATAAAAATATTAAAAACCATAAATTATATAAAAATTAAAAAATCCTAAAAACCTTAAAATACCCAAAGATGACATAAAAACCTGAAAGACACTTAAAGCCCCTAAAAATCTAGAAAATTCTAAAGAATCTAAAACCCTAAAAACAGTTAAAATCTATAAAGACCCTAAAATTCCATAAAATTATATAAAAATGTAAAAAATCGTAAATGTTGAAAAAAATAAGAAAAAACTAAAAACCTAAAAACACATAAATTCCCTAAAACCCTAAAAATGAAAAAACCTCTTAAACCGCTAAAGAGACCCTAAAACCCTAGAACCAATAAAAAACCTAAAAAAATAAAATGATGTAAAAAATCAACTAATCCTCTAAAAAATCAAAAACCTTATGAACCCCTAAATATGTTGAAAATATAATAATCCATTTAAAAAATAAAAAACAATAAAAAATACCTAAAACCCCAAAACCCATAAAAACCTTAAAGAACCCTAAAAAATATCAAAATCCCAAAAACCCAAAAAATATTTAAAATAAAAAAAAACCTAAATGTATCTAAAACCCGTGAAAACTCATAAGAAAACCTTACAATATAAAAACACTTAAAACCCCTAAAAACCTAAAAATGATGAAAACGCTAAAACCCATAAAAACCTAAGAAACCAAAAAAAAACCCTCAAGATCCATAAAACCACTAATAAACATAAAAACCATAAAAACCCCTAAAAAGTACAAAAAAGTAAAAAAAACCATAAAACCCCAAAACAAACAATAAAAACCTAAAAACACTAAAAAAACCTAAAAACATAAAAACCCCTAAAAATCATAAAGACCCATAAACCCCTAAAAAATATACAAAACTATAAAAACCACTAAAAAATTTATAACCCCTTCAAACTAATAAAAATGTTAAAAAAAATTACAGTCACCTAAAAAATAAAAAATAGACTTAAAACCTCAAAAAACCGTTAAAACCAAAAAACCCTAAATCTCAAAAAAATCATAAAAACCATAAAATCCTGAAAAACCATAAAATCCTTAAAAACCCTTAAATCTCTGGAAACCCCTAAAAAACATAAAAACCTAAAACCATTAAAAACCCTAAAAACCCCTCAAATTCCTTAAAAATTCTAAAAACTATTAAATATGCTAAAAACACCTAAAAATACCAAAAACAATAAAACCCCAAAAATCCCTAAAAATCCTTAATAAAATGTTAAAAATATAAAAACAATTAAAACCCCAAAAAAAGTCTAAAAACCCTAAAAACTCATAAAACCCTAAAACCCATAAAAATGACTAAAAACCCTAAAAACCCATAAAAATCCTAAAAATCCATAAAAATATCAAATAATTTAAAAAACCCAAAAAACCTAGAAAACCCCTTATAAAACCTTAAAAACATAAAAAAATATCCTAAAAATACCTGAAAATGCTAACCCCCCTAAAAACCTAAAAAAGTACCTAACCCCCCCTAAACACAAAAAAAACATAAAACCCCAAAAAAACACTTAAAACCTAAAAATACAATAAAAAACTATAAACACTAAAAACATTTTAAACCCCTAAAAATGTTTTTAAAAAATCTAAAAACATTAAAATGCCTAAAAACTCAAAAAAGGCCTAAAAACTCAAAAAGACCATAAAAATCATAAAACCCTTAAAAACACTAAACACCCTCCAAATTATGAAAACCACTACAAAAAAATAAATATCCTAAAAAATACATGAAACCCCATATAATAAGAAAAAACTAAAGACCAATAATACCCAAAAATAAAATCATTGAAACATAAAAATACTAAAACCCCTAAAAAGATAAAAAGTGGAAAACCCTAAAAACCATAAAACCATAAAAACCATAATAACTCACAAAATTAATAAAAACCATAAAAATATTAAAAAACAATAAATCCTTATAAATGTAAAAAACACTTTGAACCCTAAAAACCCCAATGAAAATAATTAAAAACCTAAAAACAATTAAAACCCCTAAAATACCTAAAAATGCTAAAAACTCTAAAACCCCTAAAAGAACCTAAAACCCCTTAAATCCCATAAAAACATTAAAAACCCTAAAAACATTAAAAACATTAAAACCCCATAATACCCACTAACAACAATAAAAACACTTTACATCTCTAAAATTTAGAAAAACTCGAATAACCTTAAAACCCTAAAAAAAACTAAACACCCCCAAACCCTTGAAAACCCTAAAACCCTCAAAATCTCAAAATACCCTAAAACCATAAAAATCATAAAAATACCTAAAATGCCAAAAAAATATAAGATTCCATAAACCACTGAAATTCCCTAAGAAAAGCATAAAAACCTAAAAACAACTAAAACAATAGAAAACAAAAAAACAGTAAAAACACTAAATACCCATTAAAACCCTAAACCCCTCAAAATCATTAAAAACACTAAAAATATTAAAAATCCAAAAAAACATCTATTAATCCCTTAAATTAAAAAAACCTAAAACCCCTATGAAAACCTAAAAAACCTAAAAACACATAATCCCCCACAAAACCCTAAAAACAATAAACACCAAAAAACCACAAAACACCTAAAAGTAAAATTAAAAATACCCTAAAAGCATTCAAAATCCCTAAAAACACTAAGACCCATAAAACCCCACAAAATCCTAAAAAATACTTAAAAATACATTAATTGTAAAAACCCTAAAAACCCTAAAACTCCTATGAAAACATTAAAAACCTAAAAACCTCTAAAAAACAAAAAAAATTAACAACCATAAAAAAACCAAAATCCATAAAAACCATAAAAACCTCAAAAACATTAAAAACCCATAAAACCCAGAAAAACATTAAAACCCATTGAAAACTCTAAAAATCATATAAACCTCTGACAATGTTAAAAATAATAAAAAAACCTAAAAACAATAAAATAATTCAAAAATCCATAAAATAAAATCCATAAAAATAATAAAAACCCTAAAATACCCAAAAAAAACCCTTCAAATTCCATAAAAATCTTAAAAATCATAGAAATATTAAAAAATCCTGAACTAATATATTGAATTGTAAAAAAATATAAAAATAATTAAAAACATTAATTAAATGTTAAAAAACTAAAAACACTTAAAAATCCTAAAAACCATAAAATTTCTAAAACCCCTAAAAACCCTTAAACCCATAAAAATCCATGAAACCCCTCGAAATCCCTAAAATAAAAAAAAATTAAAAAAAAATTATAAATTCCCGAAGAATCCATAAAAATGTTAAAAAATATAAAAATCCTAATAAAATCTTAAGAACCTAAAAACACATAAAACCATAAAAACATAAAATCACAAAAAAAAACTCTGAAAACCCTAAAAATATCTAAAATCCCTAACACCCTGTAAAAATTTTAAAAACCTAAAAATCTATAAAAACAACTAAAAACTCTAAAATCCCTTCAAAACCCTAAAATCATTAAAAAATATCAGGAATAAATAAAAACCCTAAAAAACTCAAATAAAAATACTAAAAACCATAAAACCCCTAAAACCCTAAGAAACCCAAAAAAATCCCAAAAAAAATAAAAAACAAAAAACCCCGAAAAATATAAAAAAACTTAAAAACCCTAAAACCCTATAAGAAAATGTTAAAAAAAACAATAAAACACCCTTAAAATGATAAAAACCCTAAAACACCTAAAAAATAAAAAAATCCCATAAAATCATAAAAACCATAAAAATAAAAAAAAAATCCCTAAAAATCCCTAAAAATGTAAGAAAGCCCTAAAAAATCTGAAAAACCCCTTAGAAAAAGATTGAAACCTAAAATAACTTAAAACCCTTTAAAAATCTAAAATTGTTAAAGACCCTAAGAACAAAAAAATCTCTCCAAAAACTAAAACACCCTAAAACCCATAAAATCCACTCAAACCATAAAACCCAAAACCCCATAAAACCCCTAAAAAGTCTAAAACGCCTTTTAAAATCTAAAAACATTAAAAAAAAAACCCCTCAAAAACATAAAAACATAAAAAATACTAAAAACTCAAAGACTGTAAAACCCTAAAATCCTTAAAAACCCTCAAAATCTCTAAAAACACTAAAAAACATAAAAACCCCAAAAATCCCAAAAAATAAATAAAAACATAAATAGCCAAAAAATACTTGAAATCAATAAGAAACCCTTATAAACCATAAAATACTTAAAATCCTTAAAAAACTACAAATACCTAAAACCCCTAAAAACACTAGAAACCCTAAAAACACTATGAACCCTAAAAACCATAAAAATATTAACAAATCATTGATATTCCCTAAAAATCCCTATAAAAAATTAAAACCCATTATAAAACATTTAAAATAAAAAACATTTAAAACCCCAAAAAACTTAATAATATCTAAAACCCCTAAAAAGACCCTAACACCATAAAAGGCCCTAAAAGCCCAAAAAACCACTAAAAACCATAAGAACCACTAAAAAATTAAAAACCCCTAAAACTCAGAAAAACCCCAAAACCCTTTGAATACTCTAAAAACCCTTTAAAATGGTATGAATGTAAAATATCGCTAAAAACCTTAAAACCCATAATCTAAAAAAAATATCTTTAACCCCAAAGAAACCATAAAAACAAAAACACCCTAAAACCCACCAAGAACCCTCCAAATCACTAAAAGCCCTAAAAACTATAAAAATCCTAAATAATCCCTAAAAATCCATGAAATCCATAAGAATCCTAAAAAATCCTAACAATCCCTTAGTAAATTAAAACCCTAAAAAACCTAAAAATTCTATGGAATCCTTAAAAACTAAAGAGACTAACACCCCTAAAAACCTAAAAACACTAAAACCTTGAATACTCATAAAATCCTAAAAACCATCAATATCCATAAAAACCCAAAAAACCATAAAAATCCTAAATAGACATAAAAAACCCCAAAAAAGTAAAAAAAGTAGAAACCTAGAAAAAACCTAAGAAAACCATAAAAACCAATAAATACTTAAAACCCCTAAAAAAATAAAATTACTAAAAACCATAAAAACTCTAAAAATACCCTAAAACACTAAAAGCCCGTATAAACTTTAAAATATCTAAAAACTCTGAAAACCCTTTAAAATCTTGAAAACATCAAAAAAATATAAAAAATATTAGAATCCTTAAATAACTCAAAAAATACAAAAAAACATAATAACCCTAACAACACTAAAAATCCCTAAAAATCCTAGTAAACCATAAAAATTCTAAAAAACCTTTAAAAATCCATAAAATCATAAAAATCCCTAAAACCCATGAAAATCCCTACGAAATCCTTAAAACCAAAAAACATTTAAAAAATCTTGAAAACATAAAAATACTAAAAATATTAAAAAACCTTAACAACCCTTATACCCCCTAAAAATTCCAAAAAAGAAATAAAATTCCCTAAAAACATAAAAACCCTTAAAACCCCCAATGAAATCCATATAAATACCAAAAATACCCTAAAAATATAAACAACTTTGAACCCATAAAAACCAATAAAATTATTAAAAACCCTAAAAACCCATATAATCTATAAAAGCAAAAAACTCTAAAAACCATTTAACCCCCTAAAAATGTCAAAAAAATGTAAAAAAAATATTAAAATTATAAAAAACTATGAAAACCATAAAAAATAAAAAAACCCATAAAAACCATGACAACCCTAAAAACCCAAAATCTTTTAAACCCACAAAAAAATAAAAAACCTACTAAAACCCTAAAAATTTATAAAATCCAAAAATCCGGAAAAAAATAAGAAAACCTAAAACCCAAAAAAAATAAAACTCCTAAAAATACCAAAATGTTAAAATCCATAAAAAACACTAAAAAGCCTAAAAACACTAAAACCCTAAAAATACCTAAAACCATAAAAACATAAAAATCCTAAAAAGCCCTAAAATTACCTAAAAAAATAAAAACCTAAAAACCCTGAAAACCCGTTAATAAATCATTAAAAATATAAAAAAACATAATACCCTTAAGAACCTAAAATGAACTAAAAATCCTAAAACAATAAAATGAAAAAAAAAATACTCAAACCCATTAAACATTTAAAACCCCCAAAACCCCATAATGTCCCTAAACCCACTAAAAACTCTAAAACACTTTATACCTCGTGTAGGGTCCTGAAAAATCCGCAAAAGAAAATGAGAATCCCCTTTAATCAAAAAGGGAGATTCTACCCAATTTCCCCCCAAAGAATTTGGGAAAAGTGTGGAGAATACTCAAAGGAAGGCACAAACTTAACCGGTCCCCAGACCGGTCCAATGATAACGGATTGAGGCCGGTTCCGCGAAGTACCCCCTCCACGGACTATAGTCATTCGCAGAATGGAGGCAAATATCCTCCACGGGCGCGAAGCAGGATGGGCGCCAAGCCGGTCCACCGTCACGAACCGCCCCAACCATGGACCGCGTCGGCCATCCCGGGCCGCATCCATGGTCGTTCGTGAAATGGAGGCAGAACTCTGCGCGGCCGTGAGGCACTCCCCCGAGCTAGTTTGGTTTTTGGGGGAGGTGCGTTCAATGCACCCGTGAGTCGCGGATTGACCAAGTCATTCATGAACCGGGTCTCTGATCATGGGCCTCTGCAAAAGGTGACACATGACCATCGATATATCTCTTTTCCCACTCTATAAAATGAGATCAAGGGGGGAATAGCCTATGGGGAGGAAATTTTGGAGACCGATCAGATTCAGTTGGAAGGATTTCGAAGATAGGAGCTTAGGATTTCTCAAACTGCGAAGTTCCAGTTCATGAACCAGAACAGGTATAAAGTTGGAAGCGAATTAATAAGGAACCGAAAACGCCTAACAACTTGGTGAACCACAAACCTAAAATAAAAAATAAAACAAGACCGTGAACCATGGCCCCTTAGTGGATGCACTTCCTGTGGACGAGGGAGTTTATGCCCCTTTTCTGATCTATCGCACCACGTAGAACTCTCCTACGCAAGTGAAGCCCTGACCGACGAACCCCCAAATGGCGCCGCCCTTGGCCGCTGCTGCTCACATGGACCACTCTGCTTACCTACCTGATATGCGGGCCGAACTCGAATCCAAAAACCAACCTGGTTCGCAGGATACCCACCAAGCTGTGAACCACCGTGGTTCACGGAATGCCCATCAGTATACGGACCACCTTGGTTCGTGGATGGCCTCTCCACCTACGTAGCACCTCCCTATGTGAAGGGTTCCACCACTCATATACTTTTGTGGACCACCAGATCTTTCAGAGTTCCCATTCCCCGAGCCAGATAAAATCCTTCCAATCCTGTCCGATCCTCCATAACTCCCTCATGGGCCCATTCATCGGCCCTGAGCTGATGCCTCCACTAGAGCCACTAGACCCATGTGATGTGACCCTCAGGCACCTCAGTGCGCCATTTTGAGATCACATACTAGGTTTCCCCATCCCTTTAGAAGATTTCCGAAGCAATTCTGGGTTCACATTCCCAAGGTAATACGGAGTCCGAGCCCGGGAGTCCCCTTTCTGCCTCTACACTTGTTAGAACTGGGGCACTTCTCCCCTTCCTGAGGCGTGGTGGGCTACCCATCACAAGGAAGCCCCCATGCACCTCCGTACTTCCCCATGGCCATGGCCAAGGAAGGGAGTATGGGGAAAGGGTGTTGTTCCATACTTCTTTGGGGCCAAGTCCCTCTCCCGTTGCACTTTGTCTCCATGGGAATCCATCTCGGATTAAGCCCCAACTTCTTGGGATTCTCCATGCGTAACCCCCACTCCACTTCCCACAGACGCACAATTCACGACGTGATCGTCTGGTCCATGCTACCTCTTGTTTCTCACATCGAGGATGAATCACGTGGTCTTAGAGTAAGCATCAACCATGACATCCTCTTATGGGCCTCCTCAGAGTGTAAGCACCAATACATTACCCTAGGCCTCCTTAGAGTGTATGCCCCAATCCATTACCCTGGGCTGCCTCAGAGCATAAGCCCCACTCCATTCGAACTATGTGGACTTTGATCCCTATCTCCTAGGCAGGGTATGTAGGAAGCCTCAATGAGGTTCAAGCCCAACAACCGATCGATCCGAATATCTACACATCAGTTCAACGCACCAACCCTGGGTAGCCCGGATTGTAAGTCCCACTCCAACTGAACTACGTTGATTCTGATTCCTCTCATAAGGATACGTAGGAAGCTCGTACCACGGGTTCGATCCAAACACTCAAGTAATTATCTGTCCTCCCTAGATGAAATTAAACTCTAGAGTGTCTGGTCATGAGGATTTAAATCAGTGTCGTCTCAGTGAGTCCAGACTCCTTGGAGTCTTTAATCCAATGAGGGATGATAAACCTTGGGCAGAACTGATTCTGAACCCATGCGTCTAGCTGACCCTTTCCAACTAAGAGAAATCCATGGATACTATGCTTGGGTATAAACCAAAGATTCACTAATATAGGAATACATCTTAAATCTATAAGAGATTCCCAGAATAGAAAATAATTCCCCCTTGGCAAAAGGGTGCGATGAGCCCGACATCCCATCCTCTCGACCAATGTGAGTTTTTATGCATCGCTGGTCAAACCACCCAGAGAATGACTGCCTTTGGAAAGTAGGTCAACGGATTGCTGGATATGGAACCGTTGGGCATTTCGAGACGAAAACGGTTCACCTGATACGAGTGATTAAGCAGAACACAACCTTATCTAATCAATCGCCAGGCACCGCACGTTTCTCCCCCATGACCCCGTTGTGTGCCGCGAGACAAAAAATGGTGAACCCGACGTGAATCTTTAACCAAAAATGATGGATTTAACCTAATCCCAACATGTTCCCCCTTTATACTCACAAGAGGGGCCAAGAATGGTCATTAATTATGCATGGGATCATGAGATGCTGCTTTGATGGGTTTTCTCTTTGTATTTGTTAAAATGTTTTACAGGTACCACTCAGAACTCCCTTCGATCCAATGGTGTCCTGAAGGAACTCACAGGCGCGGGCTTCCAACAATGTAATGACCGGACTTCCTCACCAACGGAGGACCCCGTCACCTACCCAGCTTCTTCAACGCTAGGTCTCGGATGCGTTGATCTGATAGTAACACATGAACGGTACTCTCCCAACTGTGGAGGCGGCCATGCAAGCCCTCCAATCTGCCTGGATTCACCGGTCGCCTGCCCAGCAGCGGCAACAAAAGAAGATCCAGATCACCCCTATTGCCATCTAAAACCATTTTGGGAGTCTATCCCTGGAACGAGACAATGCGTACCTCCCTTATCTTAGGGAGGAGGATGAGGTCGATGTTGAGGACTTCATCCCGGCTGAATGGGGTTTCCACTACAAGGCCCCCACCGGAATATGTCATCATAGTTACGCCGTAACTCAACATCCTCATGATAAGGAGGATGTCGCCCCGAGGATCAAGGCCCACGCTCCCCAAGCTCCAGCCCCTCGGACTGCCCGACGAGGGCAGCAGACGTACAACCGGGGACCGGCCATTGCCCTTGTCCCTGAGGAGGAGCTCCACTACCCAGTCATGGAGACGTATCACGAACAGGCACATACACCTGTTCTCTCTTCCAAAGTCCTCCATCTAGATATAGAGGCATCATACGAGAATGCGCGCATCCCCGCTAAGCTATATCAAGCTCGTCGCTCACACAGTACGACACCTACCAGGCAGGCACCTCTCCCAGACCAGGGTCATGAAGCCCACCAACCCGACGTGGTGGCGACCCAACGCCTGCAGGACCAGCTCTTAGCAGGTGCTCTTACTGCCTACCATCCCAGCATGGTGGCGATCAACAAAGCTCGCCATCCAGATGTGGCGGCAATTAATAGGCGGGCACATCTCCCTGCCAACAAAGGCCACCGACTTGATACAGTGGGGAACCAACATACACAAGGCTAGCTCCCTAAGGATGAAAGTAAAGTCCGCCATCCCGATGTGGCGGAAAACAGAGAGATAAACCGGCATATCTCGGCCCAGGGGCAGATTCATTCACCTGCCCCAACACAGGAGAACTTTCAGTACCCACTGACCACAAAAGGACCGAAGTAGAATATTCCTTCTCTGATACCAGAATGGGCCTTCATACCTGTTCCAACCAAAGATGTCCCTCTGCATATCCTGGCGATGATGGAGGAGCAGGTATCGATCCCAGATCATATCTTGCAGACTTGCTAGAATGTAATTGCATCAGTGGAAATAGCAAGGACTCGGGCCTGTGAGCCCATCTCCCCAATTGAGGTGACTCATCTAAGAGACAAGATAGCCCCCTCAGATCAGATCTGCATCCATGCTTCCAACCAGGAGGGTCGCCGGCTATATTATGCGATGCAAGGGCACTAGATCGAGCAACTTCACTCATTCCAATTTGGGGACACCTGTCCATCACGGTGGATTCTCCAGAGCAGGCATTTATCCCTGCTAAAAGTAATGATGTTCGTCGGCATATCCCGATAACATCATGGGACCCAATTAGAAAGGGACCCAAAGGTGAAGGCCGTTGTCAACAGCAGGCAGTCCCTGCTGCCCGCAAGAAAGATCCTCGAACTCACCGAAGGCAGCCGGAAAATAAAGAGTGGTTTCATGACTCCGCTCTGCTGGAATCTAGGGTTCCCAATACTACTAAGCACATATCGAAGGCTCAGAACCCTACCCACCCATTACTATATTATGGAAGTGGCAGTAGCAGTTTCAAAGGTCCTCCCCGCAATGTCACTACTAGCAGCTCAAAAGGTCCTCCCCAGAGCACCTGCAGGGGCCTCCCCCACGAGCATATAACGATCGATCACGAGAGCTCCTCTTTTGATGTGAGCCACGGAAAACCTCTACGTGGGCAGAAGATCGAGCTGCAAGAAGGTCCTCCACTTGCTGCGGTCCACCCTAAAGGTCCTCCCCGGGGTATACACTGCAAGCACTCTCCATGCAGTGGGACCACAGATTATGATATTAGTCCTCACTATCATAGTCTCAACTACGGAGGCCCTCCCCACAGTGACGTCTCATCACGACAAGAAGGCCCTCCCCTTGTCGTGGCCTACCCTGAAGATCCTCCCCAGGGGTTACGCTACAACGACACTCTGCGCAGCCAGAAATCAGATCATGGTGGTAGTCCTCGCCTCCCTGATAACAGAGGTCCTCCCCGTAGAGAAGTCAAGCAACGAGAAGGACCTCCTCTCATTACGGTACATTCTGAAGGCCCTCCCCAGGGTATACCCCAAATATATTCTCCCTGAGGAAGCTGTAATGGTATTCCTCGCCATTGCACCAGCTGTGATGGTAGTCCTCACCACCACGGCCACCATTGCAAAGGTCCTCCCTGCAGTAGACCCAAGAAACAAGAAGGTCCTACCCTTGTCACAGTGTGTCTTAAAGGTCCTCCCCAGGATGCACATCGAACGTCAAACCATGATGGCCGTCCTCACCATGATGGCAGTTGTTGCGAAGGCCCTCCCCGTAACAATGCTACGTAGCCAGAATGTCCTCCCCTTACTGCGACACACCTTGGAGGTCCTCCCCAGGGTATACACTACAAAAGTCCTTTTTGCAGTGAGGCTTCAAGCAGTAATGTTAGTCCTCTCCATTACGGCATCCATTGTGATGGTCCTCTGCGCAATGACATATCACATCGACTAGAAGGTCTTCCCCCTACTGAATCAAGCACAAAAAATCCCTCATATGTTGAGCCACTCAGAAGGTCAGGATTAAGCATGTCAAATTCCCAGATAGTCGCTAACGACACCCTTCTTCAATTAGGAGACATTACAGGGCCGCGTTCATCTTCTGAACCACCTCAGAATCGCCCACATGACAATTCAATACCTATCAGTCCCACTTCCTCTGACCACACTATCGATTAGCATCTCGGATGGGCCGACCAGGTAGAGGAATCACTAGCGTAGGAGTATGCTGACATGTTTCACCTGAGGAAACGAATGGAAAGGGATGATATACCAGTTATGTTTTGGCCCAAGGCCACCTCTCAATTCGACATACCCAGAAAGTTGTCAGAAGAATGCATGAAAGACATCTGCTACAATATATGGACAACCCTCTACCGGATGAAATCAAGTTTCCTACCCTATGATGGGTATGTAGACCATGTCAAGACAATAGGAGACCTCCTGCGTCACATCAACCTGGAAGATCTTCCTTCGGAGCAGAAACCACGATCAGAGAGGCGTAATGGGAACACTGAGTTAGCCTGCCTCCATGCACTACACCAGACGCGTCGCCTTATTGGTGATGCCCCGATGGTAGTCCATATCAGAGGATGGGGAGAACATGGAGCTATGAATTTCACTCCACTCCCTGCCCAGAAGAACCCGTTCATCATGGTATCATGCAACATCGTCATGTAAAGAAATCAATCGAGTGGGGTCCCTGCTCAGGAGAGACAACATACCTGACAGATACATGCCTTCAGTAAGTCCCAGAAGCGTCAGGCCCGACGGGAACCAGCCATTCAAGAACTCCTGATTCAGGCTACCAAGATCAGACAACAGGCCTCTCATCTAAGAGGGGCCAATTAGCGGTCATTGCCCGCCTCCCTAGAAGGGATTGATTCACATAATAACTCAGAACCAAACCCAGTTCACCCCCGAATAGGAGCACGTAAGATCAGGTAGGTAGCGATAGCAGCAGCCACTGCCACAATCCAACGTCATCCCCAGCCTATAGGGATGGGGGCATTTTTAACAAAAAAATCCCCCATAAGACCAATAAAAATGGGAAGAGACTCAACATACAAGGAATAGATCCAACCCCATCCCTCAGGGTTGGGGGAATTTTTACCACCTCAACAACAACCTCCCCCACATAAATTAGTATTCTCTCATCTAGGGAGGAAATTAAAAAGAGGAGGTCCCTGCCCTATCCCAACCTTTGAATCATCATCCCTTTCAAGAGAGAGGTGTACCTTAAGGTCGCATCAAATAACTCTTTGCATCACCCTTCATCAAGGAGTCCAAAAGCGATCTCAAGATATGAAAGGGAAGAACAGTAAAAGACGCGGGATATACTCTCCCTATTTGGAAGATGACATCTTCTCTACCCCATGATATGAATCCATCAACGCCATAGTGGTTAACCCCATGGGTAACACCGAAGGTGATGCAAATCTGGAGGGATAGAGAGATGATGGATCCGGTTAGGCTATGACTCACAACGAACCACCCGGTGTGCACACCAGGAACCAGAGGGCCACTCTAAATATGGCCACACCTTCAGCTAACCTTCCACCACCTACCCTGCGAGCTTAGAAAAAGGATAAGAATAAAGGACCGGTTACCCTCAACTCGCCTCCTTCTCTCGATAAAAATGATCTGCTTATGCTCAAAGAGAGGTTCGCTCAACAGGAATAGGAAATGAAAGAATTATGAAGGCTTAATGCCGAGCTACTCCAGAGGAACCGTCTTATTGAAAGCACATCCCAAGAGGTGACACATCATGCACAACTATAAAGTGCACCTCAAAGACCAAGTTTTTCTATGGAAAATGAAGCACGGTCAGGGATCCCACCCAACGAGGCGCCCGGTCCGTCCAACAACCTAGATGTGGATCCGAAATAATACCAAGACTTCCCTCCACTCACGAAGCAACCGGAGCGAGTGCGTCTAAACCCTCCGAAGGTGTCACAAACGGCACATGCACCCCTGGTGCCAACTGTGCTAGGTCCTCAAGTAATGCCTCATGCTACAGCTGCCCAGGACTGGGCCCAACAGGATGCAAACCAAGATCTCACCAACACTATCGAGGCACTAATAGCTCGATTGCAAGCAATAGAGGGTCGATGTGCTCTGATACAGCCAGAGTGGAAGCCCTACCCAGATTGAGTGAGCAACACACCACCTCCACCCAATTTTGGGAGCCCTGTATTCCCTATTTTCAATGGATCAGGAAATCCAGAACATCATTTGATGCACAATGCATCTTATTGTGACCCTATGATGGGAACTCCGGAACAACAAGAAGTAGTGAAACCCAGATGCTTCGTACGGACCTTGCAAGGACATGACTTCATCTCGTATACGAGCCTACCATCCCAGTTAATAAAAATATGGGAAGACCATTAGCAGCTGTTCCTGTTCCACTTTAGCTCAATGTTGCCTAAAACAACGGTCAGCGACCTCATGAACTGCAAGAAGACGGAGAATGAGAGGGTCTCAGATTTGATCGCTAGATGGAAAGGTCTGACCTACTCTCTGAACAGGCCAATGCCTCAAGACAAGTTTCTTGCCATATGCATCGATAATCTTCAAGATGAGCTGCGAACACTCCTCATACCAGTGGAGTGCACCACTGGCTTCCTCCATCCCTCGGACACTGCCCAGAGAATTGAGTACTCCCTGCAGTGGACCAAATTGAAGTCCCGAATAGCCTCACAGGCTCCTGCCAAGAGAGTAGCCAGATCTGAAGCGTCCTCTATCACGCTCAAGCCAGCCCCTGTTCCTACTTCACCACTTAGGCCTCCGCCAAATCGTCAAGGGCCCCATGTATATCAGCAGCCACCTCCGCCTAAGCAGGACAATCAGAGAGGATCGAAGTGAAACCAGTATGAGGAATGAAGACACAATTTATACTCATTCCAAGAGGACCAAGTCCACGGCTACTTCATCGCCACCATGAATTGTAACATGCTCCACCTCCAGGAGCCATGAAAACTCAAAGAAGTCAGTCGTGATCACAGGCCACATTACTGTCCCTACCATAGAATGTTGGGGCACAATATTTGGTAATTCTTCATCTTTAATGACTTCCTGCAAAGGATGGTAGACTTCGGGCAGGTCGAGCTGGGACCACACCCAGCACATGTGGCGTACGTTTCTACCACAAACTCTGATGAGGGGGACGGGTGGTAATAAGTCAACAGCAAGAAGGGGCATAAATTTTATAACTGGATGACTCGGAAGACTATAAATCTAGCCCAGATCATACTTCAAGCTCAACTATAGTAGCCGGTGTCTCCGCCAATAGCCCCTGATGACGCACAACCGAAAATATCGTCCTCACAACCCTCCACGAGCCAGTCATCCAGGCGTAATCAAGAAGGGAGGAGACAAGATTAAGAGGAGAAGTCTACAATGAGGACGAAGTTAGCCCCGAGACTGTCAGATTTTATGCCCCCAAACTTGGCACCACAGGCACCGACCCACCAAACGGCCCTATCAAGGACAACTGACTGGGTTGACTTGTCAGAGGATGACGAGCCAATCTTCGGTTCCATCAACATCATCCAACTTATGGAATCGTTCCCTGACGAAGGGTATGGTTATGAACCCGAGTTACTGACATAAAGGGACGGGAGGGGAAATCACAGAGGCAGGGGATATCCGTGGAGGCACAGTCGAGGCCGAAATCAACCATATGGTCGGACCTCGGCCCAAACCGTTAATATCGCAGAAACCTATGGGAGAGACCTTCAACGGAATCAGAAGGAGAAATAATATCCCTCCACCTCCACAAGCAGCCACTCTAACCCTGTTATTCTGAGGTACCCATCAGAGGAGGAACAATTTTCTAGCCGCCTAGCGTGTACAAACAGACCGACCGGGCTGAATCCCCAAAATGTGGGGACTCCGTTGAAATCCAACTCCGTGGCTGGTCCCTCCTCATCACATATTCCAACTCCCAAGATTCCTGCTAATACTCCCACATCAATGGAGATGTGTCGGCTTCTAGAGAAGAAATACGACATCCTTAAGAAGCTGGCATCAGTACCAGCCAAACTGTCAATCCTGGATGCCATTGTTTTGTCAGCCGACCTCAGTGAGGCCCTTATAGAAGCCTTTCTAAACCCCCAGGAGTTTCAAGCTGAGTTATCTGTCACCTAGATTTACCAAATGGAGATTGGCTCGGCTGAATGTGATGCAGTGATTCCCTTCACTGATCTGGATGAAGATGCCATCATACAGGGACACATCAAACCACTATATGTGTCTGGCGCACTACATGATGTTGAGATCTGCAAAGTCTTTATTAACAATGGCTCTGGAGTTAACCTCCTTCCCCTACGGACACTCCGTAAGTTGGGTTACAGTGAGGGTGATTTAATACCCTCTCCCACCACTCTGATAGGTTACGACAAGAGTGAGCAGAAGACAATGGGATAAATTAAGATAAAGGCCCATTTTGGCGACCTTGTGGCCTATTAGGAATTCTTGGTGGTTCGGCAGAACAGAACATTCAATGCCCTGCTGGGAAGGTCGTGGCTCCATAAACACATGGTCTTCCCTTTATCCTACCACCAGTGTATCAAGTATTGCGTCAATGTACAAAGTGGGACATTGCATGCCAACAAGGCCCATTTCGAGTTCTCCGAGTCACATTACATTGATGATGGGTTCTATGATAAAAAGAAGAGGAAGCCTTCGCTCGATCGTATTGACTAGATCCCTGGTCCAAATGGTCTGTAAATGGTTCCTAACGACCCCCTCAGGCATCTTGGTAGAGACTATGTACTGCCCATCAACCATATTGAGAGCATGGGTTCATGTCCAGACACACACTCAACTGTCCTCATTACTTCGGCCATAATGACTGAGCATGACTATGAAGGAATGTCCGCCAAGCATCAATTTGGGGGAGAATACTTGAGCAAGGACACCCACAATTCCTCGCCTCCAGAATCCCAGGAGCCCGAGTCAAGAACTCTCCCCCCGTCGGATCAAGAAGATGAGGGTTTGGGAGAAGAAGAGGAGGAATATCTCAGGGATGCACCTCCCACATTTGAGGAAGGTATCTCCACCACTATGGACGAGCTCAGGTAAATAAACCTGGGTACCGAGGAAGACTTGAGGCCCACTCTTGTTAGTGTATCCATGTCCCCCGAGGAGCATGAGGTATATTCCTCCTTCCTGAGGAAACACCAGGATGTCTTTGCCTAGAATTACACAGAAATGCCGGGACTCGATCCCAAAGTGGCGACGCATCACCTAGGTCTTCTAGAAGACCACCAAGGATATAAACAGGCCTCTAGAAGGACACACCCCTCACATGCTTCCAAAATAGAGGCTAAAGTTGATAAGATTATTAAAGCAGGCTTCATTCGGGATGTCCAATACCCCATCCGGTTGGCCAACATTGTCCCCGTCAAGAAAAATAATGGAAAAATCAGTGTCTGCATTGACTTCAGAAATCTCAATTGGCACTGCCTGAAAGATGAATTCCTATTCTCGATCACCGAGTTATTAATTGATGTAATGGCCAGGTATGAGGCTCTATACTTCATGGATGGCTATTCTGGGTATAATCAAATCAGGATGGCCGTCAGGGGCCCTCAAGGAATATTCTGTTACAGGGTTATGCTATTTGGTCTCAAGAACGCTGGCGCCACATATCAACGTGTCATTCATCGTATCTTTAAACCATTCCTGGGGAGATTCATTGAATGATACATGGATGACTTGGTGGTTAAGTCCAGACAATGCTCAGATCACCTGTCAGATCTTGAGACCGTCCCCAAAAAACTTCAACAGCACAGCCTGAAGATGAATCCCTTGAAGTGTGCCTTCATGGTTACCTTAGGGAAATTCCTTGGCTTCATCGTACGCCATCGTGGAATCTAATTCGACTTTGAAAAGACAAAGGTTGTCCTTGAACTTCCACCTCCCTGCAGTCTCACCGATTTGAGGGGACTCCAAGGACATCTGGCCTATATCAGGTGGTTCATAGCCAACCTGTCAGGAAAATGTTTTCCCTTTACCAGGTTAATGAAGAAGGGGGTTACCTACCAATGGATAGATGATTTCCAGGAGGCATTCGATAGCCTAAAGAGGTACCTCTTAATCCCACCGGTGCTCATTCACCTGGTTGAAGGAAGACCTATCATCCTATATGTGCCGGCCCTAGAGTGGTCATTTGGATCTTTCCTCATGCAGAAGAATGACGCCGGCAGTGAAAACAGTCTCTATTGCCTCATCCAAACCTTGATTGATGCTGAGACTCGATACTCAAACATTGAGAAGAGTTGTTTGGCCTTGGTCTTCGTAGTTAAAAAACTGTGACATTACCTAAAGCATCACGAAGTCCATTTGGTCTCGCATAATAACCTACTCAAGTACATCCTCAGCCATCCGATGATAACCGGACGCCTATCCTGATTGGCAGTCATCCTCCAACAGTTTGACATCCGGTTTTTTCCTCAGAAAGCCATCAAAGGACCGACATTAGCAGATTTTCTATAGGATCACCCTTCAACAGGGACCGCCGCACCAGACGCTGATCTACCTGATGAAGACATCTTCTCGGTTCAAGAGGAGTCCCCAGCATGGGAAATGTACTTCGACGACGCATCCCGAAGCCCGACAGGGAAAAGGATGGAGGATCCCAAATTTAACAAGGTGGTTTTGGGGATAATACTCATGTCCCCAGAAAAGGAAGTCTTTCCGTATTCCTTCCTCCTGTCAGAAGGATGTAATTACAATGAAGCGAAATATCAATCCCTCATTGCAGGCCTGGAGCTCGCACTCCAAGCACAAGTACAACACCTTAAGGTAAAAGTTGACTCGGAACTAGTCATCAAGCAAGTCAATGGTGACTATGATATTAAAAAGGAGGAGTTGACTCCCCTATTTGACCATGTCTGAGGGTTAATGGTGGAATTCTACACAGAACTAACATTGACCTATATTCCCTGGTCTCAGAATGCCCAGGCCGATGCATTAGCCAACCCAGCCACAGCCCTGGCCAACCCAGACCGGGATGTAAAAATTATCAGCATTTCTCATCATCGAATAGTCTTGCTGTTTGTTCAAGCAAAGATGGAAGAAATACATGAAGTCAGTTCTGTCCCTGAACCATATGCTCCCACCACCGGCTGGATGACCACTATTGCAAACTACCTTCAACGGGGGGAACTCCCATCAAACAGGGCTGAATGAGAGAAAATAAGAATAAGGGCAATCAACTTTGTCCTATATGGTGGTGCGAGTCAGCAAGAGGTCCTCTACAAACTAGGCCTCGACGGAGTCCTCGTCAAATGCATTGATGGAGAAGAAACAACTGCTTTCATGATAGAAGTACATGTCAGAGTATGTGGGGCACATCAGCCGGGGTCCAAGCATTCCCATTAGTTCCGAAGGCTTGGGTACTATTGTCCCACCATGGCATGATATTGCGATCACTTTACCACAAAATTCCACTCATGCCAAATTCATGCCAACTTCATACATCAACCCCCGGAGTTACTTCATCATGATAAGTACTCCTGGACATTTTTTGTCTGGGGAATGGATGTCATGGGAGCATATCCTCCCACCACAACCAAACAACTGAAGTACATCCTCATGGAAATTGACTTCTTTTCCAAATGGGCAGAAGTTGTACCCCTCAAGGAAGGCGGGGTGAGAAACATTGTCAGCTTTGTGAAAACCGATATCATCACTAGATTTGGTGTCCCTCATACCATACTGATGGATAACGGCACCAACTTCTGCTCTTTTGAATTGGAGAAACTATACCAAGAATACGGTATCAAGGCTAACCACTCATCCCGCTACCACACAACGGCCAATGAATAGATAGAGGCTTTCAACAAGACCCTGTCCAACATTCTCTAGAAAATGGTGGACAAATACAAGAAGTCATGGCCAAATAAACTCCTCCATGAATTGTGGGCTTATCGAACCACAATCCACACCGCTAATCGGGCTACCCCTTACTCATTAGTATACAAAACAAAAGTGGTCCTTCCCATTGAGCTCCAATTACCCTCACTTCGTATTGTCATTTGTGATTAGCTATCCAAAGATGAGAAATTGAAAAAGCATCTAGGTGAATTGGAACAGCTAGACGAGAAGCGGTTGCACACCTTGCACCATCTGGAAGTATACCAGAACCGGATTGCACGAGCCTTCAATAAAATGGTTCGTCTTCAGACTTTCTTGGAAGGAGAATTGGTATTAGTCCTCTGGACCCCAATGATACCCAAAAAGAAACCTCCAATGCTGGAGACCAAGTGGGAGGGACCATACGTTATACACAAGGTCTACTCCAATGGAGCATATGACATAATCTCCATGGATGGGCAGTTCACCACCGCTCCTACAAATGCGAGATTCCTGAAGAAATATTTCACATAGATAACTAAAAGCAGTTACCGTCCGAGCTGAAGGAAGTTAAACTGTGAAGCACCCAACTGTCCAAACTCTATGACCCTAAACTAATAGTATTTATTCCTCACCGCATGATGTTAAACTGCACGGATCTTAGAGAACTACGTGCGGCTTGATTCCTTCCCTATGTAGGATATGTAGCGACACCAGGGTCCCCAATCCTGGCATAGCCATCCCCAAATAGATTTAAAAACGCCATTTTCCCCCGTGTACGGACTAATCCTACACGGGGTGTATTCCTCGTCCTCACCGCATGACGTTAAACTGCACAGATCTTAGAGAACTACGTACGGATTGATTCCTTCCCTATGTAGGATACACACCGATTCCAGGGTCCCCAATCCTGGTCTTGTCATCCCCAAATAAATTTAAAAATTCCCTTTTCCCCCATGTACAGACCAACCCTGCATGGGGTGTATTTCTCATCCTCACCGCATGACGTTAAATTGAACGGATCTTAGAGAACTACGTACAGCTTGATTCCCTCGCTGTGTAGGATACGTAGCGACGCCAGGGTCCCCAATCTTGGCCCAACCATCACCAAATAAAGTTAAAAATGCCTTTTTCTGCCGTTTATGGACCAGACCTGTACGAGGTATATTATCTTTTGAGGAAATACGTATGACTTGATTCCTACCCTCATAGGATACGTAGAGATGCCTAGATCCCCTATCCTGGACCAGCCACTCCCAAATGTAATAATAAAAATGTCCCCTTCCCCCCGTGTACGGACCAGACCTGCACGGAGTGTAATTCCTTCAGAGAACTAAGTATAGCTTGATTCCTGCCTTCACAGGATATGTAGCGATGCTAGGGTCCCCTATCTTGGCCCAGCCATCCCCAAATAGATTTAAAAATGCCCTTTTCCCCCCGTGTATGGACCAGACCTACATGGGGTGTAATTTTTTCATAGAACTACGTACGACTTGATTCTTGCATTCGTAGGATACGTAGCGACGCCAGAGTTCCCCATCCTGGCCCAGCCATCCCCAAATATGTTTAAAAATTCCCTTTTCCCCCGTGTACAAACCAACCCTACCTGGTGTGTATTCCTCGTCCTCACCGCACGACGTTAAACTGCTTGGATTATAAGATTTAAAAATACCCCCTTCCCCCATATGGACCAGACCCGCACGGGGTGTAGTTCCCAAAAGAACTATGTGAGGCTTGATTCCTGCCCTCGTAGGATACGCAGTGATTCCAGGGTCCCCTACCTTGGCCCATCCATCCCCAAAAAAAGAATAGGGGGTTAGAAATTCCATTTTCCCCATGTATGGACTAGAGCTACACGGGGTGTATTCCTCATCCTCACCGCACGATGTTAAACTGCACAGATAATAAGATTTAAAAATGCCCCTTCCTCCCATGTTAGGACCAGACCTACACGGGGTGTATTTAGTAAAGAACTACATATGGATTGATTCCTACCCTCGCGGGATACGTAGAAACACCCGGATCTTTTCTCCCAGCCCAGCCTTTGAGAAAAGAAAACACAGGTATATATACTGCATCCTCATCGCACAATGTTAAATTGCACGGACCACGTCCTCACCGCACGACGTTAAGCTGCATTAAATTCATTGTGACCCACCCAAGAAATATGGTAAAACAAGATGAGAATACTCCTGGCACATTTGGATACATCCTCTCCATACCTCAGACTCCGTGACCCAGATAATTGTGGATCCTCATAATCACTCACGGCTATCGCAAGTGGAATGTTATCGACCCGTGGACACCTTTGCATGACTATGCATACCAAGCCCTCAGTGTCTCTGCATATTGATAGCCCCTGGCCCATCTACCAAAGGAAATATTTCCTCTGGTGATACTCTTCCTATCTCTGTATGCTTTTCGGCCTTAGATCCCCCATATCATATCTCCCGATCCAGAAATTTATGGTGCAGTTGTTTACAAGTTCGCCCCCTATTCACATCCAAATGTTTCTAGGGCATCCCTACCTAGTTGTCCTATGTGTCCACCTGTGGTCAGCATGACGACATGCATCTATGAGAATCAAGCCAGGGCTAGGCTACTTTGACTCAACGGACAATTATAGTGAAGATGTTTCTTGTATGCTCGGACACCATTATCCCCACATGTTGTACTCTGTACTGTGATCAATCTCAGATTTTCATAATCATTCATGGCCATCGGAAGTGGAAAGTCATCGGCCCGGGGACACCTTTGCACGTCTATGCAAACCAGGCCCTCAAAGGCTCTTCATATTAACAACCCCTGGCTCATCTACCAAAGGCAAGATTTCCTCGGGTGGTACTCTTCCTAGCTCCATACGCTTACCGGCCTCAGAGCCCCCACACCACACCTCCTGATCCGGGAAACCTCAGAGCTTCAGTTTAAAACCTTCATCCCCCACCTTGTTCAGAGTATATCAAAGCATGATAACTCAGTAATCCTTCGAGTGACTGCAGCAATAGACAACCAATGGTCTGAGCTCTATGACCGATAAACTAGGAGTACTTTATCCTTACCACACGATGTTAAACTACAGGGAGTGAAGGTACGCCTGTGCGGGCAAGATAAATTAGCACAGGGAGCTCTCTAAGCTTTAACAACAACCATGGAAAAATATGCCCGACATGTCTAGATATTTTCTTACCAAATGGCAGACTTCATGGACCGGTCAATCGAGAATCCTCATAATCACTCATGGCCATTGGAAGTTGAATTTTATCGACCCGTGGACACCTTTTAATGACTATGCATACCATGCCCTCAGCGGCTCTGCATATTGATATCCCCTGGCCTATCTACCAAAGGCCAGATTTCCTCAGGCGATACTCTTCCTAGCATTGTATGCTTAATAGCCTCAGAACCCCCATATCATTTCTCCTGATCCAAGAAGCCATGGAACCACGATTTACACCATCAACCCCTTTTCCACATCTTGGGCATTCCGAGATGTTCAAGCCCAGTTACATTCTGATCAATAGTGTACTTTGAAACTACGTCATTACCGCATGATGTTATACTGCACAGAACATCTCGGCCGCTTGGCATAAAGTTGCAAAGACCAAGCATTCAACATCCAGGGAAATGCCTCCAACCACAAGAATTTTAACTAGTTTAAAAATTCCCCCTGTCCTTGTTGCATGACGTCAAACTATACAACATTCTTTAATAATGCTCCTAGTCTTTACCGCATGATGTTAAAATGCATAGAATATGTCCTTACCACATGACGTTAAACTGCATGGTCAAACCTGTCATAGGTTCAGTAAGGAATGAAGGCTTTTCTCTGTCCCTCAGTGCACGGGTCAGACCAGCACAAACCACCATCTCACACCAGCTTGGGAAGGAATTACTTCACCCATTCTCGGGAAATTTATCCTAGATGTTTCTCCTATATCCAGGCACCCTCTCCTCATAAACCATACTCTGTACTTAGAAAAACCCGAACTCTCATAAACCACCCCGGGTGGTCCAGAATCTCAAACTTCCTTGAAGTTGCCCGGCTATCGGGAGAATGCAATCATTAACCTATAAACACCTTTTCATGACTATGCATACCATGCCCTTAGTGGCTCTGCATATTGATCACCTCTGGCTCGTCTACCAAAGGAAAGATTCCCTTAGGCAATGCTTCTCTCCATACGGACCTTGGCCCTTGATCCTCCATGTCCATCCCGGGATTTAGAAACCCTATGAGCTACTGTTTACTAGCCTCTTTCACGACCCTTCCTGGATATAGTGGAACGTCTCTGACGAGATTACCGAGAACCAGGAGAAGCCATTCGACTTTTAAGAACGTCTAAGATACATGAATTTAAACTGCACCAAGATCCAACCATCCTTTATACTAGATAAATGCGTAGTAAAGGGACCCCGAGTCAACACTCTTGATTAATACAGATGTTCTCAAACCCATTCAGACGTCACACATCCTTTCTGAATCACCCATGGTGGTTTTCATAATTCTCCAATCCACCCATGGTGGCTTCCATAATCAAGACTTACGTGAAGTCCTTAGGCCATCATAAATGGAGAGTCATTGACTTAAGGACACCTTTTCACGACTATGCATACCATGCCCTCAGCGGCTCTGCATAATGATCGCCCCTGGCCCATCTACCAAAGTCAAGATTTCTATAGGTGATGCTCTTCCCACCTCTGTACACCGATACAGCTCCCATGCCTTGAGACATGCCTTGCATGTTGTTCAAATCTAAACATGTTCCCCTCACATGCGTCTGAAGGATATCAAGACATATTTTAATCAACCAAACCTCATTGGGGAACTCGCCCCACCATATCTGGTCAATGCTGTTCGACCTAAAACATCAGTAATGATAGTCTTGTCGGTGGGAATTTAAACCGCTCACCAAAAGAGGCGTAAAGCCTATTAGGCCGAAAACCTAAAAAGGGAGACCTAAGAAAAAGTTGGGCCATACCTGTTGGGTCCACATCAAATGGGCCGAGGAAAAATTAGGATATTAAAAGAAAAGACAAAAAGTTTGTGGGGTTTTTCTAAAAAACCCTAGAAATATTCAAATTATGCTCGCTGGATCCCATGATCCAGGAAAAAGTTAGAGTTTTTTCTATTTCCCTGAATTAGGATTGATCCTGATGCAGTGAGTTGTTATTCATGCAACAGTTGTTCCGATAACAGTCAAATTTTACAGAAAGGAGATATTGAAAAAGGTTGTATTCTGTTTTAACAAAAGGGGAGGATTTCCACAAGCTGGGGCCTCTCCCTCACAGTAAAAAAAAGTGAGGGGGGGGGGGGGGTAAGCAAAAAAGAGTGTACAAGAATGGCTCTGATCATCACAAAGGAGCATGGTTCGCTCTCTCTATCAGATTGGATACTGTGCGGCGAAGGTTGTTGCATGTCTAATCCAGCATGGCCCTCTACCTGGCCTCGACCACAGCCACCGAATAAGTGCACCCCATTGTTGTTTGGGTATTTTTATTCCTTTCCTGGTGGATTCAAGGTTACCATTCAGAGCTGACAACTGATCCCTCAACATCGTTTCCCATACTTCACATTCATGCAACTCAGTAGATAGGGTGGCCGCCTGATCTAGAGCTCTCCTCCTGTGCTATCAGTTGATGGATCTTTATCATGGATTCCTCCAAGGCTCGGGTCCCGCGATGAGAGGCAGCGAAGTGAGCAAGTTTGTGTTCATTAGTGGAAACTGACTCACGGGCCGTGACAACCTGGAAAGTGAGAAAATGAAACTACCGATAGTCAAAGCCACCTGACCCAAAAACTAGGAAGAGTGTTCAGAGGGCTTCAGTTTTATTTTCCATCTCAGTCAGAGGAGTTTCGGTGGAAATGTCGCAAATTCGGGGCCAGACCCACCTATGCACTGCTCGGTGGTCCGCCATGACATGAGGATCTTTGGTATCCTCACTAGATAGCACGAGAATGAAGTCCAACATTTCAATCAGCGCAGACATATTCACACTAGAAGATGGTTCTGAAGCTGGAAGGTCTGAAGCTTATAACCCCGGTTTGGGCTTGGGAATCCAGTTGATAAGTCTGGTATCGACTGACAAAACATCAGTAATTTTCTCACTGGGACCCCAAGCCACATGGTCATCCTCAACCAGGTCCAAGAGGGTTGGATACATATGAACTTCGACTGTAGGGGGTTGGGAGAGGAAAATCCCCTGAGTCGCTTTTACTAACAATCCATCAGTCGATCCTCCCTCAGATCTGATGAGGAAGGTGTGTTAGGCACAACACCTGCAATGAATTCTGATTTGGGAACCTTCCGGACGGCCTTCCTCAGGATCCCATCGGGATAATGTTTTACCCACATTCTTTTGTAATCCAAGGATAGGCTGGCAGCTGCTCCTATTCCAGGAAAGAGAATTCTTGTGTCAGATCCCTCCCACATTAGCATCAACCACCATTAACGGAGAGTGGCTGGGTGCAGTCCTTGTGCCTAAGGATGGGGAAGGGAAATATGGAGCTTCATACACCCAAACTGGTGGAAAAATGATGCGGGTAATAAAACTCACACATGGAAACCCCGTCAATCCATGCGGATAGGAACCCATCCTGTAGTGAAATCATGTAAGAACACTCCTCCAGGCTTCCCTTGAGGTTGTCAACCACGACGTCGGAAGGGGTAGGTTAGGGAGCGAATGAAAATTCACTCAGAAGTTTGATGACTTCGTCAGAACTGAGCAACATCAAGCGAACCCCAGCTAAATCGAGCAAGGTAGGCCAAAAGGCAAAAAGCAGGATGACTGTGTTATGACAATACTCATAAAAATGACAATGATTCACTATCTAGCCATATAAGAATTGAAATGGCCCACTCAGAAGGTAGGGTGGCCTACCCTCCTGCATGTGGCCCAGTAGTTCATAAATACGTGCCAATGTGGGAACGACCAAATTCACCAGGCGACCCTCTTCCAGCTCAACTTCCATCATCAAGGTGTAAGCCCTAACGCCTGGGTTGATATCCCGAGAAGGGAATAGCCACCCACTCAAAAACATGGCAAACAGACATGCCAGCCTGAGCATAGGCGACACATCAGGGCGCACCTCATAACCCCATGAAAGTTAGTCACCCGCCTCCAGAACCGCCTAGTAGGAACCTGGGGTGGTTTGTGACTGTTGAGAAGGATGAGTCTTAGGGCGCTTAATCTTCGGCATGGGACCAATGGTGTTCATAAATAACCCTATCCAGGTGCTATAGGGAATAAGAGAACGGGAATGCAAGTCTTGACCCAGTGACCACTCTACCATGACCAGAAGATCCCTCTCCAATGAAGGCACTTGTTCGACGTTGTCCCATGCATCAGGAGTGGGAAAAAACTCATCATACATCTCACCAATAATCATAAGCCATCCCAATTGATAGATGTCCCCCAAGCTAATTCCAACTTCAACATGGGAAAGGTGGAAAGTATTAGTTCTTGAACACCAGCGACTGAGCAGGTCAGGAAGGATCAAAGATAGTGGGTAGACAGCAAACTGGGAGGCCCACACTGCAGAGTAAAAATTGACTACTTCCAGTGACTCAAAAGATTCTAGGCAATGATGATGGACCCAGAAGGCCCATGCCTAGTCATTTGAGAAAAGGCCACCAGACCATAGATCCCACCTAGAAATCCACCCCGCGTCAGGGTCCACTCGAGCAAGGTTGATTGTGGAGGTGTAACTCTTGAGGACAACTTCTTGAGAGAAGTCTTGTGTGTACTAATCGCTTTGGGTCAAACAGAGCCTCTCAAAATGAAAGTTTCTTTCGGATCAGAATCAGAGATCATCTCCCCCAATGAAGTAAGGTTCACCTGAATGCACTCTGGCGATGCTTCCAAGCAAGGAGACAGAAGACCTGAGAAAATAGGAGGGATACGGACGTCATCTTGAAGACCGAAGCCGTAAAGCAGAAGTCGATTTGATAGTGGATAACCCAGGAGCTTAGGAGAGAGCAATCCCTTCAAGACACCCTCACTAGGAATGATGGATAGACTAGGCTCCTCTTTGATACTCTCTGCTCTCCGAATCATAGCTGGACATCTCTCTAAACCAATTGGGAGAGGCTCAGCAGTAGGCCTATGTACAGGACGAGGGGGAACCATGTTTTCACCCTACATGATAAAAAAACCAGGAAAATGGTTAGTCCTGAAGAATAAAATCTGGACAAAAATACCAGTTATATGGAAAAGGAGTCAAGAAGCCTTTGTGATAGGTGCGCAAGCATGCCTCAAAATATGGTTTGAGATGACTGTATCCCGCGAACCAACCCTACATGGAAGAGGATCACGGAACTCTTTTCCCACAAAGCGTTGCCCAAAAAACCATGAACCAGGTTTCTCTGCAGAACCTTAATCCCAGATTTAAATAGTTAGGTTTGGAAGACTTAAGAAATTTTGAAAATTTTGGAAGATTTCAGTGTGCAGAGCATAAAAAACGCGGAGCGAGTTCCAACACGGCCCGACATGACTTACTTTTTAATTAATTAAAAGTGTTGGTTCACAGATGAAGGTGACAGAGAATGAGTAATGGTTTACAGAAGCAGCTGGTTCGTGGATGAGGCGTTTCCTGAAGGAACGATCACACGGAAACAAAAAGTGAGAGGGCTCCAGTTTCGTGAAGAATCATGTAGAAGACAAAGGAAGGGCCCCCGTATTAATAGGCATGGTCCCCTACTAGGTCCACTCCCCTACCGCAAAGAATCCATGTTTCAGGATCACTGTACATCGAAATGAACTCCCCTTCGTTCCGATCGGACCCCATTCCGATGGGGGGCATTTGTAGGGTCCTGAAAAATCCGAAATGGAAAATGAGAATCCCCTTTAATACAAAAGGGATATTCTACCCAATTCCCCCCCCCAATGAATTTGGGAAAAGTGTGGAGAATACTCAAAGGAAGGCACAAGCCGAACTGGTCCGCAGACCAGTCCAATGATAATGAGTCGCGACTAGTTCCGCGAAGCACCCCCTCCGCGGACTGCTATCGTTTGTAGAATGGAGGCAGAAATCCTACGCGGGCACGAAGTAGGACGGGATCCAAGCCTATCCACCTTCACGAACCACCCCAGCCATGGACCACGTCGACCATCCGGGGCCGCACCCGCTGTCATTCGGGTAATGGAGGCAGAACCCTACGCGGCCGCAAAGCACTCCCCCGAGATAGTTTGGTTCGTGGGGGAGGTGCGTTCAATGCACCCGTGAGTCGCAGATTGACCAAGTCATCCGTGAACCAGGTCTCCGATCATGGGACCCCGCAAAAGGTGCTGCATGACCACAGATATATCTATTTAATAACTCTATAAAAGGAGATCGAGGGGGAAGTTCCCAGGGGGAGGCAATTTTGGAGACTGATCAGATTCTGGTGGAAGGATTTTGAATGAAGGAGCATAGGATTTCACAAACAGCGAAGTTCCAGTTCATGAACCAGAACAAGTAGGAAGCTGGAAGTTAATTAATAAGGAACCGAAAATGCATAACAACATGGTGAACCAGAAACCTAAAATAACAAAGAAAAGAATACCGCAAACCATGGCCCCTCCGTAGATTCACTTCCCACAGACTAGGGAGTTTATGCCCCTTTTCCGATCCGTCGCACTGTGTTGCACTCTCCTACGCGGGCGAAGCCCCGACCGATGAACCCCCAACTGGCGCTTCCCTTGGCCACCACTACTCGCATGGACCCCTCTGCGTACCAACCTAGTACGTGGACCGAACCCAAAGTCGTGAACCACCCTAGTTCGTGGGATACCCGCCAAGCCGCAAACCACCCCGGTTCGCGGTATGCCCATCAGTCCGTAGACCAACCTGGTTCACGAACGACCTCTCCACCTGCGTAGCACCTCCCAATGTGAAGGGCGCCACCACTCATATACCTGTGTGGCCCGCTAGATCCTTCGGAGTTCCCATTACTCAAGCCAGATAAAATCCTTCCAATCTGGCCTGATCATCCGCAACTCCCTCATAGGCCCATTCATCGACCCCAATCTGAGGCCTCCACCGGAGCCATCGGACCCATGTGATGTAACCCTTGGGCGCATCATCATGCCATTTTGAGTTCACATGCCCACGGTAATCAGGGGGAAGGGGTTTCCCTGTCCCTTGAGTGGATTTATGAAGCATTCCTGGGTTCACATTCCCACGATAATACGGAGTCCGAGCCCGGGAGTCTCCTTTATGCCTTTCCACTTTTTAGGACTAGGGCACTTCTCCCCTCCCCGAGGCGTGGCGGGCTACCCATCACAAGGAAGCACCCATGCACCTCCGTACTTCCCCACAGCCATGGACAAGGAAGGGAGTATTGGGGAAGGGTGTTGTTCCATCCTTCATTGGGGCCAAGTCCCTCTCACGATACGCTTTGTTTCCATGAGCATCCATCTCGAAGTAAGCCCCGAATTCTTGGGCTGCTCCATGCGTAAGCCTCACTCCACTTCCCACAGACGCACCCTTCACGACGTGATTGTCTGGTCCCTTCTGCCTCTTGTTTCTCACACCAAGTATGACTCACATGGGCTTAGAGTAAGCATCGAACATGACATCCTCTTATGGGCCTCCTCAGAGTGTATGCCCCAATCCATTACCCTGGGCCTCCTCAGAGTGTAATCCCCAATCCATTACCCTGGGCTGCCTTAGAGCATAAGCCCCACTGCATTCGAACTATGTGGATCTTGATCCCTGTCTCCTAGGTCAGGTACATAGGAAGCCTCCACGAGGTTCAACCCCAACAACCAGTCGATCCGACTATCTACACATTGGTTCACTGCACCAACCCTGGGTAGCCCGGAGCGTAATTCCCACTCCAACCGAACTACGTGGATTCTGATTCCTCTCATAAGGATACGTTGGAAGCTCATACCACGGGTTCGATCCAAACACTCAAGTCGTTATCTGTCCTCCCTGAATGACAATAAACTCAAGAGTTCCTGGTCATGAGGCTTTAAATCAGTGCCGTCTCAGTGAGTCCAGACTCCTCGGGGTCATTAAACCAACGAGGGATGGTAAACCTCGGGCATAAATGATTCTAAACCCATGCATCCAGGTGACCCTTGCCAACCTAAAGAAATCCGTGGATACTATGCTTGGGTATAAACCAAATATTCATGAACATATGAATACATCTTAAAACTATAAGAGAGTCCCAAAACAGGCAATAATTCCCCCCAAAAGGGTGAGATGAGCCCAACTTCACATCCTCTCGACCAATGTTAGATCCTAAGCATCACTGGTCAAACCACCCAGCGAACGCCTACCTTTGGAAAGCAGGTCCATGCATTGATGGATATGAAATCGTTGGGCGTTTCGAGGAGAAAACAGTGCACCCGATACGAGTGATTAAGCAGCACCCAACCTTCTCTAATCAATCGTCCGACAGCACGCGTTTCTCCCCCAGGACCTCATCGTGCGCCGTGAGACACTCCGAAAACACTAAAACTATTTAAAAAACCTTAAAATCCGAAAACCCAAAAAACCATAATAACCCAAAAACCAAAAAAAAAAAAAATCTAAAACCCCTCAAAATCCCTAAAATCCCTAAAATCCCAAAAAATTGATAAAAATACATCACAATACCTCACAATGTTAAAACCCCTAAAACACTAAAAAATCATTGAGAAAACCTTAATTTACTAAAACACCCTAAAAAACCCCTTAAAAACCATAAATAAATATAAACATCATAAAAAGTAATTATAAATCCATAAAAATGTAAAAACCCCTAAAAAACCATGAAAATCACTATGAAAACCCCATAAAAAGCTAAAAAACATTGAAAAACACCTAAAAATTTAAAAAATGTTTAAAAAACCCTAAATTCCCCTAAAAAACCCTGAAAACCCTAAAATATCATAAAAAAACCTATAAAATCTTAAAAAACCCTAAACAACTATAAAAAACCTTAAAAACCCCCATTAAAAACTAAAAAAAACTTTTTAAAACCTTAAAATTTTAAAAATATTAAAACCCTAAAAAAAAATCCTAAAAAAAAACCCTACAACCCAAAAAACCCATAAAAAATCCATAAAAAACTCTGAAAAATTAATAAAAATACTTAAAAATTACTAGAAATCCCTAAAAAACCTAAAAATACGTAAAACCCATGAAAAATGTAGAAAATGATAAATACCCTAAAAACCCATAAAACACATAAGAATGCCATAAAAATCCTCAAAAATCCATAAACCCCTAAAAAACTATAAAAAGCCATTAAAATTTCCTAAAAAACCACACTACAACAGAATCTCCGTTTAGCGGCGGTTTTAAAACCACCGCTAATTTTTTTGGCGGGCGGTTTACAGAAACCGCCGCAAAAATCAGCCGTCCGCCAATCTATTAGCGGAGGTTATTTGCGTTTTAGCGGGTGGTTTTAAGGAAAAGCATCGTATCTACCTCATTTCGCGATGGTTTTTTCTGAAATTTAGCAGCAGTTTTATGAGCCCCTGGATACAAACTTTATTTGCAGTGGTTATAACCGCCGTGAATAAACTCAAATTCCCATTGGCCATAAAACTGACTCTAAAGTCATGATAAACCGTCGCAGAATGATATAGCCACAATGCTCCCTCTTAAGTGATAGTTTTTCAATATTTTAGCGGCGGTGTAAAATCGATGCGAAAACCGCCGCGAATATTCCATGTAGCGGCGGTTAAAAACCCCTGCGAAAAAGCTGGCCAGAATAAAAATAATAATTCTTTGCTTCTACTGCACCACTGCCCTGAAAAACAAATAAAAACAATATGTTCATATACATATAGATAATCAAATAGTATCCCAACCTATAGGTTTCAACCAAACAATGAACAACCCAATAGTAACACTTTTGTTGCTACCACTATATGCAAACCCACACAACAGATACTTCCAAAGAATAATATAGCCACTTTTTATTTAACCAAGTTCTATTCATTTATTCAAGGGATTCACATTATATATTCCATTACTACCAATAAATAATATCCCTAACCAACTCAAAAATGAATGAAAACCATTCTTGTAGTCCCACTGCACAACACCACCGTTGACATATTGCAGTCCCCATACAGAAGCCTGTCTGATGGACACAATACAACCAAAGGTAGTTCAACTGCCTACAGGTTCTTCCATTCAAAAATCATTCCCACAAACATAGATAGAAATGTCGCTTCAATTCAAAAACATTCCACATAAACCATAAAAACCCAACCATAACACACATTACATGACCACACCCATCAAACATGGGTAAATTCAGATTTAGCCAACACTGTTCTTGAATTACATTTTTTTACTGGGGTATCACATAATGGTTCTTATTCCACGATCATCCATTTAATTAACCATGTGTACATGATTAATCAGCTTCCACATTAAAACATTTTCCCCCCAACATTATAACCAATAAAAATATTAATAGTGTGTAAGAAAAGACCACCAATCGCCATGATTTTTATAAGGCACACATCCACAACAAATCATAACAATAAAAAAAGATAACAAGTAGAAATAGTAAATGTACTATAACCACTTCAATGAATTTTTATCATCATGCTCAATAAATTATTCCTTATGTCAAATAATATATTTCAGTCGTATTCACATAGAACATTACTAATCCTACCATGAAAGATGCTCATAGGAACTGAAATGAAGGAAATCCTTACTTGGATGATCAAAGGATCGAAGTTCCTCCTTGAATAAAGAGCATGATATCACGTTAGGAGTAAGGAATAACTCCAAGGAACTACATGAATGTAGAATAGGGTGGGGGAATGTCTCTTCTAAGGAGGAAGGACTCTTTCCACACCTTGGGAGAAGGAAAAGAATCCACTGGAAATTAGAGGATCTTGGCTTAAGAATGAGTGAGATCCTAATAACAAGGGATATAATTTTAATGTGATGGATAAAATAGATCATGGATTGAACATGCTATTTTCATATCTCAAATCCCCAAGGAAATTAGGAAATTAAATATATAAAAAATATCCTTAAAAAAACTCTTAAAAAACACCCAAACATAGCATCAAACTCGGTTTTTTTGAAAACATATAACAATAAAATTAGAGAGATGACTTCAAAATACTTGAAATACGTGTTGTGGTCAACACCATGTATCGTTAATTTGGTTTTTCCAAATTTTAGGGTGATTACATTTTGGAGAAACAATAATTCCCCTTGAATATAGTGGAAAAAGATTTATGCAAAGTCAAACTCAATAGGTAACATATTTTTTGTTAAAAGAAAATCATAAGGGAGAGACTAGGATGTCTGGGGAAAACATGAAATGACTCACTGATGGGTGGCTCATTGATACCCTATCACCGATTCCATGACATTGTCACCATGGCACCAACACCCTAGTATCAATGCCCTAGAACTGATTCCATGTGAGCAACACCCTTGTACCGATGCCCTGGAACTGACACCATGGCACTGACACTGACGCCCATGACTCATCAACACTGACACCCTTGACTCTCCGACACCAAATCCCTGAGTCATTGATAGGATGATTCACTGAAAACCTGACTCATTGACAGGCTGACTCCTGGATAGTTAAAAACATTATTTTTGAAAAACTCTTGGAATGAGTGAAAAACATCCCCTAGAACACCCTAATCACTAAAGTTTCACAATGTAATTAATCTAAGAGGTTTACTCCATTACATCATATAGCTCTCAAAACAGCCTCACCCTATAGAATTCAAAACTACCCAAGAAGATAGGGGTCCAAACAACCACCCTGTAACATAACTATCAGGTATAAACCACCATGATTTGTTCTAAAGATGGAATGAAAACCTCTACATCCCAGAACCCATCCTCAATAGTTATCTTTCTCCAAAACAATTGTGTAATCCCCAAGGCCCCACACTACACCTAACAACCATGTAATCACATATGGTCACACCATCTAGACAAATGGATCAGAGAGCTCCTTCCTCCATTTCAAGATACAACATATCTTATTGCAAAACAAGGTCAGATATCACTTCAATGAAAATTAAAAAATTAAAACATCAAAGTAATGATCAGAACATCAACTCAATGTAGATTAGTGTACTGGGAATGCATATTCACTTCTCACACCCTAGTACTCTCCTCATGAAAAACATTCCTCCACAACACGGGATCCAAATGAATCATCCATCCACAGAACACTTTATCCTTACGATCCTGGATTATTAACAATTTTTCAATGAACATTGCATCATTATCAACATCCGGCTCTCCCAAGTATCAGATGTGAGATGTATCATGTAGATACTGATAGATCTAGGTGTCTTGGAAAATATCATGGATCCTCCCCAAATGAGTTGTAAATTCCAGCTAATATGCAACCACACCAACTCTCCCAAACACTTAGAAAGGTAAAATCAACGTGAAAGAGAGATTTCTCGCCTTACTAAACCTTTTATACCCAGAGCTGCATTCATCATATCTTGCATGATATCAAAATTCTCTGTTGTGCTCTGAACTAACTCTAGGCCAAGAACACCTTCCTTCCCAATGCCTATCTAGAACAATGCTTAACAACACGACCTTCCATAAAAGTCATAAAATGACCATTCTAATTGTATAGTGATAACTATTATTGTATAAAACTCTACTACATGCAACTGTTTCACCCACATCAACAATAGGTTTAACTCCTAGTCATCCAAAATCTCGACTACCAATTCAAACACAAACCTAAATGGAATGATATATACCACACTCGAGAAATGAAGACATAAAAAGAAACATCAGAAATCAATAAAATGCATAAAAATAAACATGAGAAATCAAGGAAATTTTAGGATATGAAAATGTGTGGTGGAAACTATGTGCCACAAATGTTACATATACAAACCAACTATTTCCATTTTTGTTCAAAAAATCAACAATACAACTACTCAGGGTCCGATGATGCATTGTCACCCTCTCCACCTTAATTTACACTTTGTGTTGTCACCTGTAAGAACATTATATTGAAAAGTAAATACGGTTACATATTTATATTAAAACTTAAAACCAATGAAAGTTAGAAAACTAAATTATTTTGATTTTCTGTGATTTACCTGCATACCTCAAATCGATGCACTTGCACCAGGGGAATATCTGCTCATCTATTGACGTATTTCAGTCAGCTCTTTCTGCAATGCAGATATCAGATCCCCCTACTGGTGAACTATGTTTCGTAAAGAAACAATCTCTTTCTTAGCATCTTTGGGTATGGGCTGACTAATGTCAGGAGTAGATGTAGCAGCTATCCCTGGTGGCCTGATAAAAACCTCAGATGGCACGGGTCCCAAACCCATCCCGCGCACTCTCCCAGGATGCTCCTTCCCAAGGACTTTAGAAACCGGGTCATCCTAGGAGACAGAGTAGGAATGCGTAGGATTGGCATCCCATAGTTCTTTAATTTTGACTTATAAATCAAATATCAATATATATTAACACAGTAAAAACTGATAATAAGTTATTATCATAAAAAATTGACTTCATAACTTAATTTCTTTAGTAGGCTCATTAACAAAACATCCATCTGATTTCTTGTGAACATCCAACCACAGTTCAGTTCTGGATGCTTCATGGCCTAAACTCTGTGACTGCATTAATAAAAGATAAATCAACAATTCAATATATTAAATAGATAATATTGTCTTATAAATATTTAAACTAATTAAAAGATTACCAATGTCATTTGACTTCTAGAAAAACTTTTTGAGCCGCAGTATGCAGGATGACTTGCTTCACTCGGTTTGATGCATTCTATCTTGAGAGATCATGAAATAAATAAAATGCAATTTAATACTGATGTATTTAATGTCATGTCCATTTCATATACATGTATAAATGTAAAATGAGGATAATATAATAATATATATATATTTCAATACCATCCGCTTCTGATCCCGACTCCTGTCAACAAACACTTTCCACTGCTCTTTCGGTACCCCACTGGGTAGCTTCTCATACATTTGCAGCGTGGTCAATGAAGCATCCTTGATATCACACCACAATCTCCATTTAAAATCTTTCCACTTATTACCTAGATTTTTCAACGTCCACTTCCGTACTATCACATCAGCAACGGTAAAGTGGAAGAACATCTGTATACAGAAATTCATTTTGAACATATTAGTAACATGAAATTCAATTAAACCATAATGTAATAAATTTACCTTGATTTCAGAATCAAACACTTCATTTTTCCATCTTGGAGGCATATTTCTCCAATCGTCATATGAAATGGGAAGGGAAATGGGCTCTGCTGCCAGCTGGCCTAGAATTTGGCCAAGTAACCCCATGGCATCATCCGTAGGGACTCCGTAAGAATCAAATGGCACAACAATATTCTCACCATTCAGATTCCAAACATATGAAACTTTTATGTTTTTCACTACGGTTGAATTTTTGTCATCTTCAATGAGCAAACAATTTGTATAAACAAAATGCAATAAATTTCTTTAATTAAAATTTGTACCTATGATAGTGACACTTTAGTATGTCTGGGATGAACAGGAAGGGGCGCATCGCTGCCCCACTACTGAGGCTCCAGAAGGGGGATTCGACGACTCAGCCTCTACTGGGAAATCCAAAGATGGTGTGAGAGATGGTGCAAGGGGAGATGGTGGAGGGGTGTCGGCAACTGGTGGCTCATATGTCGTGGGGAGGGAGCTAGATGGATAGTCATCTATCACAGAATTGGATGAAATAATGTACCGCTTCTTCCTTGGAATTCCTATCATTTAATCAAATAAAATTATGTTCAGAATATATATTTCAAAAAAATTATATAGAAAAATAATTAAAAATGATAACAGATGAAGTACTAACAGACAAAATATATATAACAATGATAATGAATGACTGCAGAAATGAAACAAGTGGTTGCTGAATAAATAAATAATTGTACATATAATCATTTTCCCCTTCAATCATGTCGGTTTCCTACTCCATTGCTTCATCCACATCATTTATCCTTGCTAGACTAATATTTTCAACATCATGATGGACAAATAATTCTGCTTCCTGTTGCTGATAAAATTCAATTTCAGAGTTCCAATTTTTCACTTCATCACCCATATCATACAAATCTCTTTGTATTACGTGAGAAACTACACTCCACCCTTCATTGGAAACATCATTCACATAATATACCATTTTTTCTTGCGATGCTAAGATATATGGATCATGCAGTTCACGATCACCAACATCCATCAAGTGAGAGAAGTTGATAGAAGTAAATTGCAAGGAATCTCTTTTAACACCTCTGATAATATCGACCCATTTTCATTTGAATAAAACAACTGAAAAATGTACATAGTAGTTTAATTCAATAATATCATGATGCTTTCCATAGTATTCCACTTCAGAAAATGTAAATATACCACTATTCTGTGTTCTCAATCCCACTTCTCGATCGACTGTACGAAATCTAAAGCCATTCACGTTATAAGCATCGAACTTTCTAACGTCTTTTAGAGGTCCTCTAGCAAGAAACTTCAAATATTCTGACACCTCTGCTTGAGTATCAGTGTTCATGATCTGAAAAAAGAAATATACTTTATTAGATTTACAAAATGTATGTGTCAAACTAATATTCATATTTATTGCAATATTTATGAACTTACACGTCGTGAAAACCATTCTACAAGCTCTTTATTAACAGCTTTCGTTATATCTTTCTCATTTCATATTTAGCCTCTTATTCATCTCTTTGTTTGTATCCTCAACTCTTCAATAAATGGATCTGAAATTTCACTATTTAGCAGCTCATATCTATGTGCCTGTAATAATTCTAATTCAGTCAGTGTCACATTGGAGGTCCTCCCAACCGATCGGCCATTAAAAGGAAATATTTCGGATTTCTGATGTATTTGAGATTGAGTCAATGTGTCATCAACATGTCCAACTCGATTAAATCTTGTCTCAATATCATCCAAGTATTAAGAACCAAAGGAAAGACACTCCTCATCCACATATCCTTCAGCAATTGAGCCTTCTGGTTTAGCTTTATTTCTCATGTATGATTTCAAATGCCCATGATATCTGTGAAATAAAATAAACATAATTATGCATTTAATTAAGTACCAAAAATTGTTTACTTAACTGGAAAAAATATAAATAAAGTACCTCCTAATTGGATACATCCATTGATAATGAACGTGGCCTCCTAATTTAGCTTCCTCAACCAAATGCACAGTTAAATGCATCATTACAGTAAAAAAGGACGGAGGAAAGATCATATCAATTGCGCAAAGAGTCAATATAAAACCTCTCATGGAGGTTGTCAAGCTGAAATGGATGTAGAGATTTCTCACATAGTTTTCTGAAAAATGTGCAGAACTGGAGTACAACAACAGTAATTTTTTTAGGTAATAATGTACGAAATGCCAATGGTAGTAACTATTGTAACAATATATGTGAATTGTGTCTTTTCAATCCATGTAACTTATGATTATTCAAGTCAACACACCTCAAGATGTTACTTGAATACCCATCAGATACCTTAACATTCTTTAATATTCGAAGGAATGAATCTTTAATCCTATTTTTCATTGCAAAAATTGCCGGAGGATACTTTTCATTCTCATATGGCTAGAGATCGCGTTTTATGTTCATTGCTTGTAAGTCCTTGCGAGCATTGAGATGATCATTCGAATTTCCATGCTCATTAAGCAATGTGAAAATCAAATTGTCACAAACATTCTTCTCAATATGCATCACATCAAGATTATGTCGCAACAAATTAAATTCCCAATACAGAAGTTTGAAGAATATACATTTTTTCTTCCATTTTTGTGTTCCGGTGTCACTTGACGATGCACTTTGGACCCGTTTTCCACTATAATTCAAATGATGAACCTTCCCAAATTCTGTTTCAACATTTTCAAGTTGTGCCAATATTTCAAAACCATTTAACAACTTTGGAGGTGTTCTACGATCAATGGAACCATTAAATTTTGATCTGTTTAGCCGAAATCTATAAGATGCATCGAGAAATCTTTGATGACACAAGAAGAACCATTTTCTATTGTAAGGTAGCAGTTTGGGCTCAAAATCAAAGTTACAAACAGGACAAGCCAAACCCATGTAAGTGTTACAAATTGATAAATTCCCAATCCCAGGGAAGTCACTAATGGTCCACATTAAAGCAACATGCATTTTGAACATTGTTTTAGAAGAATAATCAAATGTATCAACACCGTTGCTCCATATCTCCTGCAATTCTTCAATCAAAGGCTGCAAGTATACATCAATATCATTTCCAGGCATTTGTTTTCCAGGAATAATCCTCGAAAGGATAAAAGATGTTTGTTTCATATAGATTCATGGAGGTAGATTATAAGGGATCAAAACAACTGTCCAAATGCTATAATTGGTACTCAAGGTCCCAAATGGGTTGAATCAATCGGCAGCCAATCCCAATCGAACATTCCTAGGATCTGATGAGAAATCGAGATGTAATGAATCAAATGTCTTCCATGATTGGGAATCTCATGGATGTCTCATTAACCCATCATTGTTATTATCTACATAATGCCACTTCATGTGTTCGGCAGTTTTCAATGACAAGAATAATCTTTGCAATCGAGGCTTCAAAGGAAAGTAACGCAAAACCTTTACAGGAGTGCTCCTTTTCTTCTTCTCCATGAAATTATGTTCATTCAGACTTCCAACATCACCCTTTTCATGCCATCAAGAAGAAGAACATTTATTGCAATTCTGTATACTTGAATCCTCTCCCCAATAAAACATATAATCATTGGGACACGAAAGTATTTTTGTATAATTCAGACCAAGCTTGTTAACAACTTTTTTCATATCATAAAAGGATTATGAGATTTTTTCTTCAGGAAATGCATCATGAATCAATTCCAATATCAAGGACATTGCCTTATTTGTAATTCCACATAGACATTTGATATGGTACAACTTTAGCAGAAATGAAAGCTTTGAATATTTCAAACACCCACTATACATCTCTTGATTTCCATCATCAAATAAATCATGAAAAGTATTTTCCTCAGTGAAGTTTTCTCTTACATTTGGCTCCACAGAATCAAGAGGAGGATCCAATGATATGTGACAATCTTGATCTTCCTGTGTTACAGTCTCAAAAACATCATTTGTCACGTTGCAATTTGTAGCACCCTCTTCTGGTTGTTCTGATATGTTTTGATGCTGATAGTGGTGTCTTGCAGTGCCGAATGCATCATTTTTTAGGTTTTGAATTTCATTTTCCATTGTTGACGAACTTGGGACCACATTCTGCGGATTAACATCAGTGCTCAATCTTTCTGTAATGTTCGATTATCCATGCCAAATCAAACACAAATACTGACCAGGGAATTTCTTCAGTATTGAATGTTCATAAACCTCATCTCTCTTCAACCATGTTCTAAATTTACATTTAGGACATGGACATTTTATTCTCCCTTCAACGGATCGATTAGAAATTGCAAAATCTAAAAACTCATTCAAACCCTTAACATACTGAGGTGTGTTCCTCAGTAATGTGATCCAGCTTTTATCCATATATATCACAATGTGCCTACACAATAAAAAAAAATTAAAACACATAGTTACTACTAAATAGAGAAAGAGATTCATATATACTATAGTGAGAGATTACAGAAAACTAATATAATAAAGATGACCCATTGATCATAAAGTATGCATAATATAATAAACATGATACATTGATCACATTTACCACTTACTTAGCATGCCCAGACCAACCGAACAAGTCTGGTCCCTAGGAGACAGCGCCAACACCTCATTGAGGAGTAATAAGAATATTGGGTTACACACATATCATAATACTGTCGATCACACATTTATGTTGCCTCAAACAACACCCCATTGAAAGTGATGTCATTGAACACACCAAAGATGCACGATTTTCATACCATTAGTACAACGACATTACTAGAAATATTTAGCCCTTATATGATACCCTTTGAGACCTATCGCAGGCTAGCTTGGGTACCTGGATTATGAATACGTCAATGTGGACTACTAATGATTTACCTTGGTTCTCCAATTTCCAATGACATTGTAAAAAAGGTCCTTTTCTATGTCATCTTAAATTGGATCAAGGGGTGGATATGCAATTGGAAGAGTAAATTTCTTTCCTTTGGAGGGATAATAACACTTCTAAATATTGTTCTTACATCTATCCCAATTCACATGCTTTCTATTATCAAACCCCACAAAGGCATAGTCACCTAACTGGAAAAAATCCCGAATTCATTTCTATGGTATGTTAATCTGGATGGATGTTGTTGTTGGGCATCTTGGAAATGAATTTCCAATCCAATACAGGAGGGTGTTATCAAGTTGTAGAGTGTGGTTGAAACCATGCAGTCCATGAAAGCTAGATTAGCCAGGGAAGTGGTATAAATAAACACATTATGGGACATGTTTATAAAAATAGGTATGGGGAGGACTGAACGATATAGGCTATGAAAAATGATAGGTTTTATAATCTATATTGATGCATAAAAGACCATCTGGATTCTGTATAAGATCATGTGAAATGGATTTTTGGATGTGGTAATATTAATCACTAGATGCGCAACTAGGTAAGAGAATTGTAGTTCTTTCATGGATTTTTGGATTTTAAAATCTCCTTCAAAGAGGCTAGTAGCACCCCTAATTATTATATTATATTATTATCCCTGAGTAGAAAAGTGTCTAGAAATCCATCAGGTTTTTTGAGGAACGAAATTTTTGTGAGTTTATGGGATCAATATTTGGACGGATTTGTGGCCGAGACTTCATGAGTCTGATCCATGCTAGTGAGAATAGTGATTAGTGGGCCAACAGACTTTTGTGTAAGATGATACCATAAAAAATGACTTTTCTCATTATAGGTTGAGGAATCAACCCCTATCTATGCAGAACAATATTCAGCTGAATGGGGTTTCAGTGGTATCTCATTCTCAGTGCTGCGTAAATTCATCGGGAGAATCAGCTGAGCATGTTTTTTCTGGGTGGATTGGGAGAGAGTTATCTGGGTTTTCATGAGAGATAGTATGAATTTAAATAGAGGGATGTATTACATCTAGGATATTCCTGAATATGGGTTCCTGGATGTTGGTTAGGATGGGATAAAGTTCAAGGGTCGCGGCATGGTCCTCATGGTTGTATGCTGGAACCTCTAGGAGGTAAGGAACAAGGCTATTGAAGTTATCAAACCTATTATACACTACGGCAAAAAAGGCATTTAGTGGTGGTTATTTTTCGTTTCGCGGCGGTTTTAACCGCCTCTAAATCCATTGGCGGCAGTTTTGAAAAACCGCTGTGAAATCGTGCGTCGGGAAACTATTCGCGGCGGTTTTTTAGTTGCGGTATTTTTTATTTTTTTAATTTTTTTTTTAATTTTTTTAATTTTTAATTTTATATATTTATTTATATATTTATATATTTATATATTTATATATTTATATATTTATTTATATATTTATTTATTTATATATTTATATATTTATTTATTTCATTAATTAATTAATTAATTAATTAAATAATTATTTATTTATTTATTTATTTTTCGTATTTATTTATATATTTATTTCGTATTTATTTTATTTATTTATTTTTCGTATTTATTTATTTATTTATTTATTTTATATATTTATTTTATTTTATATATTTATTTTATTTATTTTGTTTTATATATTTATTTTATTTATGTATTTTATTTATTTATTTTATTTATGTATTTAATTTATTTAATTTATTTATTTTATTTATTTTATTCATTTTATTTATTTTATTTATTTATTTCATTTATTTTATTTATTTTATTTATTAATTTATTTATTTTTCGTTTTTATTTATTTTATTTATTTTATTTATTTTATTTCGTATTTATTTACTTTATTTTATTTTATTTATTTATTTATTTATTTAATTTCGTATTTATTTTATTTATTTATTTATTTCGTATTATTTTATTTACTTTATTTATCCATGCATGCACATCCCATGCACATGCACATGCACATCCCATGCACATGCACATGCACATCCCATGCACATGCACATGCACATCCCATGCACATGCACATGCACATCCCATGCAATATAAAGAAATTCTGCGTTTGGTGAGATTTGAACCCTTAACCTCTTGCATATTTTCCAAAGACTTTATCACTCAACCAAGCTCGCCATGTGGTCAATAAACAGAATTTAATATACTTTTATATATTAATTGAAAAACAAATAATACATAAATAATAGATATAAGCTCAATAATAATAAATAGTAAATAATAAATAATAAATAATAAATAATAAATAAATATAAATAACAAATAATAATTAAATATAAATAATAAATAAATAATAATTAATAATTAATAATTAATAAATAATAAATAATAAATAATAAATAATAAATAAGGAATAATAAATAATTAAGAATTAATAATAAATAATAAATAATAAATAATAAATAATAAATAATAAATAATAAATAATAAATAATAAATAATAAATAAATATAAAAAACAAATAATAATTAAATATAAATAAATAATAAATAAATAATAAATAATAAATAATAAATAATAAATAATAAATAATAAATAATAAATAATAAATAATAAATAATAAATAAAAAATAAAAAATAAAAAATAATAAATAAAGATAAATAAAAAATAAAAAATAATAAATAATAAATAATAAATAAATATAAATAATAAATAAATATAAATAATAAATAATAAATAAGAAATAAGAAATAAGAAATAAGAAATAAGAAATAAGAAATAATAATTAAATATAAATAACAAATAAGAATTAAATATAAATAAATAATAAATAATAAATAATAAATAATAAATAATAAATAATAAATAATAAATAATAAATAAAGATAAATAACAAATAACAAATAATAAATAATAAATAATAAATAATAAATAATAAATAATAAATAATAAATAATAAATAATAAATAAATATAAATAAGAAATAAGAAATAAATATAAATAATAAATAATAAATAAATATAAATAATAAATAATAAATAATAAATAATAAATAATAAATAATAAAAAATAAAAAATAAAAAATAAATATATATAAATAATAAATAATAAATAAATATAAATAATATAAATAATAAATAATATATAAATATAAATAATAAATAAATATAAATAATAAATAAATAAATATAAATAATAAATAATAAATAATAAATAATAAATAATAAATAATAAATAATAAATAATAAATAATAAATAATAAATAAATATAAATAAAAAATAATAATTAAATATAAATAATAAATAAAAAATAAAAAATAAATAAATAAATAATAAAGATAAATAATAAATAATAAATAATAAATAATAAATAATAAATAATAAATAACAAATAAATATAAATAACAAATAATAAATAAATATAAATAATATAAATAATAAATAATAAATAAATATAAATAATAAATAAATAAATATAAATAAGAAATAAGAAATAAGAAATATAAATAATAAATAAATATAAATAATAAATATAAATAATAAATAAATATAAATAATAAATATAAAAAATAAAAAATAAAAAATAAAAAATAAAAAATAAAAAATAAATAAAAAATAAATATAAATAAAAAATAATAATTAAATATAATTAAATAATAAATAAATAATAAATAATAAATAATAAATAATAAATAATAAATAATAAATAATAAATAATAAATAATAAATAATAAATAATAAATAAATAATAATAAATAATAAATAATAAATAAATAATAATTAATACATAATAATTAATAAATAATAAATAATAAATAAATATAAATATAAATAATAAATAAATATAAATAATAAATAAATAAATATAAATAATAAATAATAAAAAATAAATAAATAAATAAATAATAAATAATAAATAACAAATAACAAATAATAAATAATAAATAATAAATTAATATAAATAATAAATAATAAATAAATATAAATAATAAATAATAAATAATAAATAATAAATAATAAATAATAGCTAATAACTAATAAATAATAACTAATAAATAAATATAAATAAAAAATAAAAAATAAAAAATAAAAATAAATAAAAAATAAAAATAAATAATAAATTAATATAAATAACAAATAAAATAATAAATAACAAATAATAACTAATAAATAAATTAAAGTATATTATAAATAATAAATAATAAATAATAAATAATAATGGAAACACATGAAAAAGTATGAAAAGACGTGATAAGGGATGAAAAATCATGAAAATGCATGAAAAAGGATGGAGAAACATATGAAGAATGAGGCATTAGAAAGAATGAGAACGCATGAAAACTCATGACAACTCTGGAAAACTCCTTAATAATTCAACATAATCATCACAATAACCCATAAAAAACCATTGATAAAGATAACAAGTCATGGGAACCCAAATAAACAGTAATAAATGGAGCTACCGTTAAAACCCATCAAAACGGTCATAAAGAGACAAAAACATTGGACTCACATTAACGGAGATAACATATGATCCGAGAGACCGTTTTAGATCCGCGACCTGTCAATTCGAAGATCCTGAAACGATCTTCGACCTGAAAGGTGAAAGAGTCCAAATAGACTAGCGGATCCGAAGTTATGACCATTTAAAAAAAACCTGATGGGGAACGGGTGCTAGAAACGAGGCATTGAAAAACATAACAAACCTGATAGCCACTAAAAAGGCCATAACATATGATATAGGAGTGCATGTGGGCGCCGCGACCAGTCAAACTGAAGCTCATGGAATGAGCTATGATATGGAAGGTGGTGGAGGTCGAACTGACATGCGGATCGAAAGTTAGGTCTGTTTGAAGACAAGTGCGACGGGACACCGGTGACAGAAACAGGTTTTTGGAGGCCTTCGAAGGGGTTTTGGGGGTCGAAAAACATGATAGAAGATTGTTTATGTCGATTTGGTGTGTATCTCTCTTCGCTGGCTTCAATTTGATATGTGGTAGAGCCCAAACGGACACCCGGAGCGAAAGTTATGGCCGTTTGAAGTTGGATAACTTTTTTCAACTTTCTTATAACTCTAATATCATCCGCACCTTAGATCGTCTCACGGTTTTGATTATATGTGCCTCTAGATCTCTTCATGAGCTTCAATTTGACTGGTTGTGGTGCTTCAATGGATTCCCGGATCAAAAGTTATGGTCGTTTTAGTGATTTCGGGGTTTCTCGTGTTTTATTATTTTTTTCATTTCAGTTCGCGGCAGTTTTACCGAAACCGCCGCTATTTCGCGGCGGTTTATTAAAAAACCGCCGCTGATCCTCGAATAAAATTAAGAAAAAATTAAAAAAAATTAATTTTATTTGCTGTTTTGCGGCGGTTTTCTTGTAGTGATACATTCCTTAAGGTGTGTGGTATGTCACTGTTGGTGGATCTAGGAAGGTTCATTTGGGGGGTTGGACCCAATAACTTCTAGAAGGATCATATCAGCGAATTTCATGCATAGGGAAATCACAGATGGTCTTCAAGGACGGTGGGTCTACTGTAAGGCCCCCCACATTGGGTTTAATTTTAATGCAGATTAGTCTTTTATGGCTAGAGTGAGGAGGGGTTAGACTAATTAGAGACATCATGGGATATTTTATTCTGATATTTAGTATCTTTTGTGTTGATTTCACATCAATAGAAGTCAAGGCAAGATCCATGGACACCAGTATTATCCTTTGAAGGAATTTAAATATTCAGATTACTGAAGTTGAGTTGGATCTAGCTGTCTTGGTTGGTTTCTTATAAATATAGGGTTCTATTCCATCGTTATTAATATATTTCATTAGGAACTGAAGGACATTCCTTAGATAATACATTTCTATTCATCATACATGGAGGTAAAGAAATGACACAACTAATTCTCTAGCCAATAATGGAATGCAATATGAGATATTGATTTCATACACTAGTAAGGGTTCCTTAACCAATTATTGTAAGCTTATTTCTATAATTGATTCTCTCGGACTTTTTCATTTTCAACCCCCTTCAAATGGGATTATTTTTACTAGGCGTGTTATTTTAACAAAAAAATCAACTTTCAGTTAGTCACTAATTTTCTATCTCCCAATGATTCCATGATAAATCTACAAGGATAAGAAATATGAAATCATCATGTTTATATATAAAAAATAGATGTACATGGAAATAATGAACAAGAAGAGTGGGAAATCGATGATTCCCTATAACAAATACCTAACAAAATCACAATTCTAAAATAAATTTAACACAACCATTACTAAGGTTTAACTTAATATAAAATATAATTTTAGGAAAATGAATTTTTTAGGGGAAATTAAACCCTTTTCACTTGAAAACTAAAACATATATTAAATAAATGATATCCCATACACGAAACTGTATAATTAAATCCATAATTTTGGATTGAATTAAAAATAACACTTACGTAATAAGTTTAACCCTAAAAAATACAAAATCCATTACCTGAATATTTTATAGTATATAAGATTTAGCTTCAGACCCCCAATTGTTACTATCAAGACTGAATAATGGATTACCCATTTTAATGTACAGAATGATATAGGATTTTATAGCTAGAAAAAACTATTATTTAAATAGAGAAACAAGATTGACAAGAATGATAAAGGTTGAAGTGGACGACCCAATAAAAGGAATTAATATAAATTTATCCATTGGATTTAATAGACAACACAACAACAAGATAAATTTTATATTATAACAATCCTCAAAGTAGATTCATCTGAAGGAACAAAAAATGTTGGATGGATTCAAAATTAAACAACTTTAACAGGGACAATGATTAAGACATATGCAGACCAAACTAGAAATTTTTTTTATAGTCCAATGGAAAACCACAAAACAAAGAAAACAAATTTAAACTATTTATAATAGACACATCTGAACCTACATATAGAGACCAAAACAAAACAAGCAAATCAGTAATGCAAAACAATCAATAATCAGATGATTTTTTCTATTAGAAAAATCATCATCCGAAACGAACGGTCCAAAAAAAGATGAATAAGAGATAGAGAGTTCGACAAGGATGGAAATGATGCGCATAACTAAGATTTACAACAGATTCAAATAAAAATTCATACCAGCATAGTTCTGAAGACTATGAACCAAGCCTACCTCGCACTATGTCAAAGAAAACCTGAAAAAGAAACCCTTACCGAGTTCGATGGGGGTCGCGCGGGGTCGCCGGGGGTCGCGGGGGGGTCGCCGAGGTCGCGGGGTCGCGGGGGGTCGGGGGAACAAGGGGGGTCGGGGTAGGGGGGAAGGGTCGGCAGCGTAAAAACATATGGAGGGTTTCACGGCCGTTTATAATAAACCACCGTGAAACCATTTTAGCGAAAGTTTTAGCGGCAGTTTTGTGAACCGCCGCCACAAACCCGCCGCTAAAAACTAATTTTTGTGTAGTGCCACTAAAATTTAAATGAAAACGAAAAACCTAAAAATCCCTTTAAAAATCTTACAATCCCAAAACACTTAAAACAACTAACAAAATAAGAATGATAAAAACCCTAAAAATAGTCTAAAACTCTAAAACCCCTAAAAACCAAAAAAACCCATAAAATACTAAAAACACTTAAAACTCTAAAAAATAAATTAAAACCCTAAAAAAATTAAAACCCTAAAATCTATAAAAAACTCCAAAACCTCATATAAGCCCTAAAAACACTAAAAACCCCGAAATCCCTCAAAATCCGTAAATACCATAAAAATATGAAAAATCTATAATATCTAAAAAAACCTAAAAATACCCAAAACCAAAAATCCCCGAAGAAAACCTTAAAAAATAAAAAACAATTAAAACCCCTAAAAACACAAAAAAAATCTCTCAAAGCCATAAAAACCCTAAAAACATCAAAAATCCTAAAAAACCTAAGAACCCATAAAAATATTAAAAATTCTTAAATGTCTGTAAAAATGTATAAAACTATAAAAATCCAAAAATCCCTAAGAAATCCTTAAAACCCAAAAATAATTAAAAACCAAAAAAACTAAAAATATTAAAACCCTAAAAACCCCAAAACAAACGAACACCCTAAAAATCCATAAAAACAATAATTTTTTAAAAAACCAAAAAAAACACATAAAAACCTATAGAACTACTAAAAACTCCAAAAAACCTATAAACCCATAAAAATTTTAAATACTCCAGAAAACCATAGAACGCCAAAAAAATCATTACAAACCCTCAAAATCCCCAAAACTATAAAAACTATAAAATTTTAAAAAATCCCAAAAAATGTAAAAAACCCTAAAAATGAAAAACCCTAATAAAAGATCAAAAAACTAAAAACACTTAAAATACATAAAAATATTAAAATTTCTATTAACCCTAAAAGACCCCAAAACCCCAAAAACTCTAAAATCCATAAAGTCCTAAAAATACCTAAAAATACCTAAAAATACCAAAAAACATTAAAACCCCTAAAAACCATAAAATTTCATATGAAAACCTTATAAATATTTTAAACTCCTAAAAATGAAAAAAACATTAAAAATCCATTAAAATCTTACACACTCCTAAAAACCATAAAAACCCTAAAAACCATACAAATCCATAAAAAACCCTACAAAACACTAAAATCTCAAAAAACCATTTAGAACCCTAAAAATGTTAGAAAACTCTAAAAAACCATAAATATCCTAAAAATATTAAAAACCCTATAACCCAAAAAAAACATTAAAACCCTTCAAACCCTAAATACCATAAAAATCCAAAAAAATCCTAAAAACCATAAATATCCTCAAAAATACCTAAAACTCCAAAAATTATAAGAAACCCTAAAAACCATAAAGACACTAAGAAAACCTTAAAAACATAAAAACACTTAAAACACCCAAAAACCCTAAAAAATGTGAAAAACCCTAAAAAACATCAAAATCCATAAAAACCTTAAAAAGACATTAAAATCCTAAAACCACTAAAAATATAGAAAACATAAAAACACCTACAAAACATAAACCCCCTAATAAATCTATAAAACCCTAAAAACCTAAAAACACCCCAAAAAACCTAAAAAATTAAAAATCCCTAAAACCCTAAAAACCCTAAAACCCCTAAAAACCATAAAAACACTAAAAAATAGAAAATAGTAAAAACTAATAAAAAACCTAAAAATCACTAAAAACTCTGAAGACCATTAAAATCATAAAAAAATTAAAATTTATAAAAAACCTTTAAAACCCTAAAAAACTCTAAAACCCTAAAACACCTAAAAACCATCAAACCCGTGAAAACTATAAAAAACCCAAAAAACATAAAAAACCATAATAAAAATATAATTCTTAAAAATCAATAAAAATCATTAAATACATAAAAACCCTAAAATCATAAAAAACCAAATAAAACCTTAAGAACCAAAAAATATTAGAATCCATAAAAATGATAAAATCCTAAAAAACCCAAATAAGCCAAAAAAATCTGAAAACCCAAAAAATCCATAGAAAACCCTAAAAATAAAAAAAATAGTAAGAAACCTACTAAAAATGCAGAATACCCTAAAATCTTGAACACCCTAATTAAAAACATAAAAATATTAAAACACTTAAAACCCATAAAAACAAAAAATATGCTAAAAACCATGAAAACCCCTAAAAATACCCTAAACTGCTAAAAACCATAAAAATCCACAAAAACAATAAAAACCCAAAAAAACACATAAAATCACTAAAAACTCTAAAAATCCTTTTATCCCCCAAAAAATTTAACAAGGTATAAAGAACCTTTAAAACATTAAAACCCTAAAAAACCATTAAACCCCTAAAACCACTAAAAATCCATAAAAACCCACAAAACCGTAAATATCCTAAAATCCCTTAAAATCCCTAAAACCTAAAAAAATCCTAAGACCACTGGAAAATAATAAGAAAACTATAAAAAACTAAAAAGACATAAAACCCAAAAAAAACCTTGAAAACACTAGAAAACCTAAAATATCCCTAAAAACTTTAAAAAACGTAAAACCCCTGAAAATCCATAAAACACTAAAAATTCATAAAAACCCTAAAAATCACTAAAAATACCTAAAAAGGTATAAAACTAAAAAATATAAGAAAACCTTAAAACCCTTTTAACACTTAAAATCCATCAAAATCCAAAAAATGATAAAATCCCAAAAAAGTGCATGGGACATCGAAAAATGTAAAAAACCATAAAAACCCCTAAAAACCAATAAAACGTTAAAAACCCATAAATTCACTAAAAACCCACAAAAACTTTAAAACACCTCTAAACCACCAAAATGATATGAAATCTAAAAATCCTTAAACCGCATAAAAATGAAAAAAAAACCAAAACTCCCAAAAACCCAAAAAATCCCAAAAATCCAAAAAACCATTAAAATACCTAAAAACCATAAAATAATATGAAACCCCTAAAAGTCACTAAAAACATAAAAAACACAAAAATCTTGAGAAATCATTAAAATACCATAAAAATATAAAAACATTTGAAACTACTAAAAACCTAGAAACACTGAAACCCTAAAAACATTGGAAAAACCTAAAACCATCAAAATTATAATATGCTTTAAAACCCCTAAAATATTATAAAATACATAAAAATCCCTAAAAACGTAATGAAAACCCTAAAACATGTAGAATCCCAAGGAATCCATAAAAACAAAAAAACACATAAAACTATTAAAAGACTAAAAATGATAAAAACCCTAAAACCCTAATATACCTAAAACCATAATATCCATAAAACACTAAAACCACTCAAAATCCCTAAAAACCATTAAAAATAATAAAAAACATGATAGCCTTAAGAAATAATTAAAAACATAAAACACATAAAACCCCTAAAAACATAAAAACAATAAAAACATTAAAAACCAATTTAAAAGACCCTAAAACCCTAAAACAAAGAAAAACCATAAATCCTCTAAAAACGTACAAACACTAAAGCCCATAAAACCCTAAAATCCCACAAAAAACTCTAAAAACCATTTATACACCAAAGAATATTAAAAACTCTAAAGGGACTTAAAACCCCTTAAAATAAAAAACCCCTAAAAACCCATAAAACCATAAAAACCCTAAAAACCTAAAAACCCAAAAAACCCCCTCAAAATACCAAAAAACCCCAAAAACTCTAAAAACCTTAAAATACCTAAAAATCACTAAAAACAAAAATCCCTGAAAACCTCTATGAAAAAAAATCAAAAACCTAAGAACACATAATACCCCTAATACCACAAAAACTATTAAGATCCTAAAACACCTTAAAACCCCTAAAATCACTAAAAATGGTAAAAACCCCTAAATACCATTAAAAACAAATAAAACCCCTAAACCCCACTCAATACTCTAAAAAAACATTTAACCACCTAAGAACATTAAAAATCTATTTAAAACCATTGAAACCCTAAAAAAAATCAAAAAACCCTAAAAGCCAAAAAATCCATAATACCCTATGAACCCTAAAAACTCTAAAATCCCTCAAAATATCTAAAAACCCTAAACCCATAAAAAACTAAAAAATTCCTAAAAATTGTTAAAAATATAAAAAACCAAAAACCATGAAAATCCCTAAGAAAACCATAAAAACATAAAAATGTTAACGACCCCTAAAAAACCTAAAAATTGAAAAGAACCCTAAAAACCATAGAAATCCTGAAACACTTAAAAACCCTCAAATTCCCTAAAAACCCTAAAAACAGAAAAAACCCAAAAATCCCCTAAAAATCCATAAAAATGAAAAAACCCATAAAAAACTTGAAAACCCCTAAGAAAACCGTAAAAACCTAAAAACACATAAATCCCCTAAAAACCCTAAAAACACAAAAAACCCTAAAAGTCCCTAAAAGCCGAAAATGCCCTAAAACCGTGAATACGCATAAAAACCTTTAAAACCCTAAAAACCCAAAACCCACTAAAAACTCTAAAAATAAATTAAGAATCTTAAAATATAAAAACTATAAATACCCTTAAATACACTAAAAGACTCGAAAAACACTTAAAACACAAAAAAACATAAAACCCCTAAAAACCCAAAACCCCCAAAAATCCCTAAAACTACTAAAAATATGTAAAAATTAAAAAAATCTTTAAAAATACCTAAAACATAAAAACTATTAAAACCATGAAAATCCCAAATAAAACCTAAAAACCCAAAATACAATTAAAACCCCCAAAAATATAAAAAATTATAAAAACCATAAAACCACCAAAAAATCCTAAAAGGGGTTAAATATCCCAAAAATTTAAAAACCCTAAAAACCCTGAAAAAACATAAGAAACAATAAAACATAAAAAAAACATAAAACCCATAAAACCCATAAAAATGACTAATACTTTATAAATAATAAAAATCCATAGAACCCCACAAAAAAACTCAACACCCCCATTAAACCATGAAAATTTATAAAAACTCCAAATTAAAACAAAACTCCTATAAAAATAAAAAACCCAAAAAACCCATAAAAGGATAAAAACCCTAAATCCCTAAAGATCCTTAAAAACCCTAAAAACCCATAAACATCCTAGAGAAACCCCAAAAGTCCCTAAAAGATAAAAAACCTTAAAACTTCTAAGAAATCCTTAAAACATAAAAACACTAAAACCTATTTGAAATAAAAAAACCACTGAAAATCTTAAAACAATATAAAAACCGTAAAATATCCTAAATACCATCAAAATCCCTAAGGCCCTAGAAACCATAAATATTCTTAAAAGTCCCTAAAACATAAATAACCCTAAAAACCTGAAAGATAGTAAGAAAACCATAGAAATTAAACCCACTTAAAACCCTAAAACATTAAAAACAATAAAACCCAAAAACAAAAAATATCCCCCAAATCCCAAAAAACATGGAAGCCATAAAAATCCTAGAAAGCATTAAAACCCCTAAAAACCCAGAAAACACAAAAAATACTTAAAAACCTAAAAACTCTTAAAACCACTAAAAACCAATAAAACCCTAAAAACCTAAAAACCCACAAACATCCAAACTCTAGAAACCCTTTAAACTACTAAAAATATTAAAAAAACTCAGAAAAACTTAAAACCCCTAAAAACTAAAAAAACATAAAAATAAAAAAATCCATAAAAACTCTAAAGACCCTTAAAAACAAAAAAAACACTATAAATCCTAAAGCACTATAAAAATAAAAAATATACATTAAAATCCTGGAAAATGTAAAAAACCCTAAAACCCCTTAGAAAAACTGAAAACTTAAAAACACTTAAAACTCCTAAATAAAACAAAAACACTAAAAACCTAAAAAACTAAAAACCATTAATAAACCTAAAACCCCTAGAACTCCCTAAAAACCCATAAAATACTAAAATATCCCTAAGAATCTCTAAGAACATTAAAACCTCTAAAAACACTAACAACCCCTGAGGAAGTTGTAAAAACATAAAAGCACATAAACCCCCTAAAACCCATAAACCCCTAAACACCGTAAAAAACTAAAACACCATAAAACCCCTAATACCATCTAATTTTTTTTAAAAACTATTAAAACCCTAAAAAGATGAAAAAATATAAAAACCATTAAACCATAAAAAACTCAAATAACACTAAAAATCGAAATAATCCATTAAATCCTAAAAAACATAAAAACCTAAAAACATAAAAAACCCTAAAACCCCTTAAACCATAAAAAACCTAAAATGATCTAAAATTAAATAAAATCATAAAAACCCCACAAAACACTAAAAAACACTAAGAAACCCATAAAATTCTAAAAACACTTAAAACCCCTTGAAAGCATAAAAAATAATAACAAACGCTTAAAATCTAGATACACCTGAAACCCTAAAACCCCTTAAAATACCTGAAAACCTGAAACCATAAAAATAATAAAAACCCCTAAAAACCCATAAAAACATAAAATACCTAGAATACCTAAAAAATTCTAAGAAAACCTCAAATCCTAAAAAAACATAAAACCTCTAAAAACAAAAAAAATCATAAAAACCCATAGAAGACACTAAAAATTTAAAAACACCTAAAAATCATAAAATCCCTAAAATCATTAAAGAACCCCTAAATCTCAAGAAACCTCAAAACCAATAAAAACTATAAAATCACTTTAAACCACTAAAATTTTTACGAAACCTAAAAACCCCTAAAAATTATCAAAATTGTTGAAAACTATAAAATCTATAAAATCCAAGAAGGCCCTAAAAATACATAAAACATAAAAAACCCTAGAAACCTTGAAAAAATATAAGATAACCTTAGTAAACTAAAAACTCTTAAGACCTCTAAAAACATAAAAAATGTTTAAAACCCTTTATAACCAGGAAACCCTCAAAATCCCTAACAACCGTAAAAAACAATAAAAATTAAAAAAATCAATAAAGATCCCTAAAAATGTAAAAAATCCCTAAAAACCTCAAAAAAGTAATAAAAAATATTTAAAACTTAATAAAATCCCTAAAACCCATTAAAATTATAATACCCTTTAAACAACTAAAAAAATTAAAATACTCTAAAGAAAGATAAAAATCCTAAAAATGAAAAATTACCAAAAAACCAAAAAACCATAAAATCCCTATAATCCCTATAAACTATTAATATCTTTAATGACACTAAAAACAAAAAAAACAATCCTAAAAACCCTAAAAATCCCTAATAACATAAAAAAACCCTAAAAACCTTGAAACCCCCTAAGAAAACTATAAAAACCAAAAAACACATAAAACCTCGATAAATGCAAAAAATGATTAAGAACACAAAAAACAAAAAAGCAAAAAAACCATAAAAATCCCTATAAAACCAAAAAACCATCAAATTACTTTTAACATCATGAAAATCCCTAAAAATTTAAAAAAACATAAACACCCTAAAAACCCCTAAAAAGGCCTTAAATCCCTAAAAACAATTAAAATACCTAAAAAAAATGAAAAACATTCCTAAGAAGACTATAAAACCCTAGAAACCATAACGCCCCAAAAAACCATAAAAAGCCATAAAATCCTAAGAAACCCTAAAAACAATAACAAATATAGAAACCCTTTAAACACATGAAAATAATAAATATGTTAAAAACATTACAAAATCTATGAAACTAAAAAAAAACATAAAAACACAAAAAAACCCATAGAAGCCCCGAATAAACACAAAAAACCTAAAAATCCCCAAAATCCTAAAAACCCATAAAAATATTAAAAAGACCTAAAAATCTCTAAAAAATTAAAAAAATATAAAAAACAAAAGAAAAACCTAAAAAACCTAAAAACAATTAAAAACCACAAAAACCTTAAAAAATGATAAAACTAAAAAATCACTAAAACCTCAAAACCCCCAAAATCCCTACAAAAATAAAAACCATAAAAATCCTAAAAAAATTATAAAATCCCTAAAAATGTAAAAACCCTTAAACCCTAAAAACCTTTAAGAAATCGTTAAAAAAATAAAAAACTTAAAACAATTAAAAACCTAAAAACCCCAAAAACCCTAAAAACATTAAAAAGACCCCAAAAACCCTAAATACAAAATAAATCCTAAACACTATAAAAACCACTAAAACCCATAAAACCCATAAAACCCACTAAAATATATGATCCCTTAAATCCCCTACACACATTAAAAATCTAATCATACCTTAAAAACCCTAAAAAATAAAAAAACCCTAAATACCAAAAAAAAATAATAAGAACCCTGAAGACCCCAAACCCCCTCAAAATCCCTAAGAAAACTAACAACCATATATATCTTAAAGAATCCCTAAAAATACTGAGTAACTTAAAAACCCCTAAAAACCCTAAAAGACCCAAAGAAAACCTAAAAACCCTAAAAAACATAAAACCCCAAAAAAGGCTAAAAACACTAAAACCCATAAAAGACCCCCAAAACCCTAAAATCCCCTAAAAACCATTAAAACCCCTAAGGCCCTTAAAATACCATAAAAATCCAAAAACCACTATAAAAACTAAAAACCCATTAAACCCCTTAAAATGTTTAAAAACACTAAAAAACCTAAAAACCAATAATAAACTCAAAAAACCCATAAAATTAAAAAATACAATAAAAAAACTAAAAACCATAAAAACTCCAAAAAACACTTGAAATTTCTAAAAATACTAAAATCTTATAAAAATCCCTAAAAATATTTAAAAAAGTAAAAAAACTCTAAAAAACCCCTAAAAACCAAAGAATCCCTTAAAAACAAAAAAACACACTTCAAACTCCTAAAAACCCTAAAACACAATAACCCCTATGAATCCATAAATTTCCTAAAAGCCCAAAAACATTTTACAATCCATAAAACACCAAAAAAAAAACGAAAGAAAAAAATCCAAAAAATCCCTTAAAATCCATAAAATAACTAACAAACCTAAAAACCATGAAAATCCCTACGAAATTCCTAAAAAACATAAAACTGGTAAAAAAAATAAAACCCATAAACCAATACAAATCCCTAAAACCCCATAAACCATTAAAAACCTACTAAAAACTATAAAAACCCTATAAACCCCTAAAAACTATAAAAACTATAAAAACCACTTAAAACCCTAAAATCTCAAAAGAAACCCCTAAAACCCCAAAACCATAAAACCCATAAAAAATCAAAATCACTAAAAACCATCAAATTATAAAAAACCTAAAAAAATCCTTAAAATTCATGAAAACATAAAAAAATTAATAAACATTGAAATCCCCTAATAAAACAGTAAAAACCTAAAAAACATAAGAACACTAAAAAACCAAAAAATGGTAAAACCCTAAAAACCCTAAAACCCCAAAAACCCCTCAAAATTTGAAAAATACTAAAAAGCATAAAAACCATTAAAAATCCCCAAAAATACCTAAAGAGATAAAAAACACAAAAAACCCTACAAACACCAAAGTAAAACTTAAAACCATAAAACACCCATAAAAATTCAAAAACCCCTAAAACACATAAAATACACTAAACCCTAAAAATTCTAAAACCCAAAAACAATAAAACAGATTTTTTTTTAAAAAAAACCTAAAAACCATTCAAAACTAGAAAAAATCCTTAAAACCATTAGAAACAAATAGAAAACCCCTAAAACCTAAAAAACAACACACCCAAAAATATCCCTAAATCCCCTCAATGTCTCGAAAAACCCCAAAAACCATAAAAATATTAAAAATCTATAAAAATCCAAATAACATACAAAAATATAAAACTCTGAAAACCCTAATAAATATTTAAAAACCTAAAAATATTTAAAACCCTTAAAAACCTAAAAATGATAAAAACCGTAAAACCCCTAAAACCCAAAAATTCTCTAAAAACCCTAAAAATCTATAAAAAAACTTTGGAATTCCTAATATTTGCTGAAAACATAAAAATTCCTAAAAATTATAAAAACCCCTAAGAAAACCATAAAAACATAAAAACAATTAAATCCCCTAAAAACTAAAAAACTCTAAAACCCCTAAAGACCCCAAAAACATTAAACTCTAAAACCCCTCAAAATCCCTAAAACTCCTAAATATACCCCAAAGAAGAGAGTGAATGAGAGAAGGATGTCGCCGCTCTCTCCTGGACTCTCCCTCCTGCCGCGGCGATTTTCAGGGTTTCATCTTGGAATCCTTTCTAGGAGCTGCTTTTTCCGGATTAGTGTTAAAGATGGAATTCTAGTTGAGCGTTATTCTTCCCTGTGCTTGTGGGAGATTTGGCTGCTGCTTCTTGGTGTCGGGATCTGGAGGTTATTTGCGCAAAAAGGAGAAGACAATCTGGAATGGATCTTGAGGCGATTTTTCTCGGCATTGGTTTTTCCAGATCTGGAATGTGGCAAAGTCGGAGACTCCTTGGAGGCCAGGAAGCCCCATGGAGTTCAGACATTCGAAGATGATTTTTCAGATATGGGTTTTCCATTGACGAGTCAACGATGTCAAGGGATTCGGTATGCACGGATCTTCCAGAGGGTTGTTCGACGGATTTGTGTTGGTGCAGTCAGCTACTTTGAGAAGGACCTTCAGAGGATGCAACGGTACCACGAGCTTTATGCTTCGGCTAGGTCTTGGTCGTCGGGCGATTGTGTTGCTTCCTCGGACCAGATCTCTATTTCCTGTTCTCGCGATGCTGATGAAGGTTTGGTTTTTTCTCTAGCTTGCCCTAGCTCTCGATTTGCGATGCTAATGCAGGTGCGTGCTCAACCCGTTCCCTTGGTTCTATATCCGTTTCACACTATTGATGTGAGCTTGGGTCGGATTTCTTGGATCTTCATGTTATTATGTTTACTGGTTGCTGTTACGGGTGTGAGTAAATGTGAGTTCTGGTTTTTGTATCTGCTGAGAAGTGCTAGTCGTGGCTTGGTGATGCTCCGCAATTTTTCTCTTTCCAAAGAATTCTGGATGCTGTGGTTTGGTATTGGTTATGGTTGCTGGTGGTGTGTTGTTAGTTGTACTGTGAGGTGTGGATTGTTGCAAGCTGTTTGGGTTGAAGGATTTGGCTGCTGGTTGTTTGATGGGTTCAGAGGTTGCTGCTGGTTTCTTGGCCAGATGGGACTGGCAAGGCATGATCTACTTCATGCTGTTGATGAAGGGTTTGTTATGCTGTGCTGTACTATGGCTGATGTGCTGGACCATGGTCAACTGTGTTATGGTTGTCGTGGTTGTGAATTGATGCGAGTGAAGCTTCTTGACTGGCTGAGAGGTGGTGATGATGAAAGATGCTGGTGCTTGGTGATGGTTGCGGTTTTGTTGAGGGGAGATGAAGGATGCTGGTTGGTGATGGTTGCTGTTTTGCTGAGAGGTGATGAAGGATGCTGGTTGGTGATGATTATATGCTACCGGATGCTGGTTGGCTGGTTGCTGCTGCTGGATGTTGTTTGTTGCTGTAGTCGGAATGCTGGTTGTTGGTTAGCTGTGAGCTGCTTGATGCTGGTTAACGCTGGATGTAGTGCTATTGGATGCTGGTACTGGCTGGATGTGACGTGATGATGCTGCGGTTTTGTCTGTTTTTGTGTCTTTTTCTTTCTTTGTTTTTCTTTCTTTGGCGTGGGTTGTAAGGGTTTTTGGGTGTGGGTCGTTCGACCCCTCCCCTCCCTTGTCTGCATTGTTTGTGTCTTTTTGTTTAATAAATTTTGGGGGGGTGCCAGGAATATCCTGGACCCGAGCCTTATTTTCCCTAAAACACTTAAATACAATAAAAATCCTAAAAATCCATAAAAACATAAAAACCTCTAAAAACACTGAAATTTCCTAGTAAAACCTTAAAAACCTAAAAACTCTTAAACCCCTAAAAACCTAAAAATGCTAAAAACCCTGGAAAACCATAAAAGGACACTAAAAACACAAAAATAGTCCCTAAAAACCATAAAACCCATAAATACCATAAAACACCTAAACCCCACTAAAAATAGAAAAAAAATTAAACATAAAAAACGTTAAAAACACTAAAAAACTATAAAATCTGAAAAACTCTAAAAAAATCCTAAATTCCCCAGAAAACACCGAAAATCACATGAAGCACTAAAAACCTCCCAAAATTCCTAAAACCTCTAAAAACCATAATAATCATAATTTTTTTTAAAAATACCTAAAAACCTAAAACAACCTAAAAACCTATAATAAAATCTTAAAAACCTAAGAACACTTTAAACCACTGAAAGCCTAAAAACACTAAAAACCCTAGAAACACTAAATCCCTCGAAATTCTATAAAAAAACTAATACCCATAAAAATCCATAAAAGTCTTAAAAATACCTAAAACATAAAAAACACTAAAAAACATAAACACCCCTAATAAAACCAAAATACCCTAAAAACCAAAAAAATCCCTAATAAGCTACCAATTTTAAAAACCTTAAAACCCCTAAAAGTCTCTAAAATTAAAAAATCCACTTAATACCCATAAAACCCCTAATTGTTTTAAAAACCCATAAACACCATAAAGAAACTAAACACTATAAAAAAACATTAAACCCCCAAAACATTAAAAAATCAAAAAAACCTTAATACAACTAAGAACGAAAAAACCCATAAAAACCAAAAATGCCCTCAAAATCCCTAAATACTCAAAAAAACATAAAAATCCTAAAAAACCCCTAAAAACATAAAAACCCCCCAAAACCCCAAAATCCATATGAAATCATTAAAAACCTAAAAACACTTAAAACCCCAACAAATATAAACAACTCTAAATACCAAAAAATACTAAATACCCTCAAAATCAATAAAACCCCTAAAAATCCATTCAAATCCAAAAAGGACCTTAAAATCCCAAAAAATGTGCAAAAATATAAAAACTGTGAAAAACCCAAAGAAATACTTAAAACCAAAAAAACCCATAAATCCCCTAATAAACTAAAAATGTTAAAAACCATAAAAACCCTAAAAACCATGAAAAACCGCGTAAAAAACAAAAAACATAGAAAACACTAAAAACCCTAAAACCACGAAAAACACTAAAACCCATTTAAATCCCAAAAAATACTAAAAACACTAAAAGAACCTAAAAACTATAAAAAAATAAAAAAAAATCTAAAAATACAAAAAAAACAAAAAACCCTAAAACCTTCAACATAACTAAAAACCCAATGAAACCATAAAAATGCAAATAAATCCATAAAAATCTATAAAAATATAAAAACACCGAAAAATCTTGAAAACCCAAAAGAGAACCATAACAACTAAAATAATTAAAAACCATAAAAAACCAAAAAATTCTAAAAAACCTAAAAACCCTAAAATCCATAAAAAAACCATCAAATCCCCAAAACCCTATAAAAACAAAATACCCCTAAAACCCCATAAAATACCTAAAAATGTAAAAAACCCATAAAACCCAGAAAAATAGTTAAAAAACCTTAAAAGAATTCAAAAATGAAAAAAACCTAAAAACACTAAAAACCCATAAGATCATAAAACAACTAAAAGCCTTAAAAACTATAAAAACCCATAAAAATACTAAAAAATATAAACCCTTAAAAATGTTAAAAACATATATATACCATAAAAACTGTAAAAATCACACAAAACCCAAAAAACCCCCTAAAATAATAAAACCCCTAAAACCCCTAAAAACCATAAAACCCCTCAAAATCCCTAAAAATCCTGAAAATAATGAAAAAAATAGAATCCCTAAAAATCCCTAAAATTGTAAACAACTTCAAACCCCTAAAACCCTAAGAAAACTTTAAAAATCCAAAAATACATAAAAAACCCTAAAAACATAAAAACCCTATAAAACTAAATAATCCCATATATCCCAAAAATCCCTAAAAACCTTAAAAATCTTAAAAATCTCAAAAAATACCTGAAAACAAAAAAACCCTAAAAACCCTAAAAACCCCTAAGAAACCCTTAAAAACCTAAAAATAGATAAAACCACTAAGAAACTAAATAAATCTAAAAAAGTAAAAAAAAACTAAAACTACATTTAAAAACATAAAACCAAATAAACCGATAAAAACATTAAAATTCCATAAAACCCTAAAAAACTCAAAAACCCTAAAGAACAAAAAAAACCATCAAATCCCTAAAAACCCTAAAACCCTAAAAATCCCTTAAAACCATAAAAACATAAAAATCATAAAAAATACATATAAAAATATATAACCCAAAAAACATTGAAAACCCCTAAGAAAAATCCAAAACCATAAGAAATTATTAAAACAATAAAACCCATAAAAATCCATAAAAACCCTAAAACCCCATAAAAAAACCTAAAAAATCCTTAAACCCTTAAAAATGTAAAAAATTCTAAAACCCTAAAAATCCATAAGAAGACATTAAAAAATAGAAACAATTAAAATACCTAAACACCTAAAAAAATTGAAACCCCTAAAGATCATAAAACCCTGAAACCATTAAAACCCATAAAACCATTAAAACCCCTATAAACCAATAACAACTCTAAAACCAATAAAAAATCTAAATATCATAAAAATATGATAAAACACCTAAAACCCATAAAAATCACAAATACCCTAAAAACCATAAAAAAAACCTAAAACCCCTCAAAATCCTTAGAAACACTAAAAATATAAAAAACCTAAAAATTCTTTAAAGAACCCAAAAAAATTGAAAACCCTAAAACCGCTAAAAACCCCTAGGAACACCTTGAAATCATAGAAACACTTAATCCCCTTAAACCTAAAACACTAAAAAACCAAAAAAACATTAAAACCCCTAAATATAATCAAATACTTTAAACTCCTAGAAACCATAAAATGCCCAAAAAATTGAAAAAATGTAAAAAACCCTAAATGCTATAAAACCTTAAGAAAAACCTAAATTATAAAAGCACTTAAAATATCAAAGAAAATATAAAAAATGATAAAAACCCTGAAAACCATAAAAAGAACCTAAAAACATGAAAACCCTAAAAAATATATAAAATAATAAAACCCCCTAAAAACCATAAAACTATCTAAAAACTCTGAAAACTCTTTAAACCCATAAAACCCTCAAAATTCCTAAAATTCCAAAAAACATATAAAAATCCTAAAAATTTCATAAGAATCTCTAAAAATCTGAAACCCTTAAAGCAATAAAAACAAAGTAAAACCATAAAAACCTAAAAAATCTAACAACCCCTAAAAAACGTAAAAAATTTAAATACCCCTAAAATACTAATAACCATAAAAAACCCTAAAAACCTTCAAAATCCGTAAAAACCTAAAACCCCACAAAAAACCTAAAAATCCTTAAAAATCAAATAAATCCCTCAAAATATAAAAAACCATAAAACCTATGAAATCCTAAAAAAACATTAAAAAACTAAAAATATTTAAAACCCTTAAAAAGGATAAAAATTGCTAAAAACCCCAAAAAACCATAAAATTCACTAAAAACCATAAAAACCCTTAAAACTATAAATAATAGAAAACCCCACTAAAAATCCTAAAAACCCTATAGAACCCTAAAATTTTTAATAAGATATAAAAAAAAACGGAAAAAAACTCAAAAAATCCCTTAAAAACCCAAAGCACAATAAAAACCCTAAAATCCTTCAAATCCCAAAAAAATCATAAAAACACATAAAAATACAAAAAAAATCACTAACAGTCAATTAAAATGTAAAAAATACCTAAAAACCTACACACCATAAAATCTTTAAAAAACCCCTCAAAATCTTTGAAAAACACAAAAACCTTAAAAATACTTAAAAAACATAAAATCCCTAAAAACATAAAAACACTAAAACCCCTAGAAAACCCTAATAAAACCTTAAAAACCTAAAACCCATAAATCCACTAAAAACCTAAAAATGAAAAATCCCCTAAAAAGACCATAAAACCTTTAAAAATGATATAATCCCAAAAAAACATAAACCCCTTAAAACCCCTAAAATACCTAAAACGCCACTAATAACTCAAAAATAAATTTACACCCCAAAAAAAAGTTAAAAATATATAAAAAATCATTAAAAACCTAAAAAACCTAAAAAACAACAAAAAATCCTAAAACACCACAAAAAACATAAACCCCTAAAAATCCTTAAATACCCTCAAATTACAAGAAAAACTAAAAACTATAAAAATATTAACAAATCTATAAAATCATTAAAAATATAAAAAATCCTTGAAACACCCTATGAAACCCTTAAATACCTAAAATCACTAAAAACCCCTAAAAACCATAAAAACACTAAAAACCCTAAAAACCATAAAAACCATAAAAATCCTAAAAGAGAAATAAAATCACTAAAAACATAAAAAATATCCTAAAACCACTAAAAAACACAATCAAAACATTAAAACCCTATGAACACTTAAAACCTCTAAAAACCTAAAAAACACTAAAAATAAAAAAACCCCTTTAAAGACCTAAAAATCCTAAAAAACCAGAAAAATTCCTTAAAAACCTTAAACCCCTAAAAACCACTAAAAACCCTAAAAGCCCTTTAAACCACTAAAAATAGTAAAAAAATATAGAAACCTTAAAACCACCAAAAAACTAAAAAATCATAAAAACACCAAAACCCATAAAAACCCTTAAAACCCTAAAAACCCTAAAAATCACTAAAATGCTAAAAATAAAAAAAATCCTTTAAATAACTAAAATTACATTAAAAATAAAATACCTAAAAACCCAAAAAACCCATAAGAAAAACTAAAAAACCTAAAAACACATAAAACCCCTAAAACATAAAAAGTTATAAAAACCCTAAATACAATAGTGACCATAAAATCCCCAAAAATCCTCAAAATACCTAAAAAACCTAATAATCTAAAAAACCGATAAAAATCACAAAAAACATGAAATACCCTAAAACCCATCAGAAAACCATAAAAACATTAAAACAATAAAAACCCCTAAAAACACTAAAACCCCTAAAAACACTAAGTAAGAACCTATTTTTTCAATGAGGTATAGATCCTTTTAGTTTTCAGATAAAACCCTTTTTTAATTTCTCTTTTTGTCATAGACCCTTCAGATGAGCCTATTGGCTAGTTTGGTGTTTTTGAAAAAAGGAAGTAGGGGATCTAAAGGCATTCAGTAGGACAAGTACATAGTTTGTACTTGGAATACACAGAATATGTTCATTACATGATGTTTAATGGTATGGGAAGTTTAATTTATGATGTTTAATGAGATTTATTCAGAAGGGAAATCCTGAGCATTACAGAACGTGTAAATCATTTACACACCATGTAAATGCTCGGGGTTAGTTTTTAAAATAAGATGAAAAGCACCATTTTTTATAGATGTATTCATCTCTCATGCATAAGAGAACTATTATGGGAACCTTTCAGGCCAGAACCTTGGCTTTGATATCATTTTTTCATCAAACATATGATTTGACTTTTGATCATATCATTTGATCCCGCCAATAAGTGCCTCAATCCTTAGGCTCATTTTGTCGTTTTCCTTTCTATGGACAATTCGATTTTGCTGTGAGCACTAATCCCTTATTTTTAGGGAGTTCATCCATTCTTCTATTTTCATCTAATCATGGAAGAGTTATGATTTAATACTATATGAGTATTCTACCATAGGTATATGGTAGTTGGTTTATTGTTTTTCCCTTAACGTCGTGTTATTTTATATCTAGTTGTTGTGTCATACACCAAAATATTTGAAAATTACTATTAGATTAATTAAATTACTTGATTAAATTGTTGGAACTCGATTATGTTGCATACTTAGTACCATTATATAGTTGGAGGTCTTTCTCCATAGCTTGGACCTCTTGAGAGTTGTGTTTGAGTATCTAACCTATGATATACTACACCATTTGGTGTGTGTGATCTCTCCTTTTTCTAGAGGGATCCTTGTCGAATTGAATGAGTTATTAAGAGAGGTTTTTATGCCTTCTTTTCAATGTGATTAATTGTTGTTAAAATAGTTTAATGGGTTGAATGGAAATGTGAAATGGGTTATGAAATGACTAATGAATTTTTTTATGATTTGAATGACAGGGTTATTTCTACATTATGGATTCTGCTAAATTTGATTCCATTGACATTTCTACTCTATGGATCCAGATTACTTTGGATGACTAGAATATTTATACTCCTAGGATTTGGATTACTTGGACCACCTTGTATATTTCTACTTCTTGGAATCGACCCAATTCATTACCGAATCTTCAATGGATGTGCTCCATAGACTCATGGGGATTCCTTGGTTATGGACCTTGAATCCGACCCTTGTAGGTCTAACACTGGATTACTCAACACTGGTCGAAGGGGATGGCTTGGATATTTGTACACCTTGGATTGGACATGTTGGTCCTAAAACTTGATTACATGGAATATGACATTTTTTAAGGATTCTAAATGCTTTATAGTTTTCCCATGTTTATGGTTTCTTGATTACATAAGACTTTTATTATGGTTATTTTTTATTATTGATAGGATGGACAGTTTCACTTTTACATTTGTAATTTTATATATGTTATATATTTCACACTACTTTAGCCTATGTACAAAGAATGGAATACTTATAGTCACCATTGGTGGTGGCATACTGACTGTTATCTCATGACCTCTTTGGGCCGCCATTGGGTACCCATACATATTTCATGGATATAGGTAGGGACCAAGGAATGATCCCACTTTATGATGTTTTATTTTCTCATTGCTTATGAGTAGGGGAGCACAAGATCGAGATATGCTCCTGATGCTATCAAGATATAGTTATTTTTAGTCTTCTATAGTTTTTGATACTTTTTTTATATTTCATTCCTATTACCATGAATTTATCACCCATTAATATTGATACATGACATTTTCATCATATTGTATATGACATAGATTTTGGTCTTGTTTATTTATACTTCCTGGATTTTATCATATGTTGTTACTTCTTGATATCATTGCTTCTACTGTTGAATTTGTTTCTTATACTGATGTGATACACTTTGATAATGAGGGTATAGTCTCACCACTACTCTTCTATAGACCCCTATTACTAGTTGACAAACCACTAGTATACAAGGAGGTGTGCCTCAGGCCATGTGACCCCCCCAGCTTGGGGCATCATTCAATGCCCCCTGGTTCAGAATATTAAAAATTGTTATCATAATGATTTTTCTTTGCTTGCCTTAATATTTTGAGACAATATAAATTATATAAGGATTGTATTGGAATCGGGTTATAAGATGTTCCTTTTAGTATCTTACCCACATTTAGGGTAATTACCATGCTTCCTAAAGGGGAATTTTTTTCTGTATTGTTCTATTACAATTGAATTAACTTCTCCATTGGGTGACATATATGATTTTTATGTTCCTTGTGAATTTTTATTTTATTTTGTACCAAAGAGAAGATGGCATGACATCTCATGAATAATTTTAGACATGTAGGGAAATAACATTATATGCATTATGCCATACCATATATGATGCATTCATTAATTGAGTGACTTTATTATGTGTGAATTTTTTTGATATAATTGTAATTCTACAAACATTTCATGTAATGAATTTAGAAACATAATTGTTACTAAAGGTTCAAGGATTAACCTAACAGTGTTTTCCTTCATAAGATAATGTAAACACCTTAAGATGTCAATTACGGCACATTGAGCCATGGACCATTGGTTGCTTGGGCTAGACTGTCCTATGGTTGGGATTAAATAGATGCCACACTTAAATTTATAAGGTTCATGGTCCACTATAAATTGGAAATGGTGATATATATAATTTAACCATTTAAAGAGAATTATAATATAAATATGAACTTAAATGGTGTTATATTATTTGAAAACCAAAAAAACGTTAAAAACAATAAAAAAACACAAAAATTTATATAAAAACCTAAAAACCATACAAATTCTTATGAACCTTAAAAAACCCTAAAACCCAGTAAAAGACTAAAACCCAACATAAAAACTCTAAAACCCTTTAAAACCTAAAAATTCTAGAAAAAACATTAAATAAAATAAAAACATAAAAAAATTAAAACAACCCTTAAATCCACCAAAAAAACCATAAAACCCTAAAATCCCTAATAATAAAAAACCCCATCAAAATCCATCAAAACCCTAAAAAACCCTAAAATGTGAAAAACCTAAAAAACCCAAACAACATTGAAAACCCCTCAAAAAATCCTAAAACCGAAAAACACTTAAAACCCCCAAAAATATTAAAAAGATTAAAATTCCCAAAGACAGATAAACCGTAAAAACCATACAAACCATTAAAACACACAAAAAATCTAAAAACCCACTAAAGATGCTAAAAGACCTTTAAAACACTAAAAATGTCAAAAAAAAACTCTAAAAACCATAAATCATTGAAAAAACACAAAAAACCCCAAAAAAAACCAAAAAAACCATCAAAATCTTAAAAACCGTAAAATCCCCTAAAAGCCCTAAAAGTCCCTAAAACCCCTAAAAATCCTTAAAACACCTAAAAACAATAAAAATCCAAAAAAATCGATACAAATATGACAAAAAAACATATAAAATCCTAAAACCCCTAAAAGTTCGTAAGAAAACCATAAAACCTAAAAACACTTAAAACCCCTAAAACACAAAAAAAATCTAAAAATCCTAAGAAACCTAGAAAATCATACATACCCTAGACACCATAAAAACCACTAATTTTTTTTATAAAAAAACTTAACAACCAATAACAACTTCAAAAAACCTCTTAAACTCTAAAAACCCATTAAACACGACAATTTTTAAAAAATCATAAAACCTTTAAAACCATAAAAAAACCCCATTAAACCTAAGAAACATAAAAAACATAAAAACCCTAAAAATCCATAAAAACCATCAAAATCCTTAAAAACCCTATAAACCCTATAAACCCTAAAAAACCGAAAAAATAAAAATAATCCCTAAAAAGAAAAAATCTATAATGACCTTAATAACCCCTAAGAAATCATTAAAAAAATAAAAACACATAAAACACCTAAAAACAGAAAAAATGTTAAAAGGCCACAATAATCCTAAAAACTATAAACCCTTAATGCTCTTAAAAGACCCTAAAATACAATAAACACCATAAATCCACTAAAAACTCTAAAAACCATTTAAAACCCAAAAACATTAAGAAACCCTAAAAAACCAAAAACTATAAAAAAAAATCTTTTAAACCTAAAAACTAAAAAAACCATAAAAACACAAGAAACCATAAATATCCTAAAATCCATCAAAATCCCTAAAACCCCTAATAATCAAAAAAATCATAAAAATACCATAAAATTTCTAAAATCATTAAAACAGTAAAAACCCTAAAATACACCAGGAAAACCTTAAAAACATAAACACACTTAAAACCCCTAAAAACCTAAAATCGATAAAAACCCAAAAAAACCTTAAAATCCCACAAAACCTAAACCCAAAAAAAACCCTAAACATTAAAAAGACATAAAAACACTAAAATACCAGTATGAACTATAAATACCATTAAAAACCCTAAAAATGATAATAAAAAAAACTCTATAAAACCATAAAACCCCTAAAAAACCAAAAGACCCCATAAAACCCCTAAAACCCTAAAAACGCACAAATTCCTAAAACAACTAAAAATCCATAAAATCCTAAAAATTCCCTAAAAATCCTTAAAAATGTAAAAAACCCTAAAAACCATGAAAACCCCTAGGAAAACCATAAAAACCTAAAAATACTGAAATTTCTTCAAAGAAATGCTAAAAACTCTAAAAGCGTTAAAAGCCCCTAAAAACACTTATAATCCCTAAAATCATAAAAATCCATAAAATGCTAAAAAATCCATAAAAATACCTAAAGTAGTTAAAACCCCTAAAAACTCTAAAATACCTGTGAAACCTTAAAAAACTAAAAACACTTTAAAACCATTAAAAACATAAAAAAATAGTAAAAATCCTTAAAGACCTTAAAGCCCCTAAAACCCCCCAAAACAATAAAATCCTTAAAATTCATAAAAACCCAAAAAAGAAAAAAAATATCTTAATTCATTAATCCTTTACAAACAACAAAAAAATAAAAAACCAAAAAAACATAGAAAACCTAAAAAACTCATGAAATCCTTAAAACTCTAAAAACCATGAAAACCCTAAATACACTAAAACCCATAAAACCCAAAAAAACCATGAAAACCTCAAAATATCAGAAAATCATAAAACCCTAAAAATTCTAAAAAATATCTACTAATCCCTAAAATTGTAAAAACCCATGAACATCCAGAAAAACCATACGAAGTCCTTAAAACCCTAAAAAACCCTAAAAACCATAAAAACCATAAAAACAATAAAAAACCAAAAATACCGTAAAAATAAAAAACCATAAAAAATCCTAAGAACATTAAGAACCCTAAAAACCCATAAAACTGAAAGAAATACTTAAAACACTAAAAACCCTTTAAACCCCCAAAAAATGTTAAAAACTCTAAAAAAACAAAAAACAATTAAAAAAATCAAAAAACCCTAATACCAAAAAAAAACATAAAAAAACAAAAAACCCAAAAACCCAAAAAACCATCAAAATACCTAAAAATCATAAAAACCCATAAAAAACCTAACAATCACTAAAATTACTCAAAAAACGCAATAAACCCTAAAACCCCTGTAAACACCTAAGAAAAAATAAAAACATAAACACTCTTAGATGCTCGAAAACCATAAAAACATTAAAAACCCTAAAATCCATAAAATCAACTAAAAAATAAAATACCTAAAAACCCATAAAACCCTAAAATTACAAAAAAACTCTAAAACCTTTTAAAAATATAAAAACATTAATAAAATCTAATAACTTTAAAAACCCTAAAAACTCAAAAAATACCAAAAAAAATTAAAACCCCAAAAAAACCTAAAAAACATCAAAATCCCTAAAATCCCAAAAACTCTAAAAATGAACAAAAATACGAAAAATTCCCTAAAAATCCCTATATATGTAAAAAAACCGAAAAACCCTGAAAATATATCTGAAACCCTTAGAAACCTAATTACACTTAAAACCCTTAAAAATATAAAAAATGCTTAAAAAACTACACAAAAACCACTAAAACCCTAAAAACCCTAAAAACCCTCAAATCCCTGAAAACGTAAAAAACCTAAAACCCCTTAAAACACTAATAAAAAACTAAAAACCTAATAAAACCTAAAAACCAAGAAAATAACCTAAAACCCATAAAAAACCTAAAACACTAAAATCCCCAAAATAATCCCTAAAAACATTAAAAAACCTAAAACCCCAGAAAAATACGAAAAACTATAAAAACCTTTTAAAACAAAAAAACATTAAAAACTCTAAAAAAACCTACAAATCCCAAAAAACAAAAAACCCCTAAAAACCTTTAAAACCATCAAAATCAATAAAAACACTAAATATCCTAAAAATCATAAAAAAATCCAAAAGAATCCCTAAAAACATAAAAAATCCTAAAAACCCTGAGAATCCTAAGAAAAAAATTAAAAACCTAAAAATATATAAAACTCATAAAAAGTCAAAAAAATGATAAAACCCCCAAAAAAATACTAAAAATCCCTAAAAACACGAAAACCATGAAAAAAATTATAAATACATAAATATGTAAAACACCGTAAAAACCTATAAAACCTTAAAAACCTAAAAACACTTAAACCCCTAAAAAATGATAAATACCCTAAAAACACTAAAAATACATAAAAATCATAAACACCATAAAACACCTTAAATGCTTACAAACACTAAAAATCCATTAAAACCCTAAAACCACTAAAAACATAAGAAACCCTTTAAATCCCAAAAAACGTTATAAAATATAAAAACCTTAACACCCTAAAAAACTAAAAAAACCCAAAAAACCGTAAAACCCATAAAAACCATAAAATCACTCAAAATCCCATGAAACCCTAAAAACATAAAAAAACCCAAAAACCACAAAAGAAAAATTAAGAAACCATTAAATAACATAAAAACACTAAAAACCCTAAAAATACCAAAATTGTAAAAATACCCCAAAAACCAGAAAAAACAAAAGAAAACATTAAAAAACCTAAAATTACACAAAATCCTGAAAACATAAAAACCTAAAAAAAACCCAAAACCTTCAAAATCCCTAAACCCCTAAAAAAAATTAAAATCCCAAAAAATCCCTAAAAATTTTAAAAACCCTAAAAACCCTGAAAATTTAATTGAAGACCTTTAAAATAAGAAAAACAATTAAAACCCCTCAAAAATCTAAAAAATACCAAAAACCATTAAAAACATAAAAGATCCCAAAAACAAAAAAACCCCCCTAAAATCCATAATCCCAGATAACTCATCAAAACCCAATAAACCCCTAAAACCACCTAAAAAGTGTAAATACCATTTGAGACCTGAAAAACATAAAAAAACTCTAAAAATTAATAAATCCCTAAAAAACCCATAAAACCTCAAAAACCATAAAAACCGAAAAACACTAAAAATACTAAAAACCATAAAAATCAAAAATAATCCATAAAAATCCTGAGAAACATAAAAATTCTGAAAACCGTTATAAACCCAAAGAAAAACTTAAAAACCTAAAAACAAATAATACTCTTAAAAATGCTAAAACCCCTAAAAACCCTAAATAGGGAAAAAATCATAAAAACCCTAAAAATATTAAAAACATTAAAAATATATAAAAACCACTAAAAACTATAAAATCCCTTTAAAACCATACAAACATTAAAAACTCTAAGAACCTTAAAAACCTTAAAAAACTAAAAAACCCTAAAAATATAAAATGATAAAACTCTAAAACCCTGGAAAACCTTAAAAACCTTCAAAATCCTTAAACCCCTAATAACCATAAATATTAAAAAAATCCTAAAAATCACTAAAAGGCAACAAACCATAAAAACCTTTAAAGATCTTAAGAAAAACATAAAAAACAAAAAACAATTAAAACCCCTACAAACCTAAAAAAATTTAAAAAACCTAAGAAACCCAAAATACCCAAAATACCATAAAGACAATAAAAATCCCTAAAAACCATAAAAACCCATTAAAACCCATAAATCCCACTAAAAACTCAAAAAACCCATCAAAAACCATAAAAAATTAAAAATATCTAAAAAACATAAAATCACTAAAAAACATAAGAAAACCTTAAACCCCCCCCCCCAAAAACCCCATAAAACCATAAAACCCACCAAAATCACTATAAAAATAAACTGACCAAAAAATTCTAGAAAACATAAAAACCCCTAAAAACACTAAAACCCCAAAATAAAACCATAAAAAACTAAAAAAAACTTAAAACCCGTAAAAACATAAATATACTAAAAACCCTAAAACGCAAAAAAACTTCAAAAACCCAACAAGCCATAAAAACCAATAAAAACCTTAAAAACCACTAAACCCCCAGAAAGACCCTAAATGAAAAAAACTCTAAAAACTATTTGAACCCCTAAAAATATATAAAAAATCTCTAAAAACAATAAAAACACAAAAAGACTCAAAATAAATTAAAAACCCAAAATACCCAAAACACCTTAAAACCCTAAATGCCCCAAAAAACCCTCAAATCCCTTAAACACTAAAAAAGTGTAAAAATACCAAAACAAATCCATAAAAATACCTAGAAAATTAAAAACCCAAAAAACATTAAAAATACTAAGAAAACCATAAATGGATAATTTTTTTTAAAAACCCTTAAGAACATTAAAAACAATAAAACCATAAAATCCATGAAATCCCAAAACCCCATAAAAAACATAAAAACCATAAAACTCTATAAAAAACCTAAAAACACTAAAAACTCAAAAAAATTAAATCCCTAACAATGATAAAAAACTCTAAAAACCATAAAATCCCTAAAAACTCAAAAAAATCCCAAAAAAAACCCAAAAAACCCAAAAAATACCAAAAAACCCTGTAATGCCATAACGATATTAAAAAAACTCTAAAAAACACTAAAAATGTAAAATACCATAATAACCTCATAAAACCTCAAATAAAAACATAAAAACCTAAAAACACTTATAACCCATAAAAAATTAAAAATGCTAAAAACCCTGAAAATCCCTAAAATCCCAAAACCCCATAAAACCCATTCAGAACCATAAAACATAAAAATCCATAAAAAATAGTAAAAACCCACTAAAACTATAAAATCCCTTTATATTGCTAAAAATATAAAAAACCCTAAAAACATAGAAACCCTAAAAACTCCAAAAAAAACCCACATGTCCCAAAATACCCCAAAAAAAACCCAAAAAAACCCAAAAAATCCCAAAAAACAATACAAATTCCAGAAAATCATAAAAAATTTAATAACCAGATGAAAATTACTTCATATCCCTAAAAATGAAAAAAACCCTTAAAACCTTGAAATCCTATAAGAAAACCATAAAAACCTAAAAACACATAGACCCCCTAAAAATTGAAATACAATAAAAACCCTAAAAACACAAAAAAAAAATCCCTAAAAACCCTAAAAACCATAAGAACCCCCCAAAACATAAAAACCCTAAAAAATTAAAAATCCTAGAAAAACTAAAAACACTAAAAACCCATAAAACCCTTAAAAATATTTAACATACAAAAATATATTAATATACCTAAAAACCAAAAATCCCATAAAACCCCAAAAAACCCATAAAACACAAAAATCCCACAAAAACACTAAAAAAATGAAACCCCTAAAAAGCATAAAAATCATAAAAAAACCTAAAAATTGTTAAAAATGTAAAAAACCCAAAAAATACCCCAAGAAAACATTAAAATTTTAAAAACAATTAAAACACCTAAATACTTAAAAAACATAAAACCCTTAGAATACCATAAAACCCTAAAAATTATGAAAATATAAAATCCCTTATAAACCATAAAAACTCTCAAGACCATAAAATGCCAAAATAACATTAAAAACCATCAAAATACCAAAAACCCTAAAAACCATGAAAATCCTTGAAAATCCTTAAAAATCCTTAAAAATTTAGATCCCCATAAAAACCCTTAAATCACTAAGAAAATATTAAAAACCAAAAAATAATTAGACAATCTAAAAAATGTATAAATTGACAAAAACCATAAATTTCCCCAAAACTCCAAAAAAACTACAAATCGTAAATCTCCTAAAACCCTGAAAATCCATAAAATAGTAAAAAATACTAAAAACTCTTAAAACCCATTAAAACCATATAAATGTGAAAAAAACTCTTAAAACCCTAAAAACCCCTAAAACCCTTAAAAACCCTAAAAACTCAAAAAAACCACTAAAAACCAAAAAAATCAAATAAAACCCCACATCCAATTACATTAAAAATAAAAAAAATCCTAAAATATAAATAAAAATACCTTAAAAAATAAAAACCTAAAAAATACTAAAACCCCTAAATAACCTAAAAACTCATAAAAACCCTTAAATGATAAAAATACCTAACATTCTTAACCCCCCCCCCCAAATTCCATAAAACCCTATAAAACCATTATGTACCTTAAAAAACCCTTAAACTCCTAAAAATGTTAAAAACTTCAAAAACCATTAAAACCCCTAAAAAAACTCCCATATAACACCCCAAAAAACAATAGAAACACTAAAACCCTTGAAACCCTTAGAAACCCTCAAAATCCTTAAAAAACCTTAAAAAAATTCTTAAAAATCCCTAAAAACACTAAAAATGTAACCCATCCTAAAAACCCTAACAATCCATTAGAAAACCATACAATAATAAAAACACATAAAACCAATAAAAATATAAAAAAAAGATATGAATCCTAAAAACGCTAAAAACTCTATAAATCCAAAAATACCATAGAAATATAACAAACCTTAAATATCCCTAAAACATATAATAAACCCAAAAAACATGCTAAAACCTCTAAAAATCCTTTAAACTCCTAAAAAATTTACAACTCTAAAAATCATTAAAAACCAAAAAACCCCTAAAAACCAAAAAAACCCCTAAAAACCAAATGAATATGATAAACCCTAAAACCCCTCAAAATCCCTAAAACCTATAAAAACAATAAAAATTCTAAAAAATATGTAAAAATCAGTAAAATTGTAAAAAACTAAAAAATACTGGAAACCCATAATAAAACCTTGAGAACCCTAAAAACATTTAATACCCCTAAAAACAAAAAAAACTGCTAAAACCCCTAAACACCGTAAAAACAGTAAAAACCATGATACCCCTAAAAACCGTAAAAAAATAAAAACATACAAACAACCTAAAACCCCACTAAAAACTCTACAAACACATTAAACCCTTAAAAGTGTTAAAACTATAAAAAAATTAAAATCCCTAAAAAACATAAAAAAAACCCTGAAACCCAAAAAACCATAGAATCCTTAAATCCCATCATAATCCAAAAAAATCTTAAAAATCCATAAAAATACGAAAATATCCCTAAAAATATGTAAAAAAATAAAAACGCTAAAAACTCTAAAAATACCTAAGGAAATATTAAAACCTAAAAATAGTTAATACCCATATAAAACCTAAAAAACTATTAAACCCTATAAAAACTCTAAAAAAACCTTTGAAACCCTAAAAACCCTAAAAAAAATAAAAAATATTTAAAACCTTACAAAAACCCTAAAACCTATAAAAACCATAAAACTAATAAAATATATAAAAACCCTTTAAACCCCTAAAAATAGTAAAAACTCTAAAAAAACTTAAAACCCCATTGAAACTCAGAAAAAACCCTAAAAATCCAAAAAAATGTAATAACCCTAAAAACCCTAAAAACCGTCCAAATCCTTAAAAACCATAATAACCCAATTAAAATTCTAAAAAGACACAAAAATCCCTAAAAACATAAAAATTCTAAAAACCCTAAAATATCCCCTAATGAAACCTCATAAACCTTACAAAACTTTAGTCGCATAAAAATCCAAAAAAAATGTTAAAAACCATAAACCCCTAAAAACCATAAAAACCCACAAAAACCTAGAAATCTCTAAAAATAGTAAAGCCCCATAAAATTCCATAAAACACTAAAACCCAATAATATCTATAAAATTCCATGAAACCCCTAAACCTTAAAAAACTAAAAAAAACCATAAAATGGATAAAAACTAAAAATAAACCCAAAACCCATAAAATCCCTAAAACACTCAAAATCCATAAACACACTAAAAACCAATAAAAATAAAAAAACCTAAAATCCCTAATAATTTAAAAATCCTAAAATTATAAAAACCCTATGAAAACATTAAAAACCTAAAGATACTTAAACCCAAAAAAAGGCATAAAAACCCATAAAACACTAAATACCCTAAAAGCATAAAAAAATAAAAAAAAAGACTTTTAAAACCATAATACCCATCCATCCACTAAAAACTCACTAAGTACTCTAAAAACACTAAAAACCATTAAAACTCTAAAAACTGTCAAAACACTAATAAACTCAAAAAAACCTAAACAACCAAAATAAATAAAATCCCTAAAACCCTAAAAGACCCAAACACCATCAAGATCTCTAAAAACCCTAAAATAAAAATATATACTCAAACACCCCAAAATCCTTAAATGCATAAAAAATACCTAAAACCTTGAGAATAACTAAGAAAACAATAAAAATCTAAATAGACAAAAAACCATTTAAGACCTAAAAAATGGTAAAGCACCTAAATAACATTTAATATTCCCAAAAAATATTAAGACTAAAAAACCTCTAAAATCATTTGAAAACCCTAAAAGCCCATAAAACCCCTAAAAACACACTAAAAAAAATCAAAAATCCCAAAAAAAACCCAAAAAACCATAAAAACCCTAAAACACCTCAGAATCCCTAAAAACCATAAAAACCCATAAAATCCTAAAACAACCAAAAAAATCACTAAAAATGTTAAATAGCCTAAAATCCCTAAAAACCCATAATAAAACCTAAAAATCAAAAAATATGTAAAACACCTAAAAAATATTAAAACCCCTAAAAACCTTAAAAACCATAAAAGCTCATAAAACACAAAAAAATACTAAAAAATATAAAGATAATTTAAACCCATAAAAAATTAAAAAAACTCTAAAAAAACTTAAAACCCTAAAAACTAAAACAACACTAAAAACCCAAACAAACCATAAAAACTTTAAAACCCTACGAAACCCTAATTAACCTCAAATCCCTAAAAAATAAAAAAAATCCCACAAAAAATTCTAAAAAATAATAAAAAATAAAAAATACGCCAAAAACCCAAAAAAACCGAAGGAAAATATTAAAACCCTGAAAAAAATTAAACCCCCTAAAAACCTAAAAACACGAAAACTATAAAAATTACTAAAACCCCTTAAAACTATAAATACTCCAAAACCATAAAGAAACCTAAAACCCATAAAACCCACTAAAAATATAATATATCCCAAAACCCATGAAAACATTAAAAATATTAAAAACATTAAAAACCGTAAAAACTAAAAAACTCAAAAAACCATAAATACCAAAAAAATACCGAAAAAACCCAAAACCCTTAAATTCTATGAAAAATATAAAAAGCATAAAAATCCTAATAAAATCCATAAAAACCTAAAAATGTAAAAAACATTACAATCCATGAAAACCAATAAGAAAACCTTAAAAACCTAAGAAAAAATATAACCCCTAAAAAACCTAAGAATGATAAAAATGTTAGAAAACCCAAAACCACATTAAAACCCTTAAAACCCTAAAACCCCCAAAATCCCTCAAAATCCCTAAAATCATTAAAAACCATAGTATTCCTAAAAATATATTTGAATATTGAGAAATGTAAATAAACCTTAAACCCTGAAAACCCTAAATAAATCAATAAAAATATAAAACCACTTGAAACCCCTAAGAATCTTAAAAATGCTAAAACCCCTAAAACCATAAACCCCATGAAAAACATAAAACCCATAAAATCCATAAAAACCCAAAAACTCCATAAAAACAAGAAAACAACTAAAAACTATAAAATCCCTTTAAACCCCTAAAAACATTAAAAAACACCAAAAAACAATAAAAACCCTAAAAACTGAAAAAAAAACTCCACTTAAAAAACCCTAAAAATCATAAAAGTCCCTAAAAACACTAAAAACCCATAAAAATAAAAAAATCAATAAAAATACCTAAATACATAAAAACCCTACAGACCATGAAAACCCAAATGAAAAACCTAAAAACCTAAAAAAACTTAAAACCCTAAAAATATGAAAAATACTAACAACACAAAAAACCCTAAAAACCCTAATAACCCAAAAAACCATAAACCACTTGAATCCTTAAAACCCGAAAACCATAAATCTCATAATAACTAGTAAAAACCCTCAAATTCTTAAAAACATTAAAAATCAAAGAAATATTTAAAAACCTAAAAACCCCAAAACTCCAAAAAAAAACAATAAGAATCCAAAAAATCTCAAAATCCATAAGTATCTTAAAAACCCATAAAGATTATTTAAAATCATTAAACATACCTAAAAACTTAAAAGATCCTGAAAAAACCTAATAAAACATTAAAACACTAAAAGAAATTAAAACCCCTAAAAGCCCTAAAAAATGAAAAGACCCTAAAAACCACAAATACCTAAAAACCTTAAAATCCATAAAACACCACTAAAAACCATAAAAACCCCTTACACCCCATTAAAACCTTAAAAACCACTAAAAACTATAAAAACACTAAAACACTAAAAACTATTCAAACCCCTAAAAACATTAAAAAACTCTAAAACCATAAAAAACCCAAAAAAATAAAATAAACCCTAAAATCCTAGAAAACCATAAAACACTAAAAACCCAAAAACCTTTAAAATCAATAAAAAACATAAAAGTATATAAATAATAAAAATTCCTTAAAATCCCAATAAACCTAGAAAACCCTAATGAATCCTTAAAAACCTAAACACATTTAAAAATACTAAAAATCCTAAAAAATAATAAAACGATAAAAGCACTAAATACCGTCAAATCCACTAAAATTTTAAAAAACTCTAAAGACCCCAGAAAAACCTAAAAACCAGATAATAACACTATAACCCCTCTAAACCATTAATTTTTTTAAAAAACTCTAAATACCCTTAAAATCCCTTAAAAAAATAAAAACCCCCTAGAAATCGAGAAAAACCATAAAAATATTAATAGCCCTCAAAATCCTTAATAAATATAAAAACTGTAAATATATTAAAAAATCCCTAACAAGACCTAAAAATGTAAAACCCCTAAATACACTGAAAAACCCAAATAAAACCATAAAAAACTAAAAACCCATAAAATCCCTAAAAATCTAAAAATGCTAAATACCCTAAAAACCCAACAAAATCCTAAAAACCATTAAAATACATAATAAACATAAAAACCTAGAAAATAATAAAAACCCTAAAACCACTAAAAACTATAAAAATCTTTCAAACCCCAATAAATTTTTAAAACTATAAAATACTTTTAAAATCCTAAAATAGACAAAAAACCCAAAAAGCAAAAAAACCTATAAAAACCACAAAAACCCAAACAAAAAACTAAATCCATCAAATTCCATAAAAACCATAAAAACCATAGAAATCCAAAATAGGAATTAAATTTCTTAAAAAACATAAAAAACCTTAAAAAATTGAAAAAACATAAGAAAACATTAAAAATATAGAAACACTTAAAACCCCTAGAAAACTAAATAGAATAAAAACCATAAAAAGAAAAAAAAACCTTAAAACACTAAAAATCATAAACACCAAAGAAATCCCCAAAATCCCAAAAAACCCTAAAAATCCAACTAAAAATGTTAAAAACACTTTAAACCCATAAAAACATTAAAAACATCTAAAAACTAAAAACCCTAAAAAATCCAAAAAAAATACATAAAAATAAAAAAACTGAATTACCATAAAAAAACCTAAAAAACCATAAAAACCATAAAATTCTCTATCAACACAAAAACAATCAAAATCCTTAAAAACCCCTAAAAATCCCTAAAGGATTGAAGGATGGTGGTGTCTGAGCTCTCGCGATGGTCTCTCCCCTCCTAGGCATGGAGGTTGACAACGGCGTAGCTGATGGCCTCTTCGACGTCGCCCCGCCCGACTCCCTAGCTAGAGGAGGTGGTGGATGGGCCTTCCCCGTAGCTTTTTTCTGATCCAGCACAGCTTCCTCGTTTTCTGGAGATTGAAGTCTACCCTAATGTCCAACTTTACGAGAATGGTGTGCCTTCATTCCAGATCTCTCCCTGGGAGTTCTCGATGGCCTCCGCTCTTCTAGATCTCACACTGGTGGCTCGATTTGGAAGGATTCAACCCTCTGTGGATGATTTTAACAGGTTTGTTTCTTCATCGCGGAATTTCGTGGAATCTTCTTAAACAAGTGGTTGTTGGTTTGTTGGATGCTCATCATTTTCTGATTTGATTTAGGAATGAAGATAACCTTGTCTCTGTCTGGGATTTTTCTCCTCGATCTATTGATGGTCTTCAGTTTTATCTATTCCGCTGGAATTTTAGTTTTCACCTACACCGTGATCCTACGAGTGTGGCTTTGTGGATTACCCTTCCTGGTCTTTCCCTTCCCTTCCAGAATCCATCCATTCTCCACGTCATTGGTAACCTCATTGGTAGATTCTTCTGTATAGATGATCGGACAAGTGCTTCTTTCCACCTGGATGCGCCCAGGATTTGTGTTGAGGTGGATGTGTCCAAAGTTCTGATTAATATTGTCTGTGTTGAGGTCAAAGGTGAGCTCAGGTGGCACCAGGATGTTTGATTTGAATCCTGGGTTCCTTTCTGCTCGTCCTGCCACAGGCCGGGTCATTATGCATCTGTTTGTAGGAGTTTTTTCCCTATCAAGTATGCTCCATGTGATGGTATGCTAGCAGTTGTGCCTCGTCTGGGGGAATATGGAATGCACAATTAAGGTCTCCCTAATGGAATGGTTAATTCACCTCTGGATGATAAACAGGAGGCTATCGTGGTCGGGGATGTTTTTCTGTACGTTGATCGACAACCCCTCTCTAACCCGAGGGTCTGTGATGTCTTTGATAAGCTGAAATGTGATCTAGGGATTGTGAATAGTATGGGTGTGGTGAAACCTATGGAAGGATTCATGGTGTTGCCTGGGCCTTCTCCCGTTCCTGGAGGTCTGGAGGTGGCTGGAGTTTCTGGTAAACCAATGTCAGTGCATGATGGCGATGTTAGTGTCCACTTATACAATACTTTTGATGGCTTGGTTTCAGAGGAGTTGTCTCAGGAGCATCATGTCGTTCAAGTGAAGTTGGATGATGAATTTGATGAACAAGATGGATAAAATACCTACCTTGGGATTCAGCGAGATGTTTGTGAGGATATGGGTAAGGGGTTGAAGGTGGTTGCACCACCTTCTTGTAATGAGAAGTCGTCTGCAAGTATTGATGTGAAAGCCCCCTCTCTTAACTATGTTTCTAGTGACCGTTTTGAGCATTCTGGGCATGCTGATATGGAAGGGGAAGTTTCAGCATGGGGGGTAGCTACGGAGGATGGCTCTGCAGGTGTGTTTGGTTGCTGGTCCACGGGACTAGTTTTGGTTCCATTAGAGGCGGTGGTTGAGGGGGCTGCCAGTGATGCTTCCTTCCATGTGACTGAGCAGGGGGAGGTGGGGGGAGGGGGGTAGGTATCGGGGAATAAGATGGAGGAAGTGGCTAGGAAGGGGTGCGGGCAAGGGGAGGGTGCAGGGACGGGGGATGAGCATGAGCAAGGGGCCACTGCTACACAGGGGGAGGGGTTGGAGCCTTTTATGGAGGTTCTCACCTGGTCTTTGGTGCACGCTCCTGACCCCCATGAACCAGTTCCGATCACAGTGGATGCTTCAGGGGCGCTTCTCCCCCTTGGATCACATGATGTTAAATGTGTTGAAGATAAGATGACTAGTGGCAGTGAGAATGGAAACACCAAATGTTTAGCTCTTATTAACATGGCTTTGGGCGGCCCAAATGTGATGGGGGTACTTGTACATATACCTCTTTTGCAAGAGGGAATGAACCCCCAGTGTTCGACGTTTTGGTGGAGTAGCTCTGATGATGATTCTAGGATGAAATCCAACATGGCCCATATTTTGAAGGAAAATGCCCTACTTGGAGATTTTCCCTCTTTTGGGGAGGATAACCTTGCAGGGGGTCTGTTCAGGGAGAGCTCTCAGCCTCCCATCTCTTGTTTTCTCAATCAAGAGGACATAATTATTCCTGTCCAAAACAAACATTGTGATATTGATACAGCAGTACTGAAAGTAAGGAGACCAAGGAAGGATTATTCCTTCTTTCCGAGAATGGTTTCTACGAGGGCTTCCAGCAAAGCTTTGAAGAACTCCTCTGGAAAGGTGGGGCCGCCTGTTAAGAAGCAGCTGAATGTAGAGCAGGTGCAGCTTGATGTGAAGTAGCAACGCCTCCGAGATTACTACACCACCTTCCTTATACAATATGAATCATCTAAATGGGATTCGGTGGAGTCAGATGCTTCCACTGGCTATGGTGCTGATGGGGACCCGTATGGGGATGGAGACTTTTGGCCTATGAATTGTTGTTTCTGCCTCTCTCTCTTCTTCTCTCTGTGTGGTTTTCATTTTACTTTTTGTTTTTATCCTTTTTTGGCATGGGTTGTAATGGATTTTTGGGTGTGGGTCGTTTGATCCCTCCCCTCCCTTGTCTACTGTGTATGTTTTTTCTTTCTAATAAAAAGGGGGGGGGTCTGGAATAGCCCGACCCTCGCATCTACCTTTCCCTAAAAATCCCTGAAAACATAAAACCCCAAAAAGTGCTAAAAATCAATAAAAACCCTTTAAAACAAAAAAAATAAAACCCCTAAGAAATGAAATCGACCAAAAACCCTAAAAACCCTAAAAACCCTAAAACCCAGAAAAATCCCTAAAAACATAAAAAAACCTAATACCACTAAAAACACTAAAATACCTTTAATCCCATAAAATGAAAAAATATTCTAAAACCCTTAAAACCCTAAAAAATCAAAAAAAAATATAAAACCCAAAAAACCACTGCAATCCCTCAAAATCACTAAAAACCAAAAAAACCATAAAATCCAAAACAATTATAAAAAATCCCTTAAAATGAAAAAAACCCCTAAAGACCCTAAGGAAACCATAAAAACCCAAAAAAAATTAAAATACCTAAAAATCCAAAAAATAAAAAACAACCTAAAAAAACCTAAACGCCCTAGAAAACCTACAAAACCCTAAAACCCCATAAAACCATTAAAACCATTAAAAACTCTAAAATGCTTAAAACCCCCAAAAATGTTAAAAAAACTCTCAAAATAATAAAAACCCTAAAACCTCAGAAAAACCCAAAATCCCAAAAAAAATAAAAAAAAATAAAAAAAAATAAAAAGAAAAAAATTCAAAAAATACAGAAAAAACCATATGAATCCTTAAAATCCTTAAAAAATACCAAAAGATAAAAAAATCCCTAGGAAAACCATAAAGAAGTTAATGCACTTAGAACCCCCCAAAATTTAATTGTTTTTAAAAGCCTTAAAAACCTTAAAAACTATAAAACCCCTACACACCTTAAAAACCCCCAATAACCCAATAACCATAAATGTATAAAAAATATAAAACCATTGAAACACCTAAAAATGTTAAAAACACTAAAAAACCATAAAAACTCTAAAAACTAAATAACCACTAAAAACCCTAAAAACCCACAAACCCTTAAACCTCTCCATATCCCTAAAATCCCTAAACATCATAAAATCCTAAAAAATACCAAAAAATACCTAAAAAACAAGAATACACCTGGGAAAATATTAAAAACTATAGAACCCTAAAAACCCCTAACAAACCTAAAAAACGGTAAAAACCCTAAAAACCCCTTAAAAGCCGAAAACCCATTGGAAACATTAAATCCCATAAAACACTTGAAAACCCTGAAAACCAAAAAATAACTCTAAAAACCCTTTCAACCCCAAATAATCATAAAAACACGTGAAAACCTTAAAACTAGAAAAAATTAAAAAACCCATAAAAACTCTAAAAACTTAAAAACCATAAAAACCATAAAAACAATAAAACCAAAAAATACCTAAAACACAAAAAAACCATAAAAACATTTAAAACCATAAAAATTTCTTAAAATGTTAAAAAAAATTAAAAGCACTATGAAAACCATAAAAACATGAAAACACTTAAAAACCAAAAAACCTAAAATGGTTAAAATGGTAAAAACCCAAAACCCCTAAAAAAAAGAAAAACTGTAAAAGTCCTTAAAAATATCAAAATCCTTAAAAATTGATAAAAACTCTTTAAACACCTACAAATGTTAAAGAACTCAAAAAACCATAAAACTGTTAACAATATCAAAAAAACCCCAAAAAAACCCAAAAACATTAAAATCCTAAAAACCCTACCCCCCTTAATCCCTCCAAATCCCAAAAATCCTAAAAACCCATAAAAATCATATAAAATCCCTAAAAGTCCATAAAAATAAAAAATACCACAAATACCCTAAAAACCACTAAGAATACAATGAAACATAAATGCACATAAAACCCCAAAAAATCTAAAAAATGATAAAAACACTAGAAATACCTAAAAACACTAAAACCCTTAAATTAATAAAAACCTTTAAAAATATTAAAACCCCATAAACCTATAAATACCTCTAAAAACTATAAAAACATTTAGAGCCCTAAAAATCATTTAAAACATTAGAAATTATTAAAAACCCAAATAACTAAAAAAACCTAAAATAAAAAACCCCAAAAAAACCCCAAAACCCTTAAAACTCCCTAAAAACCATCAAAAAACCTAAAAAATATTCCCTTAAAAAACCAAAAAAATCCAAAAAATCCCAAATATTGTAAAAACCCATAAAAGCCTTTCCAACCCCTATAAAAACCCTCAAAACACAAAAAACTATTTCAAACACCCTACAATACAAAAAAATGCTAACAAACCTAATAACCCTAAAAAATAATAAAACCCCTAAAACCCTTAAAAACCCTAAAACCCCATAAAAACCTAAAACCCACTAAAAATTATAAAACCCCATTTAACCCCAAAAACTATAAAAATAATACAAAACCCTGAAAAACCCAAAAAACTCAAATAACCCTAAAAACCCAAAAAATATTAAAAAAACCTAAAACCCTGAAAATTTTTAAAACCCCTTAAAATACATAAATACTCTAAAAACCTTAAGAAATCTAAAAACCCAAATAATACTAAAAAATGAAAAAATCCGTAAAACCTCAGAAAACCATAATAAAAACATAAAAACCAAAAAAAACTTAAACCCTAAAAATATTAAAAACATTAAAAATAATAAAAACCCCTACAAACCATAAAAACCAAAAACCCCTAAAAACCATAAAACTAGTAAAATACAATAAAACGTTTAAGACCATTAAAAATTGTAAAAACCCATTGATCACTAAAAAAATCCATACAATCTAAATGAAATCAAAAACCCTTAAAACATAAAAAACCCAAAAGACCCAAAAATTCCATAAAAATCCAAAAAACCCTAAAAAATCAAAAAACCCCTCAAAATCCCAAACAAACATAAAATTCTAAATCAATCCCTAAAAATCAATAAAAACAAAAAAACCCCTCAAACCCCTATGAAATCCTTAAAAATGTAAAAACACCTTAAAACACTACTTTTTTTTAAAATATGGAAACACTAAAAATCCCTAAAAACCACAAAACCCATAAAAAACATGGAAAACCCTAAAACCATAAAAACCCTAGAAACACATAAAATCCATAAAACCCACTAAAAAAATCTAAATACACTTTAAACCCTTAAAACCGTTAAAATACTCTATAAAATCTTATAAATCAAACAAAAATAACCCCTTCCCTAAACCCAAAAAAACATAAAACCCTAAACCACTCAAAATACATAAAAACCGTAAAAACTGTAAAAATCCTAAAAAATCACTTCAAATTCCTAAAAACATGAAAAACCACAAAAACCCCTAAGAAATCCTAAAAAATCAAAAAACACTTTACACTCAAAAAAAAACTAAAAACACTAAAAACACTAAAACCCCCTAAAACCCATAAAAACCCTACAATCACAAAAAACACCTAAAAACATTAAAATACCCCAAAACCAAAAAAAAATCTCGAAAACCACTAAAAACTCAAAACCCATTCAACCCTCAAAACGTGTTTAAAAACCTATAAAGAACAAAAAACCCCGTAAAACCCATAAAAACCCAAAACCCCATAAAAACACAAAAAATTATTAAAACCCCTACGACCCCTAGAAACCATAAAAATACTAAAAAAGTACTTAAAATCAATAAAAATGTAAAAAAATATTAAAAACATGAAAAATCTATGAAAAAAATAAATCTTAAAAACTCTTAAAACCCCCAAAAACATAAAAAATTATAAAAACCATTAAAACCCTTAAAAACCATAAAATCAATAAACCCCTAAAAACTATAAAAACCATTTAAACCCCAAGAAATGTTTAAAACACTAAAAATCCTTAAAACCCAAAAAAACTGAAAAACACCTAAAATCCCAAAAAAAACTATAAAAACCCTAAAAACTATAAAAAAAACCCATAAACCATAAAAATCACTAAAAATCTTAAGAAACAATAAAATCATAAAAAACCCTAAAAATGTAAGAGACACTAAAATCCTTGAAAATACCCATCGAAAAAAGAGAGGAATGGGGCGTCTGAGGAGCCTCTCTTCTCCTCCCATCACATCGCAAGGGTTACTCCACCAGAATTTCTTACTTCCCCCTACGTTGTGGTCCATGATTAGTTCTTGATGCCTCACCTTGTCTTGGCGTTGGATGGTGATGGATCTGTGTGGTCAGGCATTGTCTAGCGGTGGTTTTGTTGCACCTCCCATATTCAGGTTATTCCGGATCTATCATGTTCGTTAACGGCTCTGACACACTCAGTGACCGAATTGGCATGCCCTTCTTTGAGGTTGGATGGTGATGGATCTGTGTGGTCTAGTTTTTCTAGGCAGCGGCTCTGTTGCGCCTCCCAATTTCGGGTTGTTCCAGATCTAGCGTGTTCGTTGTCGGATCTAGTGCACTCAGCGACTGATTTGGCATGCTTGGATTCGGGGCCATGGCTCGGTGTTGGTATTTGTCACCCCTAGGTGGTCTAGCTTCAGAGTCCTCTTTCATCTCGGATCCAGGTTCCCTGTGGCTTCTGGTGCCGATTTTCATTTCTGACATTCTTGGTGACGACTTCAGCTTCTAACAACTACACTAGAGTTGGTTCTGGTATGCGTGGTGTTTTCCACCATGTCCTTCTGGCATCTCTGTGCGTATTTGTCTAGGTTCGGCGTCTGCTTGTGTTGATATCTAGTGTGTTATAGGTTAATTACATTAGCTTGGATGGGGAGGCCTTGGGTCTTGGGGTTTCTTATTACTATTTGTTGTTGCTGGTTGGTTGTGATTATGGTGCTGTTGTTGTCTGCCGGATTGGATTTTAAGTGGTTTGATGCTTGTGACTAGATGGTGTGATGTTGATTGTGATGGTTTGATGAAAATATATTGATGAGGTTGGATTCTAATGAATGATGTAATGGTGATTTGGCTAGGGGCTTCTTGTGGTTGGGTTTGATTGGTAATGAGGTGTTGAAGCTGGTGATGTTTCTAGTTTTTGCGTCTATTTCATTCTTGGTTTTTTGGGACTGTTTTTGGGTATGGGTCGATGGACTATGCCCCTCCCCTTTCTAAATTGCCATCTTTTCTTATAAATTTAGGTGGGAAAGAGTAGCCTGGACCTGCACCTTTCTTTCCCTGAAAACCTCCAATAAAACCATAAAAACAAAAAAAATAATTAAAATCCCTAAAAACATTAAAAACTCTAAACCCCTAAAAACAAAAAATCTTCAAAAACCATAACATCCCCCAAACACCCTTTAAAATAAATAAAAATATATAGAAATCCTAAAAAAACAACAAAAACTCTAAAAACCCTTTACACACCCAAAAAATTAAAAAACTATTAAACTCAATAAAAACACAAAAAACTCAAAAAAACCATAAAAACCCAAAAACCTATAAAAACACCAAAAAATCATAAAAACCATAAAAACCATAAAAACCATAAAAACCCACAAAATAAAAAAATAAACCTAAAAAACATTAAAACCCAAAAAAGTACTAAAAATTGTTATAAACAGAAAAACACTAAAAATCATGAATAACTCAAAAAATGTTAAAAACCTAAAAACAATTAAAACCCCTAAAACGAAAAATGATAAAAACCATAAAAATATCCAAAAACAATAGAAACCATGAAAACCCATAAAAACTGTAAATACCTTGAAAACCGTAAAAAACACAAAATGCTATAGAATTTTTTTAACCCCTAAAAATTTTAAAAAATCTAAAAAACCTTAAAAACAAAAAAAAAACAAAAAAAAAACCCTAAAAATGAAAAAATTGAAACCCTAAAAATATAAAAACCCAAATGAACCCTTAAAACCCCTAAAAACCATAAAAATCACTAAAATCCCAAAAAACCAAAAAACCCCTAAAACCCTAAAAACCCCTAAGAAAACATTAAAAACCTAAATATACTTAAAACCCCCCAAAACATTACAAACTCTAAAACCATAAAAACCCATAAAAACCCAAGAAATACCTAAAAACCCTAAAAATCACTAAAAACTCAAAAAAAAACATACGAATCCTAAAAATCTGTAAATTTACCTAAAAAAAGAAAAACCCTAATAACCTTAAGAAAAACATAAAATCCTAAAAACACTTAAAACCCCTAAAACATAAAAAGTTCTAAAAACCCTAAAAGACCCTAAAAACCCTAAAATCCATAAAAACCCTAAAAACATAAAAACCCCTAAAAACCCATAGAAATCCTAAAAACTCAAAAAAAAACTATAAAAACCCTAAAAGCACAAAAATCCATAAAAACCATAAAATCCATAAAAACCATCAATATAAAAAAACCTAAAAACCCATAAAATTCCTAAAAATCCCTAAAAATTATTTAAATGTAAGAAACGCTAAAAAACCTAAAACCCCTAATAAAAACATAAAAACATAAAAACACTTAAAACCCCTAAAAATCTAAAAAACACCAAAACCTCTAAAAACCTTAAAACCCATAAAACCACTAAAAGATAAAAATCCCTAAAAACCGATAAACACCCTAAACCCCACTAAAAATTCTAAAAACCCTTTAAATTAAAAAAATGTTAAAAAATATAAAAAACCTTTTAAACCCAAAAAACTCAAAAAGCCCCTAAAAACATAAAAAAAACATAAAAACCCTCAAAATCCATAGAACACAAAAAAATATAAAAATCCATAAAAATCACCAAAAACCCGTAAAAATATAAAAATCCAAAAAATCATAAAAAAACCTAATAAAATATTAAAAAACTAAAAACTCTTAAAACTATTGAAAACAAAAAAACAAAAAACATTAAAAACCCTAAAACCCTAAAAAATAAAACAATCCCTAAAAATTCTTAAGACCCCTAAAATCATGTAAACCCATAAAAGACAACTAAAACACTAAAACCCCTTTAAACCCCTAAATACATTAAAAAACCCAAAAACCCATAAAAATTTAAAAAATCCCCTGAAAACCATAAAAAACCAAAACCCCCTAAAAGACCTAAAAACCCTAAAAACCCTAAATATCCCAAAAAACCCATAAAAACATAAAAATCGGGAAAAATCCCTAAAATTCAAAAATAATGTTAAAAAACATAAAACCCAAAAACAATAATAAAAAATTAAAAACCAAAAAAACATAAAACTCATAAAAATCTTAAAAAAGGAAAAATCCTAAAAACCTTAAAAATCCCTGAAAAACATAATAACCCTCGAAAACCATAAAAAACCTTAAAACACATAAAAACCCAAAAAACCAACTATAACTCTAAAAACTCATTAAACTCATAAAAAGTTTAAAATACTCTAAAAACCATAAAATACTAAAAAATCCCTAAAACCCCCAAAAAAACAAAAATAAACCCTAAAACCCCCCAAAATCTCTAAAAATACTAAAAACCCAAAAAATACTAAAAATACATAAAAATTCATAAAAATTTATAAAACCTAAAAACCCTAAAAACCCAGAAAAAACCCATAAGAAAACCATAAAATCCAAAAAATTCTTTAACTCTTATAAAAATCAAAAATAAAAAAACACCCAAATATAAAAAAACAGAAAACTAGTAAAAACCTTAAATACCCTAAATACCCATAAAAACCCTAAAATCATTTAAATCCCTTAAATCCCTTTAAACCCCTAAAAAATTAAATATCTATAAAAAACATAAAATCCTTAAAAAATAATAAAAACACCCTAACCCCCCCCCATAATAAAAACCATTAAAACACTAAAACACTAAAAAACCATAAAACCCCTAAAAATCCTAAAGACTGTAAAAATAAAAAAAAATGTAAAAAACCCCGAATATAAAAAATATAACCTAAGAAACATAAAAAAGCTTAAAACACATAAAAACATAAATACACTAAATTCCCAAAAAACCATAAAAATCCAAAAAATCTACAAAAGCCTTGAAAAACCTTAACAAATTGAAAATGAAAAAAACATATAAAACCCCACTAATAATTATAAAAAACCCTTTAAACCCTAAAAAATTAAAAAAACTATAAAAAAACCCTAAAATCCCTTAAAAAACCCTACAAACCCAAAAAAATCCATAAAATCCCTAAAAACCATATAAAACCTTTAAACCACTCAAAATGCTAAAAACCCAAAAAAACAAAAAATACTAAAAACACGTAACAATACCTATAAATGTAATAAACCCTAAAAAAACTATAACACCCAATGAAAACATTGAAACCAAAAAGACTCATAAAACCAAAAAAAACCCTAAAATGCTAAAAACCGTTACAATCCCCCCAAAACATAGAAATCATAAAACCCCTAAAAACCTTAAAAACACCTAAAAACCAATAACTTCCCTAAAAATTAATAAAAACACTAAAAGACCATTAAAACCCAAAAAAATGATAAAAAAATTCAAAAAACATGAAAACACTAAAAAAATAAAAACTCCAAATAAACAATAAAACCCCTAAAACCCTTAAAACCCCATAAACCCCTCAAAATCCCTAAAAATCCTAAATCCCATAAAAATGTTAAAAATACCTAAAACTATAAAAACCATAAAATCCCTTAAAAAACCTTAAAACCTAAAAAAAATTACACCCCAATAGAATATAAAAACCCTAAAAACATTATAAATGCTAAAAACCAAAGAAATCCTAAAAAAATATTAAAAACTCTAAAAACCATTTAAACCCTAAAAATGATAAAAACTATAAAAACCCATAACACCACTAAAAAGTTAAAAACAAACTTAAAGCACAAAAAAAACATACACCCCATAATACCCTAAAACCCTCAAAATCCTTAAAAACCCTAAAAACCATAAAAATCTTTAAAAAGCCTTAAATTCCCCAAAAATGTAAAAAGGCCAAAAAAAGTCCTAAAAATACATAATAAAATCTTAAATACATAAAAACACTTAAAACCCCTAAAACCTAAAAATACTAAAAACCATAAAATATCCTAAAACCCTCAAAATCCCTAAAAACCCTAAATACTTGTAAAAATCCAAAAAAATCCATAAACATGTAAAAAATTCTAAAAATGATAAAAACCATAAATACCCTAAGGACACTAAAAATACAAAAAACTATAAAACAGACTCAGAACTTTTAAAACCCCAAAAAACTAATAAAAATCCCAAAAACTAATAAGAACTCTATAAACCCTTTAAAACCCAAAAAATGTTAAAAACAAAAAAAAACCTTAAAACCCTTAAGAAACTCAAAAAAACCCTAGAAACCCAAAAGAGAAAACACCCCTAAAACCCCCTAAAATCCATAAAATCCCTAAAACCCCATAAATTCATAAAAACTAAAGAAATACCTAAAACCCTAAAAACACCTAAAAACATAAAAACATTAAGAAAAAAATCAAAATAGAAAAAAAAACATAAAAACCCTGAAAACCTAAAAAATCGTAAAAAACATCAAAATATTTATAAAAATAAAACCTTAAAAATACCTAAAATCACAAAAAATCACTAAAAACATAAAAAACCAAAATCAATAAAAAACCCAAACCAAGAATTCCTTTCTTCCATTTTCAAATACACATTCATGTATTGAGTGTGAACCTAAATAGACAGCCATGATCTCAAAAAAAGTTAAACACTATATGACATAATCAAAACATTACAAAATAGTTTTAACATATTAGATTCATGCCAGGATCATAATTAATAATCTCTTAAATTCAATAATTCATCTTTTCCCTGATCATACTGAACAGTTACAAGATAATCTTACTATCATTGAATCCATGAACTAAGATGAAATGATATTTTCTGATCCAAATCATTTGTCTCCAATTGGTATCAAATTATAGGATTCTTTCAAACATTTTGGAAACACACTATGGAGAAGCATTGATATTCTCTATCTTAACCATTTATTCTTCCTTGGAGTACATTAAAAAATATGAAAAAGAATATTATGGAGAGTCATGGTCCTCTCCTGCAGAATAAAATCCACAATTCCTTCCATACTCACCTCCTTTGAGGTAATAGGAAAGGTGTTATCCACTTCTTCAAACATCCCAAAAACATTCAGAAGTTTATTAATAACCTTATAAGCATCCTTGGAACCCTATTTATTATATGTCTTTACAAATGCGATTAGAGATGGTTCAAGCTGAGGGGCCTCCTAAACACTCCTCTTTAATTCCCCCATTTTACTGGAATATCTTGTCTTTATGGGCTTAGGTAAAAAAGAATAATCATTATGCCTCTATCCCTTCTTCCATATATTCATTCCCTTTTTCCTCCTTGGGTGATTTATCTCATACATGGTGAATTCCTCTTCAAAAGAAAATTATTTCCATGAAGAATTAAAATCACTCATTTCAGCCTCAGAAGAATGTACATGAACCACTTCATAGGTCCTAAGATGATCATTCTCATTCAATTATTTTGCAGAACTACAGGTCTTTTAATTTTTTTTATTTCAGCTCATAAAATTATCCCTTATCCTCATTTAAACCATTCTACTTCAGACCATCGAAATAATTCTTAAGCATTGGGATATGAAGAGAGATCATCATCAAACTTGTCTAACCTTGTTGATAATTAAGGCTTTTATGGTTTCCCTGATAGTTTCCCAAGTTAGAACAAAGAGTCTTGGGTGAGAAAAGTGCCTCGGAATGAGGTCCTGAAAGCACTTTATTTAACATTTACACCACTTTAAACACAGGTGGAACAACCAATCTTTCTTCTGATCCTACCTCTGGAGATTTTCAATAGTATCCTCATAATAATTTTTTGATAAAGTTGCTGCTAGCATTGATCCCTCCTTCCCCTGATGGGCCTATCAGACAAGCTGTAAAGCCTCGACTTCATCAGTATTTTGATCCACACCACCCTCAAAAATATGGGAAACCTAGACACCAATAATCCATTGAATCATAACCATTTCAATTCTATTACTAGGTTGCTCCATCCCAGTTGTCTCCTGGGAAACCAAGCTGTATGGTGCAGAGGTGCCTCGGTGATAAGAGTAAAGGAAGTGGCCAAGATTAGAGAAATTTGAACAATAAGTAGGCCAAGATTATAATTCGACCAGTTGCTGATATCTCCTCCCACCCTAAAATATGATTCATATATATATTCTTGGAAATTTAAAAATATCCATCTCATGCATAATCAAACCATAAAATGGTGTTTCGGTGTGGATGTCTGACAATTGAAACAAGGAAAATTACCAATCCCATTATTGAGAAGGAGGAAAATTGTGAGATTTTGGAATGGGACTGGGAGGCCTAGAAGATGGATGCAGACTACTTTAGTAGATGGGTCCTTATTGGGATGCAAATCAAAAGAACAAAATTGTAAAAGAAATCGAATTGATATTACCAATATAGCTTTCCTGGAACAACTGTGTGTGAGATCATCATTGCATTAAAACTTTTTAAGGATCTGGAGAGAGTCAAGAAGGCCCACTAACACGTGATGCTAAGATTCCATGTTTCATTGATGTGTGTTTCAAAAAGTTCAATTGAGGGATGCCAATGAGGGAATCATGAAACCAAAACTGGAGACTACAGTGATTAATATTCATTCAACTTCACATGGGAAATCAAAATTATTAGTAATCTAAGAAACATATTTTAGACCTTTGGGATGACATGAATAGTCTGGATATCTATAATTGAGATTAGCTGAATAAAGGGGATAAAGGACTCATCGATTAATATTCTAGTGGAAATGTCATTGGGGGAAGAAGAAGGAAATGTACCCTCCCATGGAGGAGGGAGAGGGGTCCGAGGGACTTCAACTGTTGGTTAAGGTTTCACCAATAGCTGTAGGAGAGAAAGTGAGAAGAGCTATCGAAAAAGCCTAAGAAAACCTTAAAATCATAGAGTCACTTAAAACAACAAAAAAAATGAAAAACCCTAAAAACCATAAGAATCCTTTAAAACACGTAAAAACTCCTAAAAACTATAAAACCCTTAAAAAACAATAACATTATTAAAACCTTAAAAACCCATAGAAACCCATAAAAACCCTAAAAACAGTAAAAACTCTAAAAACACTTTAAGCCCCTAAATATCCTAAAAAATTTTAAAAACTAAAAAAACCTAAAATCCATAGAAAACCTAAAACCTAAAAAATCCCCAAAAATCACTATAAACAGAAAACACATAAAAATCCTAAAAATCCATTAAAACCCAAAAAAGTAAATACCCTAAAATCATTGATAACCCATAAGAAAACCTTCAAACATAAAAACATTTAAAACCTGTAAAAAACTAAAAACACTAAAACCCTAAAAAATCATAAACACCCAAAAAATCATAAAACCCATAAAAACCTAAAACCCTTAAAAATCAATAAAAATTTAAATATCACTAAAAACACTAAAAACCCTTTAAATCCCTTAAAATTTTAAAAACTCTAAAAAAAATTTCATACCTTGAAAAAATAAAAAACCCTAAAAAACCAAAAAGATACATAAAACCATAAACCCTCAAAATCTATAATGACCATAAAGATCATAAATATCCTAAAAAGGACCTAAAACCCCCTTAAAGTGGAAAAACACTAAAAAATAGAAAAATACTATAAAAACATTAAAAACATTAAAACACTTAAAACCCCAAAAAAATATAAATAACAGAAAAAAACGTAAAAAACATAAAAGACATTATGAACCATAAAAACAATAAAACCCCCCAAAAAATCAAAAACGCTAAAAATGCACAAAACCACTAAAACACTAAAATTCCATTAAAATTATAAATAATATAAATAACTATAAATAACCTTTTAAACCATAAAAAATAAAAAAAATAAAACCCCAAAAAACCATTAAACCCCTAAAAGACCTCAATATCACTAAAATTCACAAAACCCACAAAATTCCTAAAAATATCAAAAAAATCTTAAAATGCAAAAAAAAAACATATGAAAACCCCTATAAACCCTAAGAAAACATTAAAAACCTAAAATCACTTAAAAATACTAAAACCATAAAAATATAGAACACTTAAAAAATGAATAAAACCCACAGAAAATCTAAAAATCCTTTAAACCCTGATTTTTTTAAAAACCTATAACAAACCATAATATCCCTAAAAAACTAAAAAAACCCCTAACAATCGAAAAAATCACTAAAAATACAAAATTCCATAAAAATCCTCAAAATCACTATAAACCCTAAAAATACTCAAAAACTGTAAAAATTCTTAAATATATAAAAAATCCAAAAAACCCTGAAAAATTGTAATAAAAAATTAAATATATAAAAACACTTAAAACCCCTATAACATTAAAAGCTGTAAAAAACACAAAAACCCAAAAAACCATAAACCCCTAAAAATAATAAAAAAAACCTTTAAAGACCTTAAAATCCTAAACCCCCCTTAAAACACTTAAAACCCTATAAAACCTTAAAAACATTAAAAAACTCCAAAAAAAAATTAAACATCTAAAAATTCATTAAATACCCTAAAACCCCAAAAGACCATAAAATTCCCAAAACCCCAAAAATCTCTCAAAATCCCTAAAAACCCAAAAACCAGAAAAATATTTTAAAATAATTAAAGATCCCACAAAATTTAAAAATCCCTAAATAACCTCAAAACCCCAAAGAAATACTTAAAAATTTAAAATGCTTAAATCCTCTAAAAAACTATAAATTTCTAAAAATCTAATGAAAAACCTATAAACCTAAAAACCATAAAACCCCAATAAACCTTAAAAAATCCTAAAATACCATAAAAACCCTAAAAACATACTAAAAACACTAAAACCCCTTTAAACCCCAAAAAATTTAAAAAACACTAAAAACCTCAAAACCCTTAACTAATGAAAAACAATTAAACAACCAAAAAACCATAAAAACCCTAAAACCCATAAAATTTCCTAGTAACCATAAAAATCTTAAAAAATAACTAAACATTCCAAAAAAATAAATACCATAAATTACCTAAAAACGCATATGAAAAACATAAAAACCTAAAAATACATAAAACACCTAAAAACAAAAAAAATGCTAAAACCACTAAAAAATTCCAAAAAACAAAAAAATCCTAAAAACCCAAAAACCAAAAAAAACCATAAAAACCCTAAAAACACATAAAAACACTAAAAACCCACTAAAAACTATGAAAAAAACTTCAAAACACACATAAATTCAATAAAATAAAATAAAACCTTAAATCACCTAAAACTAAACAAAATCTAAAAACCAAAAAACCCCTAAAACCCCCAAAACCCTCGTAAACACTAAAAACCATAAAGAACCAAAAAAATCCCTAAAAATCCCTAAAAATTTATAACCACTTAAAACCCATAAAAACCTTAAGGAAACCAGAAAAACCTAGAAATCCTTATAACCCCTAAAAATTTAAAAAATGCTAAACACACTAAATAACTCTAAAGATAATAAAAATCATGAAAACCCCCCAAAATCAATGAAACCCTGAAAACCCATCATTTTTTAACTATATCAAAAAATCCATAAAACAAAAAAACACAAAACCTTAAAAACCCAAAAAAAATTAAAACCCCTTAAAAACCTAAAAAAACTAAAAACCACAATAACACTAAAAACCCTAAAACCATTAAAAACCTTAAATCCCCATAAAAACCAAAAACCCACTAATAACTCTAAAAACACCTTTAACCCCTAAAAACATTAAAAAACTCTAAAAACTCAAAATAAACCCCTTAAACCCAAAAAAAACCATAAAGACACTAAAACTATAAAACCCCCCAAATTCTCTAAAACCCAAAAAAACCATAAAAATTATAAAAAATAACAGCAAACACGAAAACATAAAAAACACTAAAAATCATAAAAACCCAAAGAAAACCATAAAACCCATAAACACATAAAACCACTATAAATCATAAAAACTACTAAAAACTCTAAAAACCCAAAGAACCCTAAAAATTGCAAAAACCAAAAAAACCCCTAAAAATCATTAAAAAGTCTAAAACCCCATAAAAACAAAAAAACCACTAAAAATTTAAAAAAAGTCAATGAATATTGAAAATCCAAAAAACCATAAAAACCCCTAAAAATAATCAAAATCTATAAAACACTAAAAACCATAATAATCTTAAAAAAGTCACTAAAAATCATTAAAAACATAAAAAACCTTAAAAACCCAATAAATTGTTAGAAAACCATAAAAACCTAAAAACTCTTAAAAAACTAAAGACCCCTAAAATATATAAAAACTTTAAAACACCCTAAACCCTAAAAACCCATAACACCCTAAAAACAATTAAATTCCTAAAGACCCATAAAAATCATAACACCATTAAAAACTCTAAAAAACCATTAATCCCCAAAAAATTTTAAAATCATGAAAAATACATAAACATTATAAAAAAATAAAAAATCCCCACAAATACATAAAACCCATAAAACCCATAAAACACCTAAAACTCTAAAAAAAACCCAAATCCACCAAAATCCCAAAAACCTAAAACACTATAAATTCATAAAAATCCCTAAAAATATTTAAAAACACAAAACCCCTAAAAACATTGAAATCCCCTGAGAAAATATTAAAAACCCTAAAACATGTAAAACCTATAATTACCCTAAAAATAACAAAAACCCTTTAAACCCCTAAAAACTAGAAAATCGTAAAACCCCTATCAATTTTAAAAAATTTAAAACCCATAAAAACCCTAAAAATCATCAAAAAAAATCTAAAATCCCTTTAAGTAGTTAAATACGTTAAAACGCTATAAATACCTTAAAACCACTAGAAACATAGAAAAACACTAAACACCCAAAAACCATAAAAACCCTAGAGGCCCTAAAAACCCATAAAAACCCTCAAAATCCCTAAAAATCATAAAAACCCCTAAAATCCTAAAAAACCCTTGAAATTCATAAAACCATAAAAACCCCTAAAACCTTTTAAAATTCATAATAAAACCATAAAATACTAAAAACACATTAATCCCCAAAAAACACTGAAAATGACCCCCCATCAATACACCAAAAACCATTAAACAATAAAAACCCCTAAAACCCTTTAAACCTTTAAAAACAAAATGAAACCCAAAAAACCACATAAAATATAAAAACCCTTTAAACCCCAAAAAATATTAAAAAACACTAAAGATGTTAAAAAAGACAAAAAGCTAAAGAAAATTTAAAAACCCAAAAAACAAAAAAATGTAAAAACCTAAAATACTCTAAAACCCTCAAAATCCAGAAAACCATCAAAATCAAAAAAAACTCTAACACACTTAAAAATATAAAAAATACTTAAAAGTAACTAGAAATGTAAAATACCCAAAAACATTAGAAAACCATAATAAAACATTATAAAGATAAGAACACTAAAAACTACTAAAAAAATAAAAAATGTAAAACCCCTAAAAGCCTTTGAAACCTTAAAAAATCCTAAAACCCTCAAAATTCTTAAAAACCATAAAAAAATAAAAATGTAAAAAAATCCCTAAAAATCACAAAAAATTAAAGAACCCCAAAACCCCAAAATACCATTAAAACCCTTAAAACCTAAAAAACACAAAACCCCAACGAACATAAAAACACAAAAAATTCTAAAAGACTCTAAAACCCCTAAAAACTACTAAAAACCATAAAAACCACTAAAAACATTAAAAATGATAAAACCCATAAAAACCCAAAAAAGCCACTGAAAATACAAAAAACACTTTAAACCCCTAAAAACATTCAAATACATAAAAAACCTGAAAAACCATAAAAACTGAAACAACCCTAAAACCAAAAAAAACCATGAAAACCCAAAAAACCCTTAAAACACTAAAATCCCTAAAAATAATACACTGCCATAAAAATCTAAAAAATCACTAGAAATCTATAAAAATTTCAAAAACTCAAAAAAAACTGAAAAATAACAAGAAAACCATAAAAACCTAAAAACACATAAAACCTCTAAAAACAAAAAAACACTAAAAGTAATAAAAATTAAAAAAACACTATAAACCTCAATAAACCCATAAAAACCCTAAAACCTATAAAAACCTTTAAAACCCCAAAACACAAAAAAACATAAAACCCACTAAATACTCTAAAAACCCTTTAAACCCATAAAAATTTTAAAATCCTTAAAAGACCTAAAAACCCTAAAAACAGAAAAAAAAACCATAAACCCCAAAAAATCATAAAAAGATTAGAAACCTTAAAAACCCATTAAAATCCTAAAAATCCCTAAAAATCCATCATTATGAACAAAACACAAAAAACCTTAAAAACCCCTATTAAAACCATAAAACCTAAAAACAATTAAATCCTCTTAAAAAATAAAAAACACTTGAAACCCTAAAATCCTAACAAAACAAAAAAAACATTAAAAAACATTTTCTATAAAAATATAAAGTAACTCACCTTTAAATAGGAAGGAGGTAACACCCCCCTGAAACCCCTAAAAACCTATAAATCTATAAAAACTATAAATACCATTAAAACTCCTAAAAAGGTAATAAAACTCAAAAAACCGTTAAACCCATAAAATAATAAAAAAACCATAAAAACCCAACCAAAACAATAAAAACCCAAACAATTAGAAAACAACCAAAATACCAAAAACTCAAAAAAAACCTAATAACGCCTAAAATATAAAAAAACATAAAAATACCAAAAAAACCTAAGAAATAATAAAATAAACTAAAATACTTAAAAAACCAAAAGCAAAGAAAAATAATTCTAAAAACCCAAAAATACCCTAAAACCCCTAAAAAATATAAAAACCCCTAAAACCCCTAAAACCCTAAAACCTATAAACCCCTAAAAATAACTATAAACCCAAAACCCATTTAAACCATAGAAATGATGAAACAACTCTAAAAACCTTTACAGACCCAAAAAACTCAAAAAATCCCTAAAACCCCAAAACCCTTAGAAAACATAAAATCCCTATGATATCTTAAAAACACTAAAAATCCCTAAAGATCCTAAAATCCATAAAAATCTTAAAAAATATTAACATCCCTAAAAATTTTAAAAATTCAAGAAACCTTGAAAACACCAAAGAAAACCTTGAAATCCAAATAACTATTAAAACAAATAAGAATATAAAAAACGCTAGAAACTCTAAAAACCCAAAAACACAAAAAACCATGACAAAAATAAAAAAACATTAAATATTTAAAAACTATAAAGCCAATGCAAAACCTAAAAACCCAATAAAAACTCTAAAACCCCCTTAAATGTTAAATACCCTAAAAACCATAAAACCCTAAAAACTGAAGAAAAAAAATGTAAAATTACGAAAAAAACAATAAAATCCCTAAGACCCTAAAAATCCTTAAAATACCCCTAAAACCCATAAATAACATAAAAAATCCCAAAAAATTCATCAAACCTTGAATGTCACAAAGAAATCCTTAAAAACAATAAAACACTTAACACCCCTAAAAACCAAAAAATCTAAAAACCCTGAGACCCCTAAAGAGGTCAAATACAATGGCGGACCAAGTGCCTCCCCCTGTCTACGGGGGAGGGTCCTCCCTCTAAAGGCCGCTCTTTATCTCCTTTATCATACCCTGACTCACTACCCTCTTTTCCATGAACGGTGCTTTGCCCAAAGGTTCCGGAGCTCTTTGAAAGCCAACTACAACTTCCCATTTCGCTTCAGGAGTTCAACTAAGCATTTTATTTTCACCGTTTGACTCTGGTTGCAAGTTTCTTGAAGTGGCGCCCCCCGATGGACACTTTTGATTGGTCTGTCTCTGAACATTGGAATCTTCAGGATCATGTGATGGTGTGTCTTGTTGACTACTCCCAAATCATGATTTGCTTTGCGTTTGAGGAAGACCTGATCCTTTCCTGGTTTGTGGCACCCTAAAGCTGTAATGGTGCTCGTTTATCCCTCTTTCAGTGGAGTTTCGACTTTCACCTGAAGCGTAACTCCCTGATGGTTGCGACTTGGGTTAGATTTCCTAAACTCCCCCTTCCCTTACAAAATTTATCTATTATTTCTAAGATTGGGAATCTTGTGGGGAGGTTCCTCTGTGTGGATAGTAGGACTCAAGCCCTCTGTCTCCTTGTTTCACCAAGGGCTTTCATTGAGGTTGATGCTTTAAATGATTTGGTGGGTGCTGTCTGGATTGCGTGGGGAGGAGATCTATTCGAAATAGCAAAATAAATTTGAATCATGGTCATTTTTTTCTAACTGTTGGAGCTTCGTGCAAAATTATATGTCTGCAAGATGTGCTGACCCTGGTGGGAATGGATTAAACCTGGTTCAGTTGAGTTTGGGTGAGAATAATCATGCTATGGTAGAGGCGAATGGGGACAAGAGGGTGACCGATCCTTTTGCCTCCCAACCACTAGTGGTTGTAGTTCCTGTTCCACCCATGACATACCTGCTGTCTGGGAGTGATCTTGAAGTATCTATGGTGGACATGGATGGTTTCAGTTTTAGTTTATCTAGAAATGTATGTGAATCAAGAGATTCAGTCACTGAAGCAGTGCTCATGGCTGAAGGGAGAACTCGGTTTTTCACTGATGATGCTTGTGGAAGTGGTAATTTTTGCAAGGAGATAGTTAGAAAAAGGGAAGGCTACTGTACTGGAATCTTGGCGTGGGAATGAGAATCTAGTGGATCCCCTAACGCTATCCATGGAAGGGGAGGCTATTGTGTGCAATAAGAACCATGTGGGTGCTAGTAGTAGCATACTATCGGATGCAAATGTAGTGACTCTGCAAAATAGGTTTCAGGACTTAACCTCATTTAGCTGATTGATACTAATGTGCTGGAGGGTGATCTCATTCAAGGGGATGTGGCTGAGCAGGGTATGAGGGCTAGGTATGAGTGGAAACTTCCCTCTGCTGAGAAGGAGTTGATCGTGGCAGAGGAGTAGACCTAAAGTCCTGGGGTGAAATTCCCCAATTGGCGAACTGCCCCCCTAGTGCTTACTGGGTTTGGCGATGCAGAGGGACCTAAAATGGGGGATTGTAAAGGTCCTCTTACAAAAGAGACTAGCGCTATCTCTATGGAGGGTTTTCTTGGTGCTCATGTGAAGGTTCCGGTTGGGATCCCTCCATCGGGCCACAACATTGATGTAGGTGAGCTGGCCCCGAACCTGCAGGGGGCCATGGTTTTCTATGGTGTTCCATCTGGTCAAGACCATTGTGTCTGCATGATATGATGATGGTTTGATGGGAAAGTATTCCCCTTGAGGATGAGGCTAGGAGACTTGGGGAGAGGTTTGATAAGGATGACCGCAGGATGAATGCTGTTATGGCCTGGTGCAAGGAAGAAAAGAAAAAGATCCAAAAAATGGGTGTCCCAACTCCTGGGACAGAAATCAAGAATGGGAACATTGTGGCCTCAAGTGCGGCCAACGATGGAGTAGTATGTGAGAAGGTAGTTCATGAAAATGGCTTCTTCTATACCCCTCCAAATCGAAGGCATTGGAAGGACTTCTCTGCCCTTCTAAGACCAATGGCGACCCGAGCCACCTCCAAGGCGGTTAAGCTGATTCTCAAAGTCAATAAATGGGAGCGGCCTTCGAAATATTCTAAGCAAGAGAGGGCTAGAGAAAACTTTTGGTGGTTACATTGACTAACTTTCTCTTTCGTGTGTCTTTTATTTTGGACATTTTGGGGTGTGAGTCTTTAGTGTATTATTATTTCTTAGATTTTCTTTTGGGGATTATTTTTTTGGGTATGGTTCGATTGACCCTACCCCTCCCCGGTCTATAGTGTCCTGTTTTTTGTAATAAATTTTGGGGGGCTAGGCCAGCCTATTCCTGCACCTCTTCTTCCAAAACCCCTAAAAACCCTAGAAACCAAAAATACCATAAAAACCCATAAACCACCTAAAGAACTTAAAAAAGCTAAAACCTCCCCAAAACCCCTAAAAACCATAAAAATTGCCCAAAAAAATTAAAAATACTAAAAAAATTAAAAACCATAAATACCATTAAAAACTATAAAAACCATTCAAACCCCTAAAAATAATAAATACTCCAAACAACTTTAAAGCTATAAAAACTCAAAAAAACCCTACAGACACAAAAAACCATAAAAATACGTAAACCGTAAAAAACTCTAAAAACCCTCAAAAACCTAAAAAAACCCTTAAAACCATAAGAATCATAATAAATACCTAAAAATCCAAAAAAGGTAAAAAATCCTACAAACCATGAAATACCCTAAGAATACCTTTAAAAACTAAAAACACATAAGGCCCCTAAATAACTAAAAATGATAAAATCCTAAAAACACAAAAAACCCAAAGAATCCCTAAAAACCCCCAAAACCATAAAAATACGAAAAACTCAATAAAAAACAAAATCGTAAAAACCCTAAAAAATATAAAAACACTATGAAAACATTTAAAACCTTAAAAGACTTAAATCCCCAAAAAATCTAAAAACATTAAAAACCCTAGAAAACCCCAAAAACTATAAAACCCCAAAAAATATTAAAATCCCTTAAAACCGCTAAAAACACTAAAAATAATAAAAATACTATACAACCAAAAAAACATTTAAAATTTATCAAATTCCATAAAAATCCTAAAAACATTTAAAAATCCCTAAACTCGTAATATTACCAAAAAACTATAAAAACCCCTAATAAAACAAAAATAACCTAATAATGCATAAAATAACTAAAAAACATAAAAATGATAAAAACCCTTAAAAACCTAAAAATCACGAAAATCCCTAAAAACCGTAAAAATTGTCAAAAATCACAAAAAATCCAAAAAAACATAAAATTCACTAAAACTGATAAAACCCCAAATAAAACCTCAAGAACATAATACACTTAAAAATTCTAAAAACACCAAAAATGAAAAAAAACAAAAACCCATAAAAAACCCTAAAAACCATAAAAATACCTAAAATCCTCTAAAAAACATTGAAACCCATAAAATCCCTAAAACCCATTAGAAACACTAAAAACCTTTTAAAACAATAAAAATGATAAAAAACTCTAGAAAACCTTGAAACACTAAAAACACCAAAAAATAACCATACAACCACAAAATAGAATAAAAAACCCTAAAAACAGTACAAACCCTACAAACCCAATAAAATAATAAAAATACAAAATAACCCCTAATATCACTAAAAAAGTAAAAAAACCTAAACACCTTGAAAATCTCTAAGAAAAAAATAAAACTGGAAAACAATTAAAACCCCCAAAAATTTAAAAAACACTAGACACCCTAGAAACCAGTGAAAACCATAAATACCCTAAAAAGTCAAAATCCATAAAACCTCAAAAAAATTTAAAATAATAAAAAATAAATAAAAGTCCCCAAAAAAAACCCCCCTAAAAACCCTGAAAACCAAAAGAAAACCTTAAAAAACTAAAAAAAATAAAACCATAAAAACTCCTAAAAACCCAAAATTTACTAAAAATCTTAAAACCACTAAAAACATAAAAACCCAAAAAACCTATAAAAATATTAAAAACCCACTAAAAACTATAAAAAATAAAAAACTAAAAAAACAATTAAAAACCAAAAAAACCCTAAAAACCATAATGACCCCTAAAACCCCTCAAAAACTCTAAAAACCCATCGAAATCCAAGAAAATACCTAAAATACTAAAAAAAATCGATGAAAATATTAAAAACCTAAAAATTAATCAATGCCCTAAAAAACATCAAAAATTCAAACACCCTAAAGACTCTAAAAATTGTAAAACCCCTCAATATACCTAGAAACCCTAAAGAAAATATAAATCTTTAAAGGCCCTAAAATCCCTAAAAATGTAAAAACCCTAAAATCCTTGAAAAACATTAGGAAAACGTAAAAACAATTAAAAACCCCAAATAACCTAAAAAATCTAAAGACACTAAAAGCAAAAAATTATAAAAACCAATAAAAACCAAAAACCCCCACTACAAACTATAAAAACCCGTAAAACCCTAAAAATGTTTAAAACCCTTAAAAATATGAAAAAGCACCAAAAACCTGGAAAACCCAACAAACCAAAAAACCCCTAAATGACCCTAAAACCCTCAAAAACACTAAAACCCCCCAAAACCATAACATCCTACAAAAGAAGAAAAATCCCTAAAAACACAAAAAACTCCAAAAACCTGAAAACTCCAAAGAAAACATTAAAAGGATAAAAACACTTAAAACCCATAAAAACCAAAAAATTATAAAAACCCTACAAAACATCCAAAAACCTAAAAAACCTAAAAAAATAAATATCATAAATAACCATAAAAATATATTAAAACATAAAAAACACTAAAAAAACTGAAAACCCCTAAGAAAACCATATAAACCTAAAAACACATAAAAACCAAAAAAAATCTAAAAAAACTAAAGAAAAAAACCCCTAAAACCATAAAAAAAATAAAAACCCTTAAAAAATCTAATAAAATATAAAAACCATTCAAACCCCATAAAACTTTAAAACCCCCTTAAAAACTCAAAAGTCACTAAAAAACCAAAAAAACCAAAAAAACCCTAAAAACCCTAAAAACTTTTCAAAACCTCTAAAACCCCTGAAACACCATAAAAATCCTAAAAGATCCTTAAAATGAATAAAAACATAAAAAAATGAAAACCCAAAGAAAATATTTAAAACCCAAAACCCCAAAAAACCAAAAAAACCCAAAAAAATATAAAAACCCATAAAAACCCAAAACACTCAAATATACCTAAAAACCCTAAAAACCATAGAATTCCTAAAATATCCCTAAAACCATAAATACCCTAAAAACACTAAGAAAAACTTAATAACCTATAAACAATTAATGCTCCTAAAACCCCTAAAAACACTAAAATACCATAAAAACCATAATAACCCTCAACACCCCGTAAAAACTCTAAAAACCCTTTAACACCCTAAAAATAATAAAAAACTAAAAAAAACATTAAAATGCCTAAATAATAATAAAAACCATAAAATAAAAAAATATAAAAACCCAAAAAACCTTAAAAACCCCTAAATCCTTAAAATTCCAAAAAACACAAAAAAATCATAAAAAACCTAAAACTCACTAAAAATTCCTAAAAACAAATAATCCTTAAAATCTATGGAAAATCATAATAAAACCTTAAAACACTATAACCACTTAGAACCCCTAAAAACATAAAAACTATAAAAATTCTAAAAACACTAAAAACATTAAAATCCCTAAAATCCTTCAAAATCACTAAAAATAAGAAAAACCCATAAAATCCTAAAGAATCCCTCAAAATCCCTAAAAATTAAAAAATCTCCTAAAAAGCCTATAAAACCAAAAGAAAATCTTAAAGACCAAAAACCACATAAACCCGTAAAGGAATCTAAAAATGTTAAAAAAAACTTTAAAACCCTAAAAATGCTAAAAACCCTAAAAACCCTAGAAAACCTAAAAACCACAAAAATCATAAGAAACAAAAAATCCATAAAAACCATATAGAACCACTAAAATCTATAAAAACCCTTCAAACCCCTAAATATGTAAAAAAGTCCAAAAAATAGTAAAAACATTAAAAGCCCCTAAAACCCAAAAAACATTATAAAACCCTAAAACCCCTAAAAACCCAAAAACACTAAAAAAACACATAAATTATTAAAAATCCCTGAAAACCTTAAAACCCCATAAAAACATTAAAATTTACAAAAACCCATAAAAATGTACACCACCATAGAATACTTAAAAACTATAAAAATAACTTAAAACCTTAAAACAATTAATAACCATAAAAAATTAAAAAACAATAAAAACACTAATTATCCTACAAACAATAAAAAACCCTAAAACCCCTAAAATCCCTAAAACAACTAAAATTATAAATAATTCTTAAAAACCCAAATAACATAAAAAACCTAAAAACCGCAAAACCACTTTGAAAACCATAAAAACCTAAAAACACTTATAACCCCAAAGAACCTCGAAAAAATCTAAAAATACTAAAATAATATAAAACCAATGGAATTTTATAGTCTTTCGGATGTGACTGTAAGTGGATCTACTAGGGTTACCCCCCCCCCCCCACTGTCTTCCTCTTCCCCGCTACGGCTCGAATTCTTGGTGATGCTTTGGACCGATAGGTTCATGGCATGCAGTGTTCACTGTGGCAACATCATCTCGAAAAGCTCAGTGATTTCACGACATGCTATCCTTCCTCATGCACTTTGTTGAATATGGCTCTCAGGAAGCGTGGTGATGGTCCAAAGTTCTCAGTTGTTGTGGTGAGGATGCCATCGTGATTCCACTTTTTATGGATGCGTTGGATGGTTCTAGTCATAGTGTGTGTTCTTGAAGGCAGTGGTGGGTTTGCAGTGGGTTTTCTTCTTTGTCTGGTCTGCGTTTTTTGGTTTCTTATTGTGAGTTTTATATATGATGTTGGCTGGTGGTATGGTTATGGATTTATGTTTTGTGATTGGTCTATTTCGGCTTGCGATGGCGACGTGGTATCAACAAAGGCTGTGATTTCTATTAGGTTTTTTGATTCTGACAATGGTGGAGCGTGATGGTTGTTTGAATGGTTCTGAAAATATTCTGAAGTATGTATGGAGAAGTTAAAACATGTGTTGTGCAGCTATTAGTTGATTGCATTGAATTGTGGAAATTTTTCTTAGCATTGTGAATACTTGCGGTAGTGATTTGAGGTTTGTGGGTTGTTGCATTTTTCACACATGGGGTTGCTCCAGATGAGGTTTTGAGTAGAGTTTTCTACTAGTCTTCACTCCAGAACTGGATCTTTGAGAGGGTATGGCTTTGCTATCGGTTTCAAGCCCGTGCATTCATGCACAAGTCAGCTTTCCAGCTGCGAGGATTAAAAGGAAACTGTCCTATTGTGTTTGATGCTGGGTAGGGGATCTTATATGTTTTCTTGATGTTGTTTGGAATTTAACTTTTTTACCATGGTGGTAAGGTTTTTTTATGTCATTAAGTCTTGTATGGTTTCTCACTTTCTCCTCAAAAGTGTTTTAATAATAAAAATTTAATTTTTTAGTCAGACTATAAAAACACTAAAACCATAAATTACCTTAAAAACATTAAAACCCCATAAAAAACCAAAACCCACTAAAAACTCTAGAAACACTTTAAACCCCTAAAAAGATTAAAAACATGAAAAAAATTATTAACACACTAAAAAACTCAAAAAAACAATTAAAACACATAAAAATAACACAAAAACCATAAAACACTAAAAAACACTAAAACCCCTCTAAATCAGTAATAACCATAAAAACTCATAAAATTCCCTAAAAACATAAAAAAACCTACAAATCATAAAACCCCCTAAGAAAACCTCAAATCCCTAAAAACACATAAAACCTCTAAAGATCCTAAAAAATTCTAAAGACCTTAAAATAAAAAAAAAACAAACACTAAAAAACCTAAAACCCCCTAAAACCTCATAAAATTAAAAAAAATCACTCAATCTCTAAAACCCCATTAAAACCCTAAAAACGTTAAAAAACTATAAAACATTAAAAACAATAAAAATCCCAAAATCATCCCCAAAACCAAAAAAACACTAAAACCCCAAAAAAATCCTAAAATCCCAAAAAACCAGAAACACTCTAATAAAACATTAAAACCCTATAAATATATAAAACCCCTAAAATAATAAAAAAACACAAAAAATATAAAAAAAATAAAACCATAGAAATCACTAAAACCCCTCCAAAACCATAAAAACCATATAAATCCAAAAAATACTAAAAATCCTTAAAAACATAAAAACACTAAAACACTAAAAAAATCTTATGAAAACATTAAAAACATTAAAAGCAGTTAAAACCTCTACAAAACCCAAAAACACTAAAAACACTAAAAACCCTAAAAAAACCTAGAAAACCTAAAACCCATAAAACCCCTAAAGACCTTAAAAACCGTAAAAACCCATAAATCCCCAAAAAACCACTAAAAAAATTAAAAACCCATTAAATCCATAAATATGTTAAAAAAACTAAAACCATAAAATACCTATAAAAATAAAAACAACCATAAAAACCTTAAAAACCATATAAAACAAAACTCTACGAAATCCCCAATAACTATAAAAACCATAAAAAAAATAAAAAACATAAAAAATCCATAAAATCCCAAGAAATATAAAAAAACATCAAACCCTTAAAAACCCCAAGATATCCTTAAAATTCCAAAAATAAACATAAACCCCACAACAAACCTAAAAAATTCAAAAAACCATAACAAAGTAAAAAACCTTCATAACCCAAAAAATTGAAAAAATTCCATATAACCAATCAAAATCCTAAAAATAACTAAAAATAGAAAAACCCAGAAAACCAAAATAAAAACCCTAAAAACCCTAAGGAAGCCTCAAAAACTAAAAACAATTAAAATCCATAAAAACATAAAAATTATAAAAACCCTAAAAGACCCTAAAACCCATTAAAACCATAAAACCCCTAAGAACCATAAAAACCCGATAAAAACCCTAAACGCCATTAAAAACTATAAAAACCGTAAATCCCAAAATCCTCATAAAAATCAAAAAAACCAAAGTAACCCAAAAGCCCAAAAAAACACAAAAAAACCATACAAATCCTAAGAAATACTTAAAAATACCTAAAAATATAAAAACATAAAAACCTTGAAAAATCCTAAGAAAACCTTAAAAACCTAAAAAAATGAAAAACCCCTAAAAACCTAAAAACCACTAAAAACAATAAAAAACCTTAAAAACCCTAAAACCATAATAATAATAAAATCCCCTAAAACCCATAAAAACCCAAAAAACTAATAAAAACATTAAAATTTTCTAAGAAATCATAAATCCCTTTAAACCCCTAAAAATATTAAAAACATTAAAAACCATAAAAACTCTAAAAATTAAAAAAGAAAACCACTAAAACTCAAAAAACCCAAAGGACACAAAAAACCATAAATAACCATTAAAACACTAAAAAACCAAAAAATCCAAATATACCATAAAATCATAAAAAATCCCAAAAAACTACTTAAAATATAATATAACTAAAAACATTGAAAACCCTTAAGAAAACCTTAAAGAACTAAGAACATGTAAAACCCCTAAAAATGTAAAAAAAACCTACAAATATTAAAAACCCATAAAACTATAAAAACCATCAAAATCCCAAAAAACCCATAAACATTCTAAAAATTCCCTAAAATTACAAAAAACATAAAAATCCCTAAAATACTAATTACATTAAGTGAATCTCAAAAACCTAAAAATAGATAAAAACTCTAAAAAGCATAAAAATGAAGAAAAAAACTCTAAAAATCCATAAAATACCTGAAAAACCAAAAATTATATAAATCATAAAACCCCTAAACCCTTAAAAGACCTAAAACCCATAAAAACTATAAAAAACCAATTTAAAGTTCTAAAAATCATTAAAACCCCTAAAAACATTAAAAAATTCCAAAAAACATAATTCCTTTAAAAACTCAAAAACACTATTAAACTCAAAATAACCCATAAAACCCCTAAAAATACCAAAGCCCTCGAAAACCTTCAAATATCCTAATAACCATAAACACCCATAAAATCCCAAAGATCCCTAAAAATTTCTAAATACGTAACAAACCTAAAAATGCTAAACGCCCCTAATAAATCAATAAATACATACGAAAACCTAAAGCCCCTAAAACCATGAAAATTCAAAGAGCCCTATAAAACCCTAAAAACCACTAAAAACTATCAAAGTCCCTAAAAACACTAAAAACCCATAAAAATCTTTAAAAATCCCTAAAAATACATAAAAAAAGAAATATTCATAAAATACCCAAAAAACACATAGAAAACATTAATAATGAAAAAACATTTTAATCACCTACTAACCTAAAAATGATAAAAATCCTCAAAAAACGTAAAAAAATAAAATACTCTAAAAACCATAAAAACCAAAAAACCAATCCAAACTCTAAAACAATTTTAAACCCTAAACACTTTAAAAACTATAAAAACCAAAAAACCCAGAAAAACTCGAAAAAACCCATAGGACCCAAAAAACCAAAAAACACTAAAAACCCTAAAAAATCCAATAATCGTACAAAATTTATAAAAACCTTAAAAAGCTATAAAATACAAAAAAAGTCCTAAAATCCCTAGAAAAGTAAAAACCCTAAAACACCCTAAGAAAACATTAAAAATGTGAAAATATTAAAACACAAAAAAACGTAAAAATTATAAAACCCAAAAAATACCCAAATACCCCAAAAACCATCAAAGTAAAAATACCATAAAAATACTAAAACCCAAAAAACCATAAAAAATATAAAAAAAATAAAACTATTAAACCACTAAATCATTAAAAAACTCTAGAAAACCCTAAAACCATAAAATACTCTAAAAACCCTAAAAACCTACAAACCCTTTTAAACCCTAAAACTCATCAAAATCCCTAAAACACATAAAAAATAAAAAACAATCCTAATTAATCTCTAATAATCCCTAAAACATAAGAAACACTAAAACCATGAAAAACCCTAATAAAAGCTCAAAAATATAAAACAATTAAAACTCCTAAAACCTAAAGATGATAAAAATCTTAAAAAACCTAAACACCCCTAAAACCCCTCAAAATCCATAAAACCATAAAAATCCTAAAAAATCCATAAAACCCAAAAAACTTGGAAACCCCTAAGAAGACCTAAAATACTGAAAAACGTGAAACAACTAAAAAACTAAAAACCCTAAAAGAAATTAAAACCCCTAAAAACCGTAAAACCCTAAAAACCCAGAAAATTCCCTAAATACCAATAAAACCCTTAAAAACGCACTATAAACTCTAAAACCAATAAAAACAAAAAAACATTAAAAAAATATAAACTCCATAAAACCCTAAATACTCAAAAATAAAACACTAAAACCCCCCCAAAAAACCATGAAAACCTAAAAGAACCTTAAAAAATATTAAAATCCAAAAAAACCCAAAACAGAAACATTATAGATGTAAAAAATCCTAAAAACCATAAAACCCCCTAAGAAAAAGTTAGTAACTTAAAAACTGCTAAAAAAGATAAAGAACACTAAATACCATAAAACCCTAAAAAAAATAAAATTACTAAAAACTATAAAAACCCTAGAAATTGTTAAGGAACCCTGATACCCAAGAAAACTCTAAAACCCAACAAAGAACTATAAATCCCTTTTAGACCCCTAAAAACATTAAAAACTCTAAAAACCCATAAAAATCCAAAAAAACTATAAAACCCCTAAACACTAAAAAAATCATCGACACCCAAAAAACCCTAAACCCCCTTAATAACCAAAAAATATCCTAAAAACAATAAAAACCATAAAAATCCTAAAAATCCCTAGAATTCCATAAAAACATAAAAAACCATAAAACATCAGAAAAAACCCATGAAAAACATAACAACCTAAAAACATTTGAAACCCATAAAAACCTAAAAAAATATTAATTTCTCTAAAAACACCCCATAAATCCAAAAAATAAAAACCCTCAAAATAATTAAATAAAATAAAAATAAAAAAACCCAAAAATAATTGAAAACCCCTAAGAAAAACATAAAAACCCTTAAAAAATAAAACCTCTAAAAAGATAAAAAATGATAAAAACCCTAAATAATCCCTAAACCCCTAAAAATAGAAAATACCCTCAAAATACCTAAAACCCTAAAAGAAATAAAAATCCAAAAAACACTTGAAAATCCCAAAAAATGTAAAAAAACATAAAAAACCTGAAAATGCATTATAAAATCATAAAAACCTAAAAACACTTAAAACCCCTAAAAATTATAGAAACCATAGAATACCCAAAAACCCCAAAAACCACAAAAATCCCAGAAAACCTTTAAAACCCTTAAAACACATAAATATCCAAAAAAACTATAACAAAATTTAAATCCTTTTAAATTAAAAAATATATAAAAAATAAAACCCTAAAAACTCAAAAAAAATCCTAAACGCCTAAAAACCATAAAAACAATAGAAACACTAAAACCCTCAAATTTATTAAAACACTAAAAAACCATAAAAATACTAAAAACTTTATATAGATAAAAAACCTAAAACCATGAAACCCCTATGAAAAAAAACATAAAACCCCAAAATATAAAAAATGAAAAAAACTCGTAAGCCCCAAAATCCCTCAAAACCAAAAAAATCCTAAACCCCCATAAAAACCATAAAAACCTCAAAAAACCCAAAAAACCCTTTAAACCGTAAAATGTAATAAAACTCAAAAAACATATAAAACTATTAATAAATAAATAAAAAACATAACCCCCCCCCCCCCCCAAATAACAAAAATCCTAAAAACCTAAAAACACTAGTATCCAAAAAAATCCCAAAAAATTCCAAAAAATGTAAAAAACCTAAGAAACCCATATGAAAACCTTAAAAATCTAAAAACACTTAATCCCCATAAAAATATAAAAAATCTCAAAAGAGTAAAAAATAATAAAAATATTAAAATACCATAAAAACTTGAAAATCCATAAAACCCTAAAAACTGTAGAAATACTAAAAAAACCCAGAAAAACCCTAAAAGTATAATAGAACCCCAAAAATCATAAAATAAAAAATAAAAACATAAAAACCTAACCAAATTAAAACCTTATGAAACCTAGGAAATGATAAAACCCCTAAAAACACAACAACCCATAACCCCCCTAAAAACCATAAAACCCATAAAAACTAAGAAAACCCAAAAACTCAAAAAAACCACTAAAAATGTTGAAAAACAATAAAAAAAGATTAAAACACTGAAAAGTGTAAAATAAACCAACAAACCCAAGAATCAATAAAAACTCAAAAAACCCAAAACCCCTAAAAACAAAAAAAAATATGCCTAAAAACCCTAAAAACATAAAAACCTAAAAAATCCATAAAAATCCATAAAAACATAAAAAACCCCAAAATCCATAATTATCCTAAGAATTCCTTAAAACCATAAAAACACTAAACACCCCTAAATACCTAAAAACACTAAAAACCCTAAAAACACCATAAATACCCTAAAAATGTTCAAAATGCCTACAAATAATAAAAACCCATGAAAATCCTAAAAACATCCCTAAAAATTGATGAAATTTTAAAAAAACCCCCAAAACACTAAAAACCCTAAGAAAACCTCAAAAACATAAAAACACTTAAAACATATTAAAACCCTAAAAAATCTAAAAATGCTAAAAACCCTTAAAAACATTAAAACCACTAAAAACACATAAAAACTCAAAAAACCTATAAAACTTATCAAATAATTTTAAACCCCTAAAAATGATAAAAAAACTCTAAAAACTTAAAAACCCATAAAAATTTTAAATACATAAAAAACACAAAAAAACCATAAAAATCCTAAAACCCCTCAAAACCCCTAAACACCCAAAAACCCATAAAATTTTAAATATTCCCTAAAAATATCTAAAAATGTAAAACTTTTAAATACAATTAAAAACTCTATGAAAACCTCAAAACCCTAAAAAACCTAAATTCAATGAAAACATAAAAAATACTTAATCCCATAAAAACTATAAAAACACTAAAAGATCCAAAAAACCCCTCAAATCCTCCAAAATCGTAAAAACCATAGAAATCCTAAAAAATACCTAAAAAATTCTTTAAAAAAATAACAAAAATCCAGATATATTCTATGAAAACCATTAAAACATATAAACAGGTTAAACCACTAAAACAACTAAAAATGATAAAACCCTAAAAGACCCTAAAATGTATAAAACCGCTAAAAACCATAAGAATAGAAAAAAACCATTAAAACCCAAAAAACCCATAAAAACACTAAAATGCTAAAAACCCTTTAATCCCCTAATAACATTAGAAAACTATATAAACCTTAAAACCCCTAAAAAACTGACCCCCCTTAAAACCTAGAAAACCAACAAAACACTAAGAACCCTAGAAATCTATAAAAACCCTAAAAACAACAAGAGTCCTCAAAACCATAAAATTCCCTAAAGATGTAAATAATCATAAAACCCTGAAAAACCCAAGTAAAATTTTAAAACCAATAAACACATAAAACACCCAAAAACCAAAAAAAATCTAAGAACCATAAAACCCCAAAAAACCATAAAAACCCACAAAAACCAAAAAACCCATAAATACCCTAAAATCACTAAAAACTCTAAAAACTCATTAAATATCTAATGATGTTAATAACTCAAAAAACCATTAAAACCCCTAGAAAACTAAAAAAACTAAAACCCTAAAAATCCATAAAAACACTACAACCCCTAAAACCCATATAAATCCCAAAACACCCTAAAAACCTTAAGAATCCTTAAAATCCCTGAATATCCCTAAAACATAAAAAAATCCTAAAAACCTTGAAAATTCCTAAGAAAACATTAAAAACATATAAATTAATAAAACCACTAAGAAACCAAAAAACACACAAAAAATCCTAAAAACCCATAAAAACACTAACAACCATAAAAATTCTTATAAACCAATAAAAAATATGTACCATAAAACCACTAAAAATTATAAATGCCTTTAAACACCGAAAAATGTTTTAAAACTCTAAAAAAACCTTTAAACCCCCCAAAAAATAAAAAAACCCTAAAAACCTAAAAAAACCTAAAAAGCATAAGAAACTATAAAATTTCCTAAAAATGCATAAAATCCAAAAAAAATTAAAACACTAAATACCATAAAATTAATAATAAATCCTTAAAAACATAAAAAATAATTAAAACCCATAAAACCCTAAAAAATGATAAATCCATAGAAAACCATAAATATCATAAAAACCCTAAAAATCCTCAAAATATCTAAAAACCCTAAAAATACTAGAAATCCCTAAAAATCCATAAGACCCTAAAACACATGAAAATCCCTAACAAATACATAAATACCTAAAAACATTTACACACCCTAAAAATCATAAAACCCTAAAAAATTCTATAACCGCAAAATAAACCCCGAAAAAACCCCTAAAACCCCTAAAAACCATAAAACTCCAAAAAACCTTATAAAAACCCCAAAACCTCAAAAAAAAATAAAAAACATTTAAAACAATAATAATGTTAAATGAAATTAAAAACATTAAATATCGTAAAAAAAATCCAAAAATAATAAAAATTATAAGACCCTAAAAATCCCTAAAAACCCTAAAAATCCCGAAAACCCCATAAAAATGCTAAAAATAAATAAAATCCATAGAGACTTAAAAAATAATAAAAACCTAAAATAAAAAAATAAATTATTATGAAACTAACAACACTTAAAACCCCTAAAAAGCTAAAAATTCTAAAAACCCTAAAATATCATAAAAATACATAAACCCCACAAAATCCCTTAAAAAATCTAAAAACACCTAATATAAATTAAAAAATCATGAAAATCCTAAACCACTAAAAAATATTAAAACCCATTAATCCCCTGAAATTATTAAAAACTCAAAAATCCTTAAAACCCCTAAAAAACTCAAAAAACCATAAACCCCTAAATACCATAAAACCCTAAAAAATCCCAAGATACCTTAAATTTCATAAATATCCTAAAAATAACTAAGAATCCAAAAAAACACAAAACCCCCATAAAACCCCTTAAAACCCAATGAAATTCTTAAAAATCTAAAAAGTATTAAAACCACTAAAACCCGAAAAATTAAAAAACCATAAAAGCCCTAAAAAATCATAAAAACCATTAAAAATACAAAAAACCCTTAAAACCATAAAAACCTCGGAAAACCATAAAACCTATAAACACACTAAAAACTATAAAACCCTTTAAAAAAATAAAATGTAAAAAAACCCTACAAAAATAAATACACTAAATAATGAAAAACCACTAAAGACACAAAAAACCCTGAAACTCTAAAAAACCCTAAAAACCCTAAAAAACCAAAAAACCATAAAAATCCTAATAAATCCTTAAAAATCACAAAAACATAAAAAACCCTGATAAACCCTATGAAAACATTAAAAACCTAAAAAAAATTAATACCCCTAACAAACTAAAAGACGATTAAACCCCTAAAATCCCCAGAACTCCCTAAAAACCCTAAAAATCCCTAAAACCCTAAAACCCTAAAAAGCCCTTAAAATCCCAAAAAAACCCTAAAAACAAAAAAATATTGAAAAAACCCTTAAATACTTAAAAATGTAAAAACCTAAAAAAACCCTGAAAAAACCTAAGAAAACCATAAAAAACAAAACATAATTAAAACCCCAAAAACTCAAAAAAAACTGTAAGAACCCTAAAAACCCTTAAATCCCTGAACACCCAAAAAAACCATAAAAACCCTAAAGACCTTTAAAAAACCTAAAATCCTATAATACCGCTAAAATAATCTAAAAACAGTTAAAACCCTTTAATCCCCTAAAATGATTAAAAACTCTTAAAAACATTATAAACCTTGAAACATAAAAAAACCTAAAAACCCAAAAGACCAAAAAAACAAAAAAAGACTAAATTCCCAAAAAACCCTCAATATCCCTAAAAAAATAAAAACCATAAAATTCCTAAAACTCCCAAAAGTACCATAAAAAAATTAAAAACACTGAAAACCTTAAAAACCCATATGAAAAGTGTGAAAACCTAAAAAAAGTTAAACCCACTAAAAACCCAAAAAAATAAAAAAAAACCTAAGAAACACTAAAAATCCTAAAAACCATAAAATCCCTCAAATTCCCAAAAACTCTTAAAGACCTTACAAATCCTAAAAAAGCAAAAAAAAAATCCCTAAAATGAAAAACCATGAAATTTCAGAAAAAACCCTATGAAAACATTAAAAACCCAAAAATAATTAAAAAGCCTGAAACCCCTTAACATGCTAAAACCCAAAAAACCATAAAAACCAAAAAACTGTAAAGCCCCCTAAAACCTTAAAATACCCTAAAACCACTAAAACCCTAAAAACCCATTAAAACAATAGAAACACTTTAAACCCCCTGAAAACATTAACAAATTATTAAAAACCAAAAAACACTTAAAACCCGTTAAACACCTAAAAAACACTGAAAAACCTTAAACCCTTAACACTCTAAAACCATAAAAAACCTAAAAACAATGAAAAACATAAAAAACCCAACAAAAACTCTAAATACCCTTTAAACAACTAAAAATGTTATATAACTATAAATAACCTTAAAACCCCTAAAACCATAAAAAACCTAAAACATAAAAAAAATACATATCCTAAAAATCCTTAAAAATATATAAAAACATTAAAAACCCATAAAATCCATGATAACCATAATAAAACCTCAAAAACATAAAACCCCTAGAAAAACTAAAATATGCCTAAAAACCTCAAAAACCCTTAAAAACACTAAAAAATACCTAAAAACCATAAAAATTATATAATTTGTAAAAAATCCATAAAAATCCATAAAAATGAGAAACCCTAAAAATCCAAAATACCCAACAAAATCCTTCAAAACCTATACCCACTTAAAACACCTAAAAACCCTAAAAATGATAAAACTCTAAAAACACTAAAAAACTAAAAAAATCTTAAAACCCATAAAAACCATAAAACCCCCAGAAAACCTAGAAACCCATAACACCCTAAAAACCTACTAAAAACTATAAAAATACTTTAAACACTAAAAAAAATTTTAAACTTAGAAAAATAAAACCCCCAAAAAAAACTTTAAAAACCACAAACCAAAAAAAACCTAAAAACCCAAAAAAACCTAAATACCCTAAAAATCCTTAGAAATCCTAAAAACCATAAAAATTATAAAAAATCCATAAAAATTTAAAAATTCATAAAAACCCTAAAATTGCTTAATAAATAATAAAAACCTAAAAACACTTAAAACCTATAAAGAACATAAAAATGCTAAAAACCCTAAAACCCCTTATAACCCCAAAAAACCCAAAAATTCCTCAGAATCCATCAAAACCGTAAAATCCCATAAAAATCCAATAAAAAGAACTAAAAACCCATAAAAATTTCAACAATCCTAAAAACATAGAAAAAACCTTATAAAACCTTAAAAACCTAAAAACACTTAAAACCCATAAATACACTAAAACCTAAAGCACCCAAAAACCCCCCAAAAAAGTTACAAACCATAAAAACCAAAAAAACACTAAAACACACAAAAAACACAGAAAACCCTCTAAACAACTAAAAAATTTATAAAACTATAAAAACAGCATAAATCTTAAAAAACCATAAAAACACTAAAAATAATAAAAACAATAAAATCTCCCAAAGCCAAAAAAATGCTAAAACCCATATAAATCCCAAAAAACCATGAAATACCATAAAATATGAAAAGGCCCTAAAAGTCCCCAAAAATGTAAAAAACCTTGATTTCCTATAAAAACCCTAATAGAACCATATTAACCAAAAATTCTGTTAAACCACTAAAAACAAAAAATGATAAAAACCCAAAAATCCTGAAAAGAATAAAAATCGAGAAACCCCAAAAAACCATAAAAATCATGAAACCCCTAACAACCTTAAAACCCCATAAAACCCTAAAAACACTAAAACTGTTAAAACCCTTTAAACCACTTAAAAATAATAAATAATTTTAAAAAACCTTAAAACCCCTATAAAACTCAAAAGCCATTAAAATCCTAATAAACATAAAAATCATAAAAAAGCTATAAATATTTCTAAATATGTAAAAACCCATCAGACCCTAAAAACCCATTAGAATAACTTAAAACCCTAAAAATATTTTAAAACCCATAAAAATAAAAAACACTAAAACCATAGAAAATTGAAAATATACAAAAAACCCCAAAACGCCCTCTAAATCCCTTTAAACCAAGAAAATAATAGAAATAAAAAAACCATAAAAATCCCTAAAAATATAAAAACACCTAGAAACCCTGAAAAAAACTATAGAAAGTCATAAAAACTAAAAAAACTTAAAAAAAACCCTAAAACCCCATAAAACCCCTAAAACCCACTAAATCCCCTAAAACCATCAAATCCCTAAGAACCCCAAAAACCCCTAAAATCCAAAAAAAATCCCTACAAAACCCTAAAATCATAGAAACCACTAAAACCCCTGAAAACCCATAAAAAACTTAAAAACTAAAAACATATAATTCCCAAAAAACCAAAAAACCAAAAAACCCCTAAAAACCCCATAAAATCCTAAAAACATAAAAACGCTAAAAAAACCATAAAAATCCATAGAAACATAAAAACACCTAAAAAATCTAAAACACTATAATAAAACCATAAAAGAATTTAAAAAATTTAATCCCCAAAAAGTATAAAAAAACACCAATAACCCAAAATACGTTAAAGACCATAAAATGATAAATACCCTTAAAACCCCTAAAAACCCATAAAATCTAAACAACCACAAAAAACTCTAATAATTCTTAAAAATCAATTTCAAAATCCATGAAACCATAGAAACACAAAACCCCCTCAAAATCACTAAAAACTCTACACCATAAAAATCCTAATAACCCTAAAAATTCCTAAATACATAAAAAACCCTCAAAACTTTGAAAAAATCATGAAAACACATGAAAACCTAAAAAACACATAAAACCATTAAATGAAAGAAATATATTAAAAACACTTGAAACCGTAAAAATCCTAAAAACCCAAAAACCCTCAAAATATATAAACACCATAAAAACTTAAAAATCCTAAAAAAGCATTAAAAATCAATAAAAATATACATAAAAACTCTAAATCACTTAAAAATCTATAATTAAACCTAAATAACCTAAAACAATCAATCCCCTAGAAAACCTAAAAATAGCCAAAAATCCAAAACCTAATAAAAACCACAAAACCATAAAAACCCCTAACAACCTTAAAAAAATCAAAAACCCTTAAAAACCTAATTTTTTTTAAAAACTATAAAAACCATAAAAGCCTTAAAATATAACCCCCCCCCCCAAAATAAAAAACATAAAACCTCAAAAATCAATAGAAATCCTAAAAGACCATAAAAATATTAAAAAACTCAAAAAAATACCTAAAAACATTAAACAACCCTAAAAAGTTCTAAGAAAACATTAAAACCCTAAAAATACTCAAAACCCCTATAAAACATAAAAAAAATATGAAAACCCTAAAACTCTTAAAAATCCCTAAAAACCCAAAAAACCATAAAATTCCAAAAAAAATCCTAAAAGCCAAAAACCCCAAAAAAAAACCACCATAAAAACCTTAAGAAAAGCTAAAAACCTAAAATAAAAAAAAACTTAAAACCCTAAAAAAAACTTAAAACCCGAGAACACCTAGAAACAATAAACCCTCTAAAAACTATAAAACACCTGAAACCCATACAACCTTAAAAAAATAAATATTATAAAATTCATTTAAACACTTAATAATATTAAAAAAATAAAAAACCATAAAACCCAAAAAAACTAAATAACCCACTAAAAACCCAAAAAACATAAAATTACTAAGAACCGTAAAAATCCTCAAAATCCCTAAACCCCCCCCCCAAACCTTTCAAATCCTTAAAAATACATTAAAATCCTAGAAAATGTAAAAAACCTTAAGAAACCTAAAACTCTAAGAAAACCTTAAAAACCTAAAAACACTTAAAACCCCTAGAAAATGCTAAAATTACTAAAAACCCTTAATAACCCTAAAATCCTTAAATACTCTAAAATCATTAAAATCCCCAAAATATCCAAAAATCCATAAAATGTAAAAAACCCTAAAACCCCTAATAAAACCTTAATAACATAAAACCACTAAAATACCCTAAAAACTAAAAAAATCTTAAAAATCCTAAATACTCAAAAAAACTATAAAACCCATAAAAACGTTCAAAAAACCATAAAGACCCCTAAATTATAAAAAAATACCAAACCTCATTAAAAACCTAAAAACCAACTAGAAACTCAAAAAACCCTTTAGACCACTAATAATATTAAAAAACATTAAAACTCTAAATAACTCAAAAAACCATAAAAACACAAAAATCCATAAAAACCCTAAAACACTTCAAAAACCTAAAAAACCTCAAAATCCCTATAAATATTAATAAAATCATAAAATTTCCCTAAAATTTCCTTAAACATTAAAACCCCAAAAAAACCTCAAACACATAATAAATCATTAATGACATAAAATAATTTAAAATCCCTAAAAAACCAAAAAACACTTAAAATAATAACAAATCCTAAAAACTCTAAAACACCCTAAAAACCCAAAAATCCAAAATAATCATAAAAACCTGTAAAATTACATAAAATGAAAAAACCCAAACAAAACCTCAAAAACCTAAAAATAATTAAAACCCCTAAAGATGATAAAAACCCTAAAAACCCATAAAAACCTAAAATTAAATAAAAAACATAAAACCCACTATAAACACTAAAACACTTTAACCCTCTAGAAATATTAATAAAAAAAATTAAACCTCTAAAAGCTCAAAAAAACACTAAAACCCAAAAAAATATTAAAAACCATTAAACAATTATAAAACCTCCAAAACCATCAAATTCCCAAAAAACACAAAAAACCATAAAATTCATAGAAAATCCAAATAATCCTCAAAAACATAAAAACCATAAAACCATAAAAACCCAACAAAATTTTAAAAACTAAAAAATATAAAACCTTGAAAAAACACTAAAAACACTAAAAAACACTAAAAATATTAAAATCCCTATAAACCAAAAAAATTATAAAAAAAATAAAACAATAAAAACCATGAAAACCATAATAACCCTAAATCCCACTAAAAACATAAATACCCTAAAAACATTTAAAAAATATAAAAACCATAAACCATAAAGACTCAAAAAACAATAAAAAAAGAAAAAACTCCATAGAAACCCTAAAACCCTAAAAAACATCAAAATCACTAAATCCATGATAACCCATAAAAATATTTATAAATTCATAGAAATACCTAACAATTTAAAAAAACCAAAAAATCCATGAAAAACATAATGATAACCTTAAATAAAGAAAAACACTTAAACCCCTAAAACCTAAAAAAACACTGAAAACATTAAAAACCATTAAACCCCACAAAACACTAAACACCCTAAAAATCTCTAAAAACCCCAAAACCCATAAAATCCAAAAAATCTTTAAACATCCCTAAAAACATAAAAAACCCTAAAACCCTAAAAACATGGAAACATATAAAAATTCTAAAAAACCTAAGAATCCATAAAATACCACAAAACCCTAAAAACCATAAAACGCAAAAAAAACATAATAAACCATAAAACCATTTAAACCACTAAAACCCCACAAAAAATGGAAAAAAACTTTTAAACTACTAAAAACATTAAAAACCTCTAAAAACTATAAAAACCCTAAAAACTCAAAAATCACTAAAAACACAGAAAAACTAAAAAATCAAAAAAACAAAAACAAAAAAACCATGATAATACATTAAAAACATAAAAACTATAGAAATAATAATATTCCTTAAAAATCCCTAAAACTGTAAAAAACCCTAAAAACTCAGAAAAAACCTATGAAAAAAGTAAAAACCAAAGAAAATATTAGAACTCCTAAAAACCCAAAAGAAGATGGCAGTCGTATCTCTTATATCCTCTCACACTTGGGTTTCCCTACGGTGGTTCCTCCCACGGTGCTTCTCTAGAAAGGTGGTTCATTTGTTGCTGCTTCCTCTTATCTTGTGTTGGATCTCACAGAGTGTCCACTCCCTCCTTTGGCGGCTTGGTTATTCTGGATTTGTGGTGGTTATGTAGAAAGTTCATAGGCATAAGCTTCAGATTAAGGCTTTAACCATGGATGACTGTGTAAGATCTGGCCTCCCTGGTTTTCGGAGTTTCTTTTCCTTAGAGGATTGGGTAGGATATGGTCTTTCCTGGGTGAGGCATTGTAGATCCTTGGTGTAGCCTATCAGATTTGGAATTTTGGGAGAACATCGGTATAGATATGGTCTTTTCAGAGTGTGGCGTGACTGATCCATGAAGGAGTGGGAAAGAGTTGGGTGTTTCATTTCACGGAATTTCAGATCTTCATACCTCCCCTTTTGCAAAGGGATATCTTAGTGGCATTGGGATTTCGTGAGTCTCCTTGGTTTCACGGTGGAAGATGTAGACCTTGGTTTGGGTTTCTGTGACATCTAGCTTCTTGATGTTTTTTGGTGGATGCGGGGGGATTCTCTATGGGCTGGTGGTAGCGTGCCCGACTATTTTGGGAATGACTTTCAGAAGCTGCAATGGGGTCGTGAGTTTCATTTTCGATGAGATTTCTATCAGTGGCATGGGTGTAGTCCTCATCGTTGTTCGATTGCCCATTCTGGTATGCTTCTTCGGTGTTCGGTTTCTTCTCTAATGGTTATCCAATCCTTGTATTTTTTATCTTCTTCAATGTTGGTCCTATGATAGTATGGTGTGCTTGTGGCTTGTGGATCTAGGTCTCTTTGGTATTGTGGGTGGTTGCTTTATCTTTTGTTATGGATTTTTCAGCTCGTAGATTGGTTTTTTGGTCAGGCTCTGCATCTGGTTAGGGATTTTCTGCCCGAGTTTCTGGTTGAAATGGCTCAGGTATGTTTGGATTTTTTTGATGCTTCTATGGAACTTGGTGTGTGTCGATGAGAGGGTTAGGCTGTCTTTTACTACTTGTTTATGAGGTGTGGAAGGAGCTGTTGGTTTTCAGAAATGGTGGAGTTGGCTGCTGCTTGCTAATGGACCTGGATGGGTTGATGCTGATGTCGGCGAGTTTGGTACTGGTGGCTCTGCGTTGCTGGTGGTGGATCTACTTAGTGAGGATGTGTTGGGGGTCGGTGATATTGGCAGTTCTGTGTTGTTGGCAATTGATCTGGTTTACAAGGAGGTGATGGGTGATATAAATGGTGCTAAGGTTTTGTTACTGCTTGGATGAGATGTGATGAAGCTAGGGTTTTCTAGTTTGGTGTAGATGGTTCTCTGTTGTTGGTGGACACGTTGAATGCTGCTTGCTGATGGTATGGGATGGGTTGAAGCTGATGTTTGTGAGTTTGGTACTGGTGGTTCTGCATTGCTGGTGGTGGATCTATTTGGTGAGGAGGTGTTGGATGCTAGAATTTGTGATGCTAGAGTTAGTCACGGCTTGGCTATTAGCTTCTGGATGCTGGTTACTACTTGGATGGGAAGTCATGAAGCTTTTGGGAGATGTATTTTTAGGTGGGACTGAATGATGGAATTTTAAGGGGATGCTGATGGTGAAGGTGATGGATGATGGAATATGTGCTAGGAGTTGCTGGTTACTAGTTGGTTGGGAGGTGATGATGGGGTCAGTTCTTATTTTCTGCTTTGTTGGTCTTTTGCATACATTTTGGTTTTTTGGATTTTTTGGGTTTGGGGCTGTTAATGGGTTTTTTGGGTGTGGGTGGTTTGAACCCTCTCCTCCCTTGTATGTTGTGTCTTTTTATAATAAATTTGGGGGGGGGGGGGGGTCAGCAACAGCCTGACCCACACATCTTCCTTTCCCTAAAAAACCAAAAAAACATATTACAATCCTTGAAAACCCTAAAACACCAAAAAAACAACCTAAAGACCCTCAAAATCAAAAAAAACCCAAAAAACCTACGAAATATTAGAAATCCCAAAAAATACATGAAACAAAAAAATTCCATAAAACCATAAAAACCCCTAAAAAACCACAAAAACATAAAAATGATTAAAACCCCTAAAAATAAAAAAAAACACTAAAACCCTAAATGACCCTAAAACCCCCAAAACCCCCTAAAACCACAAACCCCATAAACACCTTATAACCCCTAATAACTTATAAAAAACCTAAAAATCACTAAAAATATAAAAACCCTTTAAAATCCAAATAATGTTAAATAATCTAAAAACCATAAACACCTAAAAAACACAAAAAAAATCAAAAACCCCATAAAACCCCTCAAAATCCTAAAAATCCATAAAAACTGTAAAATTCCATAAAAATATGAAAATACCCTCAAAATCCTTAAAAATAAAAAAAACCCTAAGAAAACCTTAAAAACCTAAACACATTTTAAACCCCTACAAAACCATAAAATAATAAAAACACCAAAAACACAAAAAACCCTATACCCATAAAACACCAAAAAACCTTAAAAACCCAGAAAACCCATAAAAACCATAAAAACCATTAAAAAATATAAAAAACTTTTAAACACTTAAAGATGTTACACAACTTTAAAAACCCATTGGAACCCTAAAAACTCAAAAAAAAAACCCAAAAAAACCCAAAATAGATAAAATACTCTACAAACTAAAAACCCTCAATATCCATGAATCCCTAAAAAAATAAAAAACCTAAAAATGTTTTAAAAATCACTAAATATAAAAAATATAAAAACAATGAAAACCCTAAAAAATATAAAAAAATATAAAACCCCTAAAAAGCTAAAAAATGATAAAAACCCTAAAATCCCTCAAAATAATTGAAATCCCTAAAATCTATAAAATTCTTAAACATCCCTAAAAATACATCATAATGTAAAAAAATTATAAGAAATCTATAAAACCCTAAAAACCCATAAAACCCATAAAACCCTAAAAAATGACAATAAAACCCAAAAACAAATAGAAACCCAAAAACCACATAAAAGCCAAAAAACATTAAAAGCCTAAAAACCCTTAAAAGCCTAAAAACCCACTAAAAATCTAAAAGCCTTTAAACACTAAAAATGTTTAATAAACTCTAAATTACCTACAAACCACTAGAACTCAAAAAATTGTAAAAACCCAAAAAACCTATAAAAACCCAAGAAAACCCTAAACCCCCTAAAACTCTAAGACCATAAAAATCATAAAAAACCCATAAAAACCCCTAAAAAATTCCTAAAACCCCTAAAAACCCAAAGAAAACCTTAAAAACTAAAACGCTTCAAACTCCAAAAAATCATAAAATCTAAATACCTATAAAAACTATAAAGACCCAAAAACCCTAAATATCCCTAAAAACCTCAAGATTCATAAAAACCCAAAAAACTATAAAAATCATAAAAAAAATCTATAAAAAATACCTAAAAATATAAAAAATCTCTTAAAACCTTATATAACTCAAAGAAAACCTTAAAAACCTAAAAACACTTAAAACCCCTAAAAATCCAAAAATTGCTAAAAAACCCGAAAAAGGAACAAAAATACATAAAACCCATAGAAACACATAAAAACATAAAAAATCTTAAAACCCATAAAAACAGAAAAACTTTTAAATCCATAAAAACCTTAAAAACTTCTTATAACCTGAAAACCTTAAAAAGCTCAAAAACCCCAAAAAACCCAAAAAATCACAAGAAACCTAAAAACCATAAAAACCCTCAAAATATCTAAAAACCAAAAAAATAATTAAAATCTATAAAAATCACTAAAAAGTTAAAAAAACCTAAAAAACTTAAAAACTCTAAGAAAAAATTAAAAACAAATAACCACATAAGAACACAAAAATGCTAAAAACTCAAAGAACCCTAAAAACTCCTAACACCAAAAAAATCCCAAAAACCGTAAAAACTATAAATATACTAAAAATACCTAAAAATATTTAAAAATATAAAAAACTCCACAAACCTTAAATATATTATGAAACCTTGAAAATCTAAAAACACTTAATACCCCATAAAACCCTAAAAAGATATAAAAACATTAAAAGACCCTAAAATATCTAAAACCACCTAAAAACCACAAAAACCTCTAAAAACATTAAAAACCCTAAAACCCTATAAAAAATTTAAACAACTAAAATCCCATAAAATCCCTAAAGACGATAAAAAATATGAAAACCATTAAAATGCAAAAAACTCGAAAAAAATACTTAAACCCCAAAAACCCTAAAAACTGTAAAAATCCTAAAAATCCCTAAAATCGCCAAAAATATTGAAAAACCCAGAAATCCCAAAAAATCTATAAAAATTTAAAAAACACCAAACCCCTAAAAAACCATACAAAAACATAAAAATCAAATAATACATAAAACAAAAAAACCCAAAAACCCCCAAACCCCAAAAACACCATAAAAACTCTAAAAATCATGATACCCTATAAAAACATTAAAACACCTAAAAACTCATAAAATAGTGTCTTTGTGTATTTTTATAATAAATTTTGGGGGAGTTCAGAAATATCCTAGGCCTGAGCCTTCCTTGACCTAAAAACCCATAAACCCATAATGACCACTAAATACTAAAAAACCATTTAAACGCATAAAAATATTTAAAAACCTATAAAAACCCATAAAACTCCAAGAAAATCAAAAAATAAACCCTAAAACCACAAAAAAAACTATAGAAACCTAAAAACCCCTCAAAATGCCAGAAGACCTAAAACCCAATAAAAATAATAATAAATCCTTAAAAATCACTTAAAATTTAAAGAACCTGAAAACCCTAAAAAACCCATAAGAAAACCTTAAAACCCTAAAAACACTTAAAACCCATGAAAGAAATAAAAACCCTAAAACCCTCAAAATTCCTAAAAGCCTAAAATTCTATAGAAAACATAAAAAATCCCTACAAATCTCTAAAATGATAAAAACCTCTAAAAATCCTGGAAACCCCTAAGAAAATCTTAAAATCATAAAACGCTTAAAACCCCTAAAAATTTAAAAATACTAAAAACCATAAAGACCACTAAAAAGAACCTAAAACCCCAAACACCCTAAAAACCATAGAACCCCTTAATGCCTTAAAAACCCCTAAAATCTATAAAAACCCTTAAACCACAAAAAATGTTAAAACTTATTGAACCACTCAAAGCGTAAAAAACTCTAAAAACATTAAAAACCAAAAAAATATAAAATACAAATAACACTAAAAAACCCTAAAAAAACCCCATAAAACCCCCCAAAATCCCTAGAATCACTAAAAACCTTAAAAATTATTAAAACCATAAATGACATAAAATACCCTAATAACCATACAAACCCTTGAAACCCTTAAAAACCCTAAAATAATAAAAATTATAGAAACCATTTAAACCCCTGAAAATTTTAAAATAATCTAAAAAACATAGAAACCATAAAAAATTAAAAAAACCATTAAAACCCAAAAAATTGAAAAAACCAAAAACTATAAAAAAACATTCAAACCCCTCAAAAAACTCTAAAACTGATAAAAATATTAAAAAAATTCCAAAAATACCTAAAAATGTAAAAAACCCCAAAACTCATAAAACCCTAAGAAAACATTTAAAACCTAAAAACACATCAGACCCTTAAAAACCTAAAAAATATTAAACCCCCTAAAAACAAAAAACACTAAAAACTCAAAAAAGACCCTAAAACCCTAAAATACCCTAAAACACTTAAACCCCCTAAAAACATAAAAACCCTAAAAACACTAAAATGACCGAAAATCTCTAAAAACATTAAAAACCATAAAAATATCTAAAAAATTAAAAAACCCTAAAACACCTAAAAGCACTAAGAACTCTAAAAACCCTGTAATCAACTAAAAACATTTAAAAACCCAAAAAACCCCTTAAAACTCAAAAAATACCTAGAAACCAAAAATAACCATAAAAACACTAAAAACCATAAAAACCATCAAAATCCATAAAACCCCTAATTAATTATAAAAATACTAAAAATTCCATACAATCCCTAAAAACATAAAGAACCCTAAAACCCTTAAAAACTACAAAGTGGGCATTAAAATATAAAAAACACACAACACCCCTAAAAAGGGTAAGAAATTTTAAAACCTTAAAAAACCTCAAAGTCCCTAAAAACACTAAATCCAAAAAAAATTTAAAATACCTAACAATACCTAAAAACCTAAAAAACCATAAAACAATGAAAACCACTAAGAACCCCATAAAAAACTAAAATCACATAAACCCTCTAAAAAATAAAAAAATGAGAAAAACGCCTAAAACCTGAGAAACTACCAAAAACCCTAAAAATCAATTAAAACCATAGAAAGTCCCAAAACCTTAAAAACCCCTAAACCCCATAAAAACCAAACAAAACAAAGAAAAAAACCCTAAAAAATATTCTACCCAAAAACACAACAAAAAACTCTAGAAACCATTTATACCCATTAAAATGTTAAAAAAATCTAAAAACATTATAAAACCTAAAAATAAAGAAACACTAAAACCCCTAAAAACCCATAAAACCCTAAACCTCTCAAAATCCATAAATCCATAATAAAACGTAAAAAATACTCAAAAAGGCCTAAGAATCCATAAAAACATAAAACCCCTAAAAATTCTGAAAAACCCGAAAATAAACCATAAAATCCTAAAAGAACATAAAGCCAATAAATACCTAAAGAATTCTAAAAACCTAAAAGAAAACCTAAAACCACAAAACCCCTAAAACCCATCAAAATATCTAAAAACAAAAGAACATAAAAAAAATTAAAAATACCAAAAAATCACTCCAAAGAAAGAAAACCTAAAAGCCCCGAAATGATGAAAAAACCCTAAGAAAACCATGAAAACCTAAAAAACACTAAAAACCCAAAAACCCCATGAAATAGTAAAAACCATAAAACCCCTAAAAACCATAAAAACCCATAAAAACCCACTCAAAACACTAAATATCCATTAAAACCCTTTTTTTAAAAAACTATAAAAAATCCTCAAATAATAAAAAACCCATGAATCCTAAAAAAACTTAAAAAACCGTTAAAATCCCTAAAAAGCATAAAATCCATAAAAACCAAAAAAAATCCATCAAATTCCTAAAAACCCAGAAACCATGAAAACCCCTAATAAAACCTTAAAAAACTAAAAACTCTTAAACACCTAAAAATAAAAAAATCTCCAAAACACAAAAACCCTAAATGTCCCTAAAACCCCTAAACCCCTAAAACCCAATAAAAACAAAAAAATCCCTAAAAACCCAGGAAAACTATAAAAACCCAATAAAAACTATAAATTCCTTTAAAGCGATAAAAAAATCAAATCTCTAAAATCTCTTAAACCAATAAAAACTCAAAAAATCCCAAAATCCGAAAAACCTATAAAACCCATAAACCCCTAGAAAACCCTAAAAATATATAAAAATCCTAAAAACCATTAAAATTTTAAATTATCCCTTAATATTCCTAAAAATGTAAAAAAACCATTAAACCCATAAAAAACAATAAGAAAATCATAAAAACCGAAAAAAAATTAAAATCTCAAAAAATGATAAAAGCCTCAAAATCCCCAAAAAACCAAAAAACCTATGAAATTCCTTAAAAATACAAAAAATCCCTAAAAACATAAAAAACCCTAAAAACCAGAAAAACAATAAGAAAAAAAATTAAAAAACTAAAACCAATTAAAACACAAAAATTCCTAAAAACACTAAACCCCTCAAAAACCATAACAATACATTAAAACCCTAAAAACCCCTAAAGTTGATAAAACCCCTAAAAACGTAAAAAACCTAAAAAATAATAAAAAATTAACAAACCACTAAAAACTATAAAAACCATTTAAAACCTTAAAAATTTTAAAAAACCTTTATCCCCTAAAAGCTCAAAAAACAGAAAAAAGTCTGAAACCCCATAAATCTCAAAAACCCTAAAAAACATAAAACCATCAAAGTCTCTAAAAAACCCAAAATCCCATAAAAATCTTAAAAATGACCTAAAATATCTAAAAATGTAAAAAAACTCTTAAAACCATTTAAAATCCTATGAAAACCTTACAAACCTAAGAGAATTCAAAACCCCTTAAATCTAAAATATGAAAAAAACCCATAAAAACTTTTAAAATCCTAATAATCACAATAACCATTCAAATTTTTTAAGAACCGTAAAATCCCATAAAATCCAAAAAAAATCCCTAAAAATCCCAAAAAATGTAAAAAACCATTAAAACCCTGAACACCCCTAACAAAACCTTAAAAAACAAAAAACACATAAAAATCCTAAAAAACCTAAAAATGCTAAAACAATAAAAACCCCAAAAGAGACCCTAAATCCCAAAAAAAACATAAAAATACTAAAACATCAAAAAATCATAAAAACCTATAAAACCTCTAAAAACAACTAAAAACTATAAAAACCCTTCAAAACAGTTGAAATATTGAAAACATTGAGAAATCATAAAATCCACAAAAACACAAAAAAGAATAAAACAAATCACAGACTTGAAAAATTTTATACCCTAAAACCCCTTATAATCCCTAAAACCTTAGGAAATAACAAAAATACTGAAAAGCATTGAAAATCCACAAAGTTGAAAAAAAACTAAAAAACATGAAAATCCCTAAGAAAACCATTAAATCCTACAAACACAAAAACCACCTAAAAACCAAAAAGAACTCTAAAACTCTAAAAACAATAAACCGCCAAAAACACAAAAATCCAAAAAACCCTAAAACCCAAATAAAAAATAAAAATCCATAAAAATCTATAAATATGTAAAAAACTCTAAAAACCCTAAAAACACAAAGAAAAAATTAAAACCCCAAAACACTTAAAACCCTAAAAGACCAAGAAAAAAATTAAAAAACCCCCAAAACCCTATAAGGACCCTAAAAAACTTAAAACCCCATATAAACTATAAAACCTCCAAAACCATTAAAAACATAAAAACACCAAAAAACCCTAAAAACAACTAAAAAATAAAAACCCTTTAAACCCATGAAAATGTTAAAAAACTCTAAAAAACCATAAAACCCTAAAAAACTCAAAATACCCTAAAACGCAAAAAATAAAAAAAATCCATAAAACCCCTCAAAATCCATATAATGACTAAAACCATAAAAATCCTAAAAAATTATTAAAATATCTATAAACAAAAAAACACTAAAATTGTGAAAAAACATAACAAAACCTTAAAAACATAAAGAAACGTAAAACATCAAAACACTAAAACTCTAAAAAAACTGAAAATCATAAAAAAACCTAAAATTGATTAAAGTCAATAAAACCCATAAAGATCCCTAAAATTTTAAAAATTCCTAAAACCATGAAAACTCCTAAGAAAAACTTATAAACCTAAAAACATTTAGAAACCCTGAAAATCCTAAAATAAGCTAAAAACCCTAAAAAACCACAAAATATTATAAAAACTCTAAAAACTCCTAAAAACCAGAAAACCCCTAAAAACCTTTATAACCTCTAAAAACTTAAGAAACACAAAAAACCTAATAAAATATAAAAAACCATTAAACCCATAAAAATGTTAAAAACTATAAAAATCCTTAAAACCCCTAAAAACTATAAAAACATTAAACACACATAAAACCCATAAAACCCTAAGACCTCTAAAAAACCTAAAAACAACCAAAATCCCTAAAACCCTAAAAGCCATTAAAAACACAAAAAAGACCTAAAAATCACAAAAAACATAAAATTCCATGAAACCCTGAAAAATACTAAGAAAAATACTAAGAAAAATATAATAATCTAAAAACAATTAGAACCCATAAAAAATATAAAAATTTATAAAAACCCAAAAAATATGAAAAAACATAAAAAACCAAAACCATTAAAATCCATAAAAACCATAAAAATCCATAAAAATCCTAAAAATCCATAAAAATCCCAAAAACATAAAAAAACCCGAAAGCCACTATAAAACCCCTATGAAAACCTAAAAACACATAATACCCCTAAAAACCTGAAAACACTAAAAACCCTAAAACCCTAAAAGACACTAAAACCCCTAAAACCCCAAAAACCATTAAATCCCTCCAACATTTTAGAATCCTGAAAAACCATAAAAACCCAAAAACCAACTGAAAGCTATAAAAACACTCAAACCTAAAAAATCATAAAAACTATTAAAAACTTAATAATCCTTTAAAATAAATAAAAACATAAAATCCCAAAAAAACACTAAAAACCCTAAAACCCTAAAGAAACCTAAAAAAACAAAAAACCATAAAAGTCCTACAATGTCCCTAAAACCCCCTAAAAACATAAAAAAAATTATAAACACTGAAATACCCTAAAAACCATAAAAACCCTAAAATTAATGAAAACCCCTAGAGAACCAGAAAAAGGTTAAAACCGTAAAAACCCTAAAAGCATAAAAACCCCTAAAAGCCTAAAAAAACTCTAATAACCCATAAAAATCCTAAAAATAAAAAAAATCTAAAAACGCTTTAAACCCTTAAAATGAAAAAAACCCTAAAAATCTATGAGAACCCCAAAACCCTAAAAATACTGAAAATATAAAAAACCAAATAAACTCAAAACCCTCTAAAACCCCTCAAAATTACTCAAAATCATAAAAACCTTAAAATTCCTAAATCCCATAAAATCCATAACAGTGTAAAAACCCATTAAAACTATGAAAACACTATCAAAACCATAAAAACCTTAAAAATCTAAAACCCCTAAAAACCAATAAACACTAAATACCCAAAAAACCCCAAAACACTAAAAATCCTTAAAACCCCAAAAAATATATAAAAAACCTAAAAGGCACTAAAAATACATAAAAATTTAAAAACCCATAAAACCCTGGAAAACACTAAGAAAACCATAAAAACCTAAAAACACAAAAACACCTAAAAAAATAAAAAATGTTAAAAACCCAAAAACCCCCTCAAAACCATAAAAACCTAAAAAAACATTAAAACCCATAAAAACACTAAAACCATGAAATACTCAAGAAACCCTGTAAACCGTTAAAAACATTCAAAAACTCTAAAAACCCTAAATTCCTTATGAAAATAAAAAAAAACCATAAAATCCAACAAAACCCGTAATTACCCAAAAAACCCTAAACCCCTTATAATCTATAAAACCCCTAAAATTTAAAAAATCTAAATAATCCATAAAATGCCTAAAAACATATAGAAATCCTAAAACTCGTAAAAATCAAATGAAAAAATTAAAAACCTATAAACAGTTAAAACTCCTAAAAACATAAAAACTAGTAAAAATTATAAAAAACCCAAACCAAACCCAAAAAACATCAAAATTCCTAAAAACCCTCAAACCCATAAAATCCTTAAAAAAGATCAAAAAATTTCTAATTGTGAAAAAATCCCAGAAAACCTTGAAAACCCCTAACAAAACATTAAAAAACAAAAGGCGCAAAAATCCCTAAAAATCTAAAAAAATGCTAAAACTCCATAAACATCCTAAAAACACAAAAAACCCTAAAAACCACTAAAACCATAAAACCCCCTAAAACCCATCAAAAATCCTAAAAACAATAAAAACTCTATAAACACACTAAAAACTATAAAAAACATTTTGACCCCTAAAGATGTTAAAAAACTCAAAAAAATAATAAAACCCTTAAAAATTCATAAAAATATAAAAACATAAAAAAAATAAAACACATAAAAGTACCTAAAAACCTCAAAATCCCTAAAACCCCTTAAAAATCATAAAAATTCTAAAACGTATAAAAAACCCTAGAAATTAAAAAAAACACTAATAATCTTGAAAACCCCTATGAAAACCTTAAAACCCTAAAAACATTTAAAAACCAATAAACCAAAAAAACCATAAAACCTTAAAAATCCTGAAAAACATCAAAATCAAAAAATATCCCAAAAAAAAGAAAACAACCCTAAAAATTCCCTAAAAATCTATAAAAATGTAAAAAACAATAAATCCCAGAAAGCCCTAAGAAAACCATGAATAACTAAAAATACATAAAATCCCTAAAAACCTAAAAACACTAAAAACTATAAAAACCCAAAAAAGTCCCTAAATCCCTAAAACCATTAAAACCCCTTAAACCGTAAAAATTCCATAACCCATAGAAAGCCTAAAAAAGAAATAAAAAATCAAAAAACCATGTAAACCCATAAAAATATTTAAAAACTCTAAAAACCCATGAAAACCATAAAAACTCAAAAAACCCTAAAACGCCAAAAAAAAACTATAAAACCCTAAAAACCCTAAAACCCTAAAAACCCCTAAAAATCATCAAAACCCTTAAAAACAATAAATATTCTAAAAATGACCAAAAAATTCATTAAAATATAATAAATGATAAAATCCTAAAAACCTATAAGAAAACCTAAAAACACATAAAATCCATAAAAATCCAAAAATAATAATAAAATCCTTGAAATCCTAAAAGTACTTAAAAACCCAAAAACCCATAAAAACCCAAATCCCCTAAAACCTTAAAAAACCTAAAACTCGTAAAACCCCTAACTACTACTAAAAACTAAAAATACCCTTTAAAACCCAAAGAAATAAAAAAACTAAAGAAACCATAAAAACCTGAGATAATGTTAAAAATACGCAAAACCCTAAAAACCAAAATAATCCCTTAAAACAGTTAAAACACTTAAATCCCCAAAAAACATAAAAAGCTGAAAACCCTAAAACCCCTAAAAATACCCTATAACCATAAAAACCATTAAAGCCTTAACGAAACTAAAAACCAATAAAACCCCTAAAAATCATTGACAATACTATAAACTTTTTTAAACCCCTAAAAATGTTAAAGAATTCTAAAAACATTAGAAACCATAAACATTCAAAAAACTCAAAAAATCTAAAAAACCCCTAAAACCCTAAACCCCCAAAAATCACACAAAATCCCTAAAAACACTAAAAACCATGTACCTGTTTAAAGAGACCAAAAAATCACTAAAAATTTAAAAAACCCTAAAAACCATGAAAACCCCTAATAAAAAAGTAAAACCCAAAGAAGAATTAAAACACATAAAACATAAAAACAAAAAAACGATAAAAATCATAAAAAACCTAAAACCTTCAAAATCCATAAAAACCTAAAAACCCCATAAAATTCTAAAAGAATCCCAAAAATCCCTAAAAACGTAAAAATTCCAAAAAAACCTAAACACCCCTACGAAAACCTTAATAACAATTAATCACCTAAAACCCAAAAAACCAAATAATATCTAAAACCCCTAAAACCCCTAACAATACCATAAAACCACTAAAAAACATAGAACCCCTAAAAAAATTAAACCCTAAAAGCCATAAAAACCCTAAAAACCACTAAATTCTCAAAAATCCCTTTAAACCCATAAAAACATTAAAAACTATACAAACCATAAAACCCTAAAAAACTCAAAAAACACTAAAACAAAAATAACATAAAATCTCTAAAAACCCTCAAAATCATTAAAAACCATAAAAAACCATAAAATCCAATAAAATCACTAAAATTCACTAAAAACATAAAAAACCTAAAAACCAAAAATAAAATCCTAAAAACCTAAAAAAACATAAAACCCATGAAAACCTTAAAAGTCTGGAAACCCTAAAAACCCTAAAACCCCCTAAAATCCCTAAAACCATAAAAAATCATAAGACCTTAAAAAATCCATAAAACACATATTAACCACAAAAATTGTAAAAACCCTTTAATACCCTATAAATGTTAAAAAACACTAAAAACCCTTACAACCCCTAAAAAGTCAAAAAAGGCCCTAATACCCAAAAAACCTATAAAACCCCTAAAACCCCAAAAATCGATCAAAATAACTAAAAACCCTAAAATACCTAACAATCACTAAAAACATATTAAACCCTAAAAATATGAAAATACATATTAAAATCATAAAAACTTAAAAACACTTAAAACCCATAGAAATCAAAAAAATTCTAAAAACCCTAAAAACCCCATAAAAAGACCATAAATGCCATAATACCAAAAAAAAACTAATAAAAACTTAAAAAAACAAAAAAAACCATAAAAAGTCTAAAAACACTAAATACTCTAAAACCCATTAAACCCCTATAAACAAAAAAAATCTATAATCCTTAAAAACCATGAAATCCAAAAAACCCACTAAAAGACCGGTTTCCCGGTTTCCCCAGGGGTCTTTGTGGAGATTGATGCATCTAAAGGATCGATTGAATTTGTTTGGATTGTTGTTTGTGAGGATCATCAGTGGAAACAACCTATGATCTTCGAGTCGTGGACTTAATTCTACTCCTCCTGTCGGCTTCTCGGACATAGCGTTCGGGCATGCAGGTGTAGTGGATGGAATTATTGTGGATTGAACCATTATCAGGAGGTGACTGATTGGGAGAAGTAGAATTGGGGCAAGGTGCAGGAGGTTATCCATAGGGATCCTCAAGTTCAGATTGAGTCTGGTGAAGGGGGGCAGGCTTGGGTGGGGATAGATATGGCGGAGGTTGCAGCGCATGTTTCAAACAGGATTGGAAGGAATGATACTGAGGGGGTGGCACTTGCATCTGAGATTGATTCTAGACCTCTGGGTCAGATGTTTGTGTGATAGGTCCTTCCAGTAGTTTCTGGGGGCCATGGACCTGTATTTGATTGAGGGAAAAAGGTTTTTCAGTGCCAATCGGAACCCAAGGTGACTAACATAGTCAAGAGTTTGAGGAGTGACTTGAAGATCTCAGATCATGGGTGTTCCTTATGCAAGAAGGTAGTTGCTAATAGGAAGTCGGTCTCCTCTGATAGTAGTCTAAAGTAGAGGCCGGAAGCTGTGCCAACCTTCAATCGCTTTGAAGGGATTGATCTTGAGGAGGAGGTTCAATTCCCTCCACTCATTGATGATGGGAGTGAGATATCTGGTGCATAAGAGAGTAGGGTGTAGGCTATTGTTGCTGAGGGCTTACATCACAATTCTACTCAACCTTCTGGTAATGAGAAGGTGGCCGCAGGTAATGGTGTGAAGGTTCCCTTATCCAGAAGTTTTGCTAGTGTTGGGATTGGGTGTTCTATATGTGATGAAACAGAGGTAAAAGGTGTTGCGCATGGGGACATGGCTGAGTAGAGGCTTTTGCAGAAAGAGGTCTTCCTAGTGGTGTCCAATGTGGCGGTGGGGGAGGCTGGTCTCAAGGGTGTGGCTAGTTGCAGTTTTTCTGGAATGGGTTTACGAACAATTGAGGTGGTGCTTGAGGGAAATGCTGGTAGTGACTATCATATGACTGCGCAAGAGAGGGTGGAGGATCAGGGGAAAGTGGATAAGTTGGAGGAGGTAGCTATTCCGGGGGGAACATTGGCGGTAGGGATGGTGTGCAGGTAGAGGGAGGGACCTGGGATGGGGGATGTCCCCGAGAAGGGGGGTGCTGCCGTACAAGAGAAGGTTCCAAGGGATGATGGGCACTTGTAGCTGGCCTTGGCTAATGCGGTCCCTTTTTTACTATATTCCAAGGAACCTGTTCTTGCTATCATTTCCCTGAATTAGGAAGCCTCTCTCATTCCTGACCAAGATTTTTTCCAGGAGGACCGTGGAAGGATGGCTCAAAATATCATTATGATGATTACGGAGAGGGTCTTTCTGGAGGTGGCTATTCTATATGGTAAGGAAAAAAACATGCAAGGGCCTCCTCAGATCTCCAAAAGAGGAAACCAAGGAAGGAATATTTGGATCTTCCAAAAATAGTGACCATGAGAGTCTCTTGCAAAGAGAAGAAGGTTGCCTCTGGCAAGAGAGGTCGGTCTATCAAGACGTAGTTGAATGCGGAGCAGCGGCATCTCAGAGAGTATTACACAACCTTCTTAAAGAGATATGAATCATCTGAATGGGTTTTGATGGAGTTGGATGCTTCTTCTGGATATGGTGCTGATGGGGACTCATATGGGGATGGATACGTTGACCTGTAGTTTCTACTACTCTCTTTTCTGTTTTTTGGGTCTTTTGGGGTTTTGTTGTCATGGGGGGTCAAGGTCTTTTTGGGTGTGGGTTGTCTGCTTTCGCCCCGCCCTTGTATACTTTGTTTTACTTTAATAAATTTTGGGGGGACTAGGAGTAGCCAGGTTCCCGCATCTTCCTTGCCCTAAAACCCCTAAAAACCATCAAAATCATTACAACCCTAATACACAATAAAAATTCAAAAAATCCCAAAGATTCACTGAAAAATGAAAAACCATAAAAAACCAATGAAAACCGTAAAAACCTAAGAACACTTAATACCACTAAAAACCTAAAAATTATAAAAATCAAAAAAACCCTAAAAAAACCAAAAAAACTATAAAATCCCTAAAAAAATCTAAAAACAAAAAACCCCTAAAAACCTTGAAAACCCTAAAAACCAAAAAATTATAAAAACGTAAAAAATTATGAAAATCCCTAAAATACATTAAAATCTCTAAAAACCATAAAAATGATAAAAATCATACAAAATCACTAAAAACATAAAAAAATCCATGAAAACTGCTAAGAAAACCTTAAATACCTAAAAACTCTTAAAATCCCTAAAAAAACCTAAAACCCCTAAAAAGACTATAAAATTCTCAAAAAAACACAAAAACCCTTAAACCATAAAAACCATTAAATTCAAATAAAATCAAAAAAACCATTAAAAACACAGAACCTTTTAAACCTATAAAATGTTAAAAACTCTAAAAACCATTTAATACCCTAAAAAATCAAAAAAAAACTCTAAAACCCAAAAAAGCCCTCGAAAACCCTATAAATCCCTAAAACCCTTAAAAATCCTCCAAACTCCTAAAAACCATAAAATCCATAAAAACAATAAAAAATCCAAAAATTTAAAAACACTAAAAACCATAAAACCTCCTACCAAAACTGTAAAAACAAAAGAACACTATAAACCCTTAAAAACCCAAAAAATATAAAACCTATAAAACTACTTTAATCCCCTAAAAACCCAAATTCTTTTGTGTATACACCTTGTTCATAATTTAGAATAAGGGATCTCTAGAGGAAGCTGGTTCAGATGAATGTGTCCACTGCCTATAATTGGGTTGTTATTGGTGACTTTAATAATGTCCTGAGTCCAAAAGAAAAAGTTGGCCCTAACTTTTCCCTTATTGTAGCTGTTAAATTTTCTTTATGCCTATATCAATGTGATATTTATGAGATATCCATTTCTAGAGAAACCTTCACATGGGGAAGGTACCCTATCAATGATAGACAAACCAGTAAGTTGGACATGTGTTTCTACCAAATCAATGATAGGAGCTCCACATTGGAGATCTCTGAGTTCACTCTTCTAAAGTCTAAATCGGATCATAATACCCATATAGTCGAGGTATGGGAGGGTAATACTAGGTCTTTTCCCTTTGAATTAAAATTTAATAATGCTTGGCACATAATTCCTAGGTGCAGGGAAGAGGTTATCAAAGGGTGGAACAATAACTTTGTTGGAAACCCCTATTTTTTCGTGGTCTATAAGATTAGAAAAGTGAATATCATCCTAAAGGAATGTATCAAGAAGTCCTTTTTAGGGTTAGAAGATGATATCTAGAGTCCTGAATCCCAGCATTCCACTTTCCAAATTGAAAATTAGCAGTAACATACCCCTTCCTAGGAGGAGCTTCAACTACATTTCAAGATGGATGAGTTACTGGATCTAAAGGAGAGGCTTGAAAAGGCATAGTTCAAGGTCAAATGGCTACAAGATGGGGATAGAAACTCCATGTTTATTCATCACCTTTATAGATAAAAATGGGTTAAAAATAATTTGAATTCTATTTAGGTTGGGGGTTCCACGTTCACTTTGATGGAAGACATTTCTATGGCTGTGGTGGAATATATTTATGGAAAATACATGGATGATGGTGTTTATCCCTTAATTCTTATGGACTCCATAGAACCATTCATTACTAAACATCAAAATAATGAATTAACGGTTTCCCTCCTTAGGGAGGAAGTTATTTCTGTGATTTTCTCATTAAAAATGGAGAGTGCAGCATGATCGGACAAGCTTGGCAATATATTATTTATTATTTTATTGGGACATTTTTCTTGTGGATGTTATCAATTCTATCAAGGAATTATTCCTCTCAATCTCAATTCCACTTGGCACGAATTCTAATTTTATATCTCTGATTCTGAAGAAAGAAAATGTCATTGAAATTGGTGATTTCTATCCAGTTTCCATAGGGAACACCATTCCTATGATTATAAGAAAAATTATGGTCATTAGGTTGAGGAATATTTTGAGGGTCATTATCACTCCAAACCAGTTTGGGTTTATTCCCAAGTGAATCATTCAAAAATGAAATTTCACTGCCTTAGAGGGTATCAGTGCTATGAAGAAGGAAAATAAACATGATATTTTTTCTCTAAAACATGATATCTCAAAGTCTTTTGACACCATAAAGTGGAGAATCATCTTTAAAATTTTTAGAAAGTATGGTTTCACTAGCAATTTTATCAAACTGATTAATACTATTCTTAACAGTGCTATAATTTCTGTTCTTATCAATTTCTCCCAAAGGGTTTATTTTAATGCTCATGTGGTGTCCATCAAGGGGATCTACTCTCCAGCTATCTATTTGCAATTTTTGAGGACTAAATAAGCCATTCCATTATTGACCTAGTGCAGGCTGGACTCTACTCACCAATTAAGGTAGGATGTGACCTCTATGTTCCATCCCACCTCCTCTATGTGGATGAAATTATGTTTTTTGGGAAAGAAAATAAGAAAAACTATCCTCAATTAAGATGATATTTCTCTATTATGAGAGTTTAGTTGGGAAAACCTTTGTCTTGAAGAAATACTCTATTGCCTTTGGCAAAGGATTCTCCCCCACACGGTAGCTCTGCATTGCTGTCTCGCTTGGAGTGAAGAGAGTCTCAATCCACTTCAACTACCTGAATGTCCCTCTTTTTTGGGGAAAGGAAAAAAGTTTCTACTTTGAGGTAATCTCATATAAAAAAACTCAGAAACTAGACAAATGGAAGGGAAAGTGCCTCTACCAAGCTGTTAGAGTGTGTCTGATCAGTTCAGTCTTCACATCCATGTTTGTCCAGGATTTTTCCAACTATCGATGGCCAACCAGTCTTGTCAAATGTTTGAATGCAAGGATTAGGATTTTTTCCTAGACAGGATGCATTAGTGAAATAAAGTTGATCTCTATATCCTAGAAGAATTGTAAGAATCCTTTTAAGATCAGTGGGCTTGGTATTTAGGATAATCAATGATTTAATAATGCCCTTTTGTGGAAGTTCACGTGGAGATTTCTCAACCCATATGATGAGGGACAAAATTTTATCACTGAGAGGTTCAGGTGCAGGATTTGTGATGGATTCACTAGGTATTTATCTTCCTAGGTTTATCTTGCGCTAAGATCCTCATACAATGATATTATCTCTCATTCAAAGTGGATTGTGTCAAAATACTCAACCCGTAATTGATGGACAACCCCAATGCTTGAACAACCAATTTATAATGTTGTGAAACCTCCCCATGAACTGAGGGACATGTATTTCGCAACTCTATTCCAGAAACGTGAGGAATTTCATGTGGGTCTCCCTGATCATATTGTTTTTAAAATGAAGCGATATGTGTTCGTGGATAATGAAACCCTTATATGGAGGCCCAGTATGGTTGGTATGTTTAATACTCGTGACTAATACCGGTTGAAATTCCCTCAAGGCATTGTATCCCCATATTGGCTGCAAAATTTCAAAACATCTTTCATGTAGCCTACTCATTATGTGATGATTTGGAAAATCTGGAGAAATAGGATCCCTCTCTAAGAGTAGCTAAAGATGGATGGGTGTCACCTATCCTCTAATTTTGTTTTTTTAGGAAGTCTAAGGAAAACAACCCATATGTTTTCTTCCACTGTATGTTTTCTACTAAACTGTGGAGTAAACAGATGCAATGTTTTCAATTGAAGTGTGGCATGAAAGGGGAGATATGTGAGATCATCTACAACCTCGTGAAGCTGAAATGCAGTGAACAGGTTCAAAACCTACTACTTGCAGGTGTTTTGGTGACCAGTCACTATATTTGGGCTACAAAAAATTCCATGGCCTTTAACCTCCATCCTCTCTCATTTCATAGGGGTGTGGTGACGATCCACAAGGCATCCAGACATCGTACCATCTTCAAAAAGGATCAATGTCTAGTGATGTTAATGATTTAACTTTATTGCATTCACTTGGGGTTTCTGGCAAGGGGAATAAGCTGAATGTTTTGAAATATATCCAATGGATTCCCCCGATTCCATCATGTATAATGGTAAATGTTGATGGTGCGGTGTTGGGTGAACCCGACCCCTCGGGGTTTGGTGGGGTCTTCCGCACTTACAGAGGCTTCGTTAAAGGTTGTTTTTACCAATTTATTTTTCACAGATGTGCTTATGAGGCGGAGTTATGGGCCATCATGAAGGCAGTTAAATTTTCGGCCCAATTTAGTTGGCACTCCCTTTGGATTGAGTCTGAATTGATTCTTGTAGTGGACACCCTCAAGAATAAATCTTGGACAATCCCATGGAGACTTCTACCACAATGGATTGAGTTCCCCAATATCTCTCAGAATCTGAGTTTATGTGTCACACATGCATATAGGGAGGCCAACTCGGTGGCATATGTACTCTTTAAAAATAAAATTGAAGAACAGAGCTCACTTTTTTCCTTTGTTGCCTCATATTTTTGTATGCCTCATGTGGACTCTGATATTAAGGGTGAGATACACTCCCGTACTTGTAAACCCTCATTGTAGCTTTTTTTTCAATACATTTTAGGGGGAATAGCTTAGCCCTAAACCTTTTTCTCTAATAACCCTAAAAACTATCAAATCCCTAAAAACCCTAAGAAACATAAAAATACTAAAAAATCCATAAAATACCTAAAAATTTAAAAAACTAAGAAACCTAAAAACCCCTAAGAGAACCTTAAAAACATAAGAATACTTCAAAACATTAAAAATATATAAAAAATGATAAAAACACTAAAACAACTTAGAAGACCCTAATAACCCTAATTCCCGTAATAACCAAGAAACCCCCTTAAATTCTTAAAAACCCTAAAAATCATAAAAAACATTAAAACAATATAAAAACTATAAAACCCTTTAAATCCTTAAAAATCTAAAAAAAAATCTAAAACACTTTTAAACCCAAAAAATCAAAACAACACTAAAAACCAAAAAATATATAAAAAATCTAAAAACCCTAAAAACCCTCAAAATCCCTAAAAATCCTAAAAACCCATAAAAATTATAAAAAAGCCTTATAAATCCCAAAATGTCTAAAAAACCCTCAAAACCATAGGAAAACAAAAAAAAATTTAAAACAATTAAAATCCCTAAAACCAAAAAACACTAAAAACCATAAAAACACTAAAATATCCTAAAAACCCTAAAACCAAAATACCCCCTAAAACCATAAGAAGACCCTTAAAACCTATAAAAAACTAAAAAAACACTATGAACTCCAAAAAATATTTTTAACCCTAAAAATTTTAAAACCCTAAAAATCATAAAAAATCCTAAAAACACAAAAAACCATAAAACACAAAATAACCCTAAAACCCTAAAAACGCAAAAAACCTAGAAAATCCCTAAAAAACCTAAAAACCCATAAAAATCCAAAAATGACCTAAAATAAATAAAAATATAAAAACCCCTAAAACCCATAAAACACCAAATAAGACCATAAAAGCCTAAAAACACTTTAAACCCCTTAAATATAAAAACACCAAAACCCCTAAAGAACCCTAAAAACCCTAAAACCATAAAAAAACATAAAAACCCTAAAACCCTATAAATCCCAAAAAAAACATAAAAATATTAAAACACACATAAAATCCCTAGGAAAACCATAAAAACCATAACACACCTAATACCCCTAAAACCATAAAAAATCATAAACACCCCTAAAATACCCCAAAACCCTATAACGCCTAAAAATAATAAAGAACACCAAAAAACATAAAAAAATAAAAACCCATTAAAAAACTAAAAACTCTAAAAATACTATCAACCCCTAAAAACGCTAAAATATCTAAAAACCGTAAACCCCTATAAAACTCAAAAAAACCCTCAAACCCAAAAAAACATAAAAACCATCAAAATCCCAAAAACCCCCAAACCCCTAAAATTACTAAAAAATCCATTCAAATCCAAAAAAAATTAAAAAACTCTAAACACCTTAAAACCCATAAAAACCCCTAAAAACCATAAAAACCCTTAAAACACAAAAAACCAAAAACCCCAAAAAAAATAAAATACCTAAAAATACATAAAAAATTGAAAACCCTCTAAAAACCAAAAAAAAAATCATTAGAAAGAATTAAAAACATAAAAAACTTTAGAACTCAAAAGACACATAAAAATGATAAAAATGATTATAAATCCTAAAAGACCCTAAAACCACTAAAATCCTCTAAAAACCATAAAAACCTCTAAAAACATTATAATACCCAAAAACACTAAAAAATATAAAAATATTCTATCCCTTGAAACATTAAGTAAATCTAAAAATGCATGAAATGCTAAAAAACTCACCCCCATAAAAATATAAGAATACCATAAAAACATAAAAAACTCAAAATACGAAAAACCAAAAAAACAATAAAAATCCGAAAAAAAATTTCCTAAAAAAATTCAACGCCAACAAAACCTTCAAAATCACTAAAAAACCATAAAAACCTAAAACTACATAAAACAATGAAAAAAACTAAAACAGGTAAAAATATAAAACCTTAAAACCCTAAAATGCATAATACCCCTCAAAATCCATAAAACCCCTAAAAACCATAAAAAACTAAATAATCCATAAAAATATCTAAAAATGTAAAAAACCCAGAAAAACCCTATGAAAAACTTAAAAACATAAAAACACTTAAAACCCCTAAAAACCTAAAAAACACTAAAACCCCCAAAAAAATCCCATAAACCCCAAAAACCTCTATAAACCGTAAAAACCCCTAAAACCATAAAACCCTAAAAACCCATAAAAACATTAAAAACCACTAAAAATCTAAAAACCATTTAAAACTATAAAATGTTAAAAACTATTAAAAAACATAGAATAAATAAAAACACCTAAAAACTCAAAAACCACTAAAAAGACCAAAAACACCAAAACCCCTCCTGAAAATCCCTAAAAACCTAAAAAAGAAACACTAAAAAGCTCTAAAAATCACTAAAAATGTTAAAAAACCTAAAACCCCCAAAAACCCCTATGAAAACATTAAGAACATCAAAACATTAAAACCCCTAAAAATCTAAAAAACACTAAAACCATAAAAAAACATAAAAAATTCTAAAACCCTAAAAAACCATAAAAACCCTAAAAACTCTAAAAACACTAAATATCTCAAAAAACCTAAAAAATTATAAAATTATATAAAATTCTAAAAATACATAAAAAATAAAAAACCATAAAACCCCTAAAAACCCATAAAAACCTTTAAAAACCCTACTAGCCTAAAAAACATAAAACATATAAAAACCTAAAAAACTCTAAAACTCTAAAATTCCTAAACACAATAAAAAACATTAAAACCCTAAAATAAAAAAAGATGAATGAGGATGGCGGAACGAGGAGGAACGGAAGCCCTTGCGGAGATGGCATCGAAACAGAATACGCCGCCATTGGGTATCTCTACCTCACCAACTAGGGGCTCGGAGGATCCAGTGGGGCATAATGAGTTCTTCCGACTATGTAATCCCAGGGTTGCAAAGTCAAGAGCGTCTGTCACGCCATCGGCTGGGGAAAAAGGAATTTCGTCGAGGTTGTAAAATCGGATGCTTCATTCTCCTTTACTAGTTTTGAAGCTCCTTCTCCTGGGAGGATCATAAGAAAGGGACAGACTACTCATGTCACGTCGGATAGAGAGGATGTTGAAGAACGTGTCAACCTATGTCGTTATTCTATTATCGCAAGGGTTTTGGTCCCTAAGGGTGAGCGCCTTTGGAAGTTCTTTGATCTTGTGAAGCGCATTTCTGATATGTGGGGATTTTCGGATTGGAGAATGACAGCCATGGGGCACGGTTTTTATCACCTAGTTTTTCCCTTGGATGAATTGAAGAGGAGAGCATGGAGCTATAGTTCTCTTGCCCTCAAGTTGGGATTTCTTCGTATATTAGAATGGGACCAGAATTTTGATCCATATAATGTGAAGAATACTTGTGCACAGGTATGGATTCGAATTTGCAAGATGAACTTATTGTACTGGAATCCCAGGATTTTATGGGATATTGCGTCGGTATTTGGATTTCCAATTCTAATTGACAGAGAAACTGATAATCTGAGGTTTGGTCACTACGCGAGAGTGCTGGTGGAAATCGATTTGGCTAGCACCGGTGTTGAAGAGGTTGTTTTAGCCACCATTGATGACACCATCACCTTGGAGATACAATATGAAAGGAGGCCTAGGTTGTGCAATGTATTCAATTTCATAGGTCACTCAACAGCGGACTGTAGAAGGAAAAAGACCTATAGATTTTTTAAAACAACGGGTCATGTTGAGGCTAACTGTCAGAAGAGAAAGGGAAAATCAAATATTTCTGAGGCATTGGTACCTACAATAAGCTCCCTGCCTAGAAGAATTTCAGGCCCCATAGTGGCTGGGGGTTCTGGATCACATGGCACTAACTACAGTAATCTAAAGGAGGTTCCTACTATCCAGGTTTCTGAATCCCCTGCTGCTACTGATGGAACTAACATATCCCCTGTGGAGGATGGAGATGTGGGATATCGGGGAATCGAATGCAGTAACTTACTGGCTTCTCCCTTACTGGAGGAAGGGAATGTTGAGCCTATATCTGGCTTTGAGAACAAGGTACCTCCTGAGGTCTCTGGAATCGTGCTACCTAATGACAAGGGAGCTAAGAAGGCTGGTGTTCTACTGGCTGTCGGATCTCCTTCCCCTACTATTTCTGGAGGAATTGTTCCAGATTTAATTAATGCCCCTGTCACACCTTTGGATAGGGAAAATGAGGAACCAGGTTAGCTGGATCCACAATCAGGTAATGTCATCGTGGCTTCCAGTGAGGCGCCGTCATCTGCTGAAACTCCTCCGGAGAAACTGACCCCTCTTACGAGTCTAGCAGTGGAGCATCCATTACCTGTTCTTACTCAGGGAGTTGCAGAAGCTGACGGATTAATGACAGTTACCTCCAAGAAATGTGCGAAGTGGAACCCTTAAGGTAAAACCATGTAGGAAGGAATGTTCTCATTGAACAATTTCTCTCTGTTATCAGGTAATTTTTGGGCTGGTGACTCAGATCAGGCACAAGGACAACATGAAGATGATAGGGTGAACTTGGTTATTGAATCCATGCCTAGCAAGAGACCGTCCTGACGACCACCAAAGAAGAAGGGTGGAAAGGTACACTTTCCGGATCAATAAAGATGCTATATTGGAATTGCAGAGGACTTGGGAATTCCCCAACGGCCTCTGCTCTAAGATACTTTATCTCTCATTATAAACCAGGGTTGATTGCAATTGCTGAGCCCAAGGTTGAGTTTAGTAAATGGAAAGGCTTCAGTTGGAGTTCCCTTCGCTACTCCCTGGCGGCACATAATAGGAATTCCAATGGGGGTGAATCATTATGGATCCTTAACCATCAGGAGGTTCAACTTATTTCTATAGAAGTATGCCCTCAAATCATAACCATATCATCAAGTTTTTATGGGCTTGAATCTTTTTTCTCCTTCGTTTATGCATCCTGTTCCTATATTAGAATACAGGAGCTGTGGGGAGATTTGGAAAGAATCAACCATCAAGTGGATTGTCACTGGATTGTGGAGGGGGACTTTAATAAAGTCTTAAGGCCTGAGGAGAAAATTGGTCCTCATTTCATTCGTGCTGCTGCAGATGAATTCTCCTGCTGCATTGATTCCTGCAACTTGACAGAGATCCCAATTGCTGGGGATAAATTTACATGGGGAAGGTTCACTAGAAATGGACGGCAAGCTAGTAAGCTTGACAGAAGTTTTCTTCTAATAAATAAGAATGGGGTGCCTATGGAAATTACTAGGCACACCCTTCCTAAGTATCACTCGAACCATAACCCGCTGGTGGTTAAATTTCAAGATGGTCTAGCAAGGTCATCCCCTCTACCTTTCAAGTTTAATAACGCATGGCTCACAATTCTTGGGTGCAGAGAAGCTGTCATTAGTGGATGGAGTCATGATACACAAGGAAATTCTTTTTTTAAAGTGATCTATAAATTAAAAAGTATCAAATCAAAGCTGAGATAATGGAGCGGGAATTCATTTTCCAAATTGGACGATGAAATTAATGTGGCTGAATCTCAACTTGCTCATTTCCAACATCTGAACCAGTAGCAACATGAGCCTTCGAGGGAGGAATTGCGGCTTACCTCAAAACTGGATGACCTTATTTTGTTAAAAGAGAGGTTGATAAGAAATCAGTTCAATGTGACATGGCTCAAAGAAGGAGATAAGAACACAAAATTCGTCCACTGTCTTCAGAAGAAGAAAAAGGCAAAATAAAGTTTTTAGTGTTGTATGGGTAAATGGATCCCTCTTTACGGAAGATCCTGATATAGCTAGTGTAGTGGCGGATTATTTCCAGGATCTATATATAGAACCTCGAACATCGCTGACCTGCCAACTTTTAAATTCCATTGAACCGTGTATCAATGAGTAGTAGAACATGCATATGGCTACTATTCACTCTGATGATGAGATCAGGAATGCTCTATTTTCACTCAACATGGACAGTGCAGTGGGTCCTGATGGTTTCAGCAATAAGTTCTTCATGTTTTTCTGGGATATTGTGCATGTTGAGGTATCCTCTGCGATAAAGGACTTTTTCAGGACTACATCTATACCACATGGTGCTAAATCTAATTTTATTTCCTTGCATCCGAAGTTGGATAATGCGATTGACATCAAGGATTTTCGCCCCGTTGCACTTGGGAACACTATCCCGAAGGTCATCAGTAAAATCATTATTATGAGGTTGTCAAATATTCTTAATGATATTGTTACTCCAAATCAGTTTGGATTTGTTGAAGTAAGAAATATTAAAAGTTGTTTATACATTGCCTCGGAGGGAGTCAATGTTATGCGTAGGAAAACCAGACATGACAGCTTTTCTCTAAAGCTTGACATATCCAATGATTTTGACACAATTAGATGGAGTTTTATCTTTGATATCCTTGGGAAATATGGTTTCTCTGTCAATTTCATCAAGATTATAAAATCTATCCTGGAGAGTGCAAGAATGTCTGTCATGAAAAATGGATCCCCAAAAGGTTTCTTTCGCTGCTTTCGTGGAGTCCGTCAAGGGGACCCCCTATCAGGTCTTATTTTCTCCATTGTTGAGGATTATTTAAGCCATTGTCTTATTGGCTTGGTTAATTACAACTTCTTCACACCTCTTAAAGCAAGTAGGGATCTTCATGTACCATCTCATCTGCTTTATGTTGATGATATCCTTCTTTTCGGGGAGGCAAACCGTACAACACTTACTTCAATAAAGAAGCTCTTCCGGAATTTGAGGAGGTTGCAGGGCAATCTATTAGCTGGAGGAAATCATTCATCATCTTTGGAAAAGGAATCTCCAATTCTAGGCAGATACGATATGCCCATCTTATGGGTGTGAAGAGGAGTCCATTACCACTTACGTACCTCAGGGTTCCTCTCTTTTGGGGAAAGCCAGGATGTTCTCACTTTGAATCGATTGCGGCAAGAGCCATCAACCAGCTTGCCCGGTGGAAAGGGAAATCTCTGTCACAAGCAGGAAGGGTTTGTCTGATCAATTCGGTTTTAATACCCATGCTAGTGCATGCCTTCTAGATTTATAGGAGGCTAGTCAGTCTGCTTAAGAAAATACAAGAGAAAATCAGAAACTTCATGTGGACGAGATGCATCAATGAAAGGAAGCTTGTCACAGTGGCCTGGAAAAAGTGTACTGAACCAATTGACATGGGCGACTTTGGTATCAAGGACTTGAGGAAGTTAAATGAGTCACTCCTGGGTAACTTTGTCTGGAATCTGATCAATTATAGAAATGAAGGCCTGGATTTCCTCAATGATAGGTTTGTTTGTAGGCTGATGAATGAATCCACTGGTTATTCTCTCTCTTCAGTTTGGCCCTCCATCAAGGCAATATACCATGATATTATCTCCAATTCAAGGTGGATTGTCTTGAAGAAATCTAGCCTGAACTTCTGGACCAGTACTTGGTTGGACACTCCGCTAAATACAATACTTCAGCCGCCGGACAGAATACAGAATATGCAAATTTCTGAGTTTTTGCAGAATTTTGACGACATGGCTTGCATGCTTCCGAGCATGATAGCCATGGAAATAAAGAGATATAAATTTTTCAATGTTGATGATTTAGTGTGGAAACCTGATCGGTGCGGAATTCTTGATACCAAAGTGTTATATCGGCACAAATGTGAGCATAGCTCCTCTGTTCCAGTGTGGATTTCCAAATTTAGGAAGCCGTTTATTCCTCCTTCCAGGAAGATTTTCTTATGGAAAATATGGAAAGGAAGACTGCCTCTACATGGAGCACTAAAACTAGCCAGATGGCAGATTGTTTCAGGCTGTAACATTTGCTTGCGGGTGGAGGAAACCAGTAGTCATCTTTTCATACACTGCAGTATGGCTTCTGAGCTATGGATTTATATTCAGGATGTCTTTGGAATTCATCTTACTTTGAGTAGGCAACAAGAGCTGGTGACTCTTCTCATTGCGGTAACTGAGGTCGGCCAAAGCCCGTAGCTTCACAATATTCTCCTAGCAGCGGTGGAGGCACTGCTCTCTTATGTTTGGTTTGCCAGAAATGCGGTGGCACATCAGAATAAAATAGGTTCTTTCCATGAAGGGGTGGTGAGAATTCAAAGGGTTATCCATGCAGCGGCAGGTATCCAAAATGGGGAGATGAATAATGATGTGAATGACTTCCTGGTCTTGTGTAGAATTGGAATTCCAGGGAGATGCAGAAGACCGAAGATGATGAAATTTATTAGGTGGAACCCTCCGATATAAGGCTATATAAAGGTCAACGTTGATGGCACTGCCATGGGGGCAACGGGTCCTTTAGGATGTGGTGGGGTCTTTCGTACCTCTCGGGGCTTTGTAAAAGGATGCTTTTACCACTTCCTTGGGAGCAGTACCACGTATGAGGCATAACTTTGGGCCATTATAAAAGCGTTTCAATATGCAACCCATTTCAGATAGAATAAACTATGGATTGAATCTGATTCATCATTGGCGGTGGAGGCCTTCAGGAAGCAGTCATGACTTGTACCATGGCGACTTCTCCAACACTGGTTCGAGTGCCTCGATGCTTCCAAGACTCTAACCTTGTGCATCTCACATGCATATAGGGAGGCAAACTGGGTTGCAGATGCTCTTTCCAAGAGATCAATTGATGAAGGGACTTCGGTATGGTCTTTCAGGACTCCAGACTTCTGTTTGTCTTCATTTGACTCAGACATGAAGGGGATGACCCACACTAGGATATGCAAGCCTCCTTTGTAATGCTTTGTACTTTACTTTTATGTTCTTTAATAAATCATGGGATCAGCTCTGTCTAACCCCACACCTTTTCTGCCCGAAAATAAAAAAAACATTAAAAAATGACTAAAAACTCTAAAAACCATAAAAATCTAAAAACAATTGACCCCCAAAACCATAGTACCATGAAAACCTTGAAAACCCCTAAAATCCCTAAAAACCCCTAAAGACCCTAAAGATCATAAAAAACCTAAAATAACCAATATGAATTCCCACAAATTTAAAAACCCATAAATACCTTTAAAACACATAAGAAAGCCTTAAAACCCCTAAAAATATAAAAAAACTAAAAACCCTAAAAACTGTTAAAACCATAAATATCCCTATAAACCTTAATATCCATAATAGTACTAAAACAACCATAAAATCACTAAAATTTAAAACCCCTTAAAACCCTGAAAACACCTAATAAAACCTTAAAAACCTAAAAATGTTTAAAATCCTAAAAAAGCGAAAATTACTAAAAAAACATAAAAATGCTTAAAACCCTACAGAACTTCAAAGTCCCTAAAACCCATAAAAATAATAAAAAATCCCTAAAAATCCATAAAAATGTAAAAACTAGTAAGAACCCCAACAACCCCCATGAAAATCTTTAAAACCTAAAAACACATAAAACCCCAAAAACATAAAAATCACTAGAACCCCTAAAAAGACACTAAACCCCCTATAACCTTAAAAACTCAAATAACCAAAAAAAGCACACTAAAACTCTAAAACAACTTTAAACAGTTGAAAATATTAAAAAATAATAAAAAACCAAAAACTCAAAAATAACACTTAAAATCCAAACAAACCTAAAATTCCTAAACACACTAAAATGCCTCAAAATACCTAAAAACCCAATAAAAATAAAAAATATTCTAAAAAATTCCTAAAAATGAAAAAACTCTAAAACCCCTGAAAAGCCCTAAAAACCCTTAATAAAACCATAAAACCCAAAAAACACTTAAAACCGCTAAAAACCTAAAAATTCTAAAAATCCTAAAAACTCTAAAATTCCCTAAAACCAACTAAAATCCATAAAAAAACCCGAAAAACCTTCAAAACCCTAATACCCATAAAACAACTAAAAAACCACTAAAAACTCTACAAAACATTTTAAGCCCTAAATATTTTAAAATAATCTAAAAACCCTAAAAACTCAAAAAAATCCTAAAACCCAAAAAACCAAAAAACCCCTTAAAACCCTAAAAAACATAAAAAAACCTAAAAACACTAAAAATCCTAAAAAATCACAAAATCCCATAAATATCCTAAAAATCCCTAGAAACCCCTAATAACATAAAAACCCCCCAAAACCTTGAGAAATCATAAAAACCCCTTAAAAACCTAAAAACACTTAAACCCCTAAAAATCGAAAAAGGCTAGAAACCCAAAAAACCATAAAAGAATCTAAAAATACTAAAACCTCTAACAACAATAAAACCCCTAAAACCATTAAAACATTAAAAACCCATAAAACCAAAAAAGACCACTAAAAACAGTAATAACCATTTAAACTTTGAAAAACATTAAAAACTCTAAAAATCCTTAAAAACCATAAAAACTCTAAAAACGCTAAAATCAAAAAAAATATAAAATCTATAAAAAACATAAATCCCCTAAAATCCCTCAAAATCCCTAAAACCCTAAAAAAATTAAAACACCTGAAAAACCAAAAAAATATCTAAAAAAACACTAAAAACCCATAAAACACCTATTAAATAATTAATACCCAAAAACACTCAAAAACGCTATAAAACCAAAAAATACTAAAAACCTAGAAACACTAGAAAGCCTAAAAAACATAAAAATCCTTAAAAAACCTCGAAAATCGAAAAAAATACAAAAAATGTAAACAAACACCAAAAACCTTGAAACCCTCTAATAAAACCTTAAAAAACAAAAAACCTTTAAAACCCCTAAAATCCAAAAAATTCTAAAAGGCCTCAAAACCCCAAAAAAGATCCAGAAAACCATAAAACAAATAAAACCCATAAAAACACAGTAACACCTTAAAAACCCCAAAATCCAAAAAAACCACTAAAAAAATTTAAAATCCCTTTAAACACCTACAAACATTAAAAAACTCTACAAAGCCTTTAAATTCCAAAATAAAAATAAAAAATATACTAAAAACAAAAAAAATCAAAAAAACTTAAAAAACTGTAAAGACACTCCAAATCCCGAAAACCCCAAAAAAGCCCTAAAAATCCTTAAAATACCTAAACATCCCTGAAAATTTAAAAATTCCTAAAAGCACAAATAAACCCTTAAAAATATAAAAACACTTAAAATCCTAAAAAACACCAAAATGTAAAAAACCCTAAAAACCCTCGAAATCCCTAAAAAACATTAAAAATTTATAAAAGCACTAAAAATCTCTAAAAACATAAAAAACCTAAAAACCATGAAAAACCCAAAGAAAACCTTTGAAATATAAACACACTTAGAAAACCTAAAAATGAAAAAAAAATTGAAACCACAAAAAACCCCTTAAAACCCTAAAACCTCCTAAAAACCATAAAAACCTTTAAACCTCTAAAAATCATATATCCAATAAAAACTCTAAAAAACCATTAAACCCCAAAAAACATTTAAACCCTCTAAAAACAATTAAAACTGCTGGAAAATAAAAAAAACCATAAAAACCCCAAAACCCATAAAAACCATAAAACCCATTTAAAAATATTAATACCATCAAAATCCCAAAAACACTAAAAAATATAAAAATTCATTAAACATAGAAGTCCCTAAAAACCAAAAAAACAAAACCTTAAAACCCTAAAAATAAATAAAACCCCTAAAACCTAAAAAACACTAAAAACATAAATTCCTTAAAACCCCTAAAAACCCTCAAAATATTTTAAATCCCTATTTAAAAAAATCTCTGAAAATACCTCAAAAAATGTAAAAACCCCTAAAACCACTAAAACCCTATGAAAAATTAAAAAATATAAAACCAATTAAAACAAATAAAAACATAAAAAATGATTAAAACCCAAAAATGTCCACAAATCCCCAAAAAACCTCTTAATCCATAAAACACCTAAAAACATTAAAAATCCTAAAACCCATAAAACCCCAAAAAATGACTAGGAACTCTAAAAAAACATTAAACCCCAAAAAATGTTAAAAAAACTCTAAAAAAACTTAAAAAACTAATATATCCCTAAAATCAGAAAAAAAAACAAAAAACCCTAAAAACCCTATAAAAATAATAAATACACTCAAATCCCTAAAAACTCTAATAATCCTAAAAAGTGACAAAAATCCCACAAAATTTAAAAAACCACAAAAATACTTTAAAAAACCTAAAAAAACATTAAATACCTAAATAATTAAAACCCCTAAAAATATAACAAAAGATAAAAACCCTAAAAATCCTAAAAACCCTCAAAATCATTAAAACCCTAAAAACTCCATAAAAATACTAAAACCCACTAAAAATTCCTAAAAATGTAAAAACCAATAGAAACCCTGAAAAAATTAAAGAAAACAATAAAAACATAAAAACACTTAAAACCCCTAAAAAACTAAAAAACCCTAAAAAACTTTGAAGATCTTAAAACCCCTAAAACCCCCTAAACACCATTGAAGACCCCTAAAACCCCCTAAAACCCTAAAATACCACTAAAAACTCAAAAAATACATGAAAACCTTTAAAACATTAAAAAAATTAACAACTCTAAAAAGCCATAGAATCCCTAAAAAGTCAAAAAAAACCCTAGAAGCGCAAACAACCATAAAATCCCTAAAAACCCAAATTTCCTTAATACCCTCAAATTCATAAAAACTATAATAATATTAAAAGATCACAAAAAATCCATAAACACATTAAAAACCCAAAAACCTAAAGAATCCATTAGAAAACCTAAAATACTAAAAACACAGAAATCACCTAAAACAAAGAAAATGCTTAAAACCATAAAAGTCCTAAAAACATTAAAATCCATCAAAATCCATAAAAACACTAAAAACCATAAATGTATAAAAACCCCTAAACCCCTTATAAATGTAAAAAACCCTAAAACACATGAAAAAACATAAGAAAACCTTTGAAACCAAAAACACTTAAAACCCCAAACCTAGAAACACTAAGAACCCTAAAAAACCAAGAAATATCCTAAAAACACTAAAATCCATAGAAAACCCAAAACCACAAAAAACCATAAAAACACTAAAACTATAAAAACCCTTAAGCCCCTAAAAATGATAAAAAAACTCATAAAACACTAAAAACTCAAAAAAATACAAAAACCATAAAAACAGGAAAACCACAAAAAAACTAAAAACCATCAAAATATTTAAAAATCATAAGAAGCTAAAAATACCTAAAAATCATTAAAAATTTAAAAAACATAAAAATCATTATGTAATCATAAAAAAAACTTAAAACCCCAAAAAACTAAATATTACTAAAACATCTAAAAATACAAAAAAGACACCAGAACCCCTAAAACTTCTAAAAACCATAAAAAACCTAAAACCCATAAAACCCTTAAAAACCTATCAAACTATAAATCCCTTTTGAACCCATAAAAATGTAAATTAGTCTAAAAACCATAAAAATCCAAAAAAAGTCCAAAATCTTTTAAAAACCTCAAAAACCAATAAAATTATAAGAACCCTATAAACCGCTAAACCCATAAATATCTCTAAAAACCATAACAACCCTAAAAATCCTATAAGATCCCTAAAATTCGTAAAAACATAAATAACACTAAAATCCCTAAAAACACCAAAGAAAACCTTAAATCCATAAAAACACTTATAACACCCAAAATGCTAAAAACTTTAAAAAAACTAAAAACCATAAAAGACCCAAAAAACCCTAAAAATACGTTAAAAAATAAAAACCATAAAAGTCATAAAATGTCCCTAAAATCAATAAATAAGTAAAAAACAATAAAAACCTTGAAAATCCCTCAAAATCTAAAAAAACTAAACACTCTCAAAACCAAAAAAATGCTAAAAACCCTAAAACACCTAAAATTCACTAAAACACCTAAAAAATAAATACTCTTAAAAACATTAAATGGCCCTAAAACCCCAAGAAATACACTAAAAACTCTAAAAACCCTTAAAACCCAAAAAAATGTTTGAAAAAAATAAAAACCCTTAAAAGAAAAAAATCTCAAAAAACACACAAAAAACCTAAAATAATAATAATAACCCAAAAAACACTATAAAACCTTAAAACCCAAAAAATCACTAAAAATATTAATAAGACATAAAAATAATAACAATCCGTATAAATTCATAAAAATATAAAATCCCCTAAACACCTTGAAAACCCATTAAAATCCTAAGAAAACATTAAAAACCTTAAAACACTTTAAACCACTATTCATTCATTCAAAAATTAAATTTTTATTAAAGGAAAACAGTAAGGGAAAACAAAAAGTCTATAAAGGCATACCACAGGAAAAAAACAGGACCTATGGATGTCTAAAAAATGAAGACCGTGGGAATACCCTATAATCAAATTGACCCCCTCTGATTTCAAACTAAAAAGGTCATGAAAAACAACACTATTAACATCATGAGAACTCACCAAAGCTCAATAGTTTTCCACTATATTTCCCTCCCTCCAAGTATGGGAAACCTTGATCCTATCCCCCAAGATAGTATGGAATTTCCTGATTATATAATGAGCATACCAAGGAATCATACAATCACCTTGAATTGCATTATACAGTAGCATTGAGTCTATTTTAGCTTCCATAACAACCAAACCTTTTTGTCTACAAATAATGAGACCCACAAGAATAATTCTTGCTTCACCCATAAGTGTAGTTCCCTATCCAATATTGATGGGAAAATCTATAAAAATAGACCCATACTTGTCTCACACCACCCATCCTCCATGAATATTTCCATCTATATAAGACCCATCATAATTCAGATTTAGACCTTTAGTAGGAGGATGCCAACAGACTAGAATACCCAAAACTAAAAACATTCCCCCAAGAATGAAGATAAAATCCATGCACCAGCCCCTGTAAGGAAGGATCTTCCCTCTAGTTCCCCAAGGCTTTAACAAGATCAAACATCATACTTTTAACATTGGAAATAATCTTGTATCGCTTCAAGGCCTCCCCTTTATAATGAAATTTGTTTCTCGCTTGCTAAAAACACAAGCACCCAACATAGAGTATCAAGGTCTGAACAGATCATTCCAGATTTCCTCTCCCAGATCCGTGGTACCATCAATCAAAAAAAGATATATCACAAATGAGAGAATTAGACAAAGCATTAAACTCACCAAAATAACCCTACACCTCATATTCCCATTCGCTTCTGAAGAAAATATGATCTGAAATTTCTTCCTTATTCACTCTACAACAGACACATCTAGATACAATACAAACACCTCACCTCTTTATATTTTCATCAGTAGGAACAAAATTATGTGTAATCCTCCAGATAAGGAAATTAATCTTGGTTGGGAAATTCTTTACCCAAAGAGTTTCATTCAAAACATCCCCCTGATTCTGCATATACAATGACCGACAATAGTCCCTCATAGTAAATAGTCTAGATGGGGAAGGGGGATAAACATACCTTTCCAGATCATTGGTTATTTCAATAAGATTGCATAGATCTTGCTGGTTTTTATTCAAGAATACTTTGATGAAGTCATGATAATGGAAGGACTCTTTGAAGGAAATAGAAGTAATAGGGGAAAAGAGATAAGCAAGAATCTCCCCACTCCAATTATGGTTCCAGAACAATACATCCCCTTCCCTATTATCCCGAAATATTGATTCCTCAGACTATCAATAATTGGTCCAATGTCAGACCATAGCATAGAAGCATGCTAGTCAATATTAACATAATCCCCCAAAGAGTTTCCTTGAATTGAACGACACCATAAATATCTTTGTTCCAACACTTCCCAAGCCATCTTTTCATTCATACAGTGAATAGTGTTTTCAAGACTGCGAACATTAATTCCTCCCTCAATAATCTGTTGAGCCATCCTATTCCATGAGACCCAATTTATTTTTTGTTTACCCTTAATATCCTATATAATACTAGAAAGAATATTGTGAATGTTTTTTATAACACCTTTAGGGAATTTGATGGAGGAGAGGTCATGAATTGGAGTGGCTAATAACACACTATTAACTAAGGAAATTCTACCACCAAAGGATAAGAAAATATTTTTCCAATTAAGAACACGATCCAAGATTCTTCTAACAAGAGTGTCAAAATCACAAATATGAAGTCATATAGGAGAAAGGGGGGCCCAAATATTCAGTTGGAAAATCACATCTTTTCATGTCTAGAATGAGACTCACCCTATCTATCATGGTAACCAGATAGGTGCTGGATATAAAAAAACTACTCTAACTTTTGTTCAAAATCTGGACACTCCAATGACAATAACTGTCCAACATCCTATTAAAACTCATTAGAGACTTACTCAAATCATTCATGAATATCATAGTATCATCTAAAAACATGATATGAGAGGCCAATAGGGAATCCATTCTTCTACGATAAGGAATCAGATCCCTATTGCATATGTTTCTATGAATGAGATGACTAAGAATGTCTGGAGCTATAATAGAAATACTAGGTCAAATAGGGTATCCCTGACTTAGACCTCATGCACCCATAAAAAACCAAAGGACTTACCCATGAAGGAAACAACCATCCATGTAGATCTAAAACATCTAAAAATAGTATAAACATTCCAAGGAGAGAACTCCATACCTAATATGACTCTATTTATGAAACTCCATTCCATATGGTCACATGCCTTATTCATATAAATCTTATTGACCATGTTGGTACCACGAGTTTGGATGTTGATATCCCTGCACAATTATTGAACCAATGTTATAGCACCCTGTATAGATCTCCCCTTTATAAAACCATGTTTTTCCATAGACATCCACTGTGGAAGAAGACTCGATAGCCTGGAATTGATAACACTAGCAAGTGGTGCTCATCCCTAAGAACATATAAAAACCCTAAAAGTCCCTAAAAACCTTGAAAACCCCTAATAAATCCTTAAAACCCTAAAAACATAAATCCCCTAAAAATATAAAATTGTTAACAACCCTAAAAGAACAAAAAACCTCTAAACCCCTAAAAACATAATAAACCCTATAAACCATCAAAAAATCTAAAAATTCATTAAAACCCTAAATCCTACTAAAAACCCACAACCCCATTAAAACCCCTAAAAACGTTTAAAAACACTAAAACGACTTTAGGCCCCTAAAAACCCAAAAAAATCTAATAATCCAAAAATAAAAAACACCCAAAACCCCAAAAAACCCATAAAAATCATCAAAATGCCTAAAACCCTAAAAAAATATAAAAATCCTAAAAAATCCCTAAAAATGCCCAAAAACATAAAAAACCCAAAGAATCTCTAAGAAACCATAATATAACCTTAAAAACCTAAAATCACTTAAAACCAATAAAAACCTAAGATGGCGGTGCATTCCCCTGACTCTCTCCCTCGTTCAACACCTCTTCTAGGGTTTCCCCTGGATTCTTCTCGTAGCTTTGGTTATGGATCTTTTCTTGCTGGTACTCAATTAAAGTCTGCTATGGGTGTGATATTCAGTCTCAAGGTAGTGGTGGTTTTCATTCTTTGTTGGAATCAACTTCCTCAAAAGGTGTATTTGTTCGGGCCTTTGGCTGTAGATCGTTACGGGGCCTCTCTGGCGACTATAGAGGTTGCCCGATCAATTGTGGCTTCAGATCATCTTGATCTAGAAAGTGATGATGAGGAATATCAGCCATGGATTGGGGTCAATATTGGAGATCTAAAGTCTCCATAGTCAATTCTATGGGGTCGAGGGCCTCTTTGGCAAAGAATGTTGCAACATCGGTGCGGTCAACGGTCGGTTTCCTACCTAGGGATTTCACCTTGGATGGTGCTTCAAACCTATGGCCTCTTTGGATTTGATTCTTTCTTTAGGAGATTTCCACTGCGTCTTCTTGTGTTGCAGCTTGGGCTCTTCAGGGGTCCCCATTCGAATATCATTCATGTACATTTCTATGGTTTAGGGTCTAGTCTTGTGGAGGATTGATTCGATTGGCTGCTTCTCCTGATACGTAACATGAGGTACATCTTGATGTTTTTCCTTGATTGCTGATTCCGATCTTATGGTATGAATTTCTACTGGAATGAATAAATTATGGTGTCTTTTGTTCTCTGAATGTTGAATTTGGTTTTTGAGTTTGGAAGAATGGGTGACTACTATAAAATGTTGTTTTCTGTGTTTTTCTATATTGTTGGTTGGGAGCTGTTGGATGCAAATTGCGGGCTATTGGGTATTAATTGGATTGAAGGTGATGGATGCTGAATAATGGGCTGGTGGTTGTCATGTTGGTTGGGGGTGTTGTTGGATTGGTTGTGTTTCGATGGTGGTGTTGTTAATTGGTTGTGACTGGTCTTCTTGTGAGTTACTACGGATACTATTTGATGAGGTTTGTTGGGTGCTATATGATGAAGGGGTTGTTTGGTGCTCTAAGGGGTGTATGGTGCTGTGAAATGGTCATGTTGGGTGCCAATTGCTAGAAGATATTGGGTTAGGAGGTTTTGTATTCTTGGTTTGGAGATGCTGGTTACTGGAATCTGAGATGTGGTATGCTGGGAGATATCTATTTAGGTGGTACTGGATGCTGGAACTTGAGCAGCAGGATGCTTGTTTCTGTTTAGCTGGGAGGAATACCCTTGCCCTAGAAAGCGAAGAATGAGATGTTGATGCTGAAGGTGATGGATGGAGGAACGTGTGCTGTGAGATGCTTGTTGCTGATTGGTTGGGACGTGTGGATGGAGATGATTGTGAATGTCTGCTTTGTTTGGATTTTGTGTGCTTTTTTGTGTGTTTTTTGGGTTTTGGGTGTTATGGGTTTCAGGTTGTTAATGTATTTTGGGAGTGGGTCATTTTACCCCTCATATTCCTTGTCTACAGTGTCTTTTCTAATAATTTTTGGGGGACCAGGAATAGCCTAGCCTCGCACTGCTTCTACCCTAAAAACCAAAAAATATTAAAAACCAAAAAAATCCAAAAAACCCTAAAACCCCTCAAAATACCTAATAAATATAACAAACCATAAAAATCCTAAAAATCACTAAAAATCAATAATTTTTTTTCAAAAACAACCGAAACCCAAAAAAACCCAATGATAACCATAAAATCCAAAAAACACATAAAACACCAAAAAATGCTAAAATCCCTGAAACCCGCTAAAAAGTCACTAAAACACTAAGACCCCCTAAAAATTATAAAATCACCTAAAACATAAAAAAAATTAAAAACCCATAAAAACACTAAAAACCCACTAGAATATATGAGAAACATTTAAACCCGTAAAAATTTTAACAACCCAAAAAACCATTAAAACTCTAAAAAACAAAAAAATTCCCTAAAAACCCAAAAAAACAGACACCCTAAAACCCATAAAAACCCTCAAAATCCCAAAAAACATAAACAAGCTAAAAAATCATAAAAAGCCTAAGAAAAACATAAAAATAAAAAAACAATTAAAACCCATAAAAACCTAAAAACATTAGAACCCTAAAAAATCGTAAAACCCCTCAAAATCCCTTAACCCTTATAAAACATAAAAAAATTTATAAAATAAATAAAAATCCCTAAAACCATAAAGAAAAACATAAAAAACTAAAAAATCCCTAAGAAACCGTTAAAAAAAATAATAAAACCCCAAAAAACCTACAAAACCCTAAAGGACCTAAAAGCATTAAAAGGCCATAAAACCGTAAACCCCCTTAATACCATAAAACCCTATAAAACCATTAAAAACCATAATACCATTAAAAACCATAAAAATATCTAAACACTATAAAACCCCTTTAAACAAATAAAAATGTTAGAAAAATCTGAAAAACCATAAAACCCCAAGAAAACTAAAAAACCCTAAAACCCCAAAAGAAACATAAAAACCTAAAAACCCTAAAAACTGCAAAAATCCCTTAAAACCCTAAAACCAATAAAAATCCTAAAAAAGAACTAAAAATCACTAAAAACAAAAAAACCCCCTAAAAACCTTGAAAACTCAAATATTAACATAAAAATAATTAAAACATCTAAAAAAACACTAAAAAACCATAAAATTCTCAAAAAACACTAAAACCCTTAAATTCCCTAAAAACACTAAAAACCATAAAAATCCTAAAAAATCCCAAAAAATACATAAAACCCCATAAAAACCTGAAAACACATATGAAAACTGTAAAAACCTAAAATCACTTAAATCCCATAAAAACATAAACCCCCTAAAAACTATAAAAACCCATAACAACTTTAAAACCATAGAACCCATAAAAATCTAAAAAAAATATCTACAACCCCTTTAAACCCATATAAATGTTAAAAACTCAAAAAAATATAAAACTCTTAAAAAGTAAAAAAAACCCCAAAATCCCAAAAAAACCATAAAAACCCAAAAAACCATAAAGACCCTCAAATCCCTAGAAATCCTAAAAAGAATATAAAACGTAAAAAATCCATAAAAATATTTGAAAACATAAAAACCCATAAAAGACATGAAAAAAACTAATAAAACCCCAAAAAACCTAAAAACACTTAAAACCCCTAAAAATACACTAAAAACCCCTAAACCCCAAAAATCTATAAAACCCCAAAAACCCCATAATAAAAATAAGAATCCCCTAATCCCTAAAAACATAAGAAACCCTAAATCCATGAAAACACTTAAGAAACCCTTAAAACCCTAAAACACCTAAGAATTCTAAAATCCTAGAGCATCTAAGTTGAGAGATCCATTCCCAATCCACCCAAATAGTAGAAATGTATAGGTTAAAAATATTCCAATAATGTTTAAGTATATCCAATTTATTCCACTCCCTGGCCTGATTAACTCCTAAGAATCCCTCCACTTTTTCCTTGGAAGTATCAATGGAAGGCCATTTCCTAAGAAAACTCCTAAGTATTGATTTAATGGACTTAAAAAACTTCTTAAAAAAATAATATGATAACACCAATATGATTTCATACTAAATAAAAATAATTGAACAAACTATAAATGAACTAAAAAGGAGAGAAATTTATTTTTCTAAACATTAATCATTCTAACAATTTTATCTTCTAAATGCACAGAGTCAATCACTATAATCATGGAAATAATAAGGGGAACCTTGAGAAAACAAAGTGGAAGGAACCCTCCCTTGATAACCATAGTTTCCTCAATACTATATCAAACATTATAAGAAGTTCCAACTAATAACATTATATATTTTAAAAGGTTAAAACTCATACCAATTAAGGAAGAGAAAAGATCCATATCATGTATAAATACTAGAACCAAGTCCAAATTTCCAAAAAATAATAAAAGATGATCTATAAAGAAAAGATGGGTGATAAAAGTATTACTACAATGATAATGAAACTTGTATGAGTTTTAAGAAGAAATTATAAAATACAGAATGTGAGGAAAAACCTCTATACAAATAAAAACAAGGTAAGGTGTAAATTGGATCCCCTTGACTCCACCATCTATTATGTGGAAAATAACATTGAAAGCTACCATTAATATTCATACTATATGTCAAGGAAGAGACACACCTTTTGATCCAAGAGGATAATATGGATAGAACACCAAGAAGGTACAAGGAATACCAAATGAGCTCCCATAAGACAGAACGAAAACCCTTAAACAAATAAACCATAAAGGTATGTCTTGGAATCAAATAATCAAGACAATAACCTCATATAAATTCTTGTGAAATCTAAATTGTATCAAAGATTTACCTCCATTGAATGATGTATGACTAAGCCTTATTGATGCAATAAGTAAGAAAAATCTCAATATAGCTACTAAGATCTTAGAAATGAACTTTTATATTGTGTTATAGTAATAAATTGGCCTGAAATTTATAAGGTAATAGGAATGCAGCACCATGGGTATCATAGAAATGATTAATCCATTAGCTTCCTGAAACATCTTCCAAGTTTTAAAGAATTAAAAAATAGATTCATTCACATCTGGGGCAACCACAGACCAATCAATATAGAATAAAAAAGTTTTAAAACCATTCATAAAAAGTGATTTATTGGGATGAAGAGAAAATAAGTCCCTATGGACTTCCACCGTCTCCATATTCTTGTATCACACATCACAACTATCCCTATCAAAAGAATGAACACAAAAGGACTCAATAATAACTATTCTAGAGTTTATCATGGGATGAGAGGATCCATTTAGTCCATGGAAGAACTAACCCTTCACATGGATAATAATTATAGGATCAATGATAATGAAACCATCAGCTCTACAAAGAAGGACTATCTTCAATGAATTAAATTGAGATTTAACTGAGTTGAAAAAGAAGGCGGTATTGAGATCTCCCTCCTTTAGTCATTGGACCCTACTTTTCTATTTAGCCAAGAAGGATTCCTTTAGTATCAAGGCATTTATACTCTCTTTAAATCTATAATCCAATTGAATAAGGAATTTAAAGGGGTCATTCTATATATAGGAATTTTTACACCCATATAACTTAGTCCTTATGGAATCAATTTTATAACTATTTTGGTCAATAACCTGAGTATGCAATTCATGGATAGAAATTTTAAACCTATTAATCTTATAATAACCTTGGAAAAAATTTCAACATTTTAAAGGAAAATTCTATGTTAAGGAAACCTATATGGGAAAGTGATCATAATCATCCCAATTATTAAAACATTTAAATGGAAACTTTTCAATGTGTATCCCATATCCATTTCTGATAATAATAATAGTAGTATAATTAGAGATACCAAAAGGTAAAAAATATATACTCAAAAAGGGAAATCCAGACATCAAAGAAGAGTTAAATAAGGTTTTATCCATCTTCCTCAAAACAAAATAATTCCCCTTCATCTATGAGAACCATACCCCTGAACATCAAAGCTTGGCCAAATTAGAATTCATAATTCTAGAATTTCAATCCTTCCTTGAATAATTTTATTCTAAATATCCACCATATCTCTCCTATGATAATATAACCACATAAAAATACTCAAGAAAAATAAAAGGATCATTATTACGAGGGAGAGATCCGTGGATATTATAGGATTTTGCCCATCCTCAATGGACCTATGGTTTTAGTTCTCAGCGCGACAGTGGATTTGGGTCAATAGAGGCATAGGTCGAGTGGCAAGAGGTATCTGGTGATCTTGATGGGGTCTCTTAGATGGTGGTGTTGGTGAAATAGCTTGGTTCTAGTGGTCAAGGGCGGTTCAGTTCGATTAATCTTGGATTAGAGACATGGCGTTGGGAATGCAATGGCATACTGTCACCTCTTTTGTCCCTTGGAGAGCTTGATAGGTGTTCATCCTTGATAGTGTGCACGAATCAGCTTCATTTGACCTGATTCTACACTACATCTTCTTTGGATTCGGATTGTGGCATCCTTCTCGGCAGTGTGATGATATGTGAGGTATTTTTAGATTTGGTTCGGTCTCTTCCTCTTCATCACTATCCCATGGTGGAACAAGTATTTAATCTTGTGTAGGGATATTGGTGGTGGTGGATATTTTGGAGACTACGAGTAGGATTTTGAGTCTTTGTTCTGGCATCATTAATGGATGTGAGTTTTAGATTCTAGATTCAGTTGTGGAAAGGGATTCGATTTTGAGTCCAGTGACGATCTTAATTTTGGAGTTGCAGCATTGTACATGTCTGATTATGATTTAGTGATGTTTTATTCTTGGGGTTAGATGTTTTAGTTGGTTCCTAGAATTTATATTGGGGGATTTTAGGTCTGAATTTCAAGATTCAGTTCTGATTATAGGCATATTACTTACTATTTGAAGTGATGGTTTGATGAATATTTTTTGTATAATATTGATGGTACTGGCATCATCATGGCTCAATGTGGAGGCCATGTCCACTCGTATGTTACTCTGTCTTCCAGGTCCATTTCTCCTTTCCAAGTCAATTGTGTGAGATGGTTTCCAAGTAGGTTTTGGGATGTGTTTGTGTGAGTGGTAGGGTTCTACCAGAGGCATGACATGTTGTGGCCTTATATTTTTACTTTTCCATTTACAATTTTAACTTTTGGGGGGCCATGGAGACGAGATCTGTCAAGGGATTTGGCCGTGCATTCATCTTATCTTACTATAGAATTCCACCAATCTATCCTAGGAGAATATGAGTGGTGGTCTTCACAGTGCTTTGGGATGTGAGGTGAGCGCCCTCCAATATATTTTGGTGGATCCATCTCTGTTGGATCCCAATGATGTTCTTCTATGTCATGAAGGTTTCGATGAGGTTAATATGTGGATCGAGGAAGAAAATGGAGGTCCCTCTGATTTTTAATTTTAACTATTAAGATTTCTCATGCATGAATCATCATGGTTTGCAACAACATGATTGATCTTTGGTGATATTGTGATTTTGGAATGAAAAATATTCTAGACAAGATTCAAGGATCCACTTCAAATGAGGTTCTAGAACAAGATTCATTCACCATATCTTGGCCATCTAGATTTAGATGCATAATAAGGTATGGAATTTTCCATCGATACCATTCCTATACACCCCTGCATGGGATAGATATACAAGCATTCATACTATGGTGGAGTCTTTTAATAATGATGTAATCACATGGGAGGGGCTTTTCCTGTAGTCTTTATCTTGGATGTCTTTCATTTTAATAGTTTTTATTGGATGAAGTTGTTCGGGTTAACACATATCCTTTAAAAGTTTCATTTGATAATACAAAAAAATGGTTTCTAGAAGGATCATTACTAGACATGTCATTGATTAAAAAATTCTCCCAAAGTGTTATATTCTCAATAATAGAATTAGAAACATAATTTAAAGAAATCAAACAGACAAATTACACCATAAAATACCTCAATCGACATTCCACGAGTTGGGAAGATTCAAACTAAGGATCCAAAAACTCTACCAGGGATTCAATAACATAACGATATTAAACAAATGAGAAGAAGAGTGGTTATAAAGTTAGTTACAACCCAGCATAATATTCCCCACTATAGAGACCAAATTAACCTTTTTAACCCTGGTTTCCACTATTCCCAAACAAAACAACTTGTTTGAGAAAATTTGATCACGTACCTCCCTTTTTTTACCAGTGGTGTTAAGACACCTATCATTCTATACTTAAAAATTTATCATTGGAAATAGAGGGGTTACAAAAGTATCCATCTTGGTTTAAATTTTTATTGGATACCTATTTTCATTATATCCAGCCACCATGACCAATTTATCCCTAAGAATATTATCACTTAAGATATAAGATGTGGCAATAACATGGTCAAAGGAATCTAGATATAAAGAGGAATCCAAAACATAAAAATCACTAATAGAACTCAGTAAATGACCACTAGATTACTTATACCTTGGAATTGAGATCACAATTCCTTCAAACCCCCACCTTCACATTAGAAAATGAGGAAATATTATTAATAGGACTAGAATTATAAGTCCTTGTTGCAAAATCCCCCAAACTTTTAGAAACCATTGACACAACAAGAGAGGAAGAAACTTTGGAAGTATAACCCATTGTAACACTAGAAATAATAGGCCTAGAATAAGGGCCCTTCTCCTTCATAATATCTAGTTTAGAAGGGGTAGAAAAAACATAAGCTTCACTAGAACCAACAGCTTCCCAAAAAGGATCCTCTATCATAAAGTAAAAATGAATTGTGTAAAGTAATGATAGAATTATTGTCTTGATTGGAATTTTTCATGGGAAAAGAACAGGAATAATCCACTAGAAAAGAACCAAAAGTCCCAGGGGGAGGGGAATCAGGTTTACTAGTAGTCGAAGACAAACTGGGTTTCATCATCTTCTTTATAGGAAAATGATGAGGCAGAACACCCTCTAACTTAGATTAAACAACAATATGTAGGCCCTTCTTTCTAAAAAAATCCTCTTCTTAGGGGTAAAATTGGTCTATCCTACATTAGAGTATGCCTCTATTTTCTTCATGCACTGATTAAAATGAGGGAAAATATTTTGAAAAATCATTAATTTTTAGTAACCCAAATATAATCAACTTTTATGAATGAGGAATAGATGGATCCCAAGTCCACTGCAGCTTCCTATAGAAGGTCCTTCTTGACCAATATTTCAATACAAATTCATGAAAATTTAAACCTTCATATATCAACCATGGATTTGTCTATGAATAGAGACTTACATATCAGACATGAAATATACCTTAGGGCCTTTGAAACCCAGGATTCAAGAGGAACATTCTAAAAATTTAACCAAAATAGAAAAATGGCGAAGTATTCTTTGATAATGGAAATACCCAGATTCCATGATCTAAGAGTAATCTATCTACCTGAAAAGAACCAAGGGTCACTCAAAATAATTTCAATAATTTCATGTGAATGGAAAACATGAAGAAGTAACATCCTTCATCATTGAAAATCATCTAAATAAAATCTTTCCCCCAAAATTTATAGTTCATTATAGAAACCAACTCAAACATAAGATTCTCCTCAAAAAACATCCCCAAGGTGTTATTACACTTGGACTCACCCTTCTGAATGACCGAGGGAGGAAGATGAAAATTTAGAAATTTTCCTCCATATAAAGGGGATGGAAAACCAAATCCACGATGTTAGAACCATGGATCATGTATGTGTAAGATTATTTAATAACCGAGAGAGAAAAATCACCTTTGGTATAGCCCTTGGAAACACCACCCTTCGCAAATCCCTCATTCGAAGCTGGCTTGAAATTCTCAACAGTCGACATTTCTAGAGAATTCCTCTTCTCTACCCCAATCAGTTGACGTGAATCCACAAAAACCAACATCATAAAATCAGGATAATGTGACACCTCCACCAAGCCCCCAGTAACAACTCCATTCACAATACCCACAAGGAACCCAATAGAATCATACAAGTGATTCCCAGCCTTTGAAATCTCAATAATATCATCACCCCTTCAAAAGGAAGAATCCCTTTTTAGTACATCTAAAAAGGATGAATCCTTATCAGTGTTAATCAAACAAGGGAAATAATTTGATGTAGTTTCCAAATCCCCAAAAACCCCTGAATATAGGAACTAGTAAGCATCCTCTACCAGAGAATATCCTTTCATAGTCCCAACCATATCTATTAAGCCATTTGAACCACCATTTTGAATCTTGATTGAAGCCTTATTTGAGGCCTCCACTTCCATCATCCAATAGAGTTTACGACTCACCTTTTTATCTAAACAATACTTGAAGGAAACAAAGTGAACCTCACTTTAAGAATACCCACCCATCAAACTCATGATCAAGAGAGAGAAATATCAAAGGCTTCTCACCATCTCCACAACTACACCCCAAATCCCTCTTGAGGTAAGGAGAGGAGCTCAACTGAAGAGAGATCCATGAGTTTTAGGGTTTTTTGAGTGTTTTAGTGTATTATGGTTTTTTTTATTTTTTTATGATTTAAGGGGTTTAAAGTTTTTGAGAGTTTTTTTGGGTATTTTGGAGTTTTTTTGGGTTTTAGTGTTTTAGGGGTTTTACGATTTTTAGGGTTTTGGGGTTTTAGAGTTTTTAACATTTTTTAGGTTTTTAGTGGTTTTAAATGATATAATGTTTTAATGGTTTTATTAGGGATTTATAGGGTTTTTTTGGGGTTTTATTTTTTTTATGGATTTTATGTTTTTAGGGATTTTATGGATTTTGAGTGGTTTGAGGACTTTTATGTGTTTTACGGTTTCTTGAGGTTTTAGGGTTTTTTTAGTGTTTATATAGTTTTTTAGAGTTTTTTAATATTTATAGGGGTTTATGGATTTAGATATTTTAGTGGTTTTTATGTTTTTATGTGTTTTTATGTTTTTTAAGGTTTTAGGGTTATTTATTTTTTTTGGTTTTTAGTTTTTTTATGGTTTTCATAGTCATTAGGCTATTAGGTGTTTTAAGAATTTTTAGGTTTTTAATGTTTTCTTACAGTTTTTCATGGTTTTTAAGGGCTTTTATGTTTTTAGTGATTTTTAGGGTTTTTATTATTTTTATGGGTTTTTTTGTTTCTAGGGATTTTGATGGTAGTGACAGGTTTTCAGGGTTGTTATGGTTTTTTTTGGTTTTAGGTTTTATTTTTAATTTTTAGGGATTTTATGTTTTTTAGAGTTTCTATAACATTATTACAGGTATAAATGGCTTTTATATTTTTTAGTTATATTTTTGGGTTTTTGGGGATTTTAGGTTTTTAAAGGTTTTTAGGGGTTTCGTTGTTTTTAGGGTTTTAGGGTGTTTATTGGGTGTTAATAATTTTTTATGTTTTTATTAGTTTTAACTTTTTTTAGGTTTATTAGTATTTCTTAGGGGTTTTCAGGGTTTTTTCATTTTTAGTGATTTTTATGGATTTTTAGGATTTTTTTGTTCTTTAGTGTTTTTAGAGAATTTTTGGGTTTTAGGGTTTATTAGGTTTTTAGGGGTTTTCTATGTTTTTTGGGTTATTAATGGGATATATATATATATATTAATGTATTTAGTTTTTAAAATGGTTTTTATAGTTTTTAGGTTTTAAGGGGTTTTATTTATTTTTACGATTTTAGTAGATTTTTAGGGTTTTAGTGTCGTTAGGGGTTTTTAGCTTTTTAGAATATTTATGTTTTTATGGGGATTTATGTGTCTTAGGTTTTTATGGTTTTCTTAGGGTTCTTCATGGTTTTTATGGTTTTTTAAAATTTTATGATTTTTAGGTGTTTCCTGTGATTTAGATTGTTTTAGGGTTTTTATGGATTTTGAGGGGTTTTTTTGGGTTTTTAAGTGTTTTAGTGTTTTATGTTTTTTTGAGTTTTTTAGGGTTTTGATGCATGATTATTAGGTTGTCCCAATTTTTATAGCATTGAATAACAGATGATGGATATGATTCACTACTAAGTGGTGAATAAAGGGTTTGGATAGTGGAAGGAAGTAATCAACCAATGTTATATAGATCATGACATACTACTTAGACAACACATTCAAGGGAGGTATGTGATGGAAAACCCAGAAAACAATGCACTTGGTTTGAGGCATGGAATTGGAGGCTTTCCAATATTGGATCACCAATCTAAATTTTAGATTAATAAGGAAATAATAAACAAGATCTAGGGAAGAAAGAAACGATCTTCACAAGGAAGAGAGTGAACTTATAGTGTTTCACTAATGGAAACATGAATGAGAATACAATGCCATGGGGGTGTCTATTTATAGCCAATGGGTGATAAAACAGTCAAGGGTCTAATAATGTGAACTTATAAAGGCTAACCATACTTTGTTCCCTTAAATCCAAAAAGGTAAAGTTTTCCAAATATTTTTTTAAATATAGCACATAGCATTCCAACTATAGCCCACCGAATTTGAATTTGAGTGCCTAGCCCACTATATTTCACTTTGGTGTCCAAATATGCCATTCTAGAATCCACTATGTGTTAAAGGCATCCAAAAATCTTGCAACCACATGGTCCAACCTCTAAACATCATATTTGGGATTGAATAAGTGATATAATAGGACAATTTTATCCATCCCTAAAAAGTGAGATCCTCTAGGCCTTTAATGAAGTGATATTAGCACCCATTGTTGAAATCAACCTCCTTAATCTCCTTAATTTCATTGGGCCTTGTAAATCCAACTAATCCTCTTGGTAAATTGACTTTATGTATTCTATATGGTTCTTATCATCCCCCCTCTTGGAAAGGACTCATCCTCAACTCATTATCATCTACACCAAAAAATGGAGAAGGATCAGAAACACTAAAAGTGGAACTTACACCATACAAACCTGAAAAACCTATCTTATAATAATTATTTTAGTCTCATTGAGAGCTCATAATGGTTATTCTACTCATGGAATGAGTTTTTATTTCTTAAATATGGGAAATATCTCCTATCACATATGAATATAGACTAAGTCATCAGGCTTGAGAAACACTTTATTGTGACCATTATTTTCCTGATCAACTTATTTCTAGGTGCTTCACTCGATATTTTTCCTTTCATTTTAATGAAGTTTCTTGTTAAATCATTCACTCCCTTTATCATCCATATCATTTGATTCTCACATATGTGAAGGACTATATCAATAGGTGAAAGGGGGTTAAATACAAAAATAATTTCAAGTGGAGAATATTGAGTATTCGAATTATTATCCCTTTTATATGAGAATTCCACATCTGGTATACACTCTTCCCAAATCTTGAGATTATTCTTAACAATTTTATGAAAATTGTGTGATGAGTTTTATTCAACACCTCTATTTTCGTATTGGTTTTTGGATGAAAAGTAATAGAGAATAGTATCTTTGTACCCAATTCTCATCATAAGGTCTTCAAAAAGTAAATGAGGAATTTGTTTCTCTATCTAACATAATCATCCTAGGAATTCCATGGAGTTTGGCTACTTCTTGAAATAAAAGTGTTTCAATGTTAGTGGATTCATCTATTTTGTGACAAAGAATAAAATGTCCCATTTTAAAAAATTAATCCACTATAACAAAAATGAAATATATCCCCCTCTTGTTCCTTGTTAACCCTATAATAAAGTCCATTAATAAAATATCCCATGGGGTGTTGTGGATTGGGAGAGGAAGATATAATCCATGTGGGTTCATTTTTAATTTGGCTCTGTGGAAGATAATTAACTTTCCAACAAATTTTTGAACATATATATAATTCCCAAGCCAATAAAAATTATCACTAAGAACACATTGAGATTTTGTAACACCAAAATTTACCATTAACCCACTAGAATGGGACTCCTTTAGTAAAAGTAAAAAAATAGTGAAATTGGGAATTCAAGGCTTATAAATCTGAAATAATAATACATCAAGTAAATAGAACTTTTCCCAACTAACTCAAAATTTACAAGGACCAAAAGGTTCACCAAAATCTCTATTAGTGGTATATAAATCCTTAATTTATTCAAAACCATTGAGTTTAGAATCTATCGAGGATATGAGAGAATATATTCATGAAAGTGCATCAACAACCACTATAATATAATAGGGGTATAATGGATGTTTTTTCATTAGTAATTGGTTTAAAAAACTAGAAATTATTCCATAATGGTTTTATTAAACCACCGCTAAATATGGTGTTAACATACAAATTATGTCAGTTTTATACATTTAGTAGTGATTTATGTGAAGTTTCTTGAAAAAACGTTTAGTGGTGGTTTTTCCTCTACTATTGAGTATTTTATGGTGTTTTTAACCTCCACTATATATAATAATAAATAACAATAGTTTAAACCATCACTAATTTTTTTACTATATATAATGGTATTTTAAACCCCCACTAACATGTTTTCCCATATATAGAGTGTTTTCAAACGTCCATGATGTATTTTTGTTAAATAAAACCTACAGAAGCTATTGCCCCATAAAAAATCATACATATTCAAACCATCAAACCTACTATGAATGAACCACAATAAACAATCTCTAAATATAGTTTCCATTAAAACATAATCAAAATCAAAATCAAACTAGTATACAAAATAATATTATAAACACAATAAAATGTCTAACATGGATATATACATAACATGAACCATAATTCACCAACATAAACACTAGTAATCCACAGTAAAGAAGCACACAATAATTTAAAAATCTATGTAATTTCCCATAAATTTCAATTATATCAAAACTTGCTCAATCAAGCCTATTTGACCTTTCTTTGGAAACCATGTCTAGTCTATTTTACATGCCACTTCAAAAGGAACCATGAGTCATATTACTCATGATAGAAACATAGAATAATCCTGTCAAATGTTCTTTAAAAACCCCATTTTCCATTTTGATGTACCATTTCAAAACCAATTTTATTGATAACCATTTTTTCATTAAATTAAACTTAGAACTAATTAACCATTCAAAATAAAATTTTAAAAAGAAAAACCATTTTACTTCTTAATATCCAATACATGCCTCCAAACAATCTAGAAAATGTACAATGAATATTATTATACCAAGGAACCACCATCAAATAGTTTAGTAACCTAGGAGGTCCATGTTTACTATTAGGCCTACATGAGCACATCCCAATATTATGGATAAAATCACACCGGATAATAAATATATATACAATAATAATAATTAATTCACATGAATATAAAATCACTATAAAACAAAGAGAGAGTAATATAATGGACAAATACTTCTAAATGGACCGTAAAAGACCAACTGTAAATGGAGTTTTAATTAAAACATGATAAAAAAATAAAACAACTATTAACCAAACCAATATTATAAAATTTGTAAATCCTTAATATGATGTGCTAATTAAAACAACAACGAAGGCTAAAATTTGAAAATTTCATCCAAACTATATTTTAAAATTCCCTTTTAATGTTTTTAAACTCATTATTAATATTTTAAATATCACATTTCCAAATAGACAACTGAAACAATAAAAATAAATTTCAAAACATAGACAATTCAGAAACATTAAACAATCATTATTAAATAACACATGAAAATAATATGAACCAGTAACCATCATATAAAATTTAAAATGAGGGAAAATTTAGATATCCCCTACCTCAAAACACAAAATGGTTTCTCAATCACCATATCATTATGTTAGTCAGTCATCAGTTTTGTTAGAAACCATCATCATCAAATCCAAATTCAAACATTATCACTACCCGATGAACTAAGATTGACGCCATCTCTGTCTCCATCTCCAATCTCTACTATCGACACTTATATTAAAATTTTCTTCAAAATTAAACAATGTTCTATATTTAAATTTAATGTTAAAACCAAAAAAAAATTGTGTACTAAATGATTATGAAGTTGTGTGATTTACCTACTCACTAAAACCATCCATCGACACAATATCAAAGGGGATACATCCAGTCATCTTCTAATATAATTCAACTAATTATTTCTACAGAGCAACAACCTTCAGATCCTGTATATGTACAAAGAGATTCATTTTTAAAATATTATAATTTAATTAACAAATGGAATTTAATTGATTAATAATTTATTATAATTACCTTTATCTAATAATAAAACAATTCATTCTTCTAACATTGAGTCATATGCCACCAATAAAAATATGTATTTTGAAGGGTAACTAAATAATCCACCATCCACCCTGGAATCTAGCCAAATAGTCCCACTATATCATCTGGGGGACCCTATAATAAATGGGATATTACTAGGATTAGTGAAACACTTATTCCTCAACATTCATGTCATTTAAACTAATTAAAACAACTTCAGAACATATATTTCAAAAAATTCATATAGAAAAATTAATTAATAAATGATAATAGATGAACAGTACGAAACAACATAATATACATAGGTATGATAATGAATGACTACACATAAAACCCAATATAACATTTATTTTTTCCAAATTAAACCAATCATGCATAAAAATAAATTTTAAAATGATAATAGATCCATATTAATGGAAACTAATAACATATAACATGGGTGGTTGATAACTTAATGGATCACTATACATACAATAATTTTTTCATTCAATCATATCGTTATCCTGCACCATCATTGGTTAATATAATTCATACACCCTTACAAGAATAATATTTTCAATATAGTGAGGGAAAATTAATTTGGTTTCTTTTTATTGATGGGATTCAATGTCAAATGTAAAATATTACACTTTATCACCCATATCATACAAGTCTCTTTGTTTTATATAAAAAACTACACTCTAACCTTCATCTACGACATCTTTCTCATAATATACCACTTTCTATTTCAATTAAATGATATACAGATATTATAATTCATGGTCACAAAAATCCATCATATAAGAGAAATTCATTGAATTGAATTTTATGTAATATCTTTTAATACTGTTATTAATATCAACCCATGAAAAATTCAATAAAACAAATGAAAAATAACCGTTTTATTTTAATTCAATAATATCATTCAACTTTCCATAGTATCTTAATTCATAAACTATAAATATACCAATATTATATGTGTTTAAACCATCTTCCCAATATATTGTTAAAAATTTAAATCCATTCATGTTGTAAGCATCAAACATTCTTGCATGTTTTAGAGAAACTCAAGCAAGAAACTTCACATCTTCTGATAACTCAACCTGAGTATCAGTATTCATGATCTAAACTATGTAATTTACATTATTATATTTTAAAAAATATATATTAACCTAATAAATATATTTATTTCAATATTTATGATCTTACATGATGTGAAAAAAATTCCATGAACTCTTTATTAACATCTTTAGTTATTTCTTTCTCATGTTAGGATCGAATTCTCGTTTGTCAAATTTTTTGAATCATGATCCCTTAAATAAGTGGATCTTTAATTTCACTATTCACCATCACATATCTATGCACTTTTAATAGTTCCATTTCTATTAGTGTAATATTTGAGATCCTACCAATTTATAATCCAACAATAAGAAATATTTTTTATTTCCCCTGTAGTTGAGATTGAGTCGATGTGTCTTCAACACATACAACTTGATTGAATCATGTATCAATATCATCTATGTATCTAGAATAAAAGTTAATACACTCTTAATCTAAATAGAATTTAGAAATTGAGCCTTTAGGTTGTGATTTATTTTTCACATATGATTTCAAATGACTAAGGAATCTGTGAAATAAAATAAATGAAACATAATTATGTAATTAATTAAGTTCCAAGAATTTTTTAATTAAGATGCAAAAATTTAAATATAGTACCTCTCAATTGGATACATCCCTCGATAATTTACGAGGACATCAAATTTAGTTTCCTCAACTAAATGAATAGTTAAATGCATCCTCAAAACAAAAAATGGAGGAAACATCATCTCCATTGCACAAAGTTTCAGTAGAATTCTATCCTAATAGTTTTCATGATTATCTGGTTGTACAGTTTTTTCATATAGTTTTCTTAAGAACATTCAAAATTGAAAAAAAACAACATTAACCGTTTTAGTTAACAATATATGAATTTAAAATGGAAGTAACTACTGTAATAAAAAATATTAAACATGAATTTTTAATACATGAAACCATATATTATTTAATTCGTCACAACTTAATATGTCACTGGACTACCCATCATATACCTTCACTTGTTTTAAAATAAAAAGGATTGTATCTTTATCCAAATTTTTTCATTTCAAAAATTGTAGAAGTATATATTCCATTCTCATTAGACCATAGATCATGCTTTTTATTTATTATTTTTTAGTCTTTTTAAGAATTGATATAGTCCTTAAACATTCCATTCTCATTAAGATATGCGTAGATCAAATTGTCATAAACATTCTTATCAATATGTATAACATCAATATTATGATGCAAAAAATTAAATTCCCAATATGTATGTTTGAAGAATATACATTTTTTATTCCATTTTTGTGTTAATATTTCAATTTATAATGTACTTAGAGCTCAATTCCCACCATCATTTAAATGATACAGCTTCCTAAATTCTATTTCAACGTTTCGAAGTCATTCCAATATTTTAGAATCTATCAATAACTTTGGAGGTGGTCCATGATCAACAGAACCATTTAATTTTTACTTTTTCAACTGAAATATATGAGATGCATCTAGAAATATTTTATGACATAAGAAGAAAGATTTTGTACTGTAAGCTATTAATTCGGGATCAAAATAAATGTTAAAAATAGTATAAGCCAAACCCATGTAATTCTTTCAACTAGATATGTTCTTAAGTACACAGAAGTCACTAATTGACCAAGTTAGAGCATAATTAATTTTGAACATTATTCTATAAGATTCATCGTATGTATCAAAACATTTTCTCCATTAATCCATTAATTAATTAATTAGATTACTCAAGTATACATAAATATTATTTATAAAAAATTATTTTTCCAATATTAATCATTGAAATGATAAAAGATGTTTGTTTCATACATATCCAAAGGGGTAGATTTTAAGGGATCAAAACAACGAGACAAAATCTATAACTCGTACTCAAAGTCCCAAATGGGTTGAATCCATTGGCAACCAATCTCAATTACACATTCCAATGACTAGATGAGAAATCTGGATGTAATGAGTGAAATTTCATCCATGATTTTGAATCTATTTTATGTCACATTAACCCATCATTGTTATCATCTATATAATTACACTTCATGTGCTTAGAGGTTTTCGATGACATGAATAATCTTTGAAAATGATTATTTAAATGGGAGTAACCCAAAACCATTATAAGTATGTTTTTTTATTTTTCTTCTTATTATGTTGATTCAGACTTCCAACATCACCCATTGACTGAAATCTAGAAGAATAACATTTTTTTGAAATCCTTTTTGGTTGAATCCTCTCCCCAATAATGCATAAAATCATTGAGAGAACCATGTATTTTTTTTATAATTTAATAGAAAAGAAGGATATGAATATTTCATACATCTACCATACAACTCTGGATTTCCATTTTCAACTAAATCATGAAAATAATTTTTTTACACAGTGAAGTTATATCTTATATTAGTCTCCAAAAAATTAAGAGGAGGATCCAATAATATGATATGATATTGATGTGATTTACATATAGTCCCAAAAACATAAATTTACATGTTGATATTTTTAGCACCATTAATTGGTGATTTAGATATGTTTCTATGTTGATGTTGTTTTCTTTAAATGTAAAAATCATCTTTTATAAGGTTTTTCATTTAATTTTACATTAATGAAGAAGTTGGGAAATCATTATGTCGACTGAAATCAGTGCCCAAACTTTATGTAATGTTCGATTATCCATACCAAATACCAAAAAAATATTATGTAGAGAGTTTATTTAATATCAAGTATTCATAAACATTAGGTATCTTCAACCATATTATAGATTTACATTTAGGCCATGGACAACTTATTGTCCAATCAATAGATAGATTGGAAATTTAAAAATCTAAAAATTCCACCAAACCCTTAGCATATTGAGCTTTAATCCCCAGTAATGTGGTACAACTTTTATCTATATTTGGGAAAATGTTCCCACATTTCATTAAATAAAATTAAAACACATAATCATTACTAAGTAGGAAAACGGATAAATGGAATTAAAAAACACAAACTATGTAGTTATAAGAAGATTCATCTATGTACTAAAATGGTCAAAGTAAAAAAATAGAAATAGATCATAGAAAGTATAATGTATAATAGAATTAAGATAAAACCCATACAATAAATAATTTAAAATAGGAATCATGGGGGAAACACCCTATGTTCATTAATTTTTGGTAAATATAGTAATTCTATGTCACCCTAGTAGTGGATTTAGAGTTATAACACATCTTTAGCGAATGGGGGCATCACATAATACTTAACTAGCATTGATAGTGGTGGATGACTTATTCCTATATAGGTTATCCTACCCAAGAACCCTAGGTTTCTTATAAGGTTTAACAAAAATTAAAAAATGATAATAGAAAAAATTTAATTTGGAATAAGATGAAAAGACCCCTTTCTAAAACACATTTCACTCAATTTCTACTATACATATCAAATAATGTCATGAGAAACACTTTCCTTTAAAAAAATGCATGAATACAAAATTATTATTTCTATAAAAATATATTAAACAAATTTTAAATATAAAATAATTTGTAACTGCCTTTCTAAAATACCAACTGGGACTTTATAATTCATTTTAAAATACCTTAGGAAAATTTATTTGGAAAACCAATTTCAAAAATTAAATTTAAATTGTAAGCTTCACTTTATCTTTATACACATATGAATATATGTTTATACACAAATTTTAGAGTGAAAATATTTAGATATTATTAATTTCATATATATATAGATACATATACATATATACACACTTGTAAATATGTGTATAACATCAAGAAAAACATGAAACACTCCCACATAAATCATAAGTGAATAATATAGGGGTAAAATAAGTATACTCAATAAAATATCTCAAACAAGGAAAACCTAACCAAATAAACCTCTTAAACATATATTCCAACACATATAATTATTTAGAAAACCAAATAAAGAATCAATATTAACGTTAAAAGTCTCTATTTTATTATTATCACCATATACATTTACACATTTATGTATATACTTATATCCCATTTCCCAAATTTACATATTCTCATGTGAATTTGTACACACAAACAAATATTTTTATACTTATGTATATGGGTAGAACCAATATATATATATATATATATCCAAATACATTTTAAAAGAATATAAATATAATAAAAATTCTTAGAGAAAGATACACCACCACTTTTAGAACCAAAACCTCTCTTAAAACGTTTCACTTATTAATTAAAGGTTTTTTGGGTGTTTAAAAAACATTTAGTGGGTGAAATGAATTAAAGTAGGATTCTAAAAAACATTAAATTTGAGAAAAACAATAGAAATGAAGTGGAAATCAAGTGAAAATTTATTTATGTATAAAATACCTTTTAAACATAATTATTATTATAATTTGATATCCAAGAAAAGGAATAAAAATATAACAAGCAACGATGTAATATATAAAGATCCAAAACAAAGGTCCATCAACTTAAAACTCACTTCCTTTAAATATGGTGGAACTATCCCACCACAATATGGTTCTAAACACCCTATAGAATAAATTGTGACCTAAAAATCAATAAACCCTTATTTAAAAGTGATCTAAAATGGAAGAACGAACCATAAAACAACCTAAAATCAATGGGAATTCATTGCCTTCAATGGTCACAGTAAGGATTGACCTCAATCGAGGATCACTTACCTTGTACACCAAGAATAAATAAATAGAACACCTATAATTCGGTTAGGTTTTGGCAAGGTTGTGTGAGTAGTGAGGGAGAGGAGAAAAATCAATAAGAAAAGAGAGAAATGGGTGGTTTTGGGGGTTCAGGATGGTGAGGGGTAAGGGGTTATGATGTGGGGGAGCAGCGGTGGTGTGGAGAGAGGGAGGGGAAATGATGAGGGTTTGGGGAGATAGGGGTATATGGTGACAACTTAGGATCAGGGGGATCTTGGGAGAAGGGGTTTGAAGACAATGTATCAGGTTTATCATAGAAGTGGGTTGTTGGTGATGGATTATGGGAGGGGGGGGATGGTGGAAAAAAATGGGGCATAGGGTAGATAGTGGTAATGGGGTTCGTGTGATGTAGGGGAAGAAGTTATTGTTTTCATAAAAATGAGAAATATTTAATGGCTGGTTTTTAGAAACCGTAGGTAAATGTTTTTGTTTTTTTAGCAGTGGTTTAAGAAACCATCACTAAAAACCCACTGTTAAAAACATAATTTGGTGTAGTGTAAAATATTTTATTTACCCTTTTTATGATTTATGAAATATGGAAATTATTAATTTTTTCTATCTCTCTAGAAAGAATCATATTTAGTTTATATTAGATCCTAAGGTATTTTAGATCCTTGTGATTAGAATGGATCAAAAAATCTATATGATAATGACAATTCTTCCATATTTCTAGTACTATAAGAAATGAATACAACTATTTATCATATGTATAATATTTTATATATGGTCCATTTAACTTCTCAACAAAGAAATCAATATCCTTACCTTATTTCATGAGTACTCCTCTTATGCCAATTACGCATTCATGGAATTAAATTTCAACGGTCATGCCAAAGTTTGAAAGAAGATGTAGGGGTAATTTGGTGAGTCTCTATTTTATTTCCTAGAATTAATTTTCCTAAGTTATCCTCAACATGAAAGTAATTTTCTTCGTTATCAACTCATTCAATGTTGCTGATAGTGTGGTGTAGTCCTTCACAAATCTCCTCTAAAAACTAGAAATCCCATGGAAAATTCATACCTCTCTGACAGGGGACGGAGTTAGCCACACCAAAATGGACTTGATATTCTCAATATCTACCTCAAAATCAGTCAATGATTACCAAAAATCCAAGGAAAACCATTTTATTGAGGATAAATTAATTATTTTTAATGTTTCCAAACAAATTTTCTTTTTTTAACCCTCTATGACTTTTCCTAACTGATCTACATATTCTTGTAAATTTCTATTATACACCAAAAAATCATCAATGTAAACAACTAAAATATTTTCCAACATATGAACATAAGAAATGATTTATTAATTGCATAAATTTTCTAAGATCATTGGTGAGACCAAAGGGAATGAATTACAATTTATAAAGTACATGTTTTATCTTAAATGTAGTTTTCCAATCATCTCTTTCTTTTATCCTAAACTGATGGCATCCACTTCTTAAATTTTTTTTTGAGAAAATAGTAGATCTGTTTAACTCATATATAATATCATCTAACATTGGGATTGGATGTTGATACCTACCCATGATGGTATTTATGGATTTTCAAACAATGTACATTCTCCATGTTCTATTTTTCTAGTGTACCAGAAGCACTAGTAAAACGTAAGGACTAATACACGATCCAATATTTTCCAAATCTAAAAAATAATGAACATACCTTTGAATTTTTTTTTTACTCTAAGTTGTTATGATAAGCAGGTAGATTTGTTAGGGATTTTGTGGGTATGGGGTCCATTTTATGCTCAAAGCCTTTAATGGGTGGAAAATAGGGTGAAAAAACATAAGGAGACACATTATCAAATTCCTGCAATAAAGACTCAACAACATGTAGAAAATGATATGTTATGTCATTAGTGTTCAACATTACCTCTTTTTACATTTTTACTAAATGGTTTTTCTAAGAAATCAATGCTTTCATAACCTCACAATTTTTTTCCATCATCACATTTTTCTCTCCTCTCAAAACATTATTCCCTCATTATTTTTCATTATTCTGCATTTCTTTTTTATATCATTTTATCATTTTACCTCATTCTATAATTTTTTAATTGTCTATATTTTTTTCCTCAGCACTCATTTATATATTTTCTCTCAAAAGTTTTTCATCCAATTTTTTTTGGGGGATATGGGGTTGAGGTTTGTAGGATCCCCTAAGAGTATATAATAGTTTTAGTTCAAGAATCCACCATGAGTAACATACTGATCTTACTTCCACAGTAAACCCAATATAAATATAACTACCTCATAAAGATAACACTGCACAATAACTCATCATTTTATTTAACAATGGTTAAAAAACCTTTACGTATTGTGTATCCTTTATCTCTCCACTATCATTCAATTACTGAATCTGATATGTATGTTGATGATTCAAAGTTGGAAGTATCAACTTATCCAACAACATGGTGTTCTCTATGTTGATACAACTTCCTCTATCAATAATAGTACTACATTCCTCCCCATGGACATTTAACCATGTATGGAAAAGTTTCTATAACTGATCCTTCTCTCCAATGGTCATTTGTGATCTTAGGACACTCTTAGTGACAATAATCTCACCATCTTCTACAAATTATCCATTATCAATATTAGTGGATTCCCCCTCTTCTTCCTTTGAGCTATCTCTATCATTATCCCATTATTAAAACTTTTTTATGGTCATGGTGTGCCATTTTGGACATTCACTAGTGATGTGACCCCTTACATGACATTTGAAACAATGAATATCTCTATTCATTGGTTGGTTAGACTTAATGGTAGGTTTCTTATGTGGAAGAATTACCTTATCACTTTTACGATCAATCACCTATTTTTTTTTCCTTTGATGTTTATATAATATCATTCCTTTAATTTCTCTTTAGAGTGATAGGGTTAGTGGTTTTCCCCATTTTTCTCCTCCTTTTGATTTTTTGTGTGATCCTGGTGTCTTGGTGGATCATATCTTGAATCTCCGCATGGTGGTACATCTCTACTTGATCAGAAATATCCTGAGTAAGCCCATGTAAGAAATGTGTCATGGTTACCTTTGTATCCACCTAAATGTTTCCTCGAATCATGGAAATTTATATCTCATTGTATTAATCATGAACAATATTAATCCATTGTTTGAGGCATTGAATCTTGTTGTGGATATATCTATGGCAGTGTGGGGAGAACAAATCGATTCCTCATAGAAAATTTCATACATTCCCAAGTATGGATAATAAATACTCTATATTGGGCTCTCTCCTTTTGAACATTATCCCACTATATTAATTCATAATCAATGGATTCAAGAGATAATAGTTTTACCTTTTTCTCCTCAAAATAGGTATGAAATGATAAGACCTTCTCTATCTACATCTCCCATTTAAAGTATGTATTTAGATCAATTTTCCATTGAAATAAAGGGTCCCTCACCTTGATAACATGAAGGAAGTCATCCTCATGTGGTGTCCTTTGGCCTTCATTGGGTTTTTTGAACCTCCTCCTTCTTTGTTGAACATCCTCAAAATCATCATCAAAGTTCCCCATCTCCTCCTTCATAACGTGGTGGAGCCATGGTACTAGATCACACAATGGGTTATCATGGATCATAATTAGAATTGTTTGATTTTATAGGTTTTCTATCCTCTTGTATATAACCTCTAACTTCATATCTAGAGGATTTTAAAAATGGATCAACCAAACTTGCATTTGGAGTGGTGTATTTACTTCGACTTCCTTTATCAATAGCATGTGAAATTATCTTCCTATGAACTTCTACTATGAAATGTAACAAAAACACAGAAACACCTAGCGATAAAAACATAGAATGATATAAACCCACTCACACATGAAAATATATACACACGCACGCACAAAAAAGATATAAAAACTCACACACGCACATTATGTAGACGCTCACGCACACAAGGCTACACACTCACTCATGAAAGATATAAACACTCACACACACAAGGATAAACATTAACACACACAAGATATACACACTCATGAACGCAAGTAAACAAACTCACAAATTGTAGGATACACACTCACAAGTATTTTTTCTTATTTATCTCCACTCTCGACACATAATTCAAATACAAATATCTTATGAAATATAATCCCTTATTTGGTGAAACCACATGCCACAAATCCTTCCCAAATCAATACTTTGATGTGGGATGATTTAACATATCTTGTTTGATTGGTGAAGGTTTAAAAAATGGTAAAGGGTGGAAAATAAGGTAGAAAATATAGGTAAATGGTGGAAAATAGTATATGAGTGTAATAAATGGGTTTTTTTCTGATTTTGAAAGAAAATAAAAACTAATAACAATATGAGAAAAATATGATATGGTGATGATGTAAAATGATAGAGATATTGATGTATGGAAATGGGATGTTCTAATATTGTAAATCATGAACAAGAAGTAATTGTATTTTTTTTTTCAAATCTCCAAAAAATATTTTTTCTTAGTGTTTTAATGAAAATAATGATGAATGGAGAGTAAGATGATTTTTTTTGAAATATATCAAAGAAAATACATGCTTAGTTTTGAAAAGCACTAAATTATGTTTTGATATAATTTGATTTTTTTATATAAAAATCACATAGTGTGAATTAAATGTGAAAATAAGATATATTAATAATTAGATCAATGTAAAATATTTCAATCTTGTATAACATTTTCCAATTATAGTGGTTTTCAAAGAAAAGTGTTTTTTTGAATGGGTGGATAATAAGGAAATATAATAAGGGTAATGAATATATGGGATAGAAAAATAGTTATATATACCTACCATATCAACCAAATCTCTAATACCAACTGATACGAGATACTCGAGGTGGCCTGATATTCCCAACATAGGGCGTAGGATGACCAGTACACTTTGGGGATAAGTAGCGGATGATTGATTTGAATAATATAAGCCACTAATAAACCAATGTTATTTTATGTGTGACTTAATACCTAGACAACACACTCAAGGTATTGATGTGATGACCAATCTACACAACAACACACTTGGGTTAAGGCATAGAATCAAGGGCATTGTTATCTTCATCACAAATCTAACTTATAGATTGATAAGGCAATAATACATAAAAGTAAGGGAAGAAAGTAACTATCCTAAAAAATGAGAGAATAAACTCACATAGTTTCAATAATCAAAACTCTAATGAGGATACAATGTCATAGGTTTGGCTATTTATAACAAGGGGTGATATAATAGTCAAGGGTCTAATACACTAATTTCATTAAGGATAAACCCACTTTTCTACCTTAAAGTAAAAAAGATAAAATCTATCAAATAACTTTTGGAAAAGTATCACATTACATTCCAAATATAGGCTAACATATTTTAAATTGAGTTCCTAGCCCACCAGATTTGACATTGGTGTCCCAATATTCCATTCTAGAATTATCCATGTTGGAAAAGAATCCAAAATTCATGAAACCATGTGGGATAAGATTTAAAAAATATTTTTTAATATTGAATAAGTGATATAATTGGCATATTTTCTCCATCTATGAAAGGTAAGATCCATTAGGACTTTAATGAAGCGGTATAAGAACCCATTGTAGAATTTAAAATCTTTAATTTCCCTCACATAATTGGGCCTTGAAAATCCAAATAATCCCCCCATTAAATTGAATTTTCGTCCTTGAAATGGTTCTCATCATGGTTTTTAGGTATTTAGAGTAATTTAAAAAATTTAGGGCTAAAAAGGTTTTTAGAGTTTTACGGTTTTTAGGGTTTTTATTAGGTATTTAGGGGTTTTATTTTTTAAGGGTTCTAAGGTTTTTTTAACACTTTTAGGTATTCAAGGGTTTTTAAATAATTATATCCTTTTAAGGTTTTCTTAGGGTTTTTACATTGGTATGGAAATTTATGGGTTTTTAATATTTTATTTTTTGTAGTGTTTTTAGGGATTTTTATGGTTGTTAGGATGGTTTTGGGTTTTAGGGTTTTTAATTATTTTAGGGTTTTATGGGTTTTTAGTATTTTAGTGGGTTTTTAGGGTTTTATGGGTTTTTACAGTTTTTAATGTATTTAGGGGTTTTTGGGTTTTTTGGGTTTTTAGGGTTTTTAGGGTTGTTTAGGTTTTTTTTTGGGTTTTAAGTGTTTTTATGTATCTAAGGTTTTATTATTGGTTTTCCAGGTTTTGGGGTTTTTATGTTTTTCTAGATTTTTAAGGGATTTTTTAGATCTTATTTATATTAGGAATATTGGGGGTTTTTAGGCTTTTGTGAGTTTTTTTTGTTTTCAGACTTTTTTATGAGTTTTTTGGGGTTTTATAGTTTAGTTAACATATATAGGGGTTCAAAGGGGTTTTATTGTTTTTTTATTGTTTTTAAGGTTTTTATGGGTTTTTAGGGTTTTTATGTTTTTAGGGCCTTTTATAATTTTAGGGGTTTTACTGTTTTTAGGGTTTTTTAGTGTTTTTAGTGTTTTTAGGTTTTTAGGGATATTATGTGTTTTTAGGGTTTTAAGGATTTATTAGTGGTTTTTAGGGTTTATAGGGGTTTTTATGTTTTAATGGATTTTACGGATTCTTAATAATTTTTATAGTTTTTAGGGGTTTTAGGGATGTTTAAGGTTTTTAGGATTTTTTAGGGTTTTTAAGGATGTTAATTTTTTATTTTTAGGGATCCTCTTGGGGTTTTAAGGTTTTTTTAAATTCTTTTAACATTTTCAGGTTTTAAAGAGGTTTAAGATTATTTTTGGTTTTTTGGGGTTTTATGGAAATTAGGGTTTTTAAAAGTTTTTTTAGGTTTTTATGGTTTTTACCAATTTTTGGGTATTTAGGGGTTTTATTTGTTTTTATGTTTTAAAGGTTTTAATTGGGGGTTTTCAGGGTTTTTTAAATTTTTATGGATTTTTAGGGTTTTTAAGCAATTTTTTTGGATTTTAGGTTTTTTGTTGGATTTTGAGGCTTTTATGGGATTCGTATTTTTGGGGGTTTTAACATCTTTTTGAGTTTTTACAGGTTTATGGGTTTTTAAGGTTTTAGGGATTTAAATGGTTTTTTGAGATTTTAGTTGGTTTTAGGGTATTTATGGTTTTTTAATATTTTCAGGGGTTATTATTGTTTAAGGAGTTTACGGTCATTTTAGGGTTGTTTGGAAATTTTTAGGTTTGTTTGGGGTTTTAAGTGTTCTTATGTATTAAGGAATTGTAAGGGATTCTAAGGGTTTCAGGGGTTTTAATGTTTTTAGTGATTTATAGTTATTTTTTATTATTTTTAGGGTTTAAAGGAATTTTGATTGGTTTTGGGGGTTTGAAGTGGTTTTTATCATTTTTAGGGGTTTTAAGTGTTTTTTTGGGTTTTAAGGTTTTTATAGGGGTTTTTAGGGTTTTTATGGGTTTTTACATTTTTAAGTATTTTAGGTATTTTTAGGATTTTTATGGTTTTTAGGTATTTTAGGGATTGGGTGGGTTGTTAGGGTTTTTATTCTTTTTTGAGTTTTCATTGTTTATTTGAGTTTTTTTGGTTTTTAATATTTTTAGAGTTTTTAAAATTTTTATGGGTTTAAAGGGTTTTTATATCTTTATTGGATTTTTTGGTTTTATATTGTTTAGGTGTTTTAATTATTTAAGGTTTTTTATGGTTTTTAGGGTTTTTAAGGGTTTTTAGTGGGTTTAAGGGTTTTTAACATTTTTAGGGTTTTTTAGGGTTTCAAGTGTTTTTAATGTTTTGAAGGCCTTCTTATGGTTTTTTAATTTTTTAAGGATTCTTAGTGTGATTTTATTATTTTAATGGTTTTTAGGGTTTTTAGGGATCTTGGGGGGTTTTAAATCTTTGGGAGTTTTGGATTTTTTGTTTTCTGGGTTTTAAGGGGTGTTTTGAGTTTTTTGGGTTTTAAGGTTAATTAGAGTTTTTATTGTTGTTAGAGGTGTAAAAGGTTTTTATAGTTTCTAGAGAATTTTATGGTTTATTTGGGTTTTATGGGTCTAAAGAGTTTAAGGGGGTTTATGGTTTTTATTGTTGTTAGGGCTTTAAGGGTTTTTAACATTTTTACGTTTTATGGGTTTTTAGTATTTTTCATGTTTTTTAATTTTTTTTCCTTATGGTTTATTGCGTTTTTAGTTTTTTTTTGTTTTTAGATATTTTTATGGATATTTAGGATTCTAATGGTTTTAAGGGGTTTAAGGGATTTTGAGGGGTTTCAGTTTTTTTTTGGGTTTTTAATGTTTATATTTCGTTTGTGTTATAGGGGGTTTTCTATGTTTTGACGGTTTTTATATTTTTTTTGTTGTCTTTAGGGGTTTTATGGGTTTTTATGTATTTTATGGGTTTTATGATTTTAGGGGTTCTAGAGGTTTAGGTTCTTCAACATTTTTCAGTTTTATGGGTTTTAACTAATTTTGAGTTTTTTAAAATTTTTAGGGGTTTTCAGGGTTTTTAAGATATTTTATGTTTTTATGGATTTTAATATTTTTAGTATTTCTATAGTCTTAGGGATTTGGATGGTTTTATGGTTTTTTATGGATTTAGTGTTTTTATGGTTTTTTGGTTTTCTAGGGTTTTTTTATTTTTTTAATAATTTAAAGGGTTTTTAGAATTTTTACATTTTTAATGGTTTTATGTGTTTTACTAGTTCTCATTAGGGTTTTTGGTTTTTTTTAAATATTTTTTTTATGTTTTCTGGGGTTTTTAGAGTGTTCAGCGTTCTTAGGGTTTTTAGGGGTTTTATGTATTTTATGTTTTTGAGGTTTTCTTAGGGGTTTTCATGGTTTTTATAGTTTTTAATGTTTTTAGGGATATTATGTTTTTTAAAATTTTTACCATTTCTAGGGTTTTAGGGATTTGGAGGGATTTTAGGGTTTTTATATTTATTATGGTTTTTTGGATTTTAGGGTTTTTTTAGTTTTTTTGGGTTTTATGTTTTTAAGAGTTTTTTTATCTTTTTAAGGGGTTTAAAGGGTGTTTTTATTTTTTAGTTTTTTAATGGTTTTTTAGGTTTTTAGAGGTTTTTAATGTTTTTAGGGGTTTTATTGTTTTACAATTTTTAGGGTTTTAGGGTTTTATGTTTTTTTGGTTTTTCAGTGATTTTTAGGTTTTTATAGGGTTTTATGTTTTTTATGTTTTTTAGGTATTATTATCACTTTTATTTGTGATTAATGTTTTTTACATTTTTTTGCTATTTTTATTTATTTTTTAGGATTTTTATGGTTTTTAGTGTTTTAGGGATTTTGAGGGGTTTTTGGATTTTTGGGTTTTAGGGATTTCATGGGTTTTATGGTTTATATGGTTTTTTGTGTTTTTTAGCATTTTAATGATTTTTAGTGTTTTCTAATGTTTTTATGGGTTTAAATTGTTTTTATATTTTTAGTGTTTTTTTGATGGTTTGTGGTTTTTTGGTACCTTAATTTTTTAGTGATTTTAATGGTTTTTAGGGGTTTTACAGTATTTTTTGGGTGGGTTTTTTTTGTTTTTTTTCATTTTTAGATTTTCTAGGTGTTTTATTTGTTTTATGGTTTTTACTTTTTCTTAGGGTTTTTCATGCTATTATAATTTTTTATGTTTTTCTGGATTTTTTGGGGTTTTAGAGTTTTTAATTTTTTTGGGTTTTTGGGTTTTTTTGGGTTTTAGGGATTTTGATGTTTTTAAGGGTTTTCATTATTTTTAGATTTTTTTAATGATTTGAGTGGTTTATTATACTTTTATTGTTTCAAGTGATTTTTATATTTTTATGTTTTTTAGGGGTTTTTAGGATTATAGAGGTTTATATGATTTTTCAGGGGTCTTTAGTGTTTTTATGTGCTTTTAAGGTTTTATACAGTTTTGGTAATTTAAGTGTTATATGTTTTTTTTATGTTTTTAAGGTTTTCTTAGGAGTTTTCAAGATTTTTAGGGTATTTTACATTTTTAGGGATTTTTTGGGATTTTTTTATGATTTTTATGTTTTTAGGGGTTTTAGAGATTTTGAGGGTTTTGGGTTTTTATTGGATTTATGTTTTTTTGGGGTTTTAAGTGTTTTTTTATTTTTATTGTTTTTAAGTTTTTTATAGTTTTTTTAATATTTGTATGGATTTAAAGGGTTTTTAGTGGTTTCTAGGCTTTTATGCTTTTTTAGTGGTTTTAGGGTTTTAAAGGTTTTTAGGGGCTTCTAAGGTTTTTTAGTATTTTTAGGGGTTTCTAGGGTTTTAGGGGTTTTAATTGTTTTTGGTTTTTATGGTTTTATGAGGTGATTTCAGGTTTTTATAGTTTTTTTACATTTTAATGATTTTTAGGTATTTTTGGGATTTTTTTTGTATTTTATTGTTTTTATGGGGCTTGATAATTTTTAGGACTTTTAGGGTTTTTATATTTATTTGGGGTTTTTTTATTTTTTATTATGTTTAAGGTTTTTCTGAGTTTTTTTATTATTTTTAGGGGTTTAATGGTTTTTTAGAGTTTTCAATGGGTTTTAGGGGTTTTTATGTTATTTAGGGTTTTTTGGCTCTATCATTTTTTGTCTTATAATGTTTTCATAGTGGTTTTATGGGTTTCTAGTGTTATTTACACTTTTTTGGGGTTTTTGGGTCTTTTTAGAATTTTTATGGTTATTAGGGATTTTATGGATTTTCAGGGTTTGGGGGGGATTTTTTGGGGTTTTATAGTTTTTTAATTTTTTAGTGTTCTTAATGGTTTTTAGAGTTTTTAAAATTTCTAGGGATTTAATGTGTCTTTATATTTTTTTACAATTTTTTGGTTTTTATTATCTTTTAGTATATTTATGTTTTTTGGAATTTTTTAAGGGTTGAAGGGTTTTTTAGTGTTTTTAGGGTTTTACCAGTTTTTATATTTTTAGGGGTCATAAGAGTTTTTAAGTTTTCAAGATTTTCTTATGATTTTTTAGGGTTTTTAGGGGATTTTACTTTTTTAGGTATTTTGAGGGATTTTTTAAGATTTAATCCATTTTAGGGTTTTAATGTATTTTTTGGGTTTTTATTGTTTTTCATGGGTTTATAAATTTTTGAGTTTTTTGGGTTTTAAGGGTTTTTTATTTTTTTTAAACATTTTTAGGGGATTAAACTTTTTTAGGGTTTTTAGTGGGTTTTATGGGTATTTATAGTTTTTAGTGGATTTTATGTTTTTTTTGTGTATTTAGGTTTTTCAGTGTTTATCAGGGATTTTATCTTTTTAGATTTTTAGGGGTTTTAAGTGTTTTTTGGATTTCATGGTTTTCTTAGGGGTTTTTAGGGTTTTTAGGGTTTTTATGATTTAATGAATTTTTAGGGATTTTTTAGGATTTTGATGGGTTTTAGGGGTTTATTAATTTTATTAGTTTTTTTGGGGTTTTCTTTTATATTTTTAGATATTTTATGGTATTTTATAATTTTTTTAACTTTTTTATGGTTTTAAAGGATTTTTAGAGTTTTTTTGGTTTGAAGGTTTTTATGGGTTTTTTTGGGTTTTAAATGTTTTGTAGGGGTTTTATGGTCTTTAGGGGTTTTTGGGTTTTGAGTCATTTTATGGGTTTCACCATTTCTTATATTTTTAAAGGATTAAATCATTTTTATGTTTTTGGGTATTTCTTAGGGGTTTTCCGAAAATTTTTAGGTTTTTATGGATTTTAGGGGTTTTTTGTGGTTTTTAAGGTTTTTAGGGTTGTTAGGGATTTTAGGGTTTTAGGGTTTTTAGGGATTTCTCTAGGGTTTTTGAGTTTTTAGGATTTTTTGTGTTTTTTAGGTTTTTAATTTTTTTAGATTTTTAAATGTTTTTAAGGGTCTATTAGTTTTTTATAATTTTAGTAGATTTTTAGTGTTTTTATGGGTTTTAGGGTTTTTTTATGTTTTTAGTGGTTTAATGTTTTTTATAGTTTTAATGATTTTTTAGGTTTTTTAGGAATTTAATATTTTAATGGTTTTTAGGGGTTTAAAGTGTTTTTAGGTTTTTATTTTTTTCTAAAGGGGTTTTCAGGGATTTAAGTATTTATTATTTTTATGGTTTTTTTATAATTTTTATGGGTTTTAGTTTTTTTATGGATTTTTAGAGTTTTTAGATGTTTTAAGGATTTTTTTAGATTTATGGGTTTTTTAGGGATTTAAGGGGTTTTTTATTTTTGATGGTTTAAAGGTTTTTTATGGTTTTTAACAATTTAGGGTTTAAAAAGTTCTTATAGATTTTAGTGCATTTAATGTTATATGGGGTTTTAGTTGTTTTTAATGTTTGTAGGGGTTCTTATGGGTTTTCAGGGTTTTAAGGTTTTTATCATTTTTAGGTTTTTAGGTATTTAAGTTGTTTTTTTTGTATTTAAGGTTTTTATATGGTCTTTCCTGGGTTTTAGAGTTTTATATGTTTTTAGGTATTATTTGTAATTTTTTAAGATTTTCATGATTTTCAAGTATTTTAAATATTTTGAGGCGTTTTTGAATTTTTATGGTTTTAGATATTTTTTAGTTTTTTGAGTTTTTTGGATTTAAAGGGTTTAAAGATTTTTTTTAATGTTTTTAGGGGTTAAAAGTGTTTTTAGAGTATTATTTTATTTTATGGGTTTTGTGGGTTTTTTAGGTTTTTTGGTGTTTTCAGGTTTTTTGGGTTTTTTGGGTTTTTCGTGTTTCTAGGGTTTTTAGGGGATTTATGTTCTTTTAGGAATTTATGGTTTTGTTGTGGGTTTTTAAGATATTTAGTGTTTTTACATTTTTATGGATTTTTATGTATTTTTTAGGGTTTTTTGGGAATTTGAGGTTTTTTATGGTTTTTTGGGTTTTTTGGATTTTTTAGGGTTTTTTGTTTTTTATTTGTTTCAAGTGTTTTATGTATTTTTTACGTTTTTAAGGTTTATTTTGGTTTTTCCATGGTTTTTGGGGATTTTTATGTTTTTAGGGATTTTTAGATCTGTTTATCATGTTTGTGGTTCTTTTAGTGTTTTTAGATATTTTGAGGGTGTTTTGGGTTTTTTAGGGTTTTTATGATTTTTTTTGAGTTTTTAGTGGTTTTAAGGTTTTTAGTGTTTGTTAACATTTCAGGGGTTGAAAGTGGTTTTAGATATTTTTGTGGGTTTGTAGGTATTTAGTTACCTTTTATGGTTTTTAAAGGTTTTAGTGGTTTTGTGGTTTTTAGAGTTTTTATGTTTTTAGGGGTATTAGGGTTTTTGGCCTTTTTTGGTTTTAAGTGTTTCTAGGTTTTTAATAATTTATTAGGGGTTTTGAAGATTTTTTTTGGGTTTTTTACATTTTTAGAGACATTTAGGGAATTATTTGGATTATTAATATTTTTCTGGTTTTTAAGGATTTTGATGGGTTTTAGGGTATTCTTGGGATTTTAGGGATTTTAGGGGTTTTGGGTTTTAGGGTTTGGTTGAGGTTTTTAATAGTTTTTAAAGTTTTTAGGTGTTTAAAGGGGTTTTAGAGTTTTTATTTACTTTTAGTTCTTTTATGGTTTAATGGTTTTTAATGTTTTTAGGATTTTTATGGGTTTTATGGTTTTTAGCATTTAGGTTTTTAGGGGTTTTAATTATTTTTTGGTTTTTTAGGTTTCCTAGGGGTTTTAATGATTTTTAGGGGTTTTTACATTTTTATGTGTTTTTAATGTTTTCAAGGATTTTAGGCTGTTTTTGGTTCTTAGGGTATTTTAGGGTTTTAGCATTTTCAGTTATTTTAGGGGGTTTGATTGTTTCTTGGGTTTTATGGTTTTCTTTGTGGTTTTAGGGTTTTTAGGTTTTTTTGTTTTTATGGATTTTAAGGATTTAAGGATTTTTATGGATTTTTATGGTTTTAAGGATTTTTAGGGTCTTTATGTTTTTAGGGGTTTTCTGGTTTTTTTTTTTGAATTTTTAGGGGTTTTAAGCTTTTTTAGAGTTTTTTAATGTTTAAGGATTTATGTAGGTTGATGATTAATTAGTGGTGTTTAGATTTTTTATTGGTTTTATGTTTTTAAAATTTTTTAGGGTTTTTTGGTTCTTTATGGTTTTTATGGGTTTTAGGGGTCTATGATTTTTATCATTTTTTGGTTTTATAGGATTTTAGGTGTTTTTAGGTTTTTAAGATTTTCTTAGGGTTTTTTACATTTTATGGAGTTTTGTATTTTTTATATTTTAATTTTTTTTGGGATTTTAGGGATTTTGAGGGGTTTTAGGGGTGTTTAGGATTTTTAGGGTTTCTATGGTTTTTTAGGTTTTTGTGTTTTTTGAGTTTTTTAGGGTTTTTAATGTTTTTATTGTGTTTTATCATTTTTTGGGATCTAAAGGGGTTTTAGTGTCTTTTGTGGGTTTTTAGTGTTTTTATGGGGTTTTTTGGTATTTAAGGGTTTTAGGGGGGTTTATGGTTTCTTGTGTCTTAAGGGGTTATATCAATTTTTTAGGGTTTTACATTTTTTATAGATTTTGTGTTTTTAATGTTTTCATAGTGTTTTTCATGGTTTTTATGATCATTTAAGTTTTTATGGTTTTTAGGTATTTGTTAGGATTTTTATGGGTTTTAGGGGTTTAAGGGACTCTGATGATTTTAATGTTTTTTGTGGTTTATGATTTTTATGGTTTTTGGGTTTCGGTTTTAATGAGTTTTTAGTGTATTAATTTTTTTTAACATTATTAGGTGTTTAAATGGTTTTCATGAGTTTTTGAGTTTTTATAGTTTTTTTGGGGTTTAACTGTTTTTTGTATTTTTTTTGGTTTTTAGGAGTTTTAGGGGTTTTAAGGGTTTTAGTGTTTTTTCATTTTTTTGTTTTATATAGGCTTTAAGATTTTTTAGGTTTTCATGGTTTTCTTATGGGTTTTGGGGTTCTTAGGGAATTCAAAGTTTTAGTGATTTTTAAGAATTTTTAGGATTTCTATGGGTTTTAGGGTTTTAGGGATTTTGAGGGGGGTTTTTTGGGTCCTTATATGTTTTTTGTTTTTTAGGGTTTTTTTTGAGTTTTTAGGGTGTTTTAAAGTATGTATAGTTTTTTAATTTTTTTATGGGTGTAGAGGGTTATTAGAGTATTTAGTGGTTTTTTTGGTTTTTTTGGGGTTTTAGTGTTTCTAGGGATTTTTGAGGTTTTTTTGATATTTTATGTTTTTAGGGGTTTTTAGGTTTTTATGAGTTTTTTAGGGTTTTATGATTGTTAGTGTTTTTAAATGTTTTTAGGGGTTAAAATGGAATTTATATTTTAGTGGGTTTTTACGGTTTAATGGGTTTTTAGGGTTTCTTAATGTTTTTTTAGGTTTTCATAGTTTTTTGGGTTTTTTAGGTTTTTTTATTTTTTAGAGTTTTATGGTTTTTAGCATTTTTTAGGTTTATAGGTATTTTAAGTGTTTTTAGGATTTAAGTTTTCTTAGGGATTTTTAGGGGTTTTAGTGATTTTTTATGTTGTTAGTGATATTTATGGATTTATATGATTTTTTTTCGTTTCGTAGGTTTTTGTGGATTTTGTGGGTTTTTTGGGTTTTTTGTTTTTTGGGTTTTTAGGTATTTTTTAGGTTTTTAGGGGTTTTAAGGTTTTTATATTTTTTAATGTTTTATGGGTTTAAAGAGTTTTAGATATTTTTTTGGGGTTTTATGGTTTTTATTGGTATTCGAGGTTGTTTAAAGTTTTTAAAGGGTTTTAGGATATTTTTGGGTTTTCTATCATTTCTAGGTTTATAAGAGTCTTAATTTTATTTAGGTTTTTATGGTTTGTTTAAGGATTTTCAGGTTTTTAGGGTTTTTTCTATTTAAAAGGATTTTTAGTGGTTTTAATGATTTTATATATTTTGAGGGTTTTTAGGGGTTTGTAGGGTTTTAGGGGTTTTATGGGTGTATGTGGTTTTTAGGATTTTTTTAGTATTTTATGGTTTTAAGGGGTTTAAAAGTTTTCTAAAATTTATGTGGTTTATAGTGTTTTTTTGTGTTTTAGGGGGGGTTAGGATTTTTATGAGTGTTTTTAGGGTTTTAATGTTTTATGAGTTTTTTGATCTTTAGGGTTTTTAAGAATTTTAGTGTTTTTTATATATTTTATGGGTTTTATGTTTTTTAGGTTTTTAAGGTTTTCTTATGGGTTTTTAGGTTTTTTATGTTTTTAGGGATTTTTAGGTATTTTATGGATTTTTAAGGGTTTTAGGGTTTTTAGGGATTTTGAGGGTGTATAGGGGTTTTATGGGATTAATGGTTTTTTTGGTTTTAGGGATTTTTTAAGTATTTAGTGTTCTTAATGTTTTTTAGAGTTTTTAATCATTTATAGAGGTTTAAAAAAATTTAGAGTTTTTATTAGTTTTTTGTGTTTTTATTTGTTTTTCGGTTTTTACGATTTTTAGGGGGTTTTATTTGTTTTAGGATAATTATGGATTTTTAGGATTTTTAGCGTTTTAGGGTTTTTAGGGGATTTATGTATTTCTAGGTTCTTAATGTTTTATTATGTTTTTTATGGCTTATCGGTTTTTTATATTTTTTGGGAGTTTTACAAATTTTTAAGGATTTTAATCATTTTTTGGGGTTTTTATGGATTTTGAGTGGTTTTTGGTTTTTTTAGAGTTTTTAGGATTTTTATTTCATTTTTGGGTCTTAGGGTTTTTTAAAGGTTTTTTAGAGTTTTTAAACATTTTTAGGCATTTTAAGGGTTTTTATAGTTTTTAGAGGTTTTATGGGTTTTTAGAGTTATATGGGTTTTTAAGGATTTTTATATTTTTTATGACTTTTGGGAATTTGGGTTTTTTTGGTATTTAATATTATTTAGGTTTGGTAGGGGTTCTAAATTTTTTTAGATTTTCAGGTTTTTCATAGGAGTTTTTAGTGTTTTATTATTTTCTATGTTTTAGTGATTTTTATGGATTTTTTATGATTTTTATGTGTTTTTTTTTATTTATTGGGATTTTTGGGATCTTTTATGTTTTTATGGTTTTTTGGGTTTTAGGGATTTTTTTATTTTTTAGGGGTTTTAATGTTTTTAATTTATTTAGTTGTTTAAGGGGTTTTTGGAGTTTTTACTGGTTTTGGGTTGTTTATGGGTTTTTGGGGGTTTTTAATGTTTAAAGGGGTTTATTGTTTCACTGATTTTTATGGGATTTTGGGGTTTTAAAATTTTAAAGATTTTTTTTGGTTTTTTTATCAGTTTTAAGTATTTTAGTTTTTTAAGGTTCTCTTTTGGGTTTTCAAGGGTTTTAGGGATATTTCCCATTTTGGGATTTTTATGGTTATATTAGGATTTTTATGGGTTTTTGAGTTTTTAGGGATTTTGATGGTTTTTTTGGTTTTTATGGTACTTTTGGGTTTTTATTTTTTAGTGTTTTCTAGTGTTTTTTAACATTTTCAGGGTTTAAAGGGTATTTAGACTTTTTATATTTTTTAGGGGTTTTAGGGTTTTTATGGATTTTAGGGGATTTTAGGGTTTTTAGGGTTTTTATTAAATTTTTGAGGATTTAGGTGTTTTTTTGGGTTTTGAGGTTTCTAAGGTTTTCTGAGGGGTTTTCAAGGTTTTTAGAATGTTTCCTATTTTTTAGTAACTTTAGGGTTTTAGGGATTTTTATGGTTTTCATTGTTTTTAGGGATTGGGGGGGGGGTTATGGGTTTTAGGGGTTTTATGGTTTTCTTGCGGATTTTTGAGTTTTTTTATGATTTTAAGAGTTTTTAGAGTATTTTAACACCTTTATGGGTTTAATACTTTTTTAGAGTTTTTAGTGGTTTTAGGGTTTTATGTTATTTTATTTTTTCAAGCTTTTTGACTTTTTATGTTATGAGGGGTTTTATGTGTTTTATTTTTTTAATGTTTTATTAAGGGTTTTCATGGTTTTTAGGGGTTTTATGTTTTTAGGTATTTTAATAGATTTTTAGGATTTTTATTGTTTTTAGGGGTGTTAGGGGTTTTGATGTTTTTAGAGATTTTACGGTATTTGCAGGTTTGTGGTTCTTTTGGATATTTTCGAGTTTTTTGGAGTTTTTAGTTTTTTTAATGTTTTCAGATCATTTTAACATTTTTTTGGGGTTTAATGGGGTTTTCATGTTTTTAGGTAATTTCTACAGTTTTTATAGGGCTTTTTGGTTTTTTTGGGTTTTAGGGGTTTTTTTTATTTTTAGGTTTTTCAGGGTTATTTGAGTTTTTTTTTGGATTTTATAGATGTTATAATTTTAGGGGTTTTAAGCATTTTTAGGGTTTTAATGTTTTTAGGGGTGTTTATGGTTTTTGTGGTTTTATGTTTCTAGGTACTTTTAGGGATTGTTTAGGTTTTATAGGTTTTTAGTATTTTTAAGGTTCTTGAAGTTTTTTATGGACTTTTTTGGGGTTTTAGATTTTTTCTGGGTTTTTTTGGGGCTCTAGTGATTTTTATAGCTTTTTATAATTTTTAAGGGTATAAAGTATTTTTAGAGTTTTTAGTGGTTTATGGTTTTTTATGGTTTTTTGGATTTTTTGGTTTTTTGGCTTTTTAGTACTTTCATATTTTTACGGTTTTTATGTTTTTTAGGTTTTTATGGTTTTATTCTAATTTTTAAATATTTTTATGATTTTTTATATTTTATTGGACTTTTAAAAAATTAGTGTTTTAAAAGGTTTTTAGAGGTTTTATGGATTTTGAGTGTTTTTAGGGGGTTTATGGTATTTTTGGGTTTTTTGATTTTTTTAGTTATTAGGATTTTTGAAGTTTTCTAGAGTTTTTCAAAAAACATTAGGGGTTTTAATGTGTTTTAAGGTTTTTTGGGGTTTTTTTGATTTTAGGGTTTTGGGGGTATTTAAGGTTTTTTAGGGTCTTTAGCATTTAAAGGATTTTTTATGTTTTCAGTGTTATTAGTTTTTTAGTGTTTTCTTATTATTAATAAGAGGTTTTAGGGTTTTTTTATTTTTAAGGTATTTTTAGGAAAATGTTTTAGGGTTTTAGGGGTTTTATGTCATTTTTTTTGATTTTTTGGATTTTTAGGGGTTTTAAGGTTTTTTATAGTTCTAACATTTTTAGGGGTTTATATGGTTTTTAGAGTTGTTTACGGTTTTTAGTGTTTTTATTGGGTTTTAGGGTTTTCAAATTTTTAGTGGTTTTATGGTTTATAGGGTTTTTATGGTTTTTTAGAGTTTTTAGCGTTTTTAGGTTTTTATAGGTTTTAAGTGTTATTACAATTTAAGGTTTTCTTTTCAGTTTTAGGGATTTTAGGTTTTTTATAGTTTTAGGGTATTATAGGGATTTTTAGGAATTTAATAATTTTTTGGGTATTATGGAATTTAAGGGGTTTTGAGTACTTTTAGGGATTATAGGATATTTTGGGTTTTTATTGTTTTTTTGATTTTTACTATTTTTATATTTTTAAACGTTTTTATGGGTTTTAATGGTTTTTAGAGTTTTTAGTGGTCTTAGTAATTTTATGGTTTTTATGGTTTTTAAGGTTTTAAGGGGTTTTTTGGTTTTTATGGTTTTTAGGGTTTTATGGTTTTTACGGGTTTTAACATTTTCAGGTTTTTAGGGGTTTTAAGTGTTTTTATGTTTTAAAGGTTTTGCTATGGTCTTTCCTAGTTTTTAAGGGTTTCTTTATTTAAAATGATATTTAGGTATTTTGAATGATTTTTATGGTTTTCGGGGTTTATAGTTTTTGAGGGGTTTTAGGGTTTTTAGGATTTTTATGGGTTATTTTGGGGCTTTTAGTTTTTTTTTGAGTTTTTAGGTGTCGTATGGTTTTTAGAGTTTTTAAACATTTCTATAGGTTTAAAAGGTTTTTAGGGTATTTAGAGTATTTTTAGGGGTTTTATAGAGTTTTAGACTTTTTTAAGGTTTTAGGGGTTTTTATGACTTGTATGAGGTTTTATGGTTTTATGGACTTTATAGGATTTTTTAGGGTTTTTTTATCATTTTTAGGGTTTTCAAGGGTTTTATGTTTTTTATGTTTTTAATTTATTCTTCAGGTTATTCATATTGTTAAATATTTTTAACATTTTAGTTTTTCTAGTTAATTTTAATATTTTTATAGTTTTTAAGTTTTTTAGGGTTTTTGTGCTTTTTTAGGATTTTTATGGTATTTAGGGTATTTAGTGTTTTTAGAGTTTTTAATGGTTTTAAGGATTTTTATAGGTTTTAAAATTTTTTGGGTTTTAAATTTATTTTATAGTTTCATACTATTTTAGTGTTTTTATGGTGTTTTAGTAGTTTTTAATGTTTTGATGAGTTTTAATGGTATTTAGGGTTTTTTATGTTTCTAAGGGTTTTTAGGGTTTTATCCTTTTTTAGATTTTTTTGGGTTTTATGTGTTTTTGGGTTTTCAGGGTATTAATATGGGGTTTCAATATTTTTAGGGCTTTTTTGTTTTTAGGTTTTTTAGGGATTTTTGTGGATTTTAGTGATTTTGGGGGTATTATGATTATTTTGGTTTTTTTTATGGATATTAAAAAAATTAGTGTTTTTTAATGTTTTAGGAGTTTAAAGTGTTTTTACAGTTTTTAGAATGTATATAGGGTTTTTTGGGATTTTATAATTTTTGGAGGATTTTAGGATTTTTCGATTTTTTAGTGTTTTTAGGAGTTTTTAAGGTTTTTGGCGTTTTCAGTTTTAGGGGTTTTAAGTGTTTTTAGGTTTTTATGGTTTTTATAGTGGTTTTTATGGTTTTTTGGGGTTTTACATATTTAGGGATTTCTAGGTATTTCTTACGATTTTATGGTTTTTTGAATTTTTGGTGATTTTTAGGGTTTTCTAGGTTTCTTAGGGTTTTTATGGTTTTTTGGGGTTTTCACTTTTTTTAGATTTTTAGGGTATTAAATGTTTCTTTAATGTTTTTAGTTTTTTAAGGTTTTAAAGGTTTTATAGTTTTTATTTGATATTATGGGGTTTATGGGGTTTTTAAAGTTCTTAGGGGTTTTATATTTTTAAGGGTTTCAAGGTATTTTTGGGCTTTTATGTTTTTTTAGTTTTTAATGTTATTTAGGGGTTTTCAGTGTTTTTATCTTTTTAAGGATTCCTTAATGTTTTTTGGGGTTTCTTTGTTTTTATCTTTTTAAGGGTTCCTTAAGGTTTTTTGGGTTTTATGTGGTTTTTACAATTTTAAGGATGCATATGTTTTTTAGGATTTTTATGGTTAGTTAGGGTTTTTAGTAATTTTGACTTTTTCCTGGTTTTTATGTATTTATTGGGTTTTAGGGGTATTTGAGTTTTTTGGGGGTTTTAAGGATGTTTAGAGTTGTTAACGTTTCAAGGAATTTAAAGGTGATTTGGAGTTTTTTTTTGGTTTTTTGGATTTTAGGATTTTTTATGGTTTGCAGGTTTGTTGTGGTTTTTATGATTTTTATCATTATTAGGTTTTTAGGGGTATTAATAGTTTTTTGGGTTTTATGGTTTTCTTAGTGGTCTTCATGGTTTTTGGGGATTTTTTATATTATTATATATTTTTAAATATTTTTAAGATTTTTATGGATTTTTAGGTTTTTTTGGGAATTTTATAGTATTCTGAGTTTTTAGGGGTTTTAGTCTTTTTATTATTTTTTTGGAATTTTAGGGTTTTTTGAGTTCTTTATGGTTTTAAGGTTTTATTGGTTTTTTATGATTTTTTGGGTTTTAAAGGGTTTTTATTGTTTTATGTGATTTGGGGGGGGGGGGGGTTAGGTTTTTAGGGGTTTTATGGTTGTTAGGGGTTTTAGGGTTTTTAATTTTTTTTAGGGGTTTAAAGTGTGTTTTTTTGTTTTAAGGTTTTATTCGGTGTTTTTAGGATTTGTTGGGTTTTTTATGTTTTTAGTTATTTTTTGATATTTTTAGGGTTTTCTGGGTTTTCTAGGTTTTGTGGGGTTTTAGGATTTTTTTGGGGGGTTTTATGGTTTTTATTATTTTAGAGGGATTTCAAGTTATTATGGTTTAAAGGTTTTTTTGTGTTTTTGGAGGTTTTTTATGTTTATGCTTTTTAAGGGTTTTAAGACTTTTAGGGGGTTTATGGTTTTTAGGGGTTTATGGTTTTTAGGGTTTTGAGGATTTTTATCATTTTTAGGTTTTATGGGTTTTATGTGTTTTTAGGTATTTAAATTTTTTCGTTGTGTTTTTAGGGTATTATCCTTTTTTATGTTTTTATGGATTTTTAGGGGGTTTTAGGAATTTTTTGATTTTTTAGGGTTTTTAGGGATTTTAAGGAATTTTAGTGTTTTTATTATTTTTTAGGTTTTTTATGGGTTTAAATTGTTTTTAGGTTTTTAAGTATTTCTTAGTGGTTTTTAGGGGTTTTAGGGTTTTTATGTTTTTAGGAATTTTAATGATTTTTTAGTATTTTTATGGTTTTAGGGTTTTAATGTTTTTATTATTTTTTGGTTTGAAGGGTTTTTTGAGTTTTAAGTGATTTTATGGTTTTTTAATGTTTTTAATGTTTTTCTGGTTTTAGGGTTTTTATGGGGTTTTATGGTTTTTATCATTTTTAGGGTTTTAGGGTTTTTATGGTGTTTATCATTTTTTGGTTTTTAGGGGTTTTAAGTATTTTTAGGTTTTCATGGTTTTCTCAGGTTTGTTAGGGTTTTTTATGTTTTCAGTTTTTTTGTGATTTCAGGATTTTTTTTGTTTTTATTGTTTTTAGGGATTCTGAGGGTTTTATGGTTTTTTTTGTGTTTTTATGGTTTTTTGGGTTTTATGAGTTTTTATTGGTTTTATGTTTTTAGAGTTTTTTTAATATATTTATTATTTTAAATGGTTATTATATTTTTGAGTTGTTTTTTGATTATTGGGGGTTTTTAAGGGTTTTATGGAGTTTAATGGGTTTTGGGCGGGTTTTATGGTCTTTTACGGTGTTTAGGGTTTTTATCATTTTTTTAGTTTTTGGGAGGTTTTAATTGTTTTCATTTTTTCAAGGTTTTTATAGATGTTTTCATGGGTTTTAGGAGTTTTTATTAGGGATTTTATGGATTTTTTAATATTTTAATGATCTTTAAGAATTTTAGGGATTTTTAGGGTCTTTAGAGTATTCTAGGGGTGTTAGTATTTTTAGATATTTAATTGGATTTAAGTATTTTAAGGTTTTTATGGTTTTTTGAGGGTTTTAATGTTTTTTACGTTTTGAGGGATTATTTGGGGTTTTTCGGATTTGTATGGATTATAGGGGTTTAATGGATTTTGAGGGGTTCTAGTTTTTTTATTATTTTTATTATTTTTTTTGGTTTTTAGGGTTTTTTTGAGTTTTTATTGTTTTAATGGTTTCTAAATTTTTTTATGTTTTAATGGTTTAAAGGGGTTTTAGAGTTTTAGTGGATTTTTTGGGTTTCTATGAGGTTTTAGGGTTTTTTATGGATTTTAGGGGGTTTATGGTTTTATGAATTTTTATTACTTTTAGGGTTTTTTTGCGTTTTTTTGGTTTTTACGATTTAAGTGTTTTTAGGTTTTTTAGGTTTTCTTAGATTTTTCAGTGTATTTAGGTTTTTTCTATTTTAGAGAAATTTAGGAATTTTTTAGGTTTATATGGTTTTTATGATTTTATGGATTTTGAGGGTTTTTAGGGATTTTAGGGTTTTTAAGGTTTTATGACTTTTTTGGTTTTAGGATTTATTTAGTTTTTAGGGGGTTTATGGTTTTTAGAACATTTAAACATTTTTAGGGTTTTAAAGGGTTTTTAGAGTTTATTTTTGGTTTTTAGGGTTTTTATGGGTTTTAGGGATTTGAATATTTTTAGTGGTGTTTACGGTTTTTAGGGTTCTATCATTTTTATAATTTCCTGGGATTTAAATTCCTTTTGGTTTTAAGGGTTTCTTTGGGTTTTTCCTAGTTTTTTTTGGTTTTTACATTTTTGGTGTTTTATGTTTTCCTATTATTTTTATTAGTTTTTGGGGTTTTAGGGTATTTGAGGGTTTTGTGGTTTTCAACGTTCATTTTTTTTGTGGTTTTCCGGTTTTCTTTGAGTTATTAGGTTTTTAGAGATGTTTGTGGTTTCATAGGGTTTTTTATGGGGTTGTAGGGTTTTTAAGGGGGTTTAGGGTTTTTTAAGATTTTAAATTGTTTTATGGTTTTTAGGGGTTTTTGGGGATTTAATGTTTTTTTGATTTTCTTGGGTTTTAAGTGTTTTTAGGTTTTTATGATTTTCTTATAGTTTTCACTATTTTTAGGTATTTTATGTTTTTAGGGATTTTAAGGATTTTTTTTTATTTTTTTATGGTTTTTAGGTAATTTATGGGTTTTTAGTGTTTTATGGTTATTTTGGTTTTTATGTGTTATATTTATTTTTTAAGGGTTTTTACTGTTTTTTAAATTTTTCGGGTTTAATAGTTTTAAAGAGTTTTTAGTGTGTTTTAAGTGTATTATGGTTTTTTGTTTTTTTAGCATTTTTAGGTTTTTAGGGGGTTTATATTTTTTTTACGATTTTTTTATATTTCTTAAGGATTTTTATGGTTTTTAGGGTTTTTTTAATTTGTATGTAATTTTAGAGAATGTTAATATTTTTTTTGGTTTTTGGGTGTTTTTACGGATTTTGAGGGTTTTATGGGTTTTCAGTGTTTTTTGATTTTTTTTGGTTTTAGGGGTTTTTTGAGTTTTTTAGGGTTTTTAAGGTTTTTTCGATTTTTTAGAAAAATTTATGGATTTAAATTATTTTTAGTGTTTTTATTGGTGTTTTAGTGTTTTTAGGGGGAATTTTTTTATAAGTTTTTATTGTTTTAGGGTTTTAGGATTTTTAGTGTTTTTAGGTTTTTTGGGGTTTTATGTGTTTTTAGGTTTTTAAGGTTATCTTAGTTTTTTTTAGGATTTTTAATGTTTTTTGTGTTCTTAGGGATTTTTAGGGATTTAAAACGATTTTATGGTTTTTAGGTATTTTGATGGGTTTTTGAGTTTTATGGGTTTTTAGGGGTTTTTTTGGGTTTTAGGCTTTCTTTTGAGTTTTTTAGGGTTTCAAAGTTTTTTGAGGTTTTATAATTATTTTGATGGTTTGAAGGGAGTTTAGTGTGTTTTGTGGGGTTTTTGGGGGGTTTTTAGGTTTTTTATTGTTTTAGAAGATTTATGGTTTTTAGCAGTGTTCAGTTTTTTAGGGTTTTTGGGGTTTTTGGGTTTTTTGGGGCTCTAAGTGTTTCTTGGTTGTAATGTTTTATTATGGTTTTATTGGTTTTAAAAATTTTATTAATTTTTAAGGATTTTTATGTTTTTATGGGATTTTAGGGGTTTTAGGGATTTTTAGGATTTTATGGGGTTTCTAGGGCTTTTAGGGGTTTTATATTTTTTTTGGTTTTTTTAGTTTCTGGAGATTTTTAGTTTTTTAAAGGGGGTTTAGAGTTTTTTTGACCTTTTAGAGGTTTAATGTTTTTTAATATTTAGAGGTTTTTGGGATTTTATGGGGTTATAGAGTTTTTAATATTTTTAGGGGTTTTTAGTGGCTCTTAGGATTTTTATATGTTTTTATGTTTTAGGGGTTTTTAGTGTTTTTATGTTTTTATGGTATTCCTAACGTTTTTGGGTTTTAAGGTTTTTATGTATTCCAGGTTTTTAGTGATTTTTAAGGATTTTTTTGTTATTATGGATTTTGAGGGCTGTTATGGGTTTTTAGTGTTTATCATTTTTTGGATTTTTAGGGGTTTTTTAGTTTGTATGGGTTCTAATGTTTTTAATGGTTTTTAATGTTTTCCAGGGATTAAGTATCGTATGGGTTTTTAGTGGGTTTTAGGATTTTTGTGTGTTTTATAATGTTTTTATGTTTTTAGGGTTTTTAGGGGTCTTTGTGTTTTTCGATTATTGGGGATTTTATGTGTTTTTAAAACTCTATGGTTTTCTTATGGGTTTTCAGGGTTTTTATGTTTTTTACATTTTTAATCTTTTTAGGGATTTTAAATATTTTTATGGTTTTAAGGATTTTTAGTTTTTTTAAAGTTTATATTTTCTTATTGTTTTCATGGTTTTTTGTTTTTTAGGGTTATTTTTTAGTTTTTTAGGGGTTTTAGGTTTTTTAGAGTTTTTAACAATTTTAGTTGTTTAAATGGGCTTTATAATTTTTATTGATTTTTAGTATATTTATGGATTTTTAAGGTTTTTAGGGTTTTTTAAAAAAATTTAGAATTTTTATGCTTTTAGGGTTTTTGACTTTTTTTAGGTTTTAAGGTTTTCATTTTTGTTTTTAGGGATTTTCAGGTTTTTTAAATTTTAGGGGTTTTATGGTTTTTAGGATTTTTATGGTTTTATAGGGATTTTAGGGTTTTTAGGATTTTAATGGTTTTTAGAGTTTCATAAATTTTTTTGGGATTTAAATTATTTTTAAATATTTTAGTGGTTATTTAGGGACTTTTTGGTTTTTTTGTGTTTTTTAAGGATTTTAGGGGTTTTATGGTGTTCAGTGTTTTAGGGGTTTTAGCGTTTTAAGGGTTTTCAAGTGTTTTATGTGTTTTTTTTTGTTTTTATGGTTTTCTTAGGATTTTTAGGGTTTTAGGGTTTTTTGTATTTATGGATTTTAAGTATTTTTAGGTTTTTTATGGTTTTTTTGGGTTTTAGGGTTTCTATTTTGGGGTGGGGGTGGTTAAGAGTTTTTTTGGAGTTTTTAGGGTTTTTATGGGTTTTTACTGTGTTTAACATTTTTAGGGGATTAAAGAATATTTAGATTTTAGTGTATTTTTAGGGTATTTATGGGCATTTAGGGTTTTTAATGTTTTTAGAATTTTTTATTTTTTCCAGCGTTTTTAAGGTTTTTTAAATTTTTAGAATTTTAGGGGTTTAAAGGGATTTTAGTTTTTAAGGTTTTCTTTGTATTTTTTAGGATTTTTATGTTATTTTATTTTTTTATAGATTTTTAAGGTTTTTAACGCTTTCTATGTATTTTAGTGTTTTTAAGGATATTAGGGGTTTTTAGGGTTTTAGGATTTTTATAGATTTCATGGTATTTTTTATTTTTTAGTGTTTTATAGTATATTTTTTAATTTTTTATTGGTTTAATTTTTTAGATTTTTTGTTGGTTTTGTGGTTTTTATGGGTGTTTAGGGCTCTGTACAATTTTTTGGGGGTTTTAGGGTTTTTAGGAGTTTTTAGGGGTTTTAGGAGTTTTTAGGGTTTCTTTCTTTTTTTAGGTTTTTGGGGGTTTTTCTGTTTTTAGTTTTTTATTATTTTCTTAAGGATTTTCAGGGGTTTTTGGGTTTTTATTTTTTTAGTTATTTTTAGGGAAATTTTAGGATTTTTATGTTTTATGATGGTTTTCATGTTTTTTGAGGTCTTTTGGGGGGTTTATGTTTTTTTGGGGGTTTTAGGGTTTTTTTGAGTTTTTTTAGGGTTTTTAATTTTTTTAGATTTTCAACTTTTTAGGGGTTTGAAGGGTTTTTAGTGTTTTTATTGGGTTTTAAGGGTTTTTATGGGTTCTTAATGTTATTAGGTTTATTTATGGGTTTTTAGGTTTGTAGAATTTTTATGTTTTTAGGGGTTTTAGTTGTTTTTTATGTTTTTAAGGTTTTCATATATATTTCCATGGTTTTTTGGGGTTTTTACATTTTATTGATTTTTAAGTATTTTTATGTTTTATAATATTTTTATAGTTTTTAGGTATTTTGAGGGTTTTTTTGGTTTTAGAGTTTTTTTGGTTTTATGGGTTTCAAGGGATTTTTTGGAGTTTTTTAGTGTTTTTTAGAGTTTTATAATGTTTTTAGGGGTTTAATGTATTTTTAGAGTTTTTAGTGGGGTTTTTTGGGTTTTTATGCTTTTAGGGTTTTTATGGTTTCTTGGGTTTTTTAATTTTTTAGGGTTTTTATCATGTTTTAGGTTTTTAGGGGTTTTATGTTTTTTAGGGTTTTAATGTATTTATTAGGGGGTTTTAGGGTTTTTAGGGATTTTACATTTTACGTATTTTTAAGTACTTTTATGGTAATTTCGTATTTTTAGGGAATTTGATGGCTTTTAAGGTTTTATGGTTTGTAGGGTATTTTTAGTTATTTAGGGTTTTAAGGTTTTTTGAATTTTTTTTATCATTTTTAGGGGTTTAAAATGTTTTTAGTGATTTTAGGGGTTTCAATATTTTTGGGGTTTTAATATTTTTATGGATTTTAGGTATTTTATTAGTTTTTATTATTTATAGAGTTTATTTGGATTTCTACATTTTCCAGATTTTATAGTGGTTTTAAGTGTTTTTATGTTTTTATGGTTTTCTTAGGTTTTTTTAGGGTTTTTATGGTTTTTTATGTTTTAGGGAATTTTTACTATTTTTTGGATTTTTCTGGGATTTTACTGATTTTTAGGGCTTTTAGGGTTTTTATGGTTTTTTGGGTTTTAGGTTTTTTCTGTGTTTTTATGATTTTATAGATTTTATTTTATTTTTTTGGGGTGTAGAGGATTTTTATATTTTTAGTGGGTTTAATGGGTTTTTGGGGTTTTATGGATTTTTTACGGTTCATAGGGATTTTAGTTGGTTTTAGGGTTTTTTAGGGTTGTTATCATTTTTTATTTGTCGGGTTGGGGGGTTTACATGTTTTTAGGTTTTTATTGTTTTCTTGTGGATTTTTAGGATTTTTAATGGTTTTTACATTTTTAGGGATTTGTAGGGTTTTAAAGGAAATTTATTTTTTTTAGGGTTTTAGGTATTTTGATGATTTTTATGGTTTAAGGGGTTTTAAGTTTTTTTAGTCATTTTTGATGTTTTTTGGGATATTTAATGTTTTTAGAGTTGTGTTAACTTACTAGTGGTTTAAATGGGTTTTAGAGATATTTTGTATTTTAAGTGTTTAGGGGATATGGGTTTTATGATTCTTTTTGTTTTTATTTTTTTTTTTGTTTTTTAGGGGTTTTAAGTGTTTTTAGGTTTTTAAGGTTTTCCTAGTTTTTTTCATTGATTTTATAGTTTTTTATATTTTTAGAGATTTTTGTGGATTTTTAAGGGCTTTTATTTATATTTAGGATTTTTAGGGGTTTTTTTGGGTGTTTTGGGTTTTTAGGGGTTTTCTGGTTTTCTGGTTTTTTTTGTGTTTAGGGTTTTTGGAGTTTTTAAAAAATTTAGGGGTTTAATTTGTTTTTAAAGTTTTAGTTTTATTTTTATTTTTTAGGGTAATTGAATATTTTTAGGGTCTTTTAGGGGTTTTATGGTTTTTAAGGTGTTTATCGATTTTAGATTTTTTAAGGGTTTTAAGTGTTTTTAAATCTTAATATTTTCTTAGGTGTTTTCAGAGATTTTAGGATTTTTATGACATTATGGATATTTAGGTATTTTTTAATGTTTTTAATGGGTTTTAGGGTTTTTAGAAATTATTATGGGATTTAGGGTTTTTAGGTTTTTCATTTTTGTTGGGGTTTTAGGGTTTTTCTATGGTTTTAAGGGTTTTAATGGTTTATATAGTTTTTATAATTTCTAGGTGTTTAATGGGACTTTATAGTTTTTAGTGGGTTTTCTTGGTTGTTATTGGTTTTAGTTGGTTTTATGATTTTTAGGGTTTTTTGGGTTTTTTGGTTTTTTTGGGTTTTTTGTATCTTTTAGGTTTTCTGTGGTTTTAAATGTTTTTAGGTTTTTAAGAGTTTCATAGGGGTTTCCTCAGTTTTTATGGATTTTTTAATTTCGTAAGGATTTTGAGGGATTTTTTTAATTTTAATGGGACTTTAAGGTTTTAGGGATTAATGAAGAGTTTAAAGGATTTTACGATTTTTTGGGTTGTAGGTTTTTTTTGAGTTTTTAATATTTTGTGGTTTTTTAGAGTTGTTAACGTTTTTTGGGTAAAATAGTTTTTGATTTTTAGTGGGGTTTTATGATTTTTATTGGGTTTTATGGTTTTTAAGGTTATTAGGTGTTTTTTTATTTTTTAGTGTTTTTAGGGTTTTCAGGGTTTTTTTGGTTTTTAGCATTTTAGGTTTATTGAGGTTATCTGTTTTTTTTAGGTTTTATTTTTTAGGGTTATCAGGGATTATAAGGGGTTTGGGGGGTTGATTTTTAGGTGTTTCACTATGTTTTTAGGGATTTTAAGGTTTTTTAGAGTTTTTAAAATTATGTGGGTTTAAAGGGTTTTTTGAGCTGTTATTGGTTTTAGGGGGTTTCTGGGATTTTAGGATTTGTTAATGTTTTTAGGGGTTTTGTTTGGTTTTTCTATGTTTTTAGGGGTTTTAGTGTTTTTAGATTTTAAGGGGTTTTAAGTGTTTTTAGTTTTTAAGGTTTTCTTATGGGTTTTAGGGGTTATTATGTTTTTAGGTTTTTTATTTCTTTTTAGAATTTTTGTTGGTTTCTAGTGTTTATATGGATTCTGAGGGGATTTAGGAACTTTTAGGTTTTTTTATAGTTTTTATGATTTTTTAGGTGTTTAGGGTTTTTTGAGGTTTTTAGGTGTATTAAGTTATTTTATAGTTTTTTAGTTTTTTAAGGTTTAAAGGGTTTGTTAATATTTAGTGGGGTTTTATGGGTATTTTGTGTTCTTAATGTTTTTTTTGGGTTTTATAGTTTTCCAGGTAAACAGGTGTTTTTGGATTTTTAGCATATTTAGGTTTGTTGGGGGTTTTTTTTATGTTTTTAGGGTTTTAAGGAATTTCTAGGGGTTTTCATTGTTTCTAGGATTTTTATGTTTTTTTCTAATTTTTTGCATTTTTAGGGTTTTTATGAGTTTTTGGGTTATTTGGGATTTTGGGGGGTTTTATGGTTTTTCGGGCTTTTAGGGTTTTTAGAGTTTTTATCATTTTTATAGATTTTAAGGGATGTATAAATTTTTTAGTGTTATTTAGGGGTTTTAGGGTTTTTAATATTTTTAGGGGTTTTATTGTTTTTAGGGTTTTTAACATTTTTAGCATTTTTATGTTTTTAGGGGTTTTGAGTGCTTTTAGGTTTTTAAATTTTTTTAGGGTTTTTATGGGTTTTTGGGATTTTTTACATTTTTGGGACTTTAAGGGATTTTATATGATTTTATGGTAATTTAGGTGTTTAGGGATTTTGATTGGTTTTATGTATTTTTATAGTTTTTTGTAGGTTTAGGGGTTTTTTGAATTTTATGGTTCTTATGGTTTCTTAGAGTTTTTTAACATTTTTATGGGTTTAATGGGTTTTTAGATTTTTTAGCAGATTTTAGGGATTTTATGGGGTTTTAATGTTTTTACGGATTTTAGGCATTTTAGGGATTTAGGGTTTTTAGGGTTTTCTAGTGTCTTTGTCGTTTTTATGTTTTTTATAGTGTTTAAGTGTTTTATGTGTTTAATGTTTTCTTTGAGTTTTTATGGGTTTTAGGTATTTTTATGGATTTTTAATGATTTTTATTATTCTTTTAGGTTGTTAAGGGTTTTGAGGAATTTAATGATATTTTTGGGTTTTTATGGATTTTTTAATTTTTAGGTTTTTAAATTTATTTTAAGGGGTTTTAAGATTTTTTTTCAATATGAAGGTATTTTAGTGTTTTTAGTGGTTTTTACGGTTTTTATGGATTTTTAGGTGTTTTTATGTTTTGGGGTTTTTATGTTTTGGGGTTTTTTGTTTTTTGGGTTCATAGGTGTTTTTTGTGTTTTGTTGGGTAGTTATTTTTTTAGTTTTTTATGAGTTTTATGTGTTTTTAGTTTTTTAGGCTTTTCCTTATGGTTTTTGGGATTTTTATGTTGTTTTTACATTTTTGAGGATTTTTAGAGAATTTGAAGAATTTTTATGGTTTTTAGGGTTTTAGGGATTTTTAATGTTTCAGGTTTTTTAGGATTATTATGGTAGTTTTGGGGTTTTAGGCTTGTTTTAAAGGTATTAATAGTTTTTTAACATTTTTAGGGGTTTAAAGGGGTTTTCCTGTTTTTAACTATTTTATGGGTTTTATGGCATTTTAAGGTTTTTATTAGTTTTTATGGTTTTTAGGGTTTTGGGAGTTTTAGATGGATTTTAATGGGGTTTAGTGTTTTTAAGTTTTTTTGGTGTTTGAAGTGTTTTTGGTTTTTTGAGGTTTTATTAGGGTTTTTTGGGTTTTTTGGGTTTTTACATTTTTATGGATTTTTTCAGATTTTTTATAATTTTTATGTTTTTAGGGTTTTTATGTATTTTAAGGTATTTTAGGGTTTTTAAGGGTTTTTAGAGTTTTTTACATTTTTAGGGGTTTCAAGGTTTTTTAAAATTTATAGTGGTTTTATGTTTTTAATGTTTTTAGGGGTGTTTATGGTTTTTATTATTTTAGGGGATTTGGGGGTTTTTAAGGTATTTAGCATTTTTTGGGTTTTTTAAGGTACTATGTATTTCTAGAGTTTCAAGATTTTCTTAGTGATTTTCATGGTTTTTTGGTTTTTTACATTTTTTTAATATTTTTGTCCCTTTTAATTATTTTTATGTTTTTTAGGTTTTTTTAGATTTTGAGGGGTTTTAGAGTTTTTTGGGGATTTAGGTTTTTTTTGTGTTTTTAGGTGTTTTAAGGTTTTATAGTGTTTTTAAAAAAAATTAATGATTTCAGGGTTCTTGAGTTTTATAGGGGTTTTATGGTTTTTATGGTTTTTAGTGTTTTTAAAAATTTTTATAGTTTTTTTTTGGTTTTTTAGGGTTCGATTGTTTTTGGGTTTTAAGGATTTCTTTAGAGTTTTCAGTGTTTTTAGGATTTTTTATGTTTTAAGTGATTTATAGATCCTTTTTAAGATTTTAAGGTGTTTTTTGAGTTTTTATGGATTTTTTGGGTTTAAGGGATCAAATGGTTTTTATGAGTTTTAGGGGATTTTGAGTTTTTAGTGGTTTTGAGTATTTCTATAGTTTTTTATGGTTTAGGTTCTTAAAGGGGTTTTAGAGTTTTTAGAGGTTTTTGGATTTTTATTTGTTTTTAGGGTTTTTAGGTTTTTTTTGGGTTTTATGGATTTTATGGTTCTCATGGTTTTGAGGGGTTTTCACTTTATTTCGGTTTTTACGTTTTTATGTGTTTTTATTTTTTAATTTTTTTTTCTGGATTTCATGTTTTTTTGGGTTTTTTACTTTTTTTTATTTTTATAGATTTTTTATGAGTTTTATTGTATTTAGTGATTTTAGGGATTTGATGGTTTTTTGGGGTTTTATTGTTTTTTGGTTTAGGGTTTGTTTAGTTTTATGGTGTTTAAGGGTTTTTAGAGGCCTTTAATGTTTTAGGGGTTTAAAGGGTTTTTAGAGTTTTTTGGATGTTTTTAGGGTTTTATGGGTTTTAGGGTTTCAATGGTTTTAGGGGTGTTTATGGTTTTATGGGTATTAATTTTTTTAGGGATTTTAGGGGTTTTATGTTTCCTAGGACTGTTAATGTTTTTATGTTTTTAAGGTTTTCTTAGGGGTTTTTAGGGTTTTTAGGATTTTTTTAAATTTTTATATTTTTTTGGATTTTTTATTATGTCTTTGGTTTTGAAGGGGATTTAGGAACTATGAGATTCTTAAGTGTTTTTAGGATTTTAATTAATTTTTGGGGGTTTTGGGTTTTTGTGAGTTTATTATGTTTTCTAAATATTTTAGAGTATTTTTAACATTTTTAGGATTTTAAAGGGTTTTTAGAGGTTTAGTAGTTTTCTATGTTTTTATGGGTTTTTATTGGTTTTATGGGTTTTAATGTTTTTAGGGTATTTAGGGTTTTCATGTGTTTTTAGGGTTTTTATCAGTTTTTAGTGTTTTAGTGTTTTTAGGTATATTAAGGATCGTTTGGGTTTCATAGGGACTTTTTTTTTTGGGTTTTTAGGGTTTATTATGGTTTTAGGGATTTTTAAGATTTTTAAAAGATTTTAAAGGGTTGTTGTGATGTTTAGGGATTTTGAGGGTCTCTCATGGTTTTTATGGTTTTAGGGGTTTTTTATGAGTTTTTAGGTTTTGATGGTTTTTTAGTTTTTAATGGGTTTTAGGGGCTTAAATGGGTTTTAGAGTTTTAGTGGGTTTTTATCAGTTTTTAGGGGGTTTTATGGTTTTTAGGGGTTTTTTTGGTTCTTAGGGTTGTTAACATTTTTTAGGTTTTTAGGAATTTTAAGTGCTTTTACAGTTTTTATGGTTTTCTTATGGGCTTGTAGAGTTTTTAGGGGTTTTTTAAAATATTCAGGAGTTTTAGGGATTTTAAGGATTTTTCTTGATTTTTAGGGTTTTTAGGGATTTTGAGGGGTTTTAGGGTTTTTTGGGTTTTTATGGTTTTGATGCACCACTGTAAGTGAAAAACGAGTAAGTAAAGATGAATCAATGAAATATAGTTGAAATTAACAAGTCTTATAGACAAATTCACCCTCAAAATTCTCTACATGATTAAAGACAAAGTCATCATAAATGGATATTCACAACCAATTCTAGTCAAAGGGAAGGAGCTAAAGACAAAGGATGTATAAAATGGTTCAAAAATTCATCATATTCAATTCCCCAAGTATAATTTAGTGAAAAAAATTATATATAAAAAAAATTATATAAACCAAATATAGAGATTAAAATGACCCAAATCAAATTACAAGGCATGAGGCACTCAAATTGAACATAAAAAAAATTAAAAACAATTCCTCGTGCTATTTAATGACTCCACTAATGGAAGTAGAGAAATCCATTCACAATGATGATTTATTATAGGTTCTCCTTCTTATTTAATATTCTGGTAATTTTTACCTTCCTTTTCTCTTTAGATAAGTCATTTTGTGCCCCCAATAAGTGTGTTGTGGACTACCATGGTGTTAGATCTCAAAAAGTATGGGCTAGTCCAATTAGAATAATAATTTGTCTTACATTTTTTTTCTATCCCAAAATTATTCACCATGGGTTGAATCTGATCTATTTCATCCCCTATTTTGAGAGGAGTTTTCCTCAAATCCATGGAATAGTCTTCTTCAATGTTTTAGGCATCTACCCAATGTCGAACATTATAGAAACACTACCAAAATCATTACGAAAATTGATTTTTTAGGAATTATTTCCCACTCATTCAGGAACTTTGATTGGACCTTTAGCTCATGGCACCATCATGGTTTTCCTTTTGGATAAAAAACTCTCTTTATAAAGTATAATCCGTACTTTGACACCAAATTGGATAATGTTATATTTCAGATTCTTGTTATCTCACCTCTGGTTTACTTCATCACACTTCACAATTTGATAATGAATAGATTCGTGAATCTTCTTCAAATGCTTTGTCTTATAATCCACATCAATATTCACAAGAAAGTCAAGAGATAAAAAGAAAAATTCCATATGAGTGATTGGATATATTCCATAAACAACCTTGAATAGAGAATGTTGAGTGCTAGCACCAAGAAATCTATTGCATGATAATTTATGTTGTTCGAGCAGTAAATCCTAATATATCATATTCTTTTTCACTAATATTCTCAGTATACTTCACAATTTATGATTAGGAACATACATTTTCCCAATAGTTTTAAGGTGATGGTAAGTGATTAAAAGTACCTTTTTACTAAATTTTCCCCATAATGTCTTCCAAAAAATGTCCAAATATTTAGTGTCCTTTCTAAAACAATGCTGCATGGAATTCCATAAAGGAAAAAAATTTCTTTGAAAAAGAAATTTTGTTAGTTTCACTGCATCTTCTGTCTAATGTAATGGTGTGAAGTGATCCATCAGATAAAATCAACCAATAATGACCATTATTGAATATTTACCTTGTTGAGTATTTATTAATTCCATATCGTTATCCATGATGAGATCTTCTCATTGATACTCTTGAATAGGAAACAAAGTGTATATACCAGGCATTAAATGATTATTTTCTCTTTGACATGTCCCAAATATCAAAAAAATATCTAGTACATCTAATTGAATCTTTAGAAATTAGAAATTATCCTTCAGTATCTTCAATTTTTTTTTGGATTCCAAAATGACCAACAGTCCCCCTTTATCTATCTCCCGAATGATAATGTCCTTATAATTACCCTTTTAAGCACACAACATGTTTATCTTAAATAGAAACCCATTAGTTACAAAATAATCCTCCACAAATAAATTTTTACATTGGAATAAAATATAATTTAACTCTATATAATGATGATAATCTTATTTAACAAGAATAAATCTAATAATTCAAGCATCTAGAATGGTAAATAATTCATACATTCAAGATAAGGCGTCTCCCAAAAGGATATCCCACCCCTTATTGTATTTTGACAATAATGAGAATTACTGAAATAATTCCACCCAATTTCATGCCCCAAACTCATCTTTTTTGACCACTGATAAATCTTAATCCCTGATGGTCAGGATGAAGAACAAACTATTTTGGTTTAAAATATTGAGGCCAATGATCTAGGACTCTCACAATCGCATAAAATTCTGCATCATAAGTGTTTTAATCACTCCTTGAATCATTAAATTTCTTACTAAAATATGAAATATGATTCTTACTTTGGATGAGAATAAACCCTACTGCAACTGCACTTGCATCACACTCTATTTCAAAGTCTAGATCAAAATTAGGTATTTCCCAAATATGTTCTTAAAAAATTATTAGTGATTTAAAATGCATAATTTCTACAGTTGAACATTAAAATTTCCCATTTTCAATTATTCAGTGATAAGTGTAATGATAGTGCTGAAATTGTAAATAAGGTGATAATAAAAAGATTCCAAACCTTGAAAACTCCTTACTTTTGTGAGGTATTTTGGTTGTGGATATGACTTATCTACTTCCACTTTTTATTGATCCACCATGATTACTTCATTAGACACCATATATCCCAAGAACACCAATCACATTGAAAGGAAATCACACTTTTCTAGTGTTCTATATAACCTCTATTCCTGTAGAATGCCAAATACCTTCCAAAGATGATCTAGATGGCTCTCAAAATCCTTACTATAGATAAAAATATCATCCATATAAAAAATAAAAAATTTACCAATAAATGGTTTTATAACTTCATTAACATGCCACATGAAATTAATAGAAGCATTTGAGAGGATGAATGACATGTCCAACCACTCAAAAAATATACCTTTGGTATTGAATGTTGTTTTCCACTCATCCCCTTCCTTCATTAAAATTAGGTGGTATTCACTCCAAAGATCAATCTTATAAATAGATTGATGAACCATGTAATTCATTGAGAATATAATTTAGTCGTGTAATATTATACATTTATTTTATGGTAATATTATCGATAAATCTACCTTAAATACACATATAATACATACTATCTTTCTAATGTACCAACAATGCTAGAACTGAACACATGATCATTCTTGGCCTTATAAAACCTCATTCCATGTATTTTTCTACTTTCTTGTACAAATTATTTGATTGTCTTGGATTACATAAATATTATGGTTCATTATGAAATTACACACCTGGTTCAAGATCCAAATGGAGTTCAATTCCTCTAAATGGGGGTAAAGATGTTGGAAGATAATTAGGAAAATATCATGATATTTCTCAATTATGGAATGAGATAATAGATGGAGATGGATATTCTACTCTTAGAAATACTTTTCCATAATCAATATTGAAAGAACTGGATTCTAATTGATTATTTTATCCATTTAATATTTAGTAATAAAGAGGATAACTTTTAGATATTTTGGAAAATATTTTTATTGATGAATTTGAGATGGAATCAAAGGAGAAAGTGTGATATTATTAACCCATATTGGAAATAATATGTGTTCTTCCTCTAATCATATTTCATATCCCTATAAAATATAAAATACCTTATCAACAAAAAGCAACAAGAATACATAATAAAAAATCATATAATACCACATAAAATAGTTCTTACCAATGGAAAATGAAATAAGAACATGTTTTTTGACTCTTAGTGTGATATTATTGTTCGACCAATGCAATTTTTTTTTGACTAAGGTTGATTCCGAGTTTGAAGCTTAAACTTATTCATTAGTGTTATTGATGAAAAAATTATACAGATCTCATAATCAATAATCAAAATTCATACTCATTTATTAATGGTGTAACAATTTTGGAACAATTTTTCTTATTGATCTTCTTCTGAGATGATTTGATATTGAAAAACTCTTAATAGCACAAGAATGTTACCCACATCAGGTTCTTCTACAACACGATCTTCATTTTTAGATTCTTTACCTCCATGTTCATCCTATTCAATTTCTATTTCAATATATATGATCTCCTTTATATTAATAATTTTATTGTTAGTAAAAATTTTCTAAAAATAACCTTACGCATGAGATTTTAAGCACTTTAGATTCCTACTTTCAATGGAGTTGGATTTTCCATTGGGTTGCTACATAGACTTATATTTCCCTTTATCCAGTGTCTTGTTCTTTCAAAATTACTTCTCAAAAACACCATATTTATTAAAATAAGTTTCAATATTAAAATATGTACATTGATTTTAGTTTTTGAATGTCGATGTCTTTGAGGTGTGCCTTTTATTTTTCACCTTGATAACTAGCTTGTAAACATCATCAAGTGAGAATAATGGTTGTAAATACATAGAATATTCAATTTTTTTCATTTAATCCACCCAAAAACCTATAAATTGTTTTCTATTTGTACTATAGATCATCAATTCACATAAATAAATTATCAAAATCATAAATTTACTCTTCAATAGATTAATCTCCTTATCGCAAGCTATACATTCGAAAATAATGCTCTTATAATTCTCAGGAAGAAATATTATTTTCATAATCCTTTTCAACATATCCTTGGACAATTTTTTATCATTACCATCATGTTCCCTTTGTTTCTTCATAATTTAAAACCATAGAGATGTGTAATCTTTAAATTTTAAAATAGATAGCATGAACTTCTTCTCATCAAAACAATTATTAAATTCAACGAGTCATTTTATTTCTCATATCCAACCTAAAAAATAATTTGGATTCATACTCCCATAAAATATGGAATATAAATCTTAAATTCTATTTAAATATCTTTATTTTCTCTTTTTCACAAATCCACCTATGATTTGTTTGAATAATCACCATTTTTTACTATATTTATAAAATAGTTCTGGATTGCACTTATTTTGTAGAGATGGATGTTGGGAACACCACTATAGTAGAGGGGATTCACATCATTACACTCTAAATAGTTGAGCAGGTTTCTCACTAATTTGAGTAATCTTCGATTGTAGATCTACGTTGGAAATTTCACCTGAGTTAGGAGGATTAGAAGATACACTATTACGAGACATTATAGAGATTAATAAGAATATTTTGATATAACTTACTAATTGTAACCTTCTACTATGATGACAAACTGAAGCATCAGAGGAATCATGAAATGAGTAAGTGAATATTAAGTAGTGAAATGTAGCTAAAATGACCAAGGATTAAAAGAAATTCCACGTACCAAGGTTTCTACAATGGAGTGAAAACTCATTATAAAGACAACATAAAGTAAGTAAACTGACCCAAATTGAATTACAAGGCATGAGATAGTCAAAAGGCACATAAAAATAACAAAAAACACTTCCCCATGCTATTTAATGACCACACTAACTAAAGTAGATAAATTCATTCTTAATAATTCTTTTTTCTAGGTTCTCCTACTTCTTTAATGTGTTTCTATGAATTTCCTTTGTTTTCTATATAGATAAGTCGTTTTGTGCCCCAAATAATTCTATTGTGGCCCACCATGATATTAAATTTTAAAAATGCGGGATAGTAAAATTGGAATAGAAATTGGTCCTAAAATTTTTTTCAAGCCCAAAATTTTCCTTCTTTGGTTGAATCTGATCTATATTAGTTTTTGGGGGTTTTATGGGTTTTTTGAGTTTTTAGGGGTCTTAAGGTTTTTTATATTTTTTTAATCATTTTTTGGGGTTTGAAGGGGTTTTAGTTTTTTTATATATTTTTGGGTGTTTTAGTGGTTTTAAAGGTTTTTAGGGGTTTTTATGATTTTTAGGGGTTTTAAGTATTTTTAGGGTAGAAGAGGTGTAAGTCCAGGCTATTCTCGGACCCCTCAAAATTTATTATGAAAAATGATACAGCAGACAAAAGAGGGGAGAGGTAAATCGAACCTCACCCAAAAACCCTTTACAACCCAAGACTCAAAAGACCCAAAAAAAGAAAAATAAAAAAATAAAAAACACAAAAGAGGAACAAGTTAGTCAACGTGGCCACTAAAATCAAAAGCAGAAGAAGATCCAAGAGGTTAATTTGCTGCACGAATACTGAAGGCCGCATCATCACGATATGTATCCCCATCGTCACCATACCCAGAGGAGGCATCCGAGTCCACCGTATCCCATTCAGATGACTCATACTACTTGAGGAAGTCCGTATAATACCTCCTTAGTCGCTTCTTATCCAGCTTCTTATCCAATAGATCCTTGGGAAGAGAATCCTCCACAACTTTGGAAGCCTTCGAGGAGGCCCTTGTAGCCATCAGTTTTGGAAGGGAGGTATAGTCTATCTTTTCTCTACTCTTGGAAGGGGAAGCACTCCCCCTCCTCCTACTGTGAAGGACATCATCAGCACTCACCACCTTGGGGCTCCCCTCCTGCCTCGAACCAACAGTCGCGGCCTCAGACCCTCCTCTTGGATTCCAGGGGTCTGAGTCAGGATGGATTGATACATCATCAAGGTCCTCCTCCTCCAATTCTTAGGTGTGGTCACATCAATGATGTCATTACGGTCCCCAAAGGCAAAATCAAATTTGAAATCTTCATTAATGTTATCCCAGTCAAACATCACCTTCAGTTTAGGATGCTATAGAATCTCTCGTCGGTGTTGCAGAAGGGGGATTTTAGAACCGTCCAACATGGTCATATCAGCGATTTCAGCACAAGGAGGTAGTTTTTCAATGACCACAAGATCCATTCCCGAACTCTGGTGCACCACAGTTCTACCATCAGTATAAGGGGCCACATTACGCAGCTCCTGTTCTAGCCAAGGATCAGATGGGGTGGCCTTGGCACCACCTAAACCATCACCCGAGATTTTTATGGTCGTTTCTTCTAAGTGGTTAGAGACCTACCGCTCCTCATCATCCTAAGAAACCAGTGACTAAGAACACTCCCCCTCTTCTAGGTCATGCACTGCAAAAGGATTCGAAGTGAGAACTATGTCCTGTTCTAACTCCTGACCATTTCCCTCGGCAGAAGTGACATTCATCAGCAACCCCTCCATCCTCATCCCCTCAAAACCTGGACTATGAATATCACTACACACCCCACTTGGAACCATCTTCAAGCAGTCATCAGCAGCCATATCTTTCTCAGGAACCACCTCCACCACCCCACAGGAGGAAGGGGCAGCACCTGCTCGTCCTAAATCATCCTTCAATCGCTTGAAATAGTCCTTTACCAAGACCACTGGGTGAAGCTCCCCCTCATTTTATCCGGGCATAGTACATCCCCACGATCAGAAGCCAGGCCCAGCCTTGGATGGGTGCCACTGAAATCACTCCCCGAAACTAAGCGATCACTACCCCCACGATGACACACCTATTTCACGTGACCAATATTCAGAAAACATTCACATTAATTCACTGAGGATTCAAAAACCACAGGTTGTTTCCACCAAAGTTCTTCACCAATCTCAATACAGAAAAAATCAACTAGTTTCTTGGAGACATCAATCTCAATACAGACTCTCGGAGAAACCAGATTATAGAGGGCTCACATTCAGCTATCCAGACACAGAAATATTCCAACCAGGTTTCCCAGCATTGTAAGAATTGAAAGATTTTGTAAGGGAAGAGGGAGTTCAGGGAATCTTCCCCAAATGGATACCAAAGTCGAGTCCCGACGTAAATGAAGATCAAAGATCCACCTAAAGAGAGAAAAGTGTGCACCATCACATCTGTGAGGGGAAGCAGACCAGGCTTGGACAAGGTCCTCCCCAGAAGCAAAGTAGATGAAAATATGGAAGGCATCAACCAAGCCCACCGTCACCCTATCCTGGAGATCTCAATGTTCGAACACAAATCTATCAAAAACATCCACCTGGGGGCACCAGTTAGAGAATAGAGCCACCAGAGTTAGACTATACAAAGCCAAACCCTCGTTGAACTCCGAAATTGGAAACTTCTGCTTCGGATGACCTTTAAATAGACCCGACACCTTAGGGATGAGATTAAAATGCAGAAAAGAAGGAAGCAAATCAGGATCCGAGAACGGAAATAAAGTTCTAATTGCATCAAGAACCAACGAGGATGCCTCCCCCTCAGGGGGGGACCAAGTCGTGGATGTCGTCGTTGTCTTCAATCTGGTAGAGGAAGGTTTTTATTTTAAGTATATTTAGGGGTTTTTTGGTTTTTGAGGGGTTTTAAGTATTTTTATGGTTTTAATGTTTTATTAAGTATTTTTAAAGTTTTTTGGGTTTTTTATGTTTCTTGGGATTTTTTGAGATTTTTAAAGAAATAATGGTTTTTAGGGTTTTAGGGATTTTTATGGTTTTAAGATTTTTATGGTTTTTTATTTTTTGGGGGTTTAAGGTTTTCATTTGAGTTTTTACCATTCTTTGGGGTTTTATAGTTTTTTAATTTTTTATGGGTTTAAAGGGGTTTTAGAGTTTTTAGTGTGTTTTTAGGGGGTTTCTAGGTTTTAGTGGGTTTTAAGGGTTTTAAGGGTTTTATGGTTTCAAGTATTTTTTATGATAATTAGGGTTTTTAGAATTTTTATGTTTTTTATATCTTTTTTTGATTATAAAGTTATCTTTGGATTTTTAGGGTTTATAGGGGTTTTTAAAATTTTAAGGATACTTTGTATTTTTATGTTTTTTCTGCTTTTTAGGGATTTTTAGATTTTTTAGTGTTTTTGGGGTTTTGGGGCATTTATGATTTTTCAGGGTTTTATGATTTTTTGAGTTTTTTAGGATTTTAATTGTTTTTTATATTTTTATAAAATTTTAAGGGGTTTATAGAGATTTTAAGGGTTTAAAGGGTTTTTTGAGTTTTTAGTGGTGTTTTAGGAATTTATGGGTTTTAGGGTATTTAAAATTTTTAGGAGTTTTATGACTTTTATTGTTCTAGGGTTTTTAGGGTTTTAGTGGTTTTAAGTTTATTGGGGTTTTATGTTTTTTTTAGATTTTTAAAGATTTCTTTGTGTTTTAAGGGTTTTTAAATTTTTAGGGATTTTAAGGATTTTTATGGTTTTTATTGTTTTTAGGGTCTTATATATTGGGAGTGTTTTTAGGTTTTTTTATGGTTTTTTGGGTTTTTTTATTTTTTAGGTTTTTTTTGAGTTTTTTTGGGTTTTAAGGTCTTTAAGAGTTTTTAATTGTTTTAGGGGTTTAATGGTTTTGAATAGTTTTAGTGGGTTTTTATGATTTTTATGGGTTTTAGTGGTTTTTTATGGTTTTTAGGGGTTTTATTTTTTTAGGTTTTTTAGGGATTTTTAATTGTTTTTAGTTTTTTAGCAATTTTAGAGTTTTTAGGGGTTTAAATTGTTTTTAGGTTTTTAAGGTCTTCTAAGGGTTTTTTCTAAGTTTTAGGTTTTTATGTTTCTTTGGTTTTTTAATGTTTTTAAATATTTTTATTATTTTTAGAGTTTTTAGGTATTTTTTTTGTTTTATGTTTTTTTGAGTATTTATGATTTTTAAGGGTTTTAGGGATTTTTAGGTTTTTTAGAGTTTTTTAAAATCTTAGGGTTTTTAATGGGTTTTAAATTTTTCAGTGGGTTTTAGGGTTTTTATGGGGTTTTAGGGAGTTTATGGGTTTTAGGGGTTTATATAGTTTTTTTGTGTTTTTAGGTTTTATATTCTTTTTTATGTTTTTTGGGGTTTAAGCATTTTTTGAATTTTATGTTTTTATCAGGGGTTTCTATGGTTTTTAGGGTTTCTTACATTTTTTTGTTATTTTTGGGGATTTTTGGTGATTTTATGGATTTTTATGTTTTTTAGAATTTTTAGGGATTTTGAGGGTTTTAGGGTTTTTAGTTTTTTTATGTTTTTTTTGGTTTTAGGGGTTTTTTCAATTTTTAGGGGTTTTAAGGTTTTAAGAGGTTCTTTATATTTTTTAAGGTTTTAAAGGGTTACTAGTGTTTTAAGTGGGTTTTCAAGTATTTATGGGTTCTTTTGGTTTTTAAGGTTATTAGGGGTTTTTATTATTTATACGGATTCTTAGGTTTATAGGAATTTTAAGTGTTTTAAAGATTTTTTGGGTTTTATCAAGGGTTTATAGGGATTTTTGGTTTTTTACATTTTTATGGATTTTCCATGATTTTAAGGATTTTTTAGGATTTTTAGGGTTTTTAAGGATATGAGGGTATTTAGGGTTTTAGGGTTTTTATGTTCTTTCGGGGATTTATGGTCTTTTGAGTTTTTTAGGGATTTCGGAGTTTTCTAGAGTTTTCTTTAATGTGTTAGGGGTTTAATGGTTTTTTATTGTTTTTATTAGTTTTTTAAGGACTTTATTTGGTTTTATGTTTTTTAAGGTTTTAGCAGTTGTTATGGTTTTTAGGGTTTTTAGGGTTTTTATGGTTTTTAATGTTTTTTAGGGTTTTTAGTGATTGTTAGGTTTTGGGGGTTTTTATGTTTTTTTAGGTTTTAAGGTTTTCTTAGGGGTTTTTATATTTTTTGGAAATTTTTTGGAATATTTAAGATTTCTGTGGTGTTTAGAGGTTTTAGTGATTCTGGGGGTTTTCTTATATTTTTTAGGTTTTTATGGTTTTTTTGTTTTTTGAAATTTTTACTTTTTTAGGGGGTTTATGGTTTTTTAGGGAATATTTAATTTTTTGCGATTTAATGGATTTTTAGTGTTTTTAGGGTTTTAGGGTTTTTATGGTTTTAGGGGTTTTATTGGTTTTATAGTTTTTTAGGTTTTGGCTAATTTTAGAAGTTTTCAATTTTTAGGGGTTTTTAGGTTTTTTAGGTTTTTAAGGTTTTCTTGGTATTTTTTGGGTTTTATGGTTTTTTTATTTTTAGGGATTTTTAGGGATTTTTTTAGATTTTTATGGTTTTTAAATTTTTATTTTTTGGGGGGTTTTAGGGTTTTATTGAATTTTTTAGTTTTTTTAAGGTCATTAGAGTTTCAAAAAATTTTATGGGTTTAAAGGGTTTTAGATATTTTAGTCATTTTTATGGTTTTTATTGGTTTTTAAGGGTTTTATGGGTTTTATACTTTTAGTGGTTTTAGGGTGCTTATCTTTTCTAGGTTTTTAGGTGATTTAAGTGTTTTTAGGTTTGAAGGTTTTGTTATGGGTTTTCATGGTTTTTTGGGTTTTTTTTATGTTTTTAGGGATTTTTAGGGATTTTTAAAGTATTTTTATTGTTTTTAGTGTTTTTTATGGATTTTGAGAAGATTTAGATTTTTAGATTTTGCAGTGTTTTTTGAATTTTGGTGTTTTCAAAGTTTTTTTAGATTTTTTTAATGTTTTTATGGGTATAGTTCCTTTTTATAAATTTTAGTGGGTTTTATAATATTTATGGGTTTTAAGGGGTTTCTGGGGTTTTATAGGGTTTTTACCATTTTTTAGTTTTTAGGGGTTTTAAGTGTTTTTAAGTTTTTAAGGTTTTCGTAGGCGTTTTCAATATTTTAGGGGTTTTTATATTTGTAGGTTTTTTTAGGGTTGTTATGTATATAAAGTATTTTTAGGGATTTTGTGGGTTTTATGATTTTTATTGGGTTTATGCTTTTTTAGTTTTCTAGGGGTTTTAAGGTTTTTTGTGTTTTTTACATTTTAGGGGATTGATGGGTTTTTAGAGATTTTTGTTGTTTTAGGGGTTTTATGTTTTTTTGTATTTTTATGGTGTTAAGTGTTTTTATTTTTTTTAGGGTTTTTTGGGTTTTTAGGGTTTTTAGGGTTTTTTTTGTTTTTAGTGGGTTTTAAGGGTTTTATGGTTTCAAGTATTTTTTATGATAATTAGGGTATTTAGAATTTTTATGTTTTTTATAACTTTTTTTGATTATAAAGTTATCTTTGGATTTTTAGGGTTTATAGGGGTTTTTAAAATTTTAAGGATACTTTGTATTTTTATGGTTTTTCTGCTTTTTAGGGATTTTTAGATTTTTTAGTGTTTTTGGGGTTTTGGGGCATTTATGATTTTTTAGGGTTTTATGATTTTTTGAGTTTTTTAGGATTTTAATTGTTTTTTTTATTTTTATAAAATTTTAAGGGGTTTATAGAGATTTTAAGGGTTTAAAGGGTTTTTTGAGTTTTTAGTGGTGTTTTAGGAATTTATGGGTTTTAGGGTATTTAAAATTTTTAGGAGTTTTATGACTTTTATTGTTCTAGGGTTTTTAGGGTTTTATTGGTTTTAAGTTTATTGGGGTTTTATGTTTTTTTAGATTTTTAAAGATTTCTTTGTGTTTTAAGGGTTTTTAAATTTTTAGGGATTTTAAGGATTTTTATGGTTTTTTGGGTTTTTTTTATTTTTTAGGTTTTTTTTGAGTTTTTTTGGGTTTTAAGGTCTTTAAGAGTTTTTAATTGTTTTAGGGGTTTAATGGTTTTGAATAGTTTTAGTGGGTTTTTATGATTTTTATGGGTTTTAGTGGTTTTTTATGGTTTTTAGGGGTTTTATTTTTTTAGGATTTTTAGGGATTTTTAATTGTTTTTAGTTTTTTTAGCAATTTTAGAGTTTTTAGGGGTTTAAATTGTTTTTAGGTTTTTATGGTCTTCTAAGGGTTTTTCTAGGTTTTAGGTTTTTTATGTTTCTTTGGTTTTTTAATGTTTTTATATATTTTTATTATTTTTAGAGTTTTTAGGTATTTTTTGTGTTTTATGTTTTTTTGAGTATTTATGATTTTTAAGGGTTTTAGGGATTTTTTGGTTTTTTAGAGTTTTTTAAAATCTTAGGGTTTTTAATGGGTTTTAAATTTTTCAGTGGGTTTTAGGGTTTTTATGGGGTTTTAGGGAGTTTATGGGTTTTAGGGGTTTATATAGTTTTTTGTGTTTTTAGGTTTTATATTCTTTTTTATGTTTTTTTGGGTTTAAGCATTTTTTGAATTTTATGTTTTTATCAGGGGTTTCTATGGTTTTTAGGGTTTCTTACATTTTTTTGTTATTTTTGGGGATTTTTGGGGATTTTTTGGATTTTTATGTTTTTTAGAATTTTTAGGGATTTTGAGGGTTTTTGGGTTTTTAGTTTTTTTTTATGTTTTTTTAGGTTTTAGGGGTTTTTTCAATTTTTAGGGGTTTTAAGGTTTTAAGAGGTTCTTTATATTTTTTAAGGTTTTAAAGGGTTACTAGTGTTTTAAGTGGGTTTTCAAGTATTTATGGGTTCTTTTGGTTTTTAAGGTTATTAGGGGTTTTTATTATTTATACGGATTCTTAGGTTTATAGGAATTTTAAGTGTTTTAAAGTTTTTTTGGGTTTTATCAAGGGTTTATAGGGATTTTTGGTTTTTTACATTTTTACGGATTTTCCATGATTTTAGGGATTTTTGAGTTTTCTAGAGTTTTCTTTAATGTGTTAGGGGTTTAATGGTTTTTTATTGTTTTTATTAGTTTTTTAAGGACTTTATTTGGTTTTATTTTTTTTAAGGTTTTAGCAGTTGTTATGGTTTTTAGGGTTTTTAGGGTTTTTATGGTTTTTAATGTTTTCTAGGGTTTTTAGTGATTGTTAGGTTTTGGGGGTTTTTATGTTTTTTTAGGTTTTAAGGATTTCTTAGGGGTTTTTATATTTTTTGGAAATTTTATGGAATGTTTAAGATTTCTGTGGTTTTTAGAGGTTTTAGTGATTCTGAGGGGTTTCTTATATTTTTTAGGTTTTTATGGTTTTTTTGTTTTTTGAAATTTTTACTTTTTTAGGGGGTTTATGGTTTTTTAGGGAATATTTAATTTTTTGCGATTTAATGGATTTTTAGTGTTTCTAGGGTTTTAGGGTTTTTATGGTTTTAGGGGTTTTATTGGTTTTATAGTTTTTTAGGTTTCGGCTGATTTTATAAGTTTTCAATTTTTAGGGGTTTTTAGGTTTTTTAGGTTTTTAAGGTTTTCTTGGTATTTTTTGGGTTTTAGGGTTTTTTTATTTTTAGGGATTTTTAGGGAATTTTTTAGATTTTTATGGTTTTTAAATTTTTATTTTTTGGGGGGTTTTAGGGTTTTATTGAATTTTTTACTTTTTTTAAGGTCATTAGAGTTTTAAAAAATTTTATGGGTTTAATGGGATTTAGATATTTTATTCATTTTTATGGTTTTTATTGGTTTTTAAGGGTTTTATGGGTTTTATACTTTTAGTGGTTTTAGGGTGCTTATCTTTTCTAGGTTTTTAGGTGATTTAAGTGTTTTTAGGTTTGAAGGTTTTGTTATGGGTTTTCATGGTTTTTTGGGTTTTTTTATGTTTTTAGGGATTTATAGGGATTTTTTAAATATTTTTATGGTTTTTAGTGTTTTTTATGGATTTTGAGAAGATTTAGATTTTTAGATTTTGCAGTGTTTTTTGAATTTTGTTGTTTTCAATGTTTTTTTTTGATTTTTTTAATGTTTTTATGGGTATAGTTCCTTTTTATAAATTTTAGTGGGTTTTATAATATTTATGGGTTTTAAGGGGTTTCTGGGGTTTTATAGGGTTTTTACCATTTTTTAGTTTTTAGGGGTTTTAAGTGTTTTTATGTTTTTAAGGTTTTCGTAGGCGTTTTCAATATTTTAGGGGTTTTTATATTTGTTGGTATTTTTAGGGTTGTTATGTATATTAAGTATTTTTAGGGATTTTGTGGGTTTTATGATTTTTATTGGGTTTATGCTTTTTTAGTTTTCTAAGGGTTTTAAGGTTTTTTGTGTTTTTAACATTTTTAGGTGATTCATGGGTTTTTAGAGATTTTAGTTGTTTTAGGGGTTTTATGTTTTTTTGTATTTTTATGGTGTTAAGTGTTTTTTTTTAGGGTTTTTAGGGTTTTTAGGGTTTTTTTTGTTTTTAAATTTTTTGGGGTTTTAAGTGTTTATAAGGTTTTCTTCTGGATTTTCTGGGTTTTAGGGATATTTAACTCTTTATGGTTTAGGTATTTTTTAGTATTTTTATAATTTTTTTGGTTTTATGTATTTTTAATGTCCTTATGTGTTTTAAGGGGTTATTTTGGATTTTTTGGATTTTTTAGGGTTTTCTGAGTTCTTATGGTTTTATATTTTTTATATTTCTTTAAATGTTTTTAGGTATTCTGAGGGTTTTGAGTGTTTTATTGGTTTCTAGGTTTTAAGGGTTTTAGGTGTTTTAGGGTTTTTTTTGGTTTTTAGGTTTTTTATAATTTTTAGGTCTTTAAGGGGTTTAAAGTGCTTTTAGGGTTTTAATGTTTTTTGGGGGTGTTTAGGGTTTTTGGGGTTTTTACATTTGAGTTATTTTTTAGTATTTTTATGATTATTATGCATTTATAGTTTAGATGGATAATGATGGTTTTTAAATTTTTTAGGGTTTTATTGTTTTTTTTGTGTTTTTAGATTTTTTTAGAGTTTTTAGAGTTTTCTAATATTATTTGGGGTTTAAAGGTGTATTATATATTTTTTATGGTTTTTATGGGTTTTTGGATTTTTAATTGTTTTTGGGATTTTGTGGTTTTTATATTTTTTAAATGATTTTGGGTGTCTTTTCGTATTTAGTGTTTTTTAGGATTTTCTGGGTTTTAAGTGTTTTTAGGATTTTAAGGTTTTCTTATGGGTTTATTTAGGTTTTTGGATTTTTTACCTTTTTTGGGTTTTTTGGGATTTTTTAATATATTTATGTTTTTAGGGTTTTTAGTTATTTGAAAGGATTTTAGGGTTTTAATGTGTTTTCTGGTTTCATAGGGTTTTTTATATTTTTAGGGGTTTTGAGTGTTTTTATGTTTTAATGGTTTTATAAGGGTTTTCAATGTTTTTTGGGTTTTTTTATGTATTTAGTTAATTTTTAGTATTTTTATAGGTTTTTAGAGGTTTTAAAGATGTTGAGGGGTTTTAGGGTTTTCTAACATTTTAGGGGTTTTTTATTTTTTGGGATTTTAAGGTTTTTAGAGATTTTAAAATATTTTAGGGCAGGAAAGTTGCGAGTCCAGGATATTTGGGGCCCCCAAAATTTATTAGAAAACATAAGACACAATAGACAAGGGAGGGGAAGGCTAAAACGATCCACACACAAAATCCCTTAACAACCCCAAACCTAGAAAAACCCAAAACCCAAAAAAACACCCAAAAGACAAACAAAGATGACATTCACAATCAACTCCATTAGCACCTCCCAGCCAGTCAGCAACCAGCATCTCGCAGCACATAGTCTATCATCCATCACCTTCAGCATCATCATCTCCTTCAACACTTTCCAGGTTCAGGGTATTCTTCCTAGCCAAGCACAATAAGCATCCAGCAGCTCAAATTCCAGCATCTAGTACCACATACATAGACATCTCTTGGCATACCGCGTCTCAGAATTCAGACAACAAAAACTACAAACCAAGAATCTAGTACCTCCCAACCAATTATCTTCCATCATCATCAGATGGCGCATATAGTAACTCACAAGTAGACCAGTCACAACAAATAAACAACACCACCATCGATTCACAACCAATCCATCAACACCCCCAACCATCACTCGATAAAAGAAGAAACACCTTTTGTTTAGCCTATATGAGCAACAAATTACAACCAACAACCCATTATCCAATATTCATCACCTTCAACCCAATCAAGACACAACACCCAACAAATTGCATCCCGCAGCTCCTAACCAACAGCATATAGAAACACAGAAAACAACATTTTATTGAGGCTCCCCCTTCTACCAAACTTAAGATCCCGATTCAACATTCTGAGAACAAGATCCGCCATAAATGATTCACTCTAGCACCAAGTCATACCAGAGTTAGACTATGCAAATCCAAACCCTCGTTGATCTCCGAAATTGGCAACTTTAGCTTCGGATGACCTTCAAACAGACCCGACACCTTATTGATGAGATTAAAATTCAGAAAAGAAGGAAGCAAATCAGGATCCGAGAACGGAAATAAAGTTCTAATTGCATCAAGAACCAACGAGGACGCCTCCCCCTCAGGGGGGGACCAAGTCGTGGATGTCGTCGTTGTCTTCAATCTGGTAGAGGAAGGTTTTTATTTTAAGTATATTTAGGGGTTTTTTTTGTTTTTGAGGGGTTTTAAGTATTTTTATGGATTTAATGTTTTATTAAGTATTTTTAAAGTTTTTTGGGTTTTTTATGTTTCTTGGGATTTTTTGAGATTTTTAAAGAAATAATGGTTTTTAGGGTTTTTGGGATTTTTATGGTTTTATGATTTTTATGGTTTTTTATTTTTTGGGGGTTTAAGGTTTTCATTTGAGTTTTTACCATTCTTTGGGTTTTTAGAGTTTTTTAATTTTTTCTGGGTTTAAAGGGGTTTCAGAGTTTTTAGTGTGTTTTTAGGGGGTTTCTAGGTTTTAGTGGGTTTTAAGGGTTTTATGGTTTCAAGTATTTTTTATGATAATTAGGGTATTTAGAATTTTTATGTTTTTTATATCTTTTTTTGATTATAAAGTTATCTTTGGATTTTTAGGGTTTATAGGGGTTTTTAAAATTTTAAGGATACTTTGTATTTTTATGGTTTTTCTGCTTTTTAGGGATTTTTAGATTTTTTAGTGTTTTTGGGGTTTTGGGGAATTTATGATTTTTTAGGGTTTTATGATTTTTTGAGTTTTTTAGGATTTTAATTGTTTTTTTTTTATTTTTATAAAATTTTAAGGGGTTTATAGAGATTTTAAGGGTTTAAAGGGTTTTTGAGTTTTTAGTGGTGTTTTAGGAATTTATGGGTTTTAGGGTATTTAAAATTTTTAGGAGTTTTATGACTTTTATTGTTCTAGGGTTTTTAGGGTTTTAGTGGTTTTAAGTTTATTGGGGTTTTATGTTTTTTTAGATTTTTAAAGATTTCTTTGTGTTTTAAGGGTTTTTAAATTTTTAGGGATTTTAAGGATTTTTATGGTTTTTATTGTTTTTAGGGTCTTATATATTGGGAGTGTTTTTAGGTTTTTTATGGTTTTTTGGGTTTTTTTTATTTTTTAGGTTGTTTTTGAGTTTTTTTGGTTTTAAGGTCTTTAAGAGTTTTTAATTGTTTTAGGGGTTTAATGGTTTTGAATAGTTTTAGTGGGTTTTTATGATTTTTATGGGTTTTAGTGGTTTTTTATGGTTTTTAGGGGTTTTATTTTTTTAGGATTTTTAGGGATTTTTAATTGTTTTTAGTTTTTTTAGAAATTTTAGAGTTTTTAGGGGTTTAAATTGTTTTTAGGTTTTTATGGTCTTCTAAGGGTTTTTCTAGGTTTTAGGTTTTTTATGTTTCTTTGGTTTTTTAATGTTTTTATATATTTTTATTATTTTTAGAGTTTTTAGGTATTTTTTGTGTTTTATGTTTTTTTGAGTATTTATGGTTTTTAAGGGTTTTAGGGATTTTTTGGTTTTTTAGAGTTTTTTAAAATCTTACTGTTTTTAATGGGTTTTAAATTTTTCAGTGGGTTTTAGGGTTTTTATGTGGTTTTAGGGAGTTTATGGGTTTTAGGGGTTTATATAGTTTTTTGTGTTTTTAGGTTTTATATTCTTTTTTATGTTTTTTTGGGTTTAAGCATTTTTTGAATTTTATGTTTTTATCAGGGGTTTCTATGGTTTTTAGGGCTTCTTACATTTTTTTGTTATTTTTGGGGATTTTTTGGGATTTTTTGGATTTTTATGTTTTTTAGAATTTTTAGGGATTTTGAGGGTTTTAGGGTTTTTAGTTTTTTTATGTTTTTTTGGGTTTTAGGGGTTTTTTCAATTTTTAGGGGTTTTAAGGTTTTAAGAGGTTCTTTATATTTTTTATGGTTTTAAAGGGTTACTAGTGTTTTAAGTGGGTTTTCATGTATTTATGGGTTCTTTTGGTTTTTAAGGTTATTAGGGGTTTTTATTATTTATACGGATTCTTAGGTTTATAGGAATTTTAAGTGTTTTAAAGTTTTTTTGGGTTTTATCAAGGGTTTATAGGGATTTTTGGTTTTTTACATTTTTACGGATTTTCCATGATTTTAAGGATTTTTTAGGATTTTTAGGGTTTTTAAGGATATGAGGGTATTTAGGGTTTTAGGGTTTTTATGTTCTTTCGGGGATTTATGGTCTTTTGAGTTTTTTAGGGATTTTTGAGTTTTCTAGAGTTTTCTTTAATGTGTTAGGGGTTTAATGGTTTTTTATTATTTTTATTAGTTTTTTAAGGACTTTATTTGGTTTTATGTTTTTTAAGGTTTTAGCAGTTTTTATGGTTTTTTGGTTTTTTAGGGTTTTTATGGTTTTTAATGTTTTCTAGGGTTTTTAGTGATTGTTAGGTTTTGGGGGTTTTTATGTTTTTTTTGGTTTTAAGGTTTTCTTAGGGGTTTTTATATTTTTTGGAAATTTTATGGAATGTTTAATATTTCTGTGGTTTTTAGAGGTTTTAGTGATTCTGAGGGGTTTCTTATATTTTTTAGGTTTTTATGGTTTTTTTGTTTTTTGAAATTTTTACTTTTTTAGGGGGTTTATGGTTTTTTAGGGAATATTTAATTTTTTGCGATTTAATGGATTTTTAGTGTTTTTAGGGTTTTAGGGTTTTTATGGTTTTAGGGGTTTTATTGGTTTTATAGTTTTTTAGGTTTCGGCTGATTTTAGAAGTTTTCAATTTTTAGGGGTTTTTAGGTTTTTTAGGTTTTTAAGGTTTTCTTGGTATTTTTTGGGTTTTTGGGTTTTTTTATTTTTAGGGATTTTTAGGGAATTTTTTAGATTTTTATGGTTTTTAAATTATTATTTTTTGGGGGGTTTTAGGGTTTTATTGAATTTTTTAGTTTTTTTAAGGTCATTAGAGTTTTAAAAAAATTTATGGGTTTAAAGGGATTTAGATAATTTAGTCATTTTTATGGTTTTTATTGGTTTTTATTGGTTTTTAAGGGTTTTATGGGTTTTATACTTTTAGTGGTTTTAGGGTGCTTATCTTTTCTAGGTTTTTAGGTGATTTAAGTGTTTTTAGGTTTGAAGGTTTTGTTATGGGTTTTCATGGTTTTTTGGGTTTTTTTTTATGTTTTTAGGGATTTTTAGGGATTTTTTAAATATTTTTATGGTTTTTAGTGTTTTTTATGGATTTTGAGAAGATTTAGATTTTTAGATTTTGCAGTGTTTTTTGAATTTTGGTGTTTTCAAAGTTTTTTTAGTTTTTTTTAATGTTTTTATGGGTATAGTTCCTTTTTATAAATTTTAGTGGGTTTTATAATATTTATGGGTTTTAAGGGGTTTCTGGGGTTTTATAGGGTTTTTACGATTTTTTAGTTTTTAGGGGTTTTAAGTGTTTTTATGTTTTTAAGGTTTTCGTAGGCGTTTTCAATATTTTAGGGGTTTTTATATTTGTTGTTATTTTTAGGGTTGTTATGTATATTAAGTATTTTTAGGGATTTTGTGGGTTTTATGATATTTATTGGGTTTATGCTTTTTTAGTTTTCTAGGGGTTTTAAGGTTTTTTGTGTTTTTAACATTTTTAGTGGATTGATGGGTTTTTAGAGATTTAAGTTGTTTTAGGGGTTTTATGTTTTTTTGTATTTTTATGGTGTTAAGTATTTTTATTTTTTTTGGGTTTTTAGGGTTTTTAGGGTTTTTAGGGTTTTTTTTTGTTTTTAAATTTTTTGGGGTTTTAAGTGTTTTTAAGGTTTTCTTCTGGATTTTCTGGGTTTTAGGGATATTTAACTCTTTATGGTTTAGGTATTTTTTAATATTTTTATAATTTTTATGGTTTTATGTATTTTTAATGTCCTTATGTGTTTTAAGGGGTTATTTTGGATTTTTTGGAACTTTTAGGGTTTTCTGAGTTCTTATGGTTTTATAGTTTTTATATTTTTTTAAATGTTTTTAGGTATTCTGAGGGTTTTGAGTGTTTTATTGGTTTCTAGGTTTTAAGGGTTTTAGGTGTTTTAGGGTTTTTTTTGGTTTTTAGTTTTTTTATAATTTTTAAGTCTTTAAGGGGTTTAAAGTGCTTTTAGGGTTTTAATGTTTTTTGGGGGTGTTTAGGGTTTTTGGGGTTTTTACATTTGAGTTATTTTTTAGTATTTTTATGATTATTATGCATTTATAGTTTAGATGGATAATGATGGTTTTTAAATTTTTTAGGGTTTTATAGTTTTTTTTTGTGTTTTTAGATTTTTCTAGAGTTTTTAGAGTTTTCTAATATTATTTGGGGTTTAAAGGTGTATTATATATTTTTTATGGTTTTTATGGGTTTTTTGATTTTTAATTGTTTTTGGGATTTTTTTGTTTTTATTTTTTTTAAATGATTTTGGGTGTCTTTTCGTATTTAGTGTTTTTTAGGATTTTCTGGGTTTTAAGTGTTTTTAGGATTTTAAGGTTTTCTTATGGGTTTATTTAGGTTTTTGGATTTTTTACATTTTTAGGGTTTTTTGGGATTTTTTAATATATTTATGTTTTTAGGGTTTTTAGTTATTTGAAAGGATTTTAGGGTTTTAATGTGTTTTCTAGTTTCATAGGGTTTTTTATATTTTTAGGGGTTTTGAGTGTTTTTATGTTTTAATGGTTTTCTAAGGGGTTTCAATGTTTTTGGGGTTTTTTATGTATTTAGTTAATTTTTAGTACTTTTATAGGTTTTTAGAGGTTTTAAAGATGTTGAGGGGTTTTAGAGTTTTCTAACATTTTCGGGGTTTTTTATTTTTTGGGATTTTAAAGTTTTTAGAGATTTTAAAATATTTTAGGGCAGGAAAGTTGCGAGTCCAGGCTATTTGGGGCCCCCAAAATTTATTAGAAAACATAAGACACAATAGACAAGGGAGGGGAAGGGTAAAACGATCCACACACAAAATCCCTTAACAACCCCAAACCCAGAAAAACCCAAAACCCAAAAAAACACCCAAAAGCCAAACAAAGATGACATTCACAATCATCTCCATTAGCACCTCCCAGCCAGTCAGCAACCAGCATCTCGCAGCACATAGTCTATCATCCATCACCTTCAGCATCATCATCTCCTTCAACACTTTCCAGGTTCAGCGTATTCTTCCTAGCCAAGCACAATAAGCATCCAGCAGCTCAAATTCCAGCATCTAGTACCACATACATAGACATCTCATGGCATACCGCATCTCAGAATTCAGACAACAAAAACTCCAAACCAAGAATCTAGTACCTCCCAACCAATTATCTTCCATCATCATCAGATGGCGCATATAGTAACTCACAAGTAGACCAGTCACAACAAATAAACAACACCACCATCGATTCACAACCAATCCATCCACACCCCCAACCATCACTCGATAAAAGAAGAAACACCTTTTGTTTAGCCTCTATGAGCAACAAATTACAACCAACAGCCCATTTTCCAATATTCATCACCTTCAACCCAATCAAGACACAACACCAAACAAATTGCATCCAGCATCTCCTAACCAACAGCATATAGAAACACAGAAAACAACATTTTATTGAGGCTCCCCCTTCTACCAAACTTAAGATCCCGATTCAACATTCTGAGAACAAGAGCCGCCATAAATGATTCACTCTGGCACCAAGTCATACAAGAGTTAGACTATGCAAAGCCAAACCCTCGTTGAACTCCGAAATTGGCAACTTCAGCTTCGGATGACCATCAAACAGACCCGACACCTTAGGGATGAGATTAAAATGCAGAAAAGAAGGAAGCAAATCAGGATCCGAGAATGGAAATAAAGTTCTAATTGCATCAAGAACCAACGAGGACGCCTCCCCCTCAGGGGGGGGGGACCAAGTCGTGGATGTCATCGTTGTCTTCAATCTGGTAGAGGAGGGTTTTTATTTTAAGTATATTTAGGGGTTTTTTTGTTTTTGAGGGGTTTTAAGTATTTTTATGGATTTAATGTTTTATTAAGTATTTTTAAAGTTTTTTGGGTTTTTTATGTTTCTTGGGATTTTTTGAGATTTTTAAAGAAATAATGGTTTTTAGGGTTTTAGGAATTTTTATGGTCTTACGATTTTTATGGTTTTTTATTTTTTGGGGGTTTAAGGTTTTCATTTGAGTTTTTACCATTCTTTGGGTTTTTAGAGTTTTTTAATTTTTTATGGGTTTAAAGGGGTTTCAGAGTTTTTAGTGTGTTTTTAGGGGGTTTCTAGGTTTTAGTGGGTTTTAAGGTTTTTATGGTTTCAAGTATTTTTTATGATAATTAGGGTATTTAGAATTTTTATGTTTTTTATATCTTTTTTTGATTATAAAGTTATCTTTGGATTTTTAGGGTTTATAGGGGTTTTTAAAATTTTAAGGATACTTTGTATTTTTATGGTTTTTCTGCTTTTTAGGGATTTTTAGATTTTTTAGTGTTTTTGGGGATTTGGGGCATTTATGATATTTTAGGGTTTTATGATTTTTTGAGTTTTTTAGGATTTTAATTGTTTTTTTTATTTTTATAAAATTTTAAGGGGTTTATAGAGATTTTAAGGGTTTAAAGGGTTTTTTGAGTTTTTAGTGGTGTTTTAGGAATTTATTGGTTTTAGGGTATTTAAAATTTTTAGGAGTTTTATGACTTTTATTGTTCTATGGTTTTTAGGGTTTTAGTGGTTTTATGTTTATTGGGGTTTTATGTTTTTTTATATTTTTAAAGATTTCTTTGTGTTTTAAGGGTTTTTAAATTTTTAGGGATTTTAAGGATTTTTATGGTTTTTATTGTTTTTAGGTTCTTATATATTGGGAGTGTTTTTAGGTTTTTTATGGTTTTTTGGGTTTTTTTTTATTTTTTAGGTTTTTTTTGAGTTTTTTTGGGTTTTAAGGTCTTTAAGAGTTTTTAATTGTTTTAGGGGTTTAATGGTTTTGAATAGTTTTAGTGGGTTTTTATGATTTTTATGGGTTTTAGTGGTTTTTTATGGTTTTTAGGGGTTTTATTTTTTTAGGATTTTTAGGGATTTTTAATTGTTTTTAGTTTTTTTAGCAATTTTAGAGTTTTTAGGGGTTTAAATTGTTTTTAGGTTTTTATGGTCTTCTAAGGGTTTTTCTAGGTTTTAGGTATTTTATGTTTCTTTGGTTTTTTAATGTTTTTATATATTTTTATTATTTTTAGAGTTTTTAGGTATTTTTTGTGTTTTATGTTTTTTTGAGTATTTATGGTTTTTAAGGGTTTTAGGGATTTTTTGGTTTTTTAGAGTTTTTTAAAATCTTAGGGTTTTTAATGGGTTTTAAATTTTTCAGTGGGTTTTAGGGTTTTTATGGGGTTTTAGGGAGTTTATGGGTTTTAGGGGTTTATATAGTTTTTTGTGTTTTTAGGTTTTATATTCTTTTTTATGTTTTTTTGGGTTTAAGCATTTTTTGAATTTTATGTTTTTATCAGGGGTTTCTATGGTTTTTAGGGTTTCTTACATTTTTTTGTTATTTTTGGGGATTTTTGGGGATTTTTTGGATTTTTATGTTTTTTAGAATTTTTATTGATTTTGAGGGTTTTAGGGTTTTTAGTTTTTTTTATGTTTTTTTGGGTTTTAGGGGTTTTTTCAATTTTTAGGGGTTTTTAAGGTTTTAAGAGGTTCTTTATATTTTTTAAGGTTTTAAAGGGTTACTAGTGTTTTAAGTGGGTTTTCAAGTATTTATGGGTTCTTTTGGTTTTTAAGGTTATTAGGGGTTTTTATTATTTATACGGATTCTTAGGTTTATAGGAATTTTAAGTGTTTTAATGTTTTTTTGGGTTTTATCAAGGGTTTATAGGGATTTTTGGTTTTTTACATTTTTACGAATTTTCCATGATTTTAAGGATTTTTTAGGATTTTTAGGGTTTTTAAGGATATGAGGGTATTTAGGGTTTTAGGGTTTTTATGTTCTTTCAGGGATTTATGGTCTTTTGAGTTTTTTAGGGATTTTTGAGTTTTCAAGAGTTTTCTTTAATGTGTTAGGGGTTTAATGGTTTTTTATTGTTTTTATTAGTTTTTTAAGGACTTTATTTGGTTTTATGTTTTTTAAGGTTTTAGCTGTTGTTATGGTTTTTAGGGTTTTTAGGGTTTTTATGGTTTTTAATGTTTTCTAGGGTTTTTAGTGATTGTTAGGTTTTGGGGGTTTTTATGTTTTTTTTAGGTTTTAAGGTTTTCTTAGGGGTTTTTATATTTTTTGGAAATTTTATGGAATGTTTAAGATTTCTGTGGTTTTTAGAGGTTTTAGTGATTCTGAGGGGTCTCTTATATTTTTTAGGTTTTTATGGTTTTTTTGTTTTTTGAAATTTTTACTCTTTTAGGGGGTTTATGGTTTTTTAGGGAATATTTAATTTTTTGCGATTTAATGGATTTTTAGTGTTTTTAGGGTTTTAGGGTTTTTATGGTTTTAGGGGTTTTATTGGTTTTATAGTTTTTTAGGTTTCGGCTGATTTTAGAAGTTTTCAATTTTTAGGGGTTTTTAGGTTTTTTAGGTTTTTAAGGTTTTCTTGGTATTTTTTGGGTTTTAGGGTTTTTTTATTTTTAGGGATTTTTAGGGAATTTTTTAGATTTTTATGGTTTTTAAATTTTTATTTTTTGGGGGGTTTTAGGGTTTTATTGAATTTTTTAGTTTTTTTAAGGTCATTAGAGTTTTAAAAAATTTTATGGGTTTAAAGGGATTTAGATATTTTAGTCATTTTTATGGTTTTTATTGGTTTTTAAGGGTTTCATGGGTTTTATACTTTTAGTGGTTTTAGGGTGCTTATCTTTTCTAGGTTTTTAGGTGATTTAAGTGTTTTTAGGTTTGAAGGTTTTGTTATGGGTTTTCATGGTTTTTTGGGTTTTTTTATGTTTTTAGGGATTTTTAGGGATTTTTAAAATATTTTTATGGTTTTTAGTGTTTTTTATGGATTTTGAGAAGATTTAGATTTTTAGATTTTGCAGTGTTTTTTGAATTTTGGTGTTTTCAAAGTTTTTTTAGATTTTTTAATGTTTTTATGGGTATAGTTTCTTTTTATAAATTTTAGTGGGTTTTATAATATTTATGGGTTTTAAGGGGTTTCTGGGGTTTTATAGGGTTTTTACCATTTTTTAGTTTTTAGGGGTTTTAAGTGTTTTTATGTTTTTAAGGTTTTCATAGGCGTTTTCAATATTTTAGGGGTTTTTATATTTGTTGGTATTTTTAGGGTTGTTATGTATATTAAGTATTTATAGGGATTTTGTGGGTTTTATGATTTTTATTGGGTTTATGCTTTTTTAGTTTTCTAGGGGTTTTAAGGTTTTTTGTGTTTTTAACATTTTTAGGGGATTGATGGGTTTTTAGAGATTTTAGTTGTTTTAGGGGTTTTATGTTTTTTTGTATTTTTATGGTGTTAAGTGTTTTTATTTTTTTTAGGGTTTTTAGGGTTTTTAGGGTTTTTAGGGTTTTTTTGTTTTTAAATTTTTTGGGGTTTTAAGTGTTTTTAAGGTTTTCTTCTAGATTTTCTGGGTATTATGGATATTTAACTCTTTATGGTTTAGGTATTTTTTAGTATTTTTATAATTTTTATGGTTTTATGTATTTTTAATGTCCTTATGTGTTTTAAGGGGTTATTTTGGATTTTTGGATTTTTTAGGGTTTTCTGAGTTCTTATGGTTTTATAGTTTTTATATTTTTTTAAATGTTTTTAGGTATTCTGAGGGTTTTGAGTGTTTTATTGGTTTCTAGGTTTTAAGGGTTTTAGGTGTTTTAGGGTTTTTTTTGGTTTTTAGGTTTTTTATAATTTTTAGGTCTTTAAGGGGTTTAAAGTGCTTTTAGGGTTTTAATGTTTTTTGGGGGTGTTTAGGGTTTTTGGGGTTTTTACATTTGAGTTATTTTTTGGTATTTTTATGATTATTATGCATTTATAGTTTAGAGGGATAATGATGGTTTTTAAATTTTTTAGGGTTTTATAGTTTTTTTTTGTGTTTTTAGATTTTTTTAGAGTTTTTAGAGTTTTCTAATATTATTTGGGGTTTAAAGGTGTATTATATATTTTTTATGGTTTTTATGGGTTTTTGGATTTTTAATTGTTTTTGGGATTTTGTGGTTTCTATATTTTTTAAATGATTTTGGGTGTCTTTTCGTATTTAGTGTTTTTTAGGATTTTATGGGTTTTAATTGTTTTTAGGATTTTAAGGTTTTCTTATGGGTTTATTTAGGTTTTTGGATTTTTTACATTTTTAGGGTTTTTTGGGATTTTTTAATATATTTATGTTTTTAGGGTTTTTAGTTATTTGAAAGGATTTTAGGGTTTTAATGTGTTTTCTGGTTTCATAGGGTTTTTTATATTTTTAGGGGTTTTGAGTGTTTTTATGTTTTAATGGTTTTCTAAGGGTTTTCAATGTTTTTGGGGTTTTTTATGTATTTAGTTAATTTTTAGTATTTTTATAGGGTTTTAGAGGTTTTAAAGATGTTGAGGGGTTTTAGGGTTTTCTAACATTTTAGGGGTTTTTTATTTTTTAGGATTTTAAGGTTTTTAGAGGTTTTAAAATATTTTAGGGCAGGAAAGATGCGAGTCCAGGCTATTTGGGGCCCCCAAAAATTTATTAGAAAACATAAGACACAATAGACAAGGGAGGGGAAGGGTAAAACGATCCACACACAAAATCCCTTAACAACCCCAAACCCAGAAAAACCCCAAACCCAAAAAAAACATCCAAAAGACAAACAAAGATGACATTCACAATCATCTCCATTAGCACCTCCCAGCCAGTCAGCAACCAGCATCTCGCAGCACATAGTCTATCATCCATCACCTTCAGCATCATCATCTCCTTCAACACTTTCCAGGTTCAGGGTATTCTTCCTAGAAAAGCACAATAAGCATCCAGCAGCTCAAATTCCAGCATCTAGTACCACATACATAGACATCTCATGGCATACCGCATCTCAGAATTCAGACAACAACAACTCCAAACCAAGAATCTAGTACCTCCAAACCAATTATCTTCCATCATCATCAGATGGCACCTATAGTAACTCACAAGTAGACCAGTCACAACAAATAAACAACACCACCATCGATTCACAACCAATCCATCCACACCCCCAACCATCACTCGATAAAAGAAGAAACACCTTTTGTTTAGCCTCTATGAGAAACAAATGACAACCAACAACCCATTATCCAATATTCATCACCTTCAACCCAATCAAGACACAACACCCAACAAATTGCATCCAGCAGCTCCTAACCAACAGCATAGAGAAACACAGAAAACAACATTTTATTGAGGCTCCCCCTTCTACCAAACTTAAGATCCCGATTCAACATTCTGAGAACAAGAGCCGCCATAAATGATTCACTCTAGCACCAAGTCATACCATAAGATCAGAACCAACAAGCAAATAAAAACATCGAGTTATACCTCAAGACACATCTCGGGAGAAACAACCCACCAGAGCCATCCGCCACAAGTCAGGACCTAAAACCACAAGAATGTACCTGTATGATGTCCGAAAGGTGACAACCAAAGATCCCAAGATGAAACAACCACAGACGTAGTGGAGAATGCCCAAAAAAGGAACCAAAATCGAGGAGGCCACAGGTTTGAAGCACCATCTGAGAAGAAATCACTGGGTAGGCAACCGAACGTCGACCTTACCGCCAATGAAACCTTTAGGGATTTTAGCATTTTTATGGTTTTTAGGGGTTTTAGGGTTTTTATAATTTTTATGTTTTTCAGGTTTTCTTACATGATTTCAATTTTTTTATTATTTCTTATGTTTTTGGGGATTTTAAGTGACTTTTTTAAATTTTATGGGTTTTAGGATTTTTAGGGATTTTGTGGGTTTTTAGGGTTTTTAGGGGGTTTTGTTTTTTTGGTTTTTAAGGTTTTTAGAGTTTTTTAGAGTTTTTCATGTTATTTATATTTTAAATTATTAGTGGTTTAAATGGTTTTTTAGTTTTTGGTGGGATTTTAGGGTTTTACGGGCCTTTAGTTTTTTAAAGGTTTTTAGCGGTTTTTATTCATTTAATGGTTTTAGGGTTTAAATTTTTTTTATGGATTTTATTGTTTTTAGGTTTTAAGGGTTTTAAGTGTTTTTAGGTATTTATGATTGTATTAGGGTTTTCTAATATTTTTAGATTTTTTCGTATGTTGTGGGATTTTTAGTATTTTTAGGAATTTTATGGTCTTTTAAGGTTTTAGGTGATTTTTAGGGTTTTTAAGATTTTTTAGGTATTTAGTTTTTTTATTTTTAGGAGTTTTTATGTTTTTTAGATTCTTTTAATTTTTTGGGGTGTAATGGGTTCTTAGATTTTTTAGTTGGTTTTAGGTTTTTTTAATGTTTTAGGGGGTTTAGGGTTTTATGGTCCTTGAGGCTTTTAGAATTTTTAGGATATTTAGGGAATATAATTTGTTTTTATATTTTCATGTTTTTCATAGGGGTTTTAGTATTAAAATATGACTGTACATTTTTAGGGATTTTTAGGGATTTTTTTAGGATTTTTATTGTTTTTACGGTTTTTTGATATTTTGAGGTTTTTAGGGGGTTTAGATTTTTTTGTGTTTTTATCATTTTTTAAAATTTTAGGGGTTTTATGTGTTTTTAGGTTTTTGAGTTTCTATTAGGGTTTTTATGGGTTTTATATATATTTTTTAATTTTTTATGTATTTTTATGGGTTTTTTGGGTTTTTATGGGTTTTTAGGGATTTTGACGGTTTTTTGGTTTTTATGATTTTTTATGGTTTTTGGGTTTTTTGAGTTTTTACTATTTTATGGTTTTTAAGAGTTATTTAATAAATTTAATGTATGAAATGGTTTTTTAAGATTTTAGTATGTTTTACATATTTTATGGGGTTTTAGGTTTTTTAATGGAATTAGGGGGGTTTTTTTGTTTTTAATGTTTTTTGGGTTTTTAGATTTTTTTACGTTTTTTGGGGTTTAAGTGTATTTTTTTAATGTTTTGTTATGATTTTTCTGTGTATTTAGGTTATTTAAGTCATTAGGTATTTTTAGGGTTTTTAGGTTTTTATGGGTTTTAGATATTCTTATTGGATTTAGAGTTTTTTTGTAAATTTATGGTTTTTATGGGTTTTGGGGGTTTTATGTTTTTTTATTTTTCTGAAGGTTTTAAGGTTTTTTAGAAATTTATTATATTCATTTTTGTTTAAAGAGTTTTTAATGTTTTTATATGGTGTTTATAGTTTTATGGGTTGTAGGGTTTTTAATGATTTTTTTGGGATTTTCTAAGTTTTAATGGTTTTTAGAGTGTTTCAGAGTATTTATAGTTTTTTGAGTTTTAAATTGTTTTTAGAATTTTAATGTTTTCTTACGGATTATCTTGGAATTTTTTATTTTTATGTTATTAGGTATTTTTTCCAATATTTTTTTGATTTTATTGGTTTTTGGTTTTTTTTAGATTTTGACGGGTTTTAGGGATTTTTAGGGGTTTTAGGGTTTTTAGGGGATTGATCATATTTTATGTTTTTAGGGGTTTTTGTGTTTTTAGATTTTTATGTTTTTCATAAGGGATTTCATGGTTTTTAGCGTTTTTTAATATTTTTGGGTTTTCTAGATCTTTTATATGTTTTTTATTTTATTAAGGTTTCTATGGATTTTGAGGGTGTTTTAGGGTTTTTTTTGGGTTTTTAGGGTTAATTTTTTTAGGATTTATAAAGTTTTTATATTTATTTAACTTCTAAAAAGTTTCAAAGGGTTTTTAAAATTTTTAGTGGTTTGGGGTTTTATGGGTTTTGATGGATTTTAGGGATTTTAGGGGATTTAGGCGTTTTTTTTAGTTTTTAAGGTTTTTAGATTTTTTAGGGTTTTAATGGGATTTTAGGGTTCCTAAAAGTTTTATGTGTTTTTATAGTTTTTAGGGTTTCAAGGGGTTTAAGTGTCTTTTTAGGGTTTCTATAGTTTTTTCAAATTTTAGGGATTTTAATTGTTTTTTTTGTTTTTAAGGTTTTCAAAGAGGTTTTTAGGGGGTTTAGGTTTTTTTTATGATTTAATGGGATTTTAGGAATATTTTAGGATTTTAATGGATATTTAGGGTTTTTAGGGATTCTGAGGGGCTTTTAGGGTTTTTAGGGTTTTCTAGGGGTTTTAGTTATTTTTTGGGTTTTTAGGGTTTTTAGGGTTTTCTGTGTAATTAATTTTTTATGATTTTATTAGGTAATTTTAAGGGTTTGAGGTTTTTGATGTTTTTAGGGATTTTTATGTATTTTTTAGGGATTTTATGGTTTTTAGGTTTTTTAGTGATTTTGAGGGGTTTCGGGTCTTTAGGGATTTTAGGTTTATACGTTTGTTTTTGGTTTTAAAAGTTTCAATTTGAGTTTTTTAGGATTTTTAGATTTTTAAGGGTTTAAAGGGTTTTTTAGTTTTTCATGTGTTTTTTAAGGATTTTATGGTGTTTTAAGATTTTTAGGGGTATTTATTGTTTTTAGGGGTTTTTAGGGTTTTTAGGGTCATATTTGGGGGGTTTTATTATTTTGGGTTTTTTAGAGGTTTTACGTTTTTTAATGTTTTTATTGTTTTCATTGAATTTTTCAGGGTTTATAAATTGTTAGGGTTTGTAGGTATTTCATAGGTATTTTATGGATTTTTAGGGTTTTTATGGATTTTGGTGGTTTTAAGGGTTTTTATGGTCTTAGGGTATTTTTGGGTTTTAGGTTTTTTTAGGGTTTTTAACATTTTTAAATTTTTGAAACATTTTTTTATGTTTAAAGGGTTTTTAGAGTTTTTAGTGATTTTGAGGGTTTTTTATTTATTTTTAGGGGTTTTATGGTTTTTGGGGGGTTTATGGGTATTTGGGATTTTTGGGTGTTTATTATTTTTTATGTGTTTAGGGATTTTTATTTATTTTTAGGATTTTATAGGGATTTTATAGTTTTTATTAATTTTTTAGGGGTTTAGGGTTTTTTTGTTTTCTGGTTTTTTGGGGATTTTAGGGGTTTTTTATTTGAATAGTTACGGATTTAAATGTTTTTATATTTTTTTTAAGGTTTTTAGGGGTTTAAAGTGTTTTTAGTGTTTTTAGTGGTTTTTGTAACGCCCCGACCCCAGCTACCCAGAGTCGGTGCATTACTTCGTAACATTGGCATGATCACAAAAGATCAAGTCTCGAAAGACCGATTAGTTTAGTAGCCTTGGAAACACTAGATACATTCGTAAACGTTACATTACATCATAAAGTGAAAAAATACAATAACAAAGTCTCCATAGTCCACACTCATATCCTCTTCTGACTATCCCTACAGGTCATTCATAAAATAATTCTTCACATCCTGGAAAATATTAAAACATTGAAAGGGGTGAGCTCAGATGCTCAGTAAGGATAACAATATTGTGGAAGATTTCATAAATAAACCTAAACATTTAAGGCAATGTATAACTAAAACAAAAGCCTTTTAAACTTGGACATCAACATAATATGGCAAAAGTAAAATGAGATAATGCCATTTACTTCTTCACATGGATATTCTACTTGTCGAATAATCACATGCAATATCAATAACCACTTTCATAATGATGGAATGCATAATGCCAGACTATCATAACCACGTAGTCAAGGCATCGTGCCAAGACCACAAATAAGATTTTGTCAAGGCCTCGTGCCAAGACACTAGTTTGTCTCATGAGACCTGCCGATGCATCGAGGAGCTATAGCGGGCTCCACCCGTCACTTATTAAGTCCAATGCATTCCTCATATGAATAGGTTTAAACATATCATAAACCATAACATAATTGTATCACATAAAACATGCATAAAGGAAACATAACATTTCCACATTTCAATCACAAGATATCAATACAGCACATTGATATAATAAAAACGCTTTCAAAACCATTTTCAATACCAAAATAAAAGAAAGTTAAAACTATGTATTTATTTTTCATTAAAAAAAAGATGGCTTATAGAGGAAGCCGAAACTCAAATAACGGTCACGACGGCGGAGAAGTCTTTGTCTCCGCATAAGTACGGAAAGAAAAACATTCCCTTTTTGTCGTTTAGTAAAACGCTTCGTATAAAAAAGATTCCTTTTGAATAAACATGAAAGTCAAAGGGGTTTATACACCGTATAAAAGAAAGTTGTGTATAAAGCCAAATATGCCTCAATGAAAGGAGATTGAGACAAAGTCCTTAAAAAGATCATTTTTAAAATAAAATAGATCTATTATGTGTATTCACTATAGGTACACATAAAGAAAGTAAAAATACAAAATAGGACATAATAATATCATGACATAATTTGAAAGTAGGAGGTTAACCCAAAGAATGGAAGTTGGGTTAAGAAATTCCCTTACCTCATGTCTGACTTGACTCAACCATTCTTTAACCTCCTGAATAATAAACTAGAGTTAATATATACCTTATTAAGAACCATTTTCAATTTCATTATCCTTATTATATCACTTATTACAATGATATGAACATTATGTAATTATTTAAGTTAATAACGGTCGTTTTGTCGATCTTTGGTACTTGAGTCAACAATAAGCTTCTTATAATTACAAGTTGTTTATGTGGTGAAATATCCATTATATCCAGAATTATATTCATGATTTAGATGTCATATATATCTTATATATCCAGTATATACATTCATTTATAATATTACGTAACATTTAGAGGTAAGAAATGAAATGCACCGTTCATGGAGACGGTAAGCCGTACGTACGCATGAACGCTACTTTCATTTCAATTTCATATTTAATGGAACTAAATCATAATGATATAAATGTATAATATAATTCCAGTATAATATAGTGTATAATACCATTTACTCCATCCTTTATACATCCCACATATGGCATTAACGATTCAAATCACTTTGAGGGGGCGGTAGTCCGCACTTCCTAAAATGAAATTATCGCGTTTTACCCATAATGGAAATCATAAATTAAGCCATAAATGAGAAATACAGATGCATAAGTAAAACATAAACACATTATATATCATATATAAATATAGTGACATCTTAATGGCCACCTTTGAAGGTGTTATATGAGTGTTGAACAATCATCGTTTCGTGAGGCAGAAATTCGCCATCCACGGAAACCGTATGTTCTTTAACCATTAGATGTAGGTGTGTGTAAGTGTAGCTCGAATCCTTCTTATAACAACATCCTAGTATATTTAGGATACTGGTGTTGTTACAAAAGAAATGAATAAAAAGATTTTAGGGGGTTGGAGAAGAAAAATAAAACAAAACAACATTAGAGAAGACATTACCTCAAAATCGGGTAACTCTTTTTGATTTGAGCCAAAGGCTTCCTTGGGAAGAGTTCTGCCCAAAGTGAGGATTCTATGAGTAAGGGAGGAATGTTGGGAGAGTATTTGGGCAGAGGTTGGCCGAGCCAAATGGCTTGAATGTGTGAATAAGGTGGGAGAGGTGGGGGCCTTTTATAAGTGGAGAGGAGGGGCACTTTTGGAAAGATTGAAATGTTACATTATTTCACAATGATTTTCGGATTCTAAAGGTCCCACACTTATATAATTCGAGGATAAGGTGATAAGGTTTAGAAATATCTTCATCCAATTGGCTTTGGACAAGTGTAAGCCTTGGATTTTGCATTATCTTCCCATTTTATTTAAATCGTTAAATAATGAGGTCATCACTACATCATCATGATGTCATAAATAATTTAATTTATTTAATGTCTAAAAATTATAAAAAAACTACTATGATGTAGGAAATCCTTTTAGCTTTCCAATGAATATTTATAGTCAAAATTTGGACTTGTTTAACCCCACTTAAAAATTGTTTTAGTAAAACATTTTATGTTTGTGTCATTTTTTACTTTAACATTAAATAAAAGGTGTTTATGTCATTTTCTAACTAAAGTGGCTCCATGGGGTCCCCAAGTTGACCCATGGGTTGTCTTGGTCGGCCATGACTCATCCAATAGGAGTAGTACAAGTGTCATGCTCATCTCATATTATAAAAACATTATTTGTACCTTAAACTACACTAATTACCTCTAATCGCGATTAAGAACTTAAAAGTTACTATTCACCAAAAAATTATTTTAATCTCATTGAACCACATTTTACTTCTTAATGACAACCATGTATGTCGGATTTTTGAAAATCAAATCACATAAGTGGTAATATTTCATTTAAACGAAAAATCAGTTATTTAACTACCACTTAGTGGTTTCACTATTCATCAAAAATTGAAGTTTTTCAGAACAAGGCCAAAATTTCACCCTAAGCTATAATTGATATTACGAATTCAAAAATGATGTCTATTTTACAAAATTCCAAACATATTAGTTGCATTAATTAATTTTATAATTAATTCCCGCTGTTACAACAAATAGCGTGTTTTTAAGAAACAATTTATATCAAAAGTTTGGCAGTTGTTTATGTCCAATTTCAATGTTAAATTAATTCTAATGACCACCATTGGATAAAATGGTAAAAATATTTTCTAATTATACTCTAAAACCACTCAATAGTATAATTTACCACTATGAATTATTTTTATTAAAAAAGTTGTTTTAAGTATTTTTCACTATTCATAAAAATTTTGAAGTTCTCAGAAAATTACAAAAAATTCAACATAGGCTAATTTCAATATTAGGAATACAAAAATGAAGTCCATTTTGAAATATAAAATTTCTATAAATTTAAAAGGTGGTTATTACTATTCATAACAGCTACTTTTATTAGTTGCGGTGTGTTAGAACTCGAACTTGCGTACAATGCAAGCTATTGCATTATTGAATGAGAAGCGTATCGTGGAAGCTCGGGGTGTTACATTCTCCCCTCCTTCAATAAATTGCGTCCTCGCAATTTGAAATTTTTCTTGGAAAATAAAAGGTTGAAAAGAGAAAATACCTTTGAGGATAACCCACATCGGAAATAAGGTTAATAAATATATAACATTAAAAGAAAGCAAGATAAGTACAAAGGTCACCCGATATAGCCCATTCTAGGATTATATAAAAATATGGATATGGAGGAGAAACAAACCATCAAGGTCTGATGGAGAGTTATAGAAAACAGGATTAGGAGAAAGTTTAACCACAAGAAAATCACAAACTTGTGATTGGTTAAACGGTCATTGAATCCCCAGTTGGAATAGTTAACCGACAACATTTTTGTTTTAAGTTACCTTTTATAATGTTGAGGAATTTATTTAGAAGATTTACTAAGAACGTAAGGGAATATACATACTTGTTATGTATACTTTCATTCGTTAATAAATTTTTACCACAAACCCAACTTTTACTCCAAATGGTAACGGAACTCAAAAATATTCTATTTATCCTAATTGTATAAGGTTCCAAATGTTAACACATACCATTTAGATTAGTAAAACGATTTTTTAATAACCAGGGACTTCCTGTAGGCTAGTGGTAGGAAATAAAGGCTTGTCGCACTATGGTTGTGGGTTCGATTCCTGCAGCTGTGTCCGACGCGACGGGTTATTCCCCACCCTGCAGGTTGTCCTTTTCCTAAAAATATAGTACTATACTATTCCAAAAATAATCTTCATAAATGTTTTAACCTTAAACAATACTATCCAAAGTTCAACTTAATCCACTCCAACCTTTATAGTTATCCAAAATACCTTCATCCAGACTTTCTCTAAAAGGTCTCTAAATTCCAAAATCAATTGTAACATCAGATTCCCCAAACAAAGAAAAGTTTCTCTTATTGTCACATACTAAAAATATGATTACCTTAATCATATTAAAACCTTACTGAAATCAAAAAGTACTGCAGTACCATCCATATATATATATTACATTATTCTTATAACCAGAATATAATCCTTGAGTCCAAAAGCACCAATACATTAGTTATTCTGCTTCAACTGTAGTAACAGCATAAGATTGTCATTGATCCCTTGGCCTTTTCTGAGGTAAGTTTCCCTGACGCTTAGGACATTCATTTGCATAATGACCCATTTCTCTACAATTGTAGCATTCAACTTTGACAGCCTCTTTCTTTCCCTTGCAATCACGAGCCTGGTGACCCTTTTCTCCACATTTATAACAAACTCCCATTCCTTTTAGGCAAATACCAGGGTGATTCTTCCCACAATTATCACATAATGGAAAATCCTTCTTTCCCTTTTTCCCTTTATCTGTCTCTTGTTCCACCGTTCTCTTCTTCTCTTGCTTTACTTTGTTGTCATAAGACTTAGAGAATTCCTTTTCTGTCTTGATAGCACACGAGACAATATCTTCGTATGATGAGAAGGATTGTGATACCAAAGCTCGACGGAGAAATGGTTTTAACCCATCAAAGAAACGATCAATCTTACTCCTTGGGTTACGTATGTAATCTGCAGCATACCTTTCTAACCTTGTAAAGTTAGCCTCATACTTTGCGACATTCTCATCCTCCTTCTGCCTCAGACTCAGAAATTGCCTTTCCATATCTACTCGATGGTCACGAGGAAAGTATTTTTCCAAGAAAAGCTCTTTGAACTCCCTCCATTCCATATTCAATACGTCATCATCTTCCTTTGTGTTTTGAATTAGTGACCACCATTGATCGGCATCTCCAGTGAGGCGGTAAACTGCCATGACAACATTCTCCCTTTCACTACTCCCCAGGGCATGGAATATTTTCTCTAAGGAATTTATCCATTGCTCAGCTACTATAGGATTTGTACTCCCATTGAAGGTTGGTGGTTGTTGCCTCATGAATCGATCTAACATTGATCCTCCACGCTGTGGATCAGGGTGCTCCATACGAGTAAGGTTATTATTCATAACCTGAGTAAGTTGTCCCAGTATGGTAATAAGTTGATCAGCACTAGTTGTATCACTAGCTCCACCATAATTATCCTGAGCAGGAGGGCAATCCCTACACGAAGTGCGTGCATTGATACGGTTTCCATTCCTTCCACTAGGCGCCATTTCTAGATAATGGCATAAACTAGATTAGTTCATGAATCAAAATACATAATTCCATACTTGTAAAACACTTAACATAAATTGAACTAATTATGGATATAATTCATAATTATAAAAATGTTTTCTTTGAGGAAGTATATACTCATAACCCTTCATAGTGGTTTGTAAAGAAAATGGGAATTATCCAAAGCATATCCCCCGGGAGTGTCGTAACCAAGAGTGCAGCAAGGCCCGTTGTCGTGCACCAGTTCCCGTTCGAGTCTAGCTCGAAGCGGTGTTTTCGGGTTTTACCCCTAGGTACATCTGTGCCAGAGCCGCCTCTACCTGCTCGTATCCAGACAGGGATGTATTGCTTGGAAAACTCACAACATCTCTACAATACCAAAATTCTAGGAAGTTCTTCTATACTAATCCTCAAAGTCTATCTTCGGGATATGTGCTCTAATCAGAGTTTATCTAAATCTAGCTTCCAAGGTTAGTACTAAACTGCCTCTGATACCAACTGTAACGCCCCGACCCCAGCTACCCAGAGTCGGTGCATTACTTCGTAACATTGGCATGATCACAAAAGATCAAGTCTCAAAAGACCGATTAGTTTAGTAGCCTTGGAAACACTAGATACATTCGTAAACGTTACATTACATCATAAAGTGAAAAACTACAATAACAAAGTCTCCATAGTCCACACTCATATCCTCTTCTGACTATCCCTGCAGGTCATTCATAAAATACTTCTTCACATCCTGGAAAATATTAAAACATTGAAAGGGGTGAGCTCAGATGCTCAGTAAGGATAACAATATTGCGGAAGCTTTCATAAATAAACATAAACATTTAAGGCAATGTATAACTAAAACAAAAGCCTTTTAAACTTGAACATCAACATAATATGGCAAAAGTAAAATGAGATAATGCCATTTACTTCTTCACATGGATATTCTACTGGTCGAATAATCACATGCAATATCAATAACCACTTTCATAATGATGGAATGCATAATTCCAGACTATCATAACCACGTAGTCAAGGCCTCGTGCCAAGACCACAAATAAGATTTTGTCAAGGCCTCGTGCCAAGACACTAGTTTGTCTCATGAGACCTGCCGATGCATCGAGGAGCTATAGCAGGCTCCACCCGTCACTTATTAAGTCCAATGCATTCCTCATATGAATAGGTTTAAACATATCATAAACCATAACATAATTGTATCACATAAAACATGCATAAAGGAAACATAAGATTTTGACATTTCAATCACAAGATATCAATACAGCACATTGATATAATAAAAACGCTTTCAAAACCGTTTTCAATACCAAAATAAAAGAAAGTTAAAACTTTGTATTTATTTTTCATTAAAAAAAAGATGGCTTATAGAGGAAGCCGAAACTCAAATAACGGTCAAGACGGAGGAGAAGTCGTTGTCGCCGCATAAGTACGGAAAGAAAAACATTCCCTTTTTGTCGTTTAGTAAAACGCTTCGTATAAAAAAGATTCCTTTTGAATAAACATGAAAGTCAAAGGGGTTTATACACCGTATAAAAGAAAGTTGTGTATAATGCCAAATATGCCTCAATGAAAGGAGATTGAGACAATGTCCTTAAAAAGATCATTTTTAAAATAAAATAGATCTATTATGTGTATTCACTATAGGTACACATAAAGAAAGTAAAAATACAAAATAGGACATAATAATATCATGACATAATTTGAAAGTAGGAGGTTAACCCAAAGAATGGAAGTTGGGTTAAGAAATTCCCTTACCTCGTGTCTGACTTGACTCAACCGTTCTTTAACATCCTGAATAATAAACTAGAGTTAATATATACCTTATTAAGAACCATTTTCAATTTCATTATCCTTATTATATCACTTATTACAATGATATGAACATTATGTAATTATTTAAGTTAATAACGGTCGTTTTGTCGATCTTTGGTACTTGAGTCAACAATAAGCTTCTTATAATTACAAGTTGTTTATGTGGTGAAATATCCATTATATCCAGAATTATATTCATGATTTAGATGTCATATATATCTTATATATCCAGTATATACATTCATTTATAATATTACGTAACATTTAGAGGTAAGAAATGAAATGCACCGTTCATGGAGACGGTAAGCCGTACGTACGCATGAACGCTACTTTCATTTCAATTTCATATTTAATGGAACTAAATCATAATGATATAAATGTATAATATAATTCCAGTATAATATAGTGTATAATACCATTTACTCCATCCTTTATACATCCCACATATGGCATTAACGATTCAAATCACTTTGAGGGGGCGGTAGTCCGCACTTCCTAAAATGAAATTATCACGTTTTACCCATAATGGAAATCATAAAGTAAGCCATAAATGAGAAATACAGAAGCATAATTAAAACATAAACACATTATATATCATATATAAATATAGTGACATCTTAATGGCCACCTTTGAAGGTGTTATATGAGTGTTGAACAATCATCGTTTCGTGAGGCAGAAATTCGCCATCCACAGAAACCGTATGTTCTTTAACCATTAGATGTAGGTGTGTGTAAGTGTAGCTCGAATCCTTCTTATAACAACATCCTAGTATATTGAGGATACTGGTGTTGTTTCAAAAGAAATGAATAAAAAGAGTTTAGGGGGTTGGAGAAGAAAAATAAAACAAAACAACATTAGAGAAGACATTACCTCAAAATCGGGTAACTCTTTTTGATTTGAGCCAAAGGCTTCCTTGGGAAGAGTTCTTCCCAAAGTGAGGCTTCTATGAGTAAGGGAGGAATGTTGGGAGAGTATTTGGGCAGAGGTTGGCCGAGCCAAATGGCTTGAATGTGTGAATAAGGTGGGAGAGGTGGGGGCCTTTTATAAGTGGAGAGGAGGGGCACTTTTGGAAAGATTGAAATGTTACATTATTTCACAATGCTTTTCGGATTCTAAAGGTCCCACACTTATATAATTCGAGGCTAAGGTGATAAGGTTTCGAAATATCTTCATCCAATTGGCTTTGGACAAGTGTAAGCCTTGGATATTGCATTATCTTCCCATTTTATTTAAATCGTTAAATAATGAGGTCATCACTACATCATCATGATGTCATAAATAATTTAATTTATTTAATGTCTAAAAATTATAAAAAAACTACTATGATGTAGGAAATCCTTTTATCTTTCCAATGAATATTTATAGTCAAAATTTGGACTTGTTTAACCCCACTTAAAAATTGTTTTAGTAAAACATTTTATGTTTGTGTCATTTTTTACTTTAACATTAAATAAAAGGTGTTTATGTCATTTTCTAACTAAAGTGCCTCCATGGGGTCCCAAAGTTGACCAATGGGTTGTCTTGGTCGGCCATGACTCATCCAATAGGATTAGGACAAGTGTCATGCTCATCTCATATTATAAAAACATTATTTGTACCTTAAACTACACTAATTACCTCTAATCACGATTAAGAACTTAAAAGTTACTATTCACCAAAAAATTATTTTAATCTCATTGAACCACATTTTACTTCTTAATGACAACCATGTATGTCGGATTTTTGAAAATCAAATCACATAAGTGGTAATATTTCATTTAAACGAAAAATCAGTTATTTAACTACCACTTAGTGGTTTCACTATTCATCAAAAATTGAAGTTTTTCAGAACAAGGCCAAAATTTCACCCTAAGCTATAATTGATATTACGAATTCAAAAATGATGTCTATTTTACAAAATTCCAAACATATTAGTTGCATTAATTAATTTTATAATTAATTCCCGCTGTTACAACAAATAGCGTGTTTTTAAGAAACAATTTATATCAAAAGTTTGGCAGTTGTTTATGTCCAATTTCAATGTTAAATTAATTCTAATGACCACCATTGGATAAAATGGTAAAAATATTTTCTAATTATACTCTAAAACCACTCAATAGTATAATTTACCACTATGAATTATTTTTATTAAAAAAGTTGTTTTAAGTATTTTTCACTATTCATAAAAATTTTGAAGTTCTCAGAAAATTACAAAAAATTCAACATAGGCTAATTTCAATATTAGGAATACAAAAATGAAGTCCATTTTGAAATATAAAATTTCTATAAATTTAAAAGGTGGTTATTACTATTCATAACAGCTACTTTTATTATTTGCGGTGTGTTAGAACTCGAACTTGCGTACAATGCAAGCTATTGCATTATTGAATGAGAAGCGTATCGTGGAAGCTCGGGGTGTTACATTCTCCCCTCCTTCAATAAATTGCGTCCTCGCAATTTGAAATTTTTCTTGGAAAATAAAAGGTTGAAAAGAGAAAATACCTTTGAGGATAACCCACATCGGAAATAAGGTTAATAAATATATAACATTAAAAGAAAGCAAGATAAGTACAAAGGTCACCCGATATAGCCCATTCTAGGATTATATAAAAATATGGATATGGAGGAGAAACAAACCATCAAGGTCTGATGGAGAGTTATAGAAAACAGGATTAGGAGAAAGTTTAACCACAAGAAAATCACAAACTTGTGATTGGTTAAACGGTCATTGAATCCCCAGTTGGAATAGTTAACCGACAACATTTTTGTTTTAAGTTACCTTTTATAATGTTGAGGAATTTATTTAGAAGATTTACTAAGAACGTAAGGGAATATACATACTTGTTATGTATACTTTCATTCGTTAATAAATTTTTACCACAAACCCAACTTTTACTCCAAATGGTAACGGAACTCAAAAATATTCTATTTATCCTAATTGTATAAGGTTCCAAATGTTAACACATACCATTTAGATTAGTAAAACGATTTTTTAATAACCAGGGACTTCCTGTAGGCTAGTGGTAGGAAATAAAGGCTTGTCGCACTATGGTTGTGGGTTCGATTCCTGCAGCTGTGTCCGACGCGACGGGTTATTCCCCACCCTGCAGGTTGTCCTTTTCCTAAAAATATAGTACTATACTATTCCAAAAATAATCTTCATAAATGTTTTAACCTTAAACAATACTATCCAAAGTTCAACTTAATCCACTCCAACCTTTATAGTTATCCAAAATACCTTCATCCAGACTTTCTCTAAAAGGTCTCTAAATTCCAAAATCAATTGTAACATCAGATTCCCCAAACAAAGAAAAGTTTCTCTTATTGTCACATACTAAAAATATGATTACCTTAATCATATTAAAACCTTACTGAAATCAAAAAGTACTGCAGTACCATCCATATATATATATTACATTATTCTTATAACCAGAATATAATCCTTGAGTCCAAAAGCACCAATACATTAGTTATTCTGCTTCAACTGTAGTAACAGCATAAGATTGTCATTGATCCCTTGGCCTTTTCTGAGGTAAGTTTCCCTGACGCTTAGGACATTCATTTGCATAATGACCCATTTCTCTACAATTGTAGCATTCAACTTTGACAGCCTCTTTCTTTCCCTTGCAATCACGAGCCTGGTGACCCTTTTCTCCACATTTATAACAAACTCCCATTCCTTTTAGGCAAATACCAGGGTGATTCTTCCCACAATTATCACATAATGGAAAATCCTTCTTTCCCTTTTTCCCTTTATCTGTCTCTTGTTCCACCGTTCTCTTCTTCTCTTGCTTTACTTTGTTGTCATAAGACTTAGAGAATTCCTTTTCTGTCTTGATAGCACACGAGACAATATCTTCGTATGATGAGAAGGATTGTGATACCAAAGCTCGACGGAGAAATGGTTTTAACCCATCAAAGAAACGATCAATCTTACTCCTTGGGTTACGTATGTAATCTGCAGCATACCTTTCTAACCTTGTAAAGTTAGCCTCATACTTTGCGACATTCTCATCCTCCTTCTGCCTCAGACTCAGAAATTGCCTTTCCATATCTACTCGATGGTCACGAGGAAAGTATTTTTCCAAGAAAAGCTCTTTGAACTCCCTCCATTCCATATTCAATACGTCATCATCTTCCTTTGTGTTTTGAATTAGTGACCACCATTGATCGGCATCTCCAGTGAGGCGGTAAACTGCCATGACAACATTCTCCCTTTCACTACTCCCCAGGGCATGGAATATTTTCTCTAAGGAATTTATCCATTGCTCAGCTACTATAGGATTTGTACTCCCATTGAAGGTTGGTGGTTGTTGCCTCATGAATCGATCTAACATTGATCCTCCACGCTGTGGATCAGGGTGCTCCATACGAGTAAGGTTATTATTCATAACCTGAGTAAGTTGTCCCAGTATGGTAATAAGTTGATCAGCACTAGTTGTATCACTAGCTCCACCATAATTATCCTGAGCAGGAGGGCAATCCCTACACGAAGTGCGTGCATTGATACGGTTTCCATTCCTTCCACTAGGCGCCATTTCTAGATAATGGCATAAACTAGATTAGTTCATGAATCAAAATACATAATTCCATACTTGTAAAACACTTAACATAAATTGAACTAATTATGGATATAATTCATAATTATAAAAATGTTTTCTTTGAGGAAGTATATACTCATAACCCTTCATAGTGGTTTGTAAAGAAAATGGGAATTATCCAAAGCATATCCCCCGGGAGTGTCGTAACCAAGAGTGCAGCAAGGCCCGTTGTCGTGCACCAGTTCCCGTTCGAGTCTAGCTCGAAGCGGTGTTTTCGGGTTTTACCCCTAGGTACATCTGTGCCAGAGCCGCCTCTACCTGCTCGTATCCAGACAGGGATGTATTGCTTGGAAAACTCACAACATCTCTACAATACCAAAATTCTAGGAAGTTCTTCTATACTAATCCTCAAAGTCTATCTTCGGGATATGTGCTCTAATCAGAGTTTATCTAAATCTAGCTTCCAAGGTTAGTACTAAACTGCCTCTGATACCAACTGTAACGCCCCGACCCCAGCTACCCAGAGTCGGTGCATTACTTCGTAACATTGGCATGATCACAAAAGATCAAGTCTCAAAAGACCGATTAGTTTAGTAGCCTTGGAAACACTAGATACATTCGTAAACGTTACATTACATCATAAAGTGAAAAACTACAATAACAAAGTCTCCATAGTCCACACTCATATCCTCTTCTGACTATCCCTGCAGGTCATTCATAAAATACTTCTTCACATCCAGGAAAATATTAAAACATTGAAAGGGGTGAGCTCAGATGCTCAGTAAGGATAACAATATTGCGGAAGCTTTCATAAATAAACATAAACATTTAAGGCAATGTATAACTAAAACAAAAGCCTTTTAAACTTGAACATCAACATAATATGGCAAAAGTAAAATGAGATAATGCCATTTACTTCTTCACATGGATATTCTACTGGTCGAATAATCACATGCAATATCAATAACCACTTTCATAATGATGGAATGCATAATTCCAGACTATCATAACCACGTAGTCAAGGCCTCGTGCCAAGACCACAAATAAGATTTTGTCAAGGCCTCGTGCCAAGACACTAGTTTGTCTCATGAGACCTGCCGATGCATCGAGGAGCTATAGCAGGCTCCACCTGTCACTTATTAAGTCCAATGCATTCCTCATATGAATAGGTTTAAACATATCATAAACCATAACATAATTGTATCACATAAAACATGCATAAAGGAAACATAAGATTTTGACATTTCAATCACAAGATATCAATACAGCACATTGATATAATAAAAACGCTTTCAAAACCGTTTTCAATACCAAAATAAAAGAAAGTTAAAACTTTGTATTTATTTTTCATTAAAAAAAAGATGGCTTATAGAGGAAGCCGAAACTCAAATAACGGTCAAGACGGAGGAGAAGTCGTTGTCGCCGCATAAGTACGGAAAGAAAAACATTCCCTTTTTGTCGTTTAGTAAAACGCTTCGTATAAAAAAGATTCCTTTTGAATAAACATGAAAGTCAAAGGGGTTTATACACCGTATAAAAGAAAGTTGTGTATAATGCCAAATATGCCTCAATGAAAGGAGATTGAGACAATGTCCTTAAAAAGATCATTTTTAAAATAAAATAGATCTATTATGTGTATTCACTATAGGTACACATAAAGAAAGTAAAAATACAAAATAGGACATAATAATATCATGACATAATTTGAAAGTAGGAGGTTAACCCAAAGAATGGAAGTTGGGTTAAGAAATTCCCTTACCTCGTGTCTGACTTGACTCAACCGTTCTTTAACATCCTGAATAATAAACTAGAGTTAATATATACCTTATTAAGAACCATTTTCAATTTCATTATCCTTATTATATCACTTATTACAATGATATGAACATTATGTAATTATTTAAGTTAATAACGGTCGTTTTGTCGATCTTTGGTACTTGAGTCAACAATAAGCTTCTTATAATTACAAGTTGTTTATGTGGTGAAATATCCATTATATCCAGAATTATATTCATGATTTAGATGTCATATATATCTTATATATCCAGTATATACATTCATTTATAATATTACGTAACATTTAGAGGTAAGAAATGAAATGCACCGTTCATGGAGACGGTAAGCCGTACGTACGCATGAACGCTACTTTCATTTCAATTTCATATTTAATGGAACTAAATCATAATGATATAAATGTATAATATAATTCCAGTATAATATAGTGTATAATACCATTTACTCCATCCTTTATACATCCCACATATGGCATTAACGATTCAAATCACTTTGAGGGGGCGGTAGTCCGCACTTCCTAAAATGAAATTATCACGTTTTACCCATAATGGAAATCATAAAGTAAGCCATAAATGAGAAATACAGAAGCATAAGTAAAACATAAACACATTATATATCATATATAAATATAGTGACATCTTAATGGCCACCTTTGAAGGTGTTATATGAGTGTTGAACAATCATCGTTTCGTGAGGCAGAAATTCGCCATCCACAGAAACCGTATGTTCTTTAACCATTAGATGTAGGTGTGTGTAAGTGTAGCTCGAATCCTTCTTATAACAACATCCTAGTATATTGAGGATACTGGTGTTGTTTCAAAAGAAATGAATAAAAAGAGTTTAGGGGGTTGGAGAAGAAAAATAAAACAAAACAACATTAGAGAAGACATTACCTCAAAATCGGGTAACTCTTTTTGATTTGAGCCAAAGGCTTCCTTGGGAAGAGTTCTTCCCAAAGTGAGGCTTCTATGAGTAAGGGAGGAATGTTGGGAGAGTATTTGGGCAGAGGTTGGCCGAGCCAAATGGCTTGAATGTGTGAATAAGGTGGGAGAGGTGGGGGCCTTTTATAAGTGGAGAGGAGGGGCACTTTTGGAAAGATTGAAATGTTACATTATTTCACAATGCTTTTCGGATTCTAAAGGTCCCACACTTATATAATTCGAGGCTAAGGTGATAAGGTTTCGAAATATCTTCATCCAATTGGCTTTGGACAAGTGTAAGCCTTGGATATTGCATTATCTTCCCATTTTATTTAAATCGTTAAATAATGAGGTCATCACTACATCATCATGATGTCATAAATAATTTAATTTATTTAATGTCTAAAAATTATAAAAAAACTACTATGATGTAGGAAATCCTTTTATCTTTCCAATGAATATTTATAGTCAAAATTTGGACTTGTTTAACCCCACTTAAAAATTGTTTTAGTAAAACATTTTATGTTTGTGTCATTTTTTACTTTAACATTAAATAAAAGGTGTTTATGTCATTTTCTAACTAAAGTGCCTCCATGGGGTCCCAAAGTTGACCAATGGGTTGTCTTGGTCGGCCATGACTCATCCAATAGGATTAGGACAAGTGTCATGCTCATCTCATATTATAAAAACATTATTTGTACCTTAAACTACACTAATTACCTCTAATCGCGATTAAGAACTTAAAAGTTACTATTCACCAAAAAATTATTTTAATCTCATTGAACCACATTTTACTTCTTAATGACAACCATGTATGTCGGATTTTTGAAAATCAAATCACAGAAGTGGTAATATTTCATTTAAACGAAAAATCAGTTATTTAACTACCACTTAGTGGTTTCACTATTCATCAAAAATTGAAGTTTTTCAGAACAAGGCCAAAATTTCACCCTAAGCTATAATTGATATTACGAATTCAAAAATGATGTCTATTTTACAAAATTCCAAACATATTAGTTGCATTAATTAATTTTATAATTAATTCCCGCTGTTACAACAAATAGCGTGTTTTTAAGAAAAAATTTATATCAAAAGTTTGGCAGTTGTTTATGTCCAATTTCAATGTTAAATTAATTCTAATGACCACCATTGGATAAAATGGTAAAAATATTTTCTAATTATACTCTAAAACCACTCAATAGTATAATTTATCACTATGAATTATTTTTATTAAAAAAGTTGTTTTAAGTATTTTTCACTATTCATAAAAATTTTGAAGTTCTCAGAAAATTACAAAAAATTCAACATAGGCTAATTTCAATATTAGGAATACAAAAATGAAGTCCATTTTGAAATATAAAATTTCTATAAATTTAAAAGGTGGTTATTACTATTCATAACGGCTACTTTGATTAGTTGCGGTGTGTTAAAACTCGAACTTGCGTACAATGCAAGCTATTGCATTATTGAATGAGAAGCGTATCGTGGAAGCTCGGGGTGTTACAATTTTAGGGTTTTTATGGTGATTTAGGGTTTTTAAGGTTTTTAGGGGTTTTATGGTTTTTATTTTGTTTTTAGGTGTTTTGTAGGGTTTTAGTTTTTTTATAGTTTTAGGGGTTTTATGGGGTTTTTAATTTTTTTATTGGATTTAGGGGGGTTGGGGTTTTTAGGTTTTTTGGGACTTTTTGGGTTTTTAAGTTTTTTAGTTTTTAGGGGTTTTAAGCGCTTTTAGGTTTTTAAGGGTTTCTTAGGATTTTTTAGGTTTTAAGGGTTTTTAAGTATTTTTAGGGTTTCAAGGATATATTTTTGGGTTTTAGGGTTTTTAGTGTTTTTAGTGTTTTTATGTTCCTTGGGTTTTTAGAATTTTTGGCATCTTAAGGTATTTTTTGATTTTTCTGAAGAATTTAAGGGATCTTAGAGTTTTTTAAATTTTTCGGGGTTTAAAGGTTTTTTAATGTTTTTTATGATTTTTGCGATTTTTATGTCATTTTGGGGTATTTGTATTTTTTAGGGGTTTTAGGGGTTTTAAGGTCTTGTTAGTGTTTTTAGGGTTTTTTTGAATTTTTTAGGTTTTTTATGGGTTTTAAGTTTTTTTAGGGTTTTATGGTTTTCTATGGGTTTTAGGGGTTTTGTGGATATTTAGGGAAATGAAGATGCCGAGCTAGGCTACTCCTGGTCCCTCCAAAATGTGTAGAAAATAATGGCAATCCAAACTAAGGGAGGGGATGGGTCAAATGACCCACACCCAAAATCCCCAACACACCCCCACAAACCTGGTACCCAAAACCACCAAAAAACAAAAAAGAGACACAAAAAGGAACAAATAAGTCAATGTCGCTGCCAAAGTCATGCACCAAGACCACAATATATGGATCATCATCCGAGTCCAGTCCAGTAACCACATCAGTAAAGCAGTATTCCGAGTCAACCCATGTGTCCACGAATTCCCATCACGACTCAAATTCATCCCATAGACCAAGCAGTGACATATACTTCTCTCTGAGCCTCTCCTTTTTAGTAGGGCACGAAGGCCACTCCCCTTTTTGACTTTCAGTTTTAGCTTCGTCACCCTAGAGGTCACCTGGGTAGCCATGGGCCTTGGAAGATATGAATAGTCCCTCCTCTACCTCCATTTTTTGGGGGGGGGGGGAATAGGTGAAACTATCCTTAGGAGTTTATTTATCAAATAGAACTCTGTCACTTGATACACAATCCCTAAACCCTTCATAGGATACACCAGAGGCATCCCCATGCTGAACCCTATCTCTGAACTGGGCCATGTTGGCATTTATTCTGTGGTCATCCTTAGAAGATATCTCCCCTAAACATTGAACCTCATCCTCAATGGGGAAACTTTTCCATTCCACTATCAGCATGTCATGTAGGAAAACAAAATGGTCTTCAACAGAAGGGACTCCGTGAACCACCATGGCCTTCTACAAGGGCGGGGCCATGCCTCCTTCACCAATTTCGCTATCCATCCCTAAAAGTAGACACCATCCCATGTCCTCCGCACAATCTTCAACTGCTTCCTCACCATGGGTCATAGATGATATCTCCTACCCCCTCACCATGAAACACTACTCTTAGCATACAATGCCACTAGGCTATCCTTGCTCCGATTAAGGGATACCTCCTTGAATTCCCCCCCCCCCAAATCATCTCCTGCCCAACCAAAAACATCTCTAGCCTAGTCCCATCTATCCCCACCTACCCAGCCACCTACCTTTTCTCGGGAATGCCCTGCTCAGCCTCACCGCCATCTAACAATACCGAGGCCAATTCTTCAAACCTGTTATTCTAAGAAACATCAGAAAACACTAGCAACTAGATGCCTCCCGCCAGCCTACTGCTCCTCCTCCAGCCCAAAATAACTCCATTCGAGTATTGCATCAGATGGATACCATTGTGCCCAAGCCCATTCGTGACACCCTACTCAAAATCCTCCCCCTATCAGCTCAAAACTTTCATCTTCTCCCCTTCTACAAATCAAAGCCACCCCTTCATCCCTAGAGACCACCTCAGCACCATTACCTCCCAAATCACAAGAATTCCCAGCAAAATTCAAACTCATTTCATATAAAGATACCCCTAAAACTCCCAAATTTATCCGGACCTTCAGATCATTTATAAGCTGCTAAAAAACCATAGCAACTGATGGCTGGGAGGGTACAGTCCTGAGAAAACCCATGATCTCTTTCACCTCTACCATTTTCTAGCTAGACTCACCATTTTATGCCTTCCCCAAACATAAACCACCCTAATCAATATCTCCAGAACCAAAACTATTTTTACTATGCCAAAACTCACAACATTTTGAACAAAAGTCAGCCTAAGATTTAAACACCACTAGTTTCTTTAATCAAATCTCCTCGCCCAAGGAAATCCACACAAAATTGATTGGATCTTTAAAATCATCAACCTCAATTAAATCCCTCATAGAAACTGGATGATAGAGATCCCTCATCCGACTATCCACACAGAGAAACCTCCCCACTAGAATCATTAAAATTATTGAAATATTTTATAAAGGGAGGGGTGTTCAGGGAATATAACCCAATTCGCAAACATTGGGGTGTTTTACGTCATATGAAGGTAAAAAATACAACTGAAGAGGGAGAGCACCAATGTAGATTTGGGTTTCTTTCGACCAAGAAAGAATGATATCTTACACAGTCGTAAATAAAAACATGATGTGGTCATTTTCAACGAGCCCTATAGTTGCCCAATCCTGAAGGTCCCATTGTTCAATGACAAACTTGTCAAACATGTCCACCGTGGTGTGCCACTAAATGAATCTCGCAATTAGAGTCAGATGATGCAATGGTGAGGCTTCATCTATCTCTTGGATTGACAGTGGAAGCTGTAGATGTTTTTTGAAGATATTCTGCACCTTCGGGCGAAGATCCGTTCAAAAAAAAGAAAAAAATTAGATCAGGAGATGAGAACATAGGGAAAGAGCAATCCTTGTTGAGAACCAATGGATCCCCCCGGTAGGGAGAAGGGAAGGCTCTGAGGTCACCGTTATCTTCAACCTGAATGGGAGGAGAAGACATTTTGCATGGTCGGGGGGAATTCCGAAGCCCATATATTTCTATGAATATTTAGTGATTTTTAACATTTTTATGGTTTAAATGTGTTTTAAGTATTATGAGGGTTTTATGGTGTTTATTGTTTTTTTGGGTTTTAGGGATTTTTTTTACTTTTTTATGATTTTTATGGATTTTAGAGTTTTTAGTGTTCTTAGGCATTTAACTTTTTTTTAGAGTTTTTAGGGTTTTTATAGTTTTTATGTTTTTATGGTTTTTATAGAGATTTTTAATTTTATTAGGTTATTTTACATTTTAGGGATTTTTTGGGATTTTTTCGGTTTTTTTCTTTTTAGGGGTTTTAGGTATTTGGAGGGTTTTTTGGGTTTTTATCAATTCTTAGGTTTTTAGGGATTAAAAGTGTTTTTAGGTTTTTAATGGTTTCTCAATGTTTTTTTAATTTTTGGGGTTTTTTGTTTCTAGAAATTTTAGGTATTTTTTAGGATTTTTACAGTTTCTAGAGGTTTTTTGCTTTTTATGATTTTTATAGTTTTTTGGGGATTTTGGGATTTTTTTGATTTTTTTTTATTTTTATATTATTAACATTTTAGTGGTTTAAATAGTTTTATAGATTTTAATTTTATTTTAAGGATTTTATGGATTTCAATTGTTTTTAGTTGTTTTTTATAGATTTTATGGTTTTTAGGGTTTTTATGGTTTTTTAGGATTTTTAGTGTTTTTAGATTTTTATGGGTTTTAAGTGTATTTGTGTTTTCAGGGGGGTTTAATTGTTTTTTGGTTTTTAAGGGTTTATTAGGGTTTATCAAGGCTTTTAGGGGTTTTTACAATTTTATGGATTTTTATTTATTTTTTAGAATTTTTGGGAGTTTTAGGGTTTTTATGGATTTTGAGGGGTTTTAGGATATTTTAGATTTTTTATAGTTTCTTTGGGTGTTTGGGTATTTTTAGTTTTTATGATTTTAAGGTTTTTTAGATATTTTTCATTTTTGGTGGTTTTAATAGGTTTTAGTGGTATTTTAGTTTTTTATTGAGTAATTAGAGTTTTTTTATTTTTAGGTTTTTTGGGGTTTAAAGTGTTTTTAGGGGCTTTAAATGTTTTTAGGTTTTGATATTATCCTATGGTTTTTATGGTTTTTTGGATTTCTTAAATTTTTAGGTATTTTTAGTTTTTTTTTATTTTTATAGGTTTTTTAGGTTTTTTGGGATTTTGATGGTTTTTGGGTTATTTAGGGTTTCTAGGGGTTTTAGTGTGTTTATGGGTTTGAAGTGTTTTTATGTTTTTAAGGTTTTTCTAATGGGTTTCAGGGGTTTTTAGGGTTTTCAATGGTTTTTGGGATCCTCAAATCTTCTTAAGGATCTTATGGTTTTATGGATTTTAGGTATTTTGAGGTGTTTTCATGTATTTTTTTAGTTTTTTAGGATTTAAATTTTTTTAGATTTTTCAATGTTTTAGGGGTTTAAAGTATTGTATTATTTTTGTGGGGTTTTAATTTTTTTTATTTTAGAGTTTTTAAGGTTTTTAGGGGTTTTATGGTCATTAGGGTTTTCTAGGTTTTTAAGGTATTTTAGGGTTGGTACAATTCATTTGTTTTTTCTGGGTTTTCATTTTTTTATGTTTTTACACTTTTCTTTGGGGTTTTCATGATTTTTTTATTTTTTTTTAATTTTTAGGGATTTTTAGTGCCTTTTAGTATTTTTTTGGTTTTTAGGGTTTTTAGTGAATTTGATGGTTTTTATTGTTTTTTTTAGGTTTTTTTAGTTTATATTCATTTTAAGGATATTTAGTGTTTTAGATATTTTTAGGTGTATAAATGGTTTTGTGGTTTTAGTGTTTTTTTAGGTTTTTATGGGTTTTAAATGGTTTTTAATGTTTTTGGACTTTTATGTTTTCAGGGTTTTTAGGTTTCTAGGGGTTTTATTAATTTTAATTTTTTATTGATTTTAAGTGTTTTTTGGGTTTTTTGGTATTCTTAGGGGTTTTCTTGGTTTTTAGAAGCTTTTACATTTTTGGAATTTTTATGGATTTTTTAGGATTTTTATGGTTTTTAGTTATTTGGAGTGTTTCTTTGGATTTTTTAGTATTTTAGGGGGGGTTTTGAGGTTTTTAAGGGTTTTAAAGAGTTTTAGAGTTTTTATAAATTTTCTTGGATTTAAGTGTTTTTTGAGTTTTAGAGGTTTTTAGTGTTTTTATATGGTTTTAGGAGTTTTATGGTTTTTAATGGTTTTAGGGTTTTTTGAGTTTTTATTGGTTTTGGGGGGGGGGGTTTATTTTTATTTTTTTTGGTTAATAGATATTTCTTTGGGGTTTTTGGTATTTTTGGGTTTTTATTCTTTTACAAATTTGAATGGATTTTTTGCGATTTTTATGGTTTTTGGTATTTTGTGGGGTTTTATGGTTTTATGGTTTTTTTAGAATTTTATGGATTTTTTATTTTTATGGTTTGTTATTTTTTTGTCACGTTTTTAGTGGTTTAAGGTGTTTTTATATTATTTTAGTGGGTTTTTAGGGTGTTTATGAATTTTACGGGTTTTAAAGGTTTTAGTTTTTTTGGGTTGTTTGGGGTTTTAGGGGTTTAAGGTTTTTATTTTTTTAGGTTTTTAGGGGTTTAAAGTGTTTTTATATTTCTATGGTTTTATTAGGGGTTTTAAGGGTATTTAGGGTTTTTTCATTTTTTAGGATTTTTAATGATTTTTTTGGTGTTTTAATGTTTTTATGGATTTTTAGGTTTTTAGGGTTTTTATGGATTTTAATGTTTTTTCTTTATTTTTATGGTTTTTAAGTTTTTAGAGTCTTTTAACATTTTTTGGGGTTCAGAGGGTTTTTAGGGTTTTTAGGGTTTTTATGGGTTCATAGGGTTTTATGGTTTTTATGTGTTTTTAGGGTTTTTAGGATTTTTAGGTGTTTGGGGGCTTTTGATGATTTTAGTATTTTATGGTTTTTAAGGGTTTTTAGGTTTTAATGGTTTACATAGAGGTTTTCAGGGTATTTATGGATTTAGTTTTTTAGATATTATTATGGATTATTTATATATTTATGGTTTTTAGGTGTTTTATAGATTTTTAGGCTTGGGGGAGCGTTATGTATTTTGGGGTTTTATGAGTTTTTAGTGGGGTTTTATGGGTTTTAGGTTAATTTTATAGTATTTTTAATCTTTTAGGGTTTATTAGAGTTTTATCATTTTTATGTTATTATATGTTTTATGTGTTTTTATTTTTTTGAGTTTTTATCCACCTTTTTTAGGTTTTTAGGGATATTTAGTTCTTTTATAGGATTTTTTTAGAATTTATGGTTTTTAAAGATTTTGAGGGTACTATGGTTTTTTATGGTTTTAGGGTTTTTTATGGTTTTTGTGCTTTTTAGAATTTTTTTGTATTTAAGGTTTTTAACAAGCCTATCTGTTTAAAGTTTTTTATAAGTTTTATTGGGTTTTTAGCATTTTCATGGATTTTAGGGGGTTTAAGGTTTTATGCGTTTTTATGGTTTTTAGTGGGTTTTAGGGTATTTTATATTTTTTTAGGGTTTTTAATGTTGTTAGGTTTTTAGGTATTTTAATTGTTTTAGGGTTTTTATGTTTTCTTAGGGTTTTTAGGGTTTTAAGGATTTTTCACATATTTAGAGATTTTTATGGACTTATTTTGATTTCTATGGGTTTTAGGGTTTTTAGTTATTTTGAAGGTTTTAGGGGTTTTTTATGGGTTTTTACCAGATTGTTGTGGTTTTTATGTTTTTAGGTATTTTAGGGATTTTAAGTATTTTGAGGGGTTTTAGGGTTTTAGGGTATTTTTTGTTTTTGAATTTTTTGAGTTTTTATGATTTTTAAGGGGTTTTATAGTTTTTTAACATTTGTAGGGGTTTAAAGGGGTTTAGAGTTTTTAATTGGTTTTATGTTTTTTATTGGTTTTTATGGTATTTATGATTTTTCACGGTGTTATGGTTTTTTGGTTAGGTTTTTTGGGTTTTTATAATTTTTGGGGTTTTACAAGTTTTTGAAGTATTGTAGTTAACTTTGTTTTTTCAGGGTTTTAATTTTTTTTATGTTTTTTATGGATTTTTAGGTATTTTTAGTATTTTATGGTGTTTAGGGTTTTTAGGTATTTTGGAGGATTTTAATGGTTTTTAGTTGTTTGAGTGGTTTTTGAGATTTTTGGGGTTTTTTTGGATTTTTTAGTTGTTTAAGGTTTTTTTGAGTTTTTTATCGTTTTTAGGGTTTTAAAGGGATTTTATATTTTTTGGCTTTTTATGTGTTTTTTTGTTTTTAAAGGTATTTTTGGGTTTTATGGTTTTGAGGTGTTTTTAGGGTTTTTAGGGTCACTAGGTTTTTTAGCATCTTTTTAGGTTTTGGGGGTTTAAAGTGTTTTTAGGATTTTAAGATATTATTAGGGGTTTTTAGGGGTTGTAGGGTTTTTTATATTTTTTTGGTTTTTTAGGAATTTTTTAGTATTTTTACAGTTTTTAGAGTTTTTAGAGAATATTAGGGGTTTTAGGATTTTTTATATTTTTAGTGTTTTAATGGTTTTTTGGGATATTAGGATTTTTTTAGTTTTATGGTTTTTTAGATTTTTTTTATTAATTTATGGGTTTAAATGGATTTTAGAGTTTTTTGTGGTTTTTAGGGGTTTTAGAGGATTTTATTGTTTTCATGGTTTTTAGGGGTTTTATATTTTTATGGTTTTTAATCTATTTATGGTTTTTAGGGGTTTTTAAGTTGTCTAGCAGTTTTATGTTTTTTTAGGTTTTTAAGGGTTTCTTATTATATTTTAGAGTTTCTATGTTTTTTTACGTTTTTAGTGATTTTAGGCTTTTTTACGCCTTTTATGGTCTTTTAGGATTTATAGGGATTTTGAGAGTTTTTACAGTTTTTTGCTGTTTTAGGGTATTTAGAATTTTATAAGTTTTTGGGCGGTTTATTTTTTTTAGGTTTTTAAGGTTTTCTTCGGTTTTTTCAGGGGTTTTAGGGGTTTTTTACATTTTCGGGTTTTTAGGGATTTTTAGGATTTGTGTTATCTTTGATGATTTTAGAGATTTTGATGGTATTTTTGGTCTTTTAAGGATTTTTAGGGGTTTTTATAGACTTGTTTGAAATTTTTAGGTGTTCTAATGTTTTTATAAATTTTTAACGTTTTATGGGTTTTAAAGGGGTTTTAGAGGTTTTTTGTGGGTTTATAGGTTTTTATGGGTTTTATGGTTATTACTGGTTTTAGGGGTTTTTATGATTTTTTGCGATTTTACGGTTTTTTAGGGTTTTTAGTGGTTTTTGGTTCACTAAAGGTTTTATGTGTTTTTATGTCTTTAATTTTCACTTAGGGGTTTTCATGGTTTTTAGGGGTTTTTTCATTTTTAGGGATTTTTAGGTATTTTTAGTGTTTATGGTTTTTTATGGTTTTTAGGTATTTTGAGGGATTTTAGGGGTTTAAGATATTTTTAAGGCTTTTATAGGTGTTTTATTCTTTTTGGTGTTATATATTTTTTTTGGTGTTTTTAGGGTTTTTTGAGTTTTTAAGGTTTTTTTTATTTTTTTAATGTTTTATGGGTTTAAAGGGTTTTTAATTTTTTTTGTTTTGCAGTGTCTTATATGTTTTATGGTTTTTTGGGATATTATGGTTTTTATGAGTTTTCTTTGTGTTTTTAGGTTTATAAGGCTTTCGTAGGGGGTTTTATGGTTTTTAGGGTGTTTTAAATTATTTTTTGATATTTTTAGTGTTTTTTATGATTTTCATAATTTTCTTGGGGTTTTTGGGATTTTGGGGTTTAATTTTTTTTATTTTTTAGGGTTTTATAGTTTTTATGTTTTTTGAAGTTTAATGTATTTTTTGGTTTTTATGTTGTTTTTCGTTTTTTCAGTGTTTTATAATTTTTTAGATATATTTTGGGATTTTTTTTGGTTTTAATGGGTTTTTAGGAATTTCGACGGATTTTTGGGATTTTAGAATTTTTATGGTTTTTGTGGAGTTTTAGGGGTTTTGTTGAGTTTTTATGGTTCGTATGGTTTTTTAGTTTTTAATGTTCTAAGTGTTTAGAGGGTTTTTGGAGTTTTCAGTGGTTTTTAGGGTTTTAATTTGTTTTTAGGGATTTAATTTATTTAGGTGTTTTGGGGTGTTTTGGGGTTTTTAGTTTCATTTTTTGTTTTTTGGATTTTAATAATTTTTAGGTTTTTATGGTTCTTATGGGTTTTTTGGTTTTTAGGTTTTCATATTGGTTTTTAGGGTTTTTAGTTGTCTTTATATTTTTTGGGATTTTTTAGAGATTTTTATGATTTTAGGGTTTTTATGGATTTTTTTGTTTTTAGGGGTTTTAAATGTTTTATGGGTTTTAGGGTTTTAAGTGTTTTTAGTTTTTTTAGGTTTTAGGGGTTTTAAATTGTTTTAGGGTTTTAAATAGTTCCTAGGTTTTTTAATGTTTGAATGATTTATTACATTTTAATGTTTTTAGTGATTTTTATGATTTGTATAGTTATTTAGTGTTTTTAGGTATATCTAGGAATTTTAGCACTTTTCAGGGTTTTTATGGTTTTTTGGTCTCTGTGGTGTTTTTATATTTTTAGGATTATTGTGGGGTTATAGAGTTATTTTAATGTTTTTAATGGATTAATGGATTTTTAGTGTTTTTAGTTGTTTATAGGGGTTTTATGCATTTTTAGGGTTTTTATTACTTTTATCGGTTTTTAGGGTGTCTATGGGTTATAGGGGTTTTTTATGGATTTTTTGTGTTTTATGGTTTTTAGGGTTTTTTAAGGTTTTTTTTGAATTTAGGACATTAATTTTTTCTTATTTTTTATGGTTTTTAATAATTTTATGGGTTTTTTGGGATTTGGAGGGTTTTTTATGTATTTATTTGTTTTAGGGTTTTTTTGGGTTTTTAGAGTTTTATGGTTTATATGAATTTTAATGTTTTTATCGGATTACAGGGTTTTAATGGTTTTTTAGTTTTATGGGTTTTAGAATTTTTATGGACTTTAGGGGTTTTTAGTGTTTTTAGGTTTTTAAATTTTTTTATGGTTTTTATGGATATTTTTATTGTTTTTTTAGTTTTTTAGGTTTTAATGTTTTTTAGAGGTTTTAATGTTTCTGGGGGTCTAAACGGGTTTAAGTGATTATATTGGGTTTTTAGGGTTTTAAGTGTTTTTCATTTTTAAATTTATTCTTAGGGTATTCAAGGTTTTTGTGGTTTTAGGGAATTTTAGGGAATTTTTATGGTTTTTAGGGTTTTTAGGGATTTTGAGGGGTTTTAGTGTTTTTAGGGTATTTTAGAGTTATCATATTTTTTTATATTTCTTATCAGTTTTAAGTGTTTTTAGGTTTTTTCATTTTATTTGGGATATTAAGGGTTTTTTTTGGTTTTTTTAGGTATTTTTAGATTTTTTAATGGTTTGTGCGTTTTTATGGATTTTGAGGATTTCTAGGGTTTTTATATTTTTTTTGGGTTTTTATGTGTTTTTTTTATTTTTTAGGGTTTCTATATTTTTTTAACATTCTTAGGGTTTTATATGGTTTTTTAGTTTTTAGTGGTTTATTAGGGTTTATATGGGTTTTTTCGGGTTTATTAATGTTTTTTGGTGTTTTATAGTTTTTTGGGGTTTTAAGTGTTTTTAGGATTTTATGTTTTTATTAGGGAATTTCATGCTTTTAGGATTTTTTACATTTTAGGGATTTTTAAGGTTTTTTTGGATTTTTTGGGTTTTTAGGGTTTTTAGGGATTTGAAGGGATTTTTTAGGTTTTTGTAGTTTTTAGGGGGTTTTTAGGGTTTTTAGTTTTTTTATGGGTCTTTAGTGTTTTTTTGGTATTTATGGTTTTCTTAGTGGTTTTTGGGATTTTTGGGGATTTAAGGAATTTTAGATATTTTTTATATTTTTTATGGGTTTTAGGTTTTTTATTGATTTTGAGGGGTTTTAGGGGATTTTAGGGTTTTTAGGGGTTTTATGGTTTTTAGGGGGGGTTTCTGTTTATATAGTTTTATTTGATTTTAGAATTTTTTAATGTTTTGAGGGATTTAAAGGGTTTTTAGAGTTTTTATGGGTTTGAATGAGTTTATTGGTTTTTTTGTATAATATGGTTTTATAACATTTTTATGGGTTTTAAGATTTTTATTTTTTATGGGGTTTTTTGCATTTTGGGTTTCACGGTCTTTTAATGATTTTAATCATTTTTAGGGTTATTAGTTGTTTTAAGTGTTTTTTGGTTTTTATGTTTTTCTTAGGGGTTTTCATGAATTTTATGGATTTTAAGGAATTTATTAATAATTTTATGGGTTTTTTAGTTATTATGGATTTTGAGTGATTTTAGTGTTTTTAGAGTATTAGGGGTTTTTTGAGTTTTTAGTGTTTTAGTTTTTAGGGGTTTTAAGTATATTTTTATTTTTGAGGTTTTCTTAGAGTTTATTTTTGCGTTTTTAGTGTTTTTATGTTTTAGTTAATTTTTGGATTTTTTAAGATTATTTGGGTTTCTATGGTTTTAGGAATTTTGAGGGTTTTTACAAATTTTTTTGTTTTTTTTGGATTTTTTTATTATTTTGAGTTTTTTACTGGGTTTAAGGTTTTTAGAGTTTTTCAACATTTTATGTGGATTAAAATTTTTTTATATTTTTAGTGTTTTTTTGGTTTTTAAGGTTTTTAGGGGATTTAAATGTTTTCTTGGGTTTTAAGGTTCTTACGAATTTTATGGTTTTTTCATTTTTTTTGGCGTTTTAAGTGTTTTAGGTTTTAAAGATTTCCTAGGAATTTTTAGGGTTTTTAAGGTTTACTTTTGTTTTGAGGGATTTTTAGTGATTTGTTAGTATTTTTATGGTTTGTGGGGGGTTTTTGGGATATTAAGGTTTTTTAGGGTTTTAGTATTTTAAGGATTTTAGGGTTTTTAATTTTTTTTAGGTTTTTATGATTTTCTTGTGGTTTATAATATTTTTTTGTGTTTTTTACATTTCTAGGGATTTTTTTGGTTTTTTAATGTTTATTGGGATTTTGTGGGTTTTTTGTGTTTTTTGGGTTTTATAGTTTTTTTGTCCTTAGGGTTTTATTTGTTTTTTTGGGTTTAAGGGTTTTCAATGTTCATATGGTTTTTAGGAGTTTAAAGGGTTTTTATTTTTTTAGTTGGTTTTTATTGTTTTTATAGGTTTTTATGTGCTTTGAGGTTTTTTTTGGGGATTTTATAGTTTTAGGGGTTTTAGGGTCTTTATCATTTTTTAGGTTTTTAGAGGTTTGATGATTTTTTGGGTTTTTATGGTTTTCTTTGGGTTTTCAAGGGTTTTAGGGTTTTTTTAACATTTTTTGGGGTTTGAGGGATTTTTTAAAATTTGTACTATTTTTATGTTTTTTAAGGATTTTGATGGTATTTAGGGTTTTAGTAGTTTTTTTGGGTTTTCAGAGTCTTGTTTTATTTTTTAGGTGTTCTATGGTCTGTAAATTTTTTTTAACATTTTATGGGGTTTGAAGGGTTTTTAGTGTTTGTAGTGGTTTTATGGGGTTTTACGTTTTTTTATAGTTTTTTTGTAAATTTTGTGGTTTTTATTGTTTTTTGCAATTTTGTGGGTTTAGTGTTTTAGAGTTATTAGGTTTTCTTAGGGTTTTATGTGTTTTTAGATTTTTAATTTTCTCTTAGGGGTTTTCTTGGTTTTTAGGCTTTTTTACATTTTTATGGATTTTCATGGATTTTTTTGTGTTTTATGGGTTTTCTAGTTTTTAGGTATTTTGAGTGATTTAGGGGGGTTAGGGATTTTGATGGCATTTATTGGTTTTCTCGGGTTTTTAGGTTTTTTTTTGTTTTTTTTTTTGTGTTTTTACGGTATTTTTTTTGGATTTTTAAGGATGTTATAGTTTTTTAAACTTTTTAGTGGTTTAAAGGTTTTTTAGATTTTTTTGTTTTTTTGTGTTTCATATGTTTGTAAGGTTTTTTGGGCTACAATGTTTTCTAGGGGTTTAGTGTTTTCAGGTGTTTATAGTTTTCATAGAGGGTTTTAGGGTTTTTAGGGGGGTTTACATTTTTAGATATTTTTAGTGTATTTTATGATTTTTATTACTTTTTAGTGGTTTTAGGGATTTTTGTGTTTTTAGAGTATTTTGGGTTTTTAGGGTTTTAGTGTTTTTATGTTTTTAGGGGTTGTATGTAATTTTAACTTTTTAGGTTTCTTTTAGTTTTTTTCAGTGTATTTTTTTTTCTAGGTATGTTTAGGGATTTTTTCAGTTTTAATGGGTTTTAGGGTTTTTTTTGGGATTTTGGGGTGTTTTAGGTTTTTAGGGGTTTTAGAGTTTTTATGGGTTTTTGGGTCCTTTTGGGGTTTTCTTGAGTTTTTTTGTTTTGTATGGTTTTTAGAGTTTCTTAATGTTTCAGGATCATAGAGGGGTTTTGCGTTTTCAGTGGTTTTAGGGTTTAAAAGTATTTATGGGTTTTATTGTTTTTGGGGGTTTTAGTGTCTTTTGGGGGTTTTTAAGATTTTAATGTTTTTAAGATTTTAAGGGTTCTTAAGTGTTTTTATGGGATTTATATTTTTTTATTATTTCTTAGGGTTTTTCTTTGTTTTTATTTTTTAGGAATTTTTAGGAATTTTTACGATTTTAGGGTTTTGGGGTTTTGATGGGTAAGGGAAGGTGTGAGGCCAAGCTATTCCTGGCCCCCCAAATTTTATTAAAAGAAAAGAAACCAGACAAAGGCATGGTGGGGACAAACAACCCACACCAAAAAACCCTGGACCCCCAAGACACCAAAAACCCAAAAGACCCAAAAACCCAGAAAGAAAATAGAAGAAGCTACAAATCACCGTCTCCATCCCCATTTGGGTCCCCATTAGCACCATAACTAGAAGAAGCATCGAAATCAACCGACTCCCATTCAAATGATTCATATTGCTTTAGGAAGGCAGTGTAGTACTATCTAAGGTGTTTCTGCTCCACATTCAGCTACGACTTGGCAGACTGACCCCTGCCAGAGGAAACTTCCTTAACTTTGTAAGAGGCTCTCATGGAAATTATCCTTGGAAAATTTGAATAGTCCTTTCGCAGCTTCTGATTACGGGGGCCTGGAGAGAGTGCTGCTTTGTTTTCCTTCCCATCATAAGCAGCCACCTCTATCAAGGCCCTATCCTTAATGATCATAGCCATTTTTCGATACATCCTTTCATGATTCTTCTGAAAATCAGGGATGAAGGAGGCTTCTTGATTGAGAGAGTAGTCACTAAGAAGCTCACATTGTGGTACGACCAGCGGGGTTGAATCTTCAACAGCTAGATAAGTAGGGGACACCACACTAGTGAGGGCCAGCTAAAGTTCCCCCTGCTCCCTAGGCTGCTTGCTGACTTCCCCCTGATAGGAGGGTATGATCTGCACAAGCTACTGCACCACCCTTTTTCCCTGCTCACCATCACCAATTGAATACCCAATAGTGGCCGAAATTGGTTCGGCCTCACAGTCATTTTGGGCCACACTCCCTCCACCACTTCTATCAGCAGTGACCTGCACCTCACTCAACATTTGTGTATCCAGCCTTTCATCCCCAGCATCAACAACTGAAGTCCTGAGCCCCTCCTCCCTAGGAATCTTTCTTACTTTCTCCTTATCCAAAACAACCTCATCGCCGTACTGAACAAGCACCTACACGTCCCTTTCCTCTATCTCAACTACACCATCCAAGTTCCTAGTAGTGTCCATCATTATCTTATCTTCATTATCACTTTGGTGCACACTCCCTCTGTCACACCCAGCATCAACTACCTTCACCTCACTCCCCTGTGCAGAAGACCTCTCACTCCCAGAGTCAGCAAGTGGGGACCCTTACACCTCATCCTCAGTATCCGGCCCTTTAAAGTGATTGAAAGTTGGAAAGGCTTCCAGCCTTCTCATCATAATGGTATCAGTGGAAATATGCATCCCACCAGCAGCAACCTCCTTGCATGTAGAACTTACAGCATCCGAAAGATGCAAGTATCTCCTCTATCTCTTGAAGATATCACTCACCTTGGTCTCCAGTTGGCACTGAACAACCATTTTCCATAAACCTTGATCACCTATTAAAGATCCATGTCCCCCTAGACAACCAGATGGTCAACCCGCATAATCCTTGGGCTAAGTGATCTATAACTAGGACCAAATGCAGAGTCCACCTCCTCAATGCCTGTCCTTTTATGCCCACTTGGAATAGCCACTACAACCTCCTTAACAAAAACCCCCTATTGAGCCTAACCCTCTTCACCAGACTCAACTTTAACCACATTCAAGATATGAGGATCCATATGCTCCTGCAACACGCCCCGATTCTGCCTCCCTTCGCCATCCACCTCCTGCACCAGATTTAAAGCACCACAATTCTGGCTGACACACCTGCAAGCCTGATCACTATGTCCCAGATGCCAACAGGAGGAGAAAAAATCAGTCCATGACTCAAAAATCATAGGTTTCTTCCACTGAATTTCCTCACCAACAGCAATCCAAACAAAATCAATCAGTTCTTTCGATGCATCAATCTCAATAAAGTCCCTTGGGGAAATAGGGTGACAAATGGTCTTCGTTCTACTATCCACACATAAGAACCTTCCCACCAGGTTTCCCAACTCTAAAATAATGGAGAAATTTTGAAACTAAAGGGGAAGTTCTGGAAATCTAACCCAAGATGTCACCATCGGGGAGTCACAGTTTTGATGCAGATCAATGCTCCACCGGGAAAGGGCGAAACGGGCACCGTTGCATCTTCTTGGAGGCGCAGACCAGGCATGAATCGAATCCTCCTCTGACACAAAGAGAATCAAGATGTGTCTACTATCAACAAGGCCTACCATGGTGAAATCTTGGAGGTCCTAGTTTTCAAACACAAATCTATCAAAAATATCCACCAGAGGTCGCCAGTTCAAGAAATAAGCAACCAAGGTCAGCCTATGCAGGGTAGAGGCCTCGTTTAACTTCTCCATTGATAATTGGAGCTACAAACATCCTTCGTGTAAATCAGAAACCTTAGGGAAAATCTCAACCCACAGAAAAGGGGGGAGAAAATCAGGAACCGAGAACAGGACAAATGGATGCTCATCATCAAGAACTAGTGGCGTCCCCTCCAATGTGGAGGGGGGGGGGGGGCTAGGCACATGAATCTTTGTCATCTTCAACCTTGTCGTGGGAGAGGATAATCTCCATCATGAGAGGGAACAACCTCAATCTTCTTCCTTTAGGATTTTCTTGGGGGTTTTAGGGGATTTTAAGGTCTTTAGGGGTTTTAAGGGTTTTATGTGTTTTTGGGTTTTTAGGGTTTTTTAGGTTTTTGGGGTTTTAAATGTTTTTATGGTTTTAAATATTTACTAGGGGTTTTTAGGGTTTGAATGGTTTTTTAAATTTTTGGGTTTTAGTGATTTTAAGTATTTTTTTGTTATTTATTGTTTTTAATGTTTTTTAAGATTTTTAGGGGGTTTTTATGTTTTTGTATTTATTTTTCTCAAGGGTTTTTTGAGGTTTCTAGGGTTATTATTTGGATTTATAGTTTGTTAAATTTTTTTAGGGGAGTAATGGGTTTTTAGTGTTTATAGTTGGTTTTAGGGTTTTTATGGGTTTAAGGATTTTTATAGTTTTTAGGGTTTTAAGGGTTTTTAGTGTTTTATAATTTTAATTTTTTCTTTTGGTTTTTAGGATTTTTTTGCTTTTAGGCATTTTTCGTGTTTTTAAGAATTTATTATGTTTTTAGAGATTTTAGGGGGTTTTTATAATTTAATGGGTTTTTTGGGATTTTGAGGGTTTTTATGTTATTTTTGTTTTTATGGTTTTTTTTTCAAGGTTTTTTTTGTTTTCATAGTTTTTATGATTTTTATAGTTTCTTACTTTTCAGGTGTGCAAAGGGTTTTTAATGATTTTAAAAGTTTTTTAATTTTATTGGTTTTTAGAGTTTTTTAAGGTTTTAGGGGTTTTATGATTTCTAATATTTTCAGGTTTTTTAGTTTTTTAGGGGTTTTAATGGATTTTAGTGTTTTTTGGTTTTTACATTTTTCTTATGGTTTTTATGGGGGTTTTGGGTTTTATTGGTTTTTTGGGCTCTAAAATTTTTTAGAGTTTTTTATGTTTCTATGGGTTTAAAAGGGTTTTAGAGTTTTTGTTTGATTTCTAGGGTTTTAAGTGTTTTTAGTTTTTAAATTTATTCTTTTGGGTTTCTAGGTTTTAGTTTTTTAGAGAATTTTAGGGCATTTTAGGATATTTATGTTATTAGGGTTTTTAACGATTTTTAGGGTTCTTAGTGATTTTATGGTATTTTAGGGTTTTAATATTTTTTTTGTTTTCTGGGGTTTTAAGTATTATTAGGATTTTTTTTGATATTTTTAATGGTTTTTAGTGTTTTTAAGAATTTTAAGGATTTATAGGGATTTATGTTTTTTTTGGGTTTTAGGGTTTTTTATTTTTAGGGGTTTTAGAGTTTTTTAACAATTTTTGGGTTTTATAGAGGTTTTAGAGTTTTTAGTGGTTTATTAGGGTTTTTTGGGTTTTTTGGGTTTTTAATGTTTTCTGGAATTTTTTAGTTTTTAGGTTTTTAATGTTTTATTAAGTGATTTCATGTTTTTATGGTTTCATACATTCTAGGAATTTTTAATTATTTTATAGTATTTTTAGGTGGTTTGTGGTTTTTAGGGATTTAAGAAGTTTTATGGTTTTTTAGTGTTTTGGGGGGTTTTTTAGTTTTTTGAGTTTTTAGCGTTTTTATTATTTTAGGGGTTTTAAGTGTTTTTAGGTATTTAAGGTTTTCTTAGTAATTTTTTGAATTTTGTTTTGGGTAATTTTAGTGCTTCATTTATGACTTTTAAGGTTTTTAGCGTTTTTATTATTTAGGGTTTTAATGTGTTTTATATTTTTAGGGGTTTAATATTTTTTAGAAGGTTTTTTTGGATGGTATATTTTTGTAAGTTTTTTTTTTGGTTTTTTAGGATTGTTTGTTTTTTATGGGGTTTTTTTTGTTTTTTGGGTTAATGTATTTTTATGATTTTTATCATTTTTAGGGTTTTTAGTTGTTTTAAGTGTGTTTAGTTTATTAAGTTTTTTTGGGTTTTTATTAATTTTAGGGATTTGTAGGGATTTTGTAGTAATTTTATGGTTTTTATGGTTTTTAGGGATATTAAGGTATTTTAGGGTTTTTTATGGTTTATAGGGTTTTTTAGGGGTTTTAGTTTTTTAGATTTTTAGGGGTTTTAATTATTTATAGACTTTAATGGTTTTCTTGGGGTTTTTATAGAGTTTTTAGTGTTTTTATTTTTTAGGGATTGATATATCTTTTAGAATTTTTTAGATTCATATGGTTTTAGGTATTTTGAGGGGTTTAACTGTATTTTTGGGTTTTTTTGATTTTTATGGGGTTTTTGAATTTTTAGGGTTTTTATTTTTTTAGATATTTTCAACATATTTAGTTATTTAAATGGTCTTTATTTTTTAAGTGTTTTTAGGGTTTTTTGTGTTTTTACGGTTTTTAGGGTATTTAATGGTTATCATGGTTTTTAAGGATTGTATGGTTTTTAGGGGATTTTTCATTTTTATGTTTTTAGGGGTTTTAAGGTTTTAGATTTTTAAGGTTTTTTAAGTGTTTATATTTTTTATGTTTTTAATGTTTTCTAGTGAGTTGTTAGTATTATTATTTTTTAGCATTTTTATGGATTCTGAGGGTTTTAGCGTTTTTATAATTTTTAGTATTTTTGGGGATTTAATTTTTTTCTTTTTATGAATTTCTTATGGTTCGTAATAATTTTTTTTTGTTTTTTACAATTTATTGGATTTTTAGGTCTTTTTTGTATTTTTACGGTTTTTAGGGATTTTGTGTGTGTTTAGAGTTTTTAATTTTTTATATTTTCTTGTTTTAAAGGGGTTTTTTTAGTTCTTAGGGGTTTAAAGGTTTTTCAATTTAATAATGTTTTTAGGGTTTTAAAGGTTTATTTAGTTTTTTAGTGTGCTTTAGTGTTTTTATGTGTTTTTAAGTGGTTTAAGTTTTAAGGGGTTTAAGGGTCTTTAGAATTTTTTAGGGTTTTGTTGGTTTTATGTGTTTTTTGTTTTTATGGGTTTCATAGGTTTTTTAGGGGTTCACAGTTTTTTACATTTTTTTGGATTCTAGGGATTTTTTTTGGATTTGTATTGTTCTTTATGATTTTTTGGTATTTTGATGGTATTTAGGGTCCTTTAGGGTTTTTTTTGGCTTTTTTGGTTTTTGAAAGGATTTTTTTAATTTTTTAGGTGTTCTCTGGATTTTATAATTTTTAAACGTTTTATGGGTTTTAAATGGTTTTTAGTGTTTTTAGTGGATTTTTGGGTTAATAGATTTTTAACAATTTTAGGTGTTTTTATGGTTTTTAGCGATTTTACAGATTTTAGGGTTTTAGGGTTTTTTGTTTTCTTGGAGTTTTAAGTTTATTTAGTTTTTTAATTTTCTCTAAGGTTTTTTCAGGATTTTTAGGTTATTTTATATATTGTGTGACTTTTAGGGTTTTTAGTGTTTTATGGTTTTTTATGGTTTTTAGGTATTTTTAGGGATTTTTGGGATTTTTGGGATTTTTAAGGCTTTTTTGGGTTTTTTGGTTTTAGGGTTTTAGGGTTTTTTAGTTTCATAGGTGTTTTATAGTTTTTTGACATTTTCAGTGGCTTAATTTGTTTTTATATATTTTAGTATTTTGACTATTTTATATGTTTTTAAAGTTTTATGGGCTATTATGGGTTTTAAGAGGTTTTTGTATCTTTAGCTTTTTAAGGTTTTCATTGGTGGTTTTAGGGTTTTTAGGGGGTTTTACACTTTTATAGATTTTTATAGTTTTTTTTTCAGATTTTTGTTATTTTTTGGGGTTTTAGGGAATTTTTGGTTTTTATAGTTTTTTGGTTTTTTAGGGTTTTAGAATTTTTATGTTTTATAGGTTTTATGTATTTTTATGTTTTCAAATTTTTTATGTTATTATAGTGGTTTTTATGGTTTTAGGTATTTTTGGCGATTTTTTAGGATTTAATGGGTATTATTATTTTTAGGGATTTCGAGGATTTTTGGGGTATTTAGATGTTTTAGAGTTTTTTTTTGGGTTTTCTGGGCGGGGGGGGGGGGGGGGTTAGGGGTTTTCTTGAGTTTTTATAGTTTGTTTGGTTTTTTAGATTTTCTTAATATTTTTGGATCTTAGAGGATTTTTTTTTATGTTTTATGCGGTTTTTATGGTTTTTATTTGTTTTATGGTTTTAAGGTATTTATGGGTTTTTTGGTTTTTGGGGGGTTTTAGTGTATTTTGTGGGTTTTTATGGTTTTTTGTGTTTTTACGTTTTTAGGGTTCTATTTTTTTATGTTTTTACGGTTTTATTATTTTTTTATAGTTTTTAGTCATTTTTATATTTTTAGGGATTTTTATGGATTTTTAGGATTTTAGAGTTTTTAGGGATTTTGAGGGTTTTAGTTGTCTTAAGAGTTCTATGGGGTTTTTGGGTTTATAGGGCAAGGAAGGATCGAGTCCAGGCTATTCCTGGGACCCCCCAAAATTTTATTAAAAGAAGACACAGACACTGCAGACAAGGGAGGGGAGGGATCCACCGATCCACACCCAAAATCCCTTACGACCTCAGCCCAAAGGCCACAGAAAGAGAGGAAGAAAGCAAAAGCAAAACTAACAAGTCAAAAGGTTCAAAAGGAAAAGCACAAAAGAGGAGGATCAGTCAACATCGCCACCAAAATCCTCCAGCTCCGCACCTCGAAACCCCATGCCCACACCAAATCCATCACCTACATCAGCAAATCTGAAATCTGACTTAGCACCCATGTCCATTGAGTCCCATCCAGACTCAAAATCCTCTTGCATACCAAGCCAGGATAGAAGCTTCATCCTTTCCTTCTCTTGCTCTATAGAAATTTAAAGCTGCTCTCGCTTATTCACCTTTAGATTAATTATTACAGCTCGTGAAGAGGCCCTAGTTGCCATGGGACGTGGGAGAGCAGAGTAATCCACTACGGGAAAAATGAGCAATTGCGACGGGTTATTTGCGACGGGATTTATTCCCGCCGCAAATAGTCATGTTAAAAACTTATTTGCGACGGGGGTATTTCCCCGTCGCAAATAAGGAGGCTTTTGCGACGGGATTTCTTTCCCCGTCGCAAATAGTTTTCCCGCGATGCGCGCCAAATCGCGGGAAAACTATTTGCGACGGGATTGCTTTCCCCGTCGCAAATAACCGGCGGCGGTAAAAGGTATTTGCGACGGGAATATCCCCCCGTCGCAAATACTATGTCGGCAGGGGTTATTTGCGACGGGTCCCGTCGCAAATAACTATTTACCGGTTGACCGTAATAAATGTTGGTTAAGGTATTTGTGACGGGAATCCCGTCGCAAATGGTCCCGTCGCAAATAATCTAACCTATAAATACCCCCATCCGTTTTTTTCATTTCATTCTCATTCCTCATCTTCTCCTTCTCTGAAAATTATATTTCTAGAGTTGAGTTTTTCTCCAGTTTAATTTGTTTCTCCGGAGCTGATATTAAAGTTTTCAAGAACGATCAGAACAGGTCATTTTTCAAGGTATTTTTAATTTTTTATTTATTTTTAATTTTTTATTAGTTTCAATTATTATTAATTAGTTGTAATTTAATTATGTTTACATTGTTTTATTATTTAATAAATTTAAATTATTAGTATTGTTTGGTAATTAGGAATAATTAGTAATAATTTTTAATAATTAAGAATAAATATTAATAATTAGTTATAAATACCAATAATTAGGAATAAGAACATTATTACATTATTAGTTTATTTTATTATTAATATTAAAATAATATAATTATATATATATATACAATTCTTTTTTCATTTGTGTGTTTGCTGTCTTCACATGTATTATTTGTATGTGGAGATAGAAAACGCACAGATGAAAGAAGAATTGTATATAAATTAGAAAATTATATTATTTTAATATTAATAATAAAATATATTAATAATGTTATTATTTATAATTATTGGTAATTATTTCTAATTATTGATAATTATTCATTTAATTACTAATAATTACAAACAATTATCAATAATTATCAATAATTAAGAATAATTAGTAATAATTAGTAATAATTACCAATAATAAGTATTAATTACCTATAATTAGTATTAATTACCTATAATTAGTATTAATTACCAATAATTAGTATTAATTACCAATAATTAGTATTAATTACCAATAATTAGTATTAATTACCAATAATTAGTATTAATTACCAATAATTTGTATTAATTACCAATAATTAGTATTAATTACCAATAATTAGTATTAATTACCTATAATTAGTATCAATTACCAATAATTAGTATTAATTACCAATAATTAGTATTAATTACCAATAATTAGTAATAATTAGGAATAATTAACAATAATTAGGAATAATTAGTATTAATTAGGAATAATTAGTATTAATTAGGAATAATTAATATTAATTACCAATAATTAGTATTAATTACCAATAATTAGTATTAATTAGGAATAATTAGTATTAATTACCAATAATTAGTATTAATTACCAATAATTATCAATAATTAAGAATAATTAGTATTAATTACCAATAATTAGTAATAATTAGTAATAATTCGGAATAATTAGTAATAATTAGTAATAATTAGGAATAATTCGTAATAATTAGGAATAATTAGTAATAATTAGTAATAATTAGTAATAATTAGGAATAATTAGTAATAATTACCAATAATTACCAATAATTACCAATAATTACCAATAATTATCAATAATTAGGAATAATTATCAATAATTAGGAATAATTATCAATAATTAGGAATAATTAGTAATAATTAGGAATAATTAGGAATAATTAGGAATAATTAGGAATAATTAGGAATAATTAGGAATAATTAGGAATAATTAGGAATAATTAGGAATAATTAGGAATAATGAGGCGGCATGGATGCAGGCCACCCAGTATGCCTTCGAGAAGGGCCGGGTAGTTGGTATCGACTCTCGACTGACTCCCGGAGATTATTATGGCAGTGCTGCGATGTCGGCGTCCAGCTCGAGGGGAGCTCGTGCATCTTCTTCTACACAGTATGAGGAGCAGTTGCGATCTCAGACTGCACAGATAGAGAGTCTCCGACAGGAGCAGGAGCAGATACGTCAGCAGCATGAGGAGGAGCGTCGACGCCAGCAGCAGCTGTACGAGGAGCAGACGAGTCGGTGGCAGCAGCAGCATCAGGAGCAGATGGAGTACATGCGCCGACTCACTCATGCTTTAGGGATGGAGTTTCCTCCACCACCATCTGCAGATCCCCCACCTCCCCCACCCCTCCTACAGATTAGAGTTTGTATTTCTGTTATAAAATTTGTGAAATCAAAATATATTTTTTTTCTATTCGTAGTTTCTGTCTCATTATAAAATATTAATAATATTATATTTTTAAATAACAATATTAATATGAATAATAATAATATTTATATTTTATAATATTAAATTTTATATATATATTAAAATTTTATTTATATAATAAAATTTTATATATATAATAAAATTTTATAATATTATAATTTAATTATTTTTTTGTAATACTTGAATTATTTTAATATTTGAATGTAAAATAATTCTATTATTTTTATATTAATTAAAATAACTTATTAATATTTTTTTTATTTATGAATTATAATTATAATATTATTATATTAATTAAATTATTTATTAATATTCTATTATTTTTATTTTTGAATTATAATTCTACTATTATTATAGTAATTAAAATAATTTATTATTTTCATTTGTAAATTATAATTCTATTATTATATTAATTAAAATAATTTATTAATAATTTATTTTTTTTATTTTTTTTAGTATTTGCGACGGGATACTATGCCCGTCGCAAATACTAGTATTATTAATAATTTTTTATTTTTTTTTAAAAAGAGTATTTGCGACGGGTCCCGTCGCAATTACTATGAATAGTATTTGCGACGGGTCCCGGTTCCCGTCGCAAATACTAGTATTATTAATTTTTTTATTTTTTAAAAAAAACGTTATTGCGACGGGCCCGTCGCAAAAACTATTTGCGATGGGTCCCGTCGCAAAAGGTATTTGCGACGGGCCCGTCGCAATAACTGTTTAAAAAGTTTTTTACAAAAATACGGAATACTATTTGCGACGGGGAGAATGCCCGTCACAAAAAAAGGCTTTAGCGACGGTCCCGTCGCAAATAAGTTTAGTTGCGACGGCGTTTTCCGCAACGGGCTATTTGCGACGGGACCCCGTCGCAAATGGCTATTTGCGACGAGATCCCGTCGCAAATAGACCGTCGCAAATACCTGTTTTTCCAGTAGTGATCCTTCCTCCGTCTTCATCTCGGAGGGGCAGAAGAGGATCCAGCTGTAACACCCACCTTCGCACAAGCGACACCATCACTGACAGCCAGTGTTGCCTTCCCTTTCTTGCAGTCTGTCCCAGGAGTTTCAGCACCTCTTTTCTCTATTGGCCCAGCCATAACAGCATTTATCCGGCGATCAGCCTCAGAAAACCTCTCCCCGAGCCTTTCAGCTTCATCCTCAACCGAGAACCTTTCCAGTTCAACCCACACCATCTCATGCAGCTGCACACAAAAATCTTCAGCAGAAGGGACACTATGGAGGACCATAGCCCTCTACAGGTCCATGGCAGCAGCATTTCCCGGCATAAGCTGGCCACTGGGAGGATCCTCAGCACCGCTTTTTCTATTAGAGGGAGGAGATAACCCAGGCCCCATGTCAGGTGTTTTGCAGTTTTTATGAGTTTCATATAGTTTTAGGTTTTTATGGTTTCATTATGGGGCTTCATGGTTTTAGGATTTCTTAGTTTTTATTGATTTTTAAGATTTTTTATGATTTTTATGTTTTTTAGTATTTTTAGGGTTTTTAGGGGTTTTTAGGTTTTTTGAGTTTAGGGGTTTTTGGGATTTTAGTGTTTTTTGGGTTTTAGGGGTTTTATGTGTTTTTATTTATTTAATTTTTTTAGGTGTTTTAGGGATTTTTATGTTTTTAGGAACATTTTTTGATTTTTAATTATTTTTATGGTTTTCAGCGTTTTATGGATTTTAGGGCGTTTGGGGGGATTTTAGGTTTTTTAGGGGCCTCATGGTTTTTTGGATTTTAAGGTGTTTTTTATGTTTTATTGGGTTTTATAGTTTTTTAGTGTTTTTAATGTTTTATGGGATTGAAGTGTTTTTAGAGTTTTTTCTGGTTTAAAGGGTTTTTGGGGGATTTTTATCATGGTATGGTTTTGTAGGTTTTATGGTTTTTTAGTATTTTTATGTTTTTCATTTGGTTTTTTGGTTTTTTGGGTTTTAGGGTATTTTTAGGATTTTTATAATTTTTAGAGTTTTTAGTTTTTTAAGTGTTTTTGGTTTTTAATTTTTTTTCTTAGGGGTTTTCATGGTTCTTAGAAATTTATAGGGATTTCTTAATAATTTTATGGTTTTTAAGTTTTTTTGGGATTTTGGTGTATTTTGGGATTTAGGGTTTCTATGTTTCTCAAGCTATTTAGATATTTTAGGTTTTTAGGGGTTTTTAGTATTTTTATCCTTTTAAGGTTCTCTTAGGGGTTTTAGTTTTTTTAGTGTTTTTTATGTTTTAGTAATATTTTGGGTTTTTAGGATTATATGTTTTTCTAATGTTTTATGGATTTTGAGGTGTTTTAGGGTATTTTTGGCATATTGGTTATTTTTGGAATTTTTCGATTTATATAGGTTTTGTTGAGTTTTTTATTTTTTAAGGATTTTAGAGTTTTTCAACCTTTTTAATAGTCTAAAGGGTTTATATATTTTACTATTTGTTAGGACTTTTTGGATTTTTATGGTTTTTAGGGTATTTAAAGGTTTTCATGGGTTTTATGGTTTTTATGGTTTTGAGGATTTTTTTTTCATTTTTATGTTTTTAGGGGTTTTATGTGTTTTAGTTTTTTATGGTTTTCTTATGGGTTTCTAGGTTTTTAGGGTTTATTTAAATTTTTAAGGGATTTTTAGTGATTTGTTAGTATTTTTTTGGTTTTTATGGATTTTATGGATTTTGAGGGTTTTTAAGGCTTCTATAATTTTTTGAATTTTATGGGTTTTAATTATTTTTGGGTATTTATGATTTTCTTAAGGTTCATAATAATTTTTCGTTTTTTTCACATTTTAATGAATTTTTAGGGATTATGATTTTTATGGTTTTTAAAGATTTATTTGGTTTTTAGTGTTTTTAGAGTTTTATAGTACTTTTTTGTTTTTATGGTTTTTTGGAGTTTTTTAGGGTTGAAGGGTTTTCAAATATTTTTAGGTTTTTAGGGGTTTAAAGGGTTTTCTATTTTTTTGTTGGTTTTTAGGGTTTTTATGGGTTTTGAAGTGGTTTAATGATTTCATTGGTTTTTATATTTTTTGGGGTGTTAGGGAATTTTTAAGGTTCTTAGATTTTTTTATGTTTTTAGGGGTTTTATTTGTTTTTATGTTTTAAGGTTTTCTTAGTGTTTTTCAAGGTTTTTATGGGTTTTTACATTTTAATGGGTATGGAGGCCATTTAGGATTTTTATGTTTCTTAGGGGTTTTAATGGGTTTTAGGGTTTTTATGGTTTTTAGGGTTTTTAGTTGTTTTATGGGGTTTTAGAAGTTTATGGTTTTTGAACATTTCTTATGGGTTTTCAAGGTTTTAAGGGGTTTTTATGTTTTTAGGTATTTTCATATATTTTTTAGGATTTTTTTGGGATTTTAGGATTTTTAGGGATTTTGAAGTTTTTTATGGGTTTTGATGGTTTTTTGGGATTTCATGTTTTTTTGATTTTTAGGGTGTTAAAGGGGTATTATATTTTTTTTGAGTTTTTTATGGTTTTATGGGTTTTTATGGTTTGTATGGTTTCTAGGGGTTTTAGAGTTTTTAGGATTTTTAGGGGGTTTTGGGTTTTTAGCATTTTAATGTTGTTTTGGGGTATCAAGTGTTTTTAAGTTATGATGGTTTCTTATGGTTTGGATAGTTTTAGTGTTTTTAGGGATATTGGGTTTTTTTTATAATTTTTATCATTTTTAGGAATTTTTAGGGTTTTAAACAATTTTTCAATTTTTAAGGGTTTTAAGTGTTTTTAGGTTTTAAGATTTTCTTTTTGTTTTTCATGGTTCTCAGGGTTTTTATTTTTTTATGGGATTTTAGGGTTTTTTATTATTTTTATGGTTTCTTAAGGATTTTTGGGATTTTAAAGGGTTTTTTTATTTTTATGGTACGTTTGGGTTTTTATGTTTTTTCCATTTTTAGTGGGTTTAAGGGTTTTTATAGTTCTCTTAAAGTTTTAGGGCTTTATAATATTTTTATAGTTTTTAGTGGTTTACAATGGTTTTTATAGGATTAATAGTTTTTAAGGGCTTTGGGGTAGTTTTGTTTTTAGGTTTTTTTGTGGTTATTAGCATTTTAATATTTTAGAGGTTTTAGGTTTTTTATGTTTTTATGGATTTCATAGGGTTTTTCTGGATTTTAGGATTTTTATATTTTAGGTTTTTTAAGGTTTTTTTTGTTTTTTATTGTTTTTGGTATTTTTTAGAATTTTTACGGTTTTTAGGTATTTTACCAATTTTATGATTTTTAATGGTTCTAGTGTTTTTTTGCATTGTTACGGGTTTAAAGTGTTTTTAGGTTTTCATGATTTTATTATGGTTTGTAGGGATTTATTGTTTTTTAGTTTTTAATTTTTTTTAGGGATTTTAAATATTTATCTAGTTTTCTAGGATTTTTAAGGATTTTGATTTTTTTTATGGTTTTTAGGGTTATTATGGGTTTTATAGGTTTTTTAGAGTTTTAGGGATTTTTTAGAGTTTTAGGGTTTTTATGGGTTTTTAGAGTTTTTCAATGTCTTTAGGTGTTTAAAGGGTTTTCATTGTAAGTAATGGTTTCTAGGGTTCTTGTGGGATTTTATAATTTAAAGGGTTGTTAGGGGATTTTGGGTCTTTTAGGGGTTTTAAGGGTTTTTATCATTTTAGGTATTTTTGTGGTTTTAATTATTTTTAGGTTTTTATAGTTTTATTGGGGATTTTTAGGTTTCTAAGGGGTTTTTACATTTTTAGGGATTTTTAGAGCTTTTAAATAGTTTTTATGTTTTTTACGGTTTTAGGGATTTTGAGGGATTATTAGGTTTTTTGGGTTTTTATCATTTTTTAGGTTCTTAGGGGTTTTTAGTTTTTTTATGTTTTTATGATTTTCTTGGGGTCCTTCAATGTTTTTAGTGTTTTTATATTTTTAAGGATTTTAGGAGATATTTAGGAATTTTTCAGTTTTTAGGGGTTTTAATTTTTTTTGGTTTTTATGGTTTTTTTCAGTTTTTAGTGTTTTTAAGTTATCTCTATGTTTTTTATCGTTTTAGGAGTTTAAAGGGGTTTTTGATTTTTTTAGTGGTTTTTATTGTTTTTATGGTTTTTAAAAAAATTTAGGGGTTTACAGTTTTTAAGACATTCATGGTTTTAGGATTTTTAGTTTTTTTAGTGTTCTTTTGTGGTTTAATGTGTTGTTTAGGTTTTTAGGATTTTCTAGGTTTTTTTAATTTTTATATAATTTTAGGTCTTTTTTAGGATTTTTATGATATTTTGAGTTCTTAGAAATTTTGAGGGGATTTAATATTTTTATGTTTGTTTAGAGTTTTTAGGGTTTTGATATTTTTAGGTTTTTTAGTTATTTTAAGTGTTTTTAGGTATTTTGAGGGGTTTTAGGGTTTTTTTGGGATTTATGGTTTTATGGTTTTTATCACCTTTTGGTTTTTAGGTGTATTAATTGTTTTATTTATTTAAGTTTTTATTTATCTTTTCATGTGTTTTTGCATTTTTATTGATTTTTAAGGCATTTTAACGATATTTAGGGTTTTTATGAATTATAGAGATTTTTAGGGGTTTTAGAGGTTTTATGGTGTTTAGGGATTTTATATTTGTTAGTTTTTAGGGGGTTTTATGGTTTTTTTAGTGTTTTATATTTTTTTAGAGTCTTTTAACATTTTTATGTGTTGAAAGGGTTTTTAGAGTTTTAGTAGTTTTTAGGATTTTATGGGGTTTTAGGGTCTCTATGTTTTTAAGGGTTTTTATCGGTTTTAGGGGTCTTTAAGGAATTTTATTATTTTTATTGGGTTTATCATTTTTAGGGTTTTTACATTGTTTAAGTGGTTTTAGGATTTTAATGTTTTCTTATGGATTTTTTGGGCATTATAGTTTTTTATTTTTATATTTTATATTTTTAGGGATTTGATATGTTTTTTATTTTTTCGGATTTTTGGGGGGGTTTTGTTTTTTAAGGGGTTTTAGGATTTTTATGATCATTTTTTATTTTAGGATTTTTTTGAGTTTTTATTATTTTTATGTTTTTAGAGTTTAAATGATTTTATGATTTTAAAGGGTTTTTAGAGTTTTTAGTTTTTTATGGTTTTATGGTTTTTTAGGTTTTTTGGGATTTTTTCGTTTTTAGGGGGTTTATTGTTTTTGTGGATTTAGGATTTTTAGCATTTCATGCTTTTTTTTGGGTTTTATGGGATTTTATATTTTTAAAATTTTATTAGGGGTTTTATGGTATATAGGTTTTTTTATGTTTTTAGTGTTTTGGGATTTTATGGATTTTTATGGATTTTAGGGATTTTGATGTTTTTTAGGTTTTTTTGGGGGTTTTAGGGTTTCTGGGCTTTAATTTTTGAGTTTTTATGGTTTTAATGTTTTTATAGTTTTTTATCATTGTAGGGGGTTTAAAAGGTTTTTGGAGATTTTAGAGGTTTTTAGGGTGTTTATGGGTTTTAAGGTTTCTAAGGGTGTTTTTTGGTTTTTTGGGGTTTTAGTGGATTTTAGGGATTTTGGGGTTTTTATAGTTTTTGATGTTTTAAGGGATTTAATAGTTTTAGGTTTTAATGGTTTCGTTTGGGTTTTTTATTTTTTTGTTTTTGTATGTTTTTAGGGATTTTTTAATATTTTTATATATTTAGGGTTATTTGGGATTTTGAGGGTTTAAATGGTTTTTATGGGTTTTATAATTTTTTAGGTTTTTCTGAGATTTATGTATTTTTAGGTTTTTAAGGTTTTGTTACATGTTTTTTTGGGATTTTATGTTTTTTTATGTTATTAGTGATTTTTTGGGATTCTCAGGATTTTATGGATTTTTAGGGATTTTAGGGCAAGATAGGTGTAGGGCCAGGCAATTCTCGACCCCCCAAAATTTATTCGAAAAAGAGACGCAACATAAAAGAGAAGGGTAGATTCAAATGACCCATACCCAAATACACTCCCAAAAAAGAAAACAAAGAAAGAAAAAGACACAACAAACAAAACACAGAACCAGCTTTAGCATCACGAAGCCACAAGCACCAACCACCAACAACCCCAAAACCAAACACCATCACAACCACCATTTGAAAAAATCATCATCACCTATCAATTAATAAGTGACCAGAAACCAACAACACAAAAACCATAATCACCCACCACAACAAAATCACCAAAACATCATTCATAAGTCCAAGATACCACCAGCAGCCAACGACGCCTTCATCACCACCAAAAAAACCACCAAAATTCGCAACCAAATGGACAAGGCCCCGGCAACACCAAGAACAAACCTAGAATCGGCCTACAGTTGAAATGGAATATAGGGACTCCCCCTCCAAGCCACTAGAGATGACCTCATGAAAACCAAAGCATTCCAGATCCAACGTCGGTACGAGATGAAACCGGGCTAGGATCTCAGAGCCAGAAGGAACAGAACCATCCTTGAGCACGACGTGGATGACAGCGAGAACCCCACAGCCGCGACTATATCTCAAAGATGAGTACCATGAAGAACCATCACAGCCAAAAACAAGCGACCCAAATCTGATGAATACCACATCGTAGCCACGACAAGATCCAAAGGAAAGGGGAACGCCAAAGATGACACCGATAACACCAGACTCGATGCCAACATCTCGAAGCCGTAAAGAGTTCCTAGATATAAGAAGGAAGACATCGAGCTGGCAACCCAAACCCAGACAACACAGAGCAGATGCATGCTGAATCCAAACATGGATCCCAAATCCAAGATATTCAACACCACCTCTACCTAAATAGGTTCCAACAACGAACATTCTGAAGCTAGAGCCGGATCCTGAAGCTGCAAGGCATGGTGAAGCCACCACCGGGCCAAAAACGAAGCCAAGCCACATGGATTCATCCTCCATCAATGCCAGGGCATGACAATAAACTTGTCACCGTGGCTAGACCATGCTGGGGGGGGGAGGAGGAATAAGATCTGGAAAATAACTTTAGCGACGCGAGGGGAGAAGAAGAGCAGTTGCTCCGAGAACATGGTTTTTTATCATGGTTGGGTTTTAGGGTTTTTTTGGGTTTTAGGATTTTTTTTTTGAGTTTTTATAGTGTTTTAATATTTTTTGTAGTTTTTAATATTTCTAATGTATTTTTAGTTAGTTTTTAGGATTTTATGGGTTTTGAATGGTTTTTAAGGGTTTTAAGGGGTTTAGGGGTTTGGATTATTTGTAGGGTTTTTATAGTTTTTTATGTTTTGGGGGGTTTAATGTGTTTTTCTTTTTTGAGGTTTTCTTTGTGATTTTCATGGTTTTTTGTAAATTATTAAGGGTTTTAGGGTTTTTATGAATTTCATGGGTTTCAAGGGTTTTATAGATTTTCAGCTTTTTATGGTTTTTATTGTTTTTAGTGTTTTTTTCGTTTTTAGGGGTTTTAAGAGTGTTTAGGTTTTTGTGGTTTTCTTAGAGTTTATAGGTTTTTAGAGTTCTTTTTATTTTTAAGGAATTTGATGGATTTTTTTGTAATTTTATGGTTTTAGGGATTTTGAATGGGTTTTGGGGTTTTATTATTTTTAGGGTATTTATTGTTTTCTTTATATTTTTAGGGTTTTTTTGTTTTTGAGGTTTTTAATGGATTTTCATAGGTTTTAATGTTTTGTGGGGTTTAAATATTTTTTAGAGTTTTAGTGGGTTTTAGTATTTTTATTGGGTTTAGGGGTTTTAATTGTTTTGATGTGGTTTTATTATTTATATATTTTTATAGTTTTAGGGTTTTAGTGTTTTTGGATTTATTTGGTGTTTTAAGTGATTTTAGTTTTTTATGGTCTTCTTAGGGTAGTTGATGAATATTAGGGGTTTTTATGTTTTTGGGGATTCTTTTTTGTAATTTTCCATATAGTTATAATGTTTAGGGTTTTTTGGGATTATGAGTGATTTTATAGGTTTTTAGTATATTTATAGTTTTTTTATATTTAGGTTTTTTAGTGGTTTTTATGATTTTCATGGTTTTTATAGTTTTTAACATTTTTAGGGGATCAAAGGGTTTTTAGAGTTTTTATTGGGTTTTAGGTTTTTTAGGGTTCTTAGGGTTTTTTTGGTTTTTTGGGGCTGTTGGGTTTTTAAGATTTTTATTTTCTGTTGTTTTTTGGGGTTTTAGGGGTTTTAAGTGTTTCAGGGATTCAAGTTTATCTTAGGGTTTTAATTGTTTTTATGATTTTTTACGTTTTTTGGGATTTTTAGGAATTTTTATTATTTTTATTAGTTTCTATGTGCTTTTGGGATTTGGAGGTATTTTAGGAATTTTAGGGGTTTTCTGGTTTTTTTAGGTTTTAGGGGTTTTTAAATTTTAGGGTTGAAGAGGTGTGAGGCCAGGTTATTCCCGACCCCCTCGGAATTTATTATGAAAAAAGAACTAGCAGACAAGGGATAGGAGGGGTCAATCAACCCACACCCAAAAACCATTTACAACCCAAGACCCAAAAGACCCCAAAAAAAAGAAAAATCAAAAAAGAAAAACACCACAACAGCTTCATCACTTCTCATCAAACAAGTCAACGTCTCTATCCCTAAAAGGGTCCCCATCAGCACCTTTACCAGAAGAAGAATTTGTCTCCATTGAATCCCATTCAGATGAATGATAATGCCTTAGGAAGGCAGTGTAATACTCTCTAAGACATTGCTACTCTGAATTCAGTTGTGCCTTGATAGGATGACCTCCCCTGCCAGAGGAAACTGGCTTAGCATTACAAGAGGCTCTCATGGACACTTTCATAGGAATGGTTGAATAGTCCTTCCTTGGCTTCCTCTTTCAGTGATCTAAAGAGCCCCCTATAGGTTTTTTTCCTTCCCATCTGGCGTGACCACCTTGAGCAAGGCCCTCTCCTTGATGATCATATTCATATTATGATTCATCCTTCTACGATCCTCCTAAAAATAATATTGGTCAGGGATAATGGTGGATTCCTGATTAAGGGAGAAAAGGACCCCACCCTACGTCACGCTCGGATCCACATGTGCAAGTTCCTCGCTAGTCAAAAGAGGGGACACCACACCAGCCTGCCTCTCCTCCCTAGGTAGCCTTCTTTCATCCCCCTGGAGATTCTAAAAACCCATGCATCCAGTCCTATCTGCAAGAGTCCCCTCATGTACTTCCCGGATCGGCCTCATCACCTTCTCCTGTGCTGTGGCATCCCCCTGCCTAGATGCCACCCCCATCGCCAACATTCACCCTTGTTCAACCGCCCCTAACTTTCCCATTGCCGCCTACTCCTCCACCTTCTCCTCTTCCTGTGCTTCCAAAACCCTCTTCTTAGCAACATCTCCAGGTGATGGTACTTCCTCCTCCATCTCCGCACCTCCAGGTCGAGCTGCAAGCACTCCATTATCCACCAAGGATGCAGCCCCTCTGGTCTGGCCCGAAGATCCCCGCTAAGTCCCACTATTATTTTGGGCCATACCCCCTCCATCACACCTATCAGCAACAACCTGTGCCTCACTCAAAATCTGTGTATCCAGGCTCACATTCTCAGCATCAGCAACATGGGTCCCAAGCCCCTCCTCCCTAGGAAGCTTGCTTCCTTTCTCCTCATCCATAGATACCTCCTCACAAAAATTAACCAGAACTTGCATGTCCCTTTTTTACACTCATCTGCACCCCCAAGTGCCTAGTGGTGTCCAGAATTATCATAGATTCCTTAGCACTTAGGTCCACACTCCCTCTATCACGCCTATAATCATCATCCTCCATCTCACACCCCTGTTCAGCATGCATCAAACACCTAGAGTCTGTAAGCGGCGACCCTTGAACCTCCTCCTTAGTATCCTGCCCTTGAATGTGATTGGGAATTGGAAATGCATCCAGCCTCCTCATCATTCTATTATCAGTGGAAATATTAATCCCACCAGCAGCAACCTACCTACTTCCAAAACTTGCAACATCTAGGAGATGAAAGTATCTCCTCATCCTCTTAAAGATATCACTCACCTTGGGCTGCAGTTGGCACTGAACATCCATTCTCCCTAATCCTTGATCAGAATACCCATGGTCTCCCATCACAACCTGGAGAACAACCTGCCCAAACCTTAGGCTCAGTGATCCAGAACCAGGACCAAAAGAAGAAGCCACCCCCTCGGTGGCAATCCTTTAATGCTCTCTTGAAACAGCCACTGCAACCTCCTTAACATGCACCCCCACCTGAGCCTGACCCTCTTCACCAGACTTCAAGAGAATAGGATCTATGTGCATTGCCTCCTGGACCTCACCCTGATTATGCCTCCCTTCACCAGCCCCCTTCTGTACTCGATGCTAAGCACCAAAATTCCTTCTGGCAAACCTACAAGCCTGAACACTATGTCCTAGTTACCAACAGGAGTAAAAATCCGTCCACGAATCAAAAATCAAAGTTTTCTTCCACCTAATCTCTTCACCAACAGCAATCCAAACAAAATAAACCGGTTTTTTCAATGCATCAATCTCAATAATGGCCCTTAGGGCTACATGGTGTAAAATGGACCTCATTATACTGTCCACACATAAGAACCTTCCTACCAGATTTCCCACAATGGAAATGATAGAGAAATTTTGAAAGGGAAGGGGAAGTTCAGGAAATCTATCTCAAGATGCCACCATCGGTGAGTCACAGTTTAGATGTAGGTCAAATCTCCACCGGGAGAGGGCGAAGAGAGAACCGTTACATTTTCTTGGAGCCGAGGACCAGGAAAGAATCATATCCTCCTCTGATAAAAAGTGAATCAGGATGCGTCTTCTATCAACGAGTCCTACCATGGCACGATCCTGGAGGTCCCAATGCTCGAAAATGAATCTGTCAAAAACATCCACCGGAGGTTTCCAATTCCAGAAGTAAGCAACCAAGGTCAGCCGATGTAGGGCAGAGGCTTCGTTGAATTCCACCATCGATAGCTGGAGCTGTGGACTTCCTTCATGTAAGTCAGGAACTTTAGGGTAAATCTCAACCTGAAGAAAAGGGGGAAGAAGATCAGGGACCGAGAACGGTACAAATAGATGCTCATCATCGAGAACCAGTGGGGGCCCCTCCCCTACGGAGGGGGGAGGGTGAGGTGCAGGAATTGTCTTCATCTTCAATCTTACCATGGGAAGGGAGAATCTCCATCACTGGAGAGTGTAGCTGCCATCTCTTCTTCCTCTTTACGAGTTGTGGGTAATGAGGTATAGTTGATTTCCACACCACGCTTATTCTGGGCCCCTTTCACCACCTGCACACCACTCGTCCCTAGCTAAATTAGAGCATGGTGAGACTCGAACCTCTTCCAGTTCAGTTTCCGGGGAGTGGCCGCCTTACACGGTACCAGAAATCCAACCCCGGTCGGTAGAAATGAGTTGTGGGTAATGAGGTAGAGGTGATTGCCACACCATGCTTATTCCGGGCCCCTTTCACCACTTGCGTGTTGCTCGTCCCCAGCTAAATTCGAGCGTGGCGAGACTCGAACCTGCTCCACTTCCATTACCGGGGAGTGGCCTCCTTCCACGGTACCACTAATCCAACCTTAGTTGGAAAATGAGTTGTGGGTAACGAGGTATAGGTTATTTCCACACCATGATTATTATGGTCCTCTTTCACCACCTACGCGCTGCTCGTCCCCTGCTAAATTCAAGCGTGACGAGAGTCAAACCTACCCCAATTCCATTGTCGGGGAGTGGCTGCCTTACACGGTACCACTAAGCCAACCCCGGTCAGCAAAACGAGTTGTGGGTAAATTGGTATAGTTTTTTCTTTTTTTGAGGGTTTATAAGGGTTTTAAAATATTTAGTTTTGTAGGGTAATTAAATGTTTTTGTTTTTTAAGGTTTTCTTTGGGTTTTTAGTGTTTTTATTATTATTTTTGGTTTCCATTCTTTTTGGGATATTTTCCATTTTTATGATTTTTATGGTTTTAGTCATAGGTATGTATTTTTATATCTTTTAGGGAGTTTTAGTGTTTTTTTTAGGTGTTTTCGAAATGTTTAGGGTTTTTAAGGGTTTTAAGAGTTTTTTTAACATTTTATCAGTTTAATAGGTTTTTAGAGTTTGTAATTAGTTTGAAGTGTTTTATGGGTTTTTTGGTGTATTTACGATTTTTAGGGGTTTTATGGTTTTTAGGGTCTTTAGGGTCTTTTAGGGTTTTAGTGTTTTTATCATTTTTTTTGTTCTTAAGGGTTTTAAGTGTTTTTAGGTTTTTAAGGGTTTCTTAATTTTTTTTATGGTTTTTAGGATTTTTATGTTTTTATGAATTTTATGGATTTTTAACATTTTTTTGGCGTTTTATAATTTTTATGGGTTTTAGGGTTTTTTATTTTTTTTGGTTTTTTTCGGTTTATTTTGTTTTGGGGAATTTGTTTTTGAGTTTTTTGGGGTTTTTATGTTTTTTATATTTTTTTTAAATAATTTTAGGAGTTCAAATGGATTTAATGAAGTTATTTGTTTTTAGGTTTTATGGTTATTGATGGTTTGACGTGGGTTTTATGGGTTTTTAGGGTTTTTATGGTCTTGTCAGGATTTAGATTTTTTTTGGTTTTTCGGAATTCTATGTTTTTTTAGGTTTTAAAGGTTTTCTTAGGGGGTTTCTGCATTATCAGGTTTTTTCTTTTTTTGTATTTTTAAGAATTGTTTTGGATATTTTTGGGGGGTTTAGGGATATTTAGGGTTTTTAGGGTTTTGGGGTTTTTTAGGTTTTTTAGATTTTTTGTTTATTAACTATTTTGTGGTTATGTTTTTAACGTTTTAATAGGATTTTTAAGCGTTGTTATGTTTTTTACATTTTTTGGTATTTTTATGGGTTTTAGGATTTTTATCAGGTTTTAGAGTTTATATTGATTTTGATGATTTTCTGTATTTTATAGGGATGTTAGGGTTTATGGTTTTTTTGGGTTTTATGGTTTTTTTATTTTTTTAGGGGTTTAAAGGTTTTTTAGATTTTAAAGATTTTTAGTGTTTTAAAGGGTTTTTAGAGTTTTTAGTGTTTTGTGGTTTTTATCGGGTTTTTAGGTTTTTTTTATGTTTTTAGGTTTTTTATTGTTTTTGGGTTTTTTGGGGTTTTGGGTTTTTTAAAATTTTAGGTTTTCATATGTTTTATGTTTTTAAGGTTTTTAAGGTTTTATTTGGGGTTTTTGGGTTTTTATGTTTTTTACATTTAATGGATTTTTAAGGGTTTTAGGATTTTTATGGTTTTTATGGGTATTAGGGATTTTGAGGGGTTTTGGATTTTTTTGGGGTTTAAAATTATTTTTTGAGTTTTTTGGGTTTTCATGGTCTTTATAGTTTTTAACATTTTTAGGGGTTTAAAGGGTTCTTATATATTTTTGTGTGTTTTATGGTTTTTAGGGGTGCTTCGGTTTTTGGGGACTTTTAGGGCTTTTAGAGTTTTTATGTTTTTAACAGATTTAAGTGATTTTAGATTTTTAATGTTTTCTTAGGGTTTTTTGGGTTTTTATATTTTTTGGTATTTTTATGCCTTTATGGGTTTTTATGGTTTCTAAGGTTTTCTACATTTTTATGGATTTTTATATATTTTTTTAGATTTTTATAGTTTTCAGGATTTTATGTTCTTTTAGGTTTTTAGGGTTTTCATGTTTTCAGGGGTTTTAAGTGTTTTTAGGTTTTTATGTTTTTCTTAGAGGATTTATTTTTTTTGGGTTTTTTATGTTTTTAGATATTTTTAGGTATTTTTAGGTTTTGAATTTTTTTTTAATTTTTTATGTTTTTGATGGTATTTAGGTGTTTCATAGGTTTTTGTGTGTTTAGTGGCTTTTATAGTTTTTTAGTGTTTTGAATTTTTTTTAGAGTTTTGATTTTTTAGATTTTTTAGGGGGGGTTTTTGGTTTCATGGGTTTTAAATGTTTTTAGGTTTTTTTTTGGTTTTAGGGTATTTAAATTTTTTTTGGTGTTTTGTTTAGGGGTTTTAAGTGTTTTTACATTTTTAAGGTTTTCTTATGGTTTATTAGGGTTTTTAGGGTTTTTACATTTATAGGGTTTTTTTTTCCTTTTACAGTTTTATAGATTTTTATGGTATTTATGGATTTTAAGGGATTTATAGTTACAATGTATTTTTTTTTTATTTTTACGATTTTTAGGAGTTTTTGAGTTTTTATTGTAATTTCTTGGGTTTTTAGGTTTTTTTTATGTTTTAGGGGTCAAGGAAGATGCTGGAACCAGGATATTCCTACCCCCCCCCCCCCAAATTTATTAAGAAAAAGAAAGACACTACAGACCAGGGAGGGGCTGGGTCAGTCGACCCATACCCAAAAAACAATCCCCAAAAGGAAAACAAAGAAAGAAAAAAGACACAAAATACCAAACACAGTAGCAGCTTCAACACCTCTCATCCAAATCCAACATTTGACAACTCCAATCCCCCTACCATGAAGTGATAAATACCTACATCACACTTCCCCACATTCAGTGCCTTCATCTTGTAGGCACTCACTTCATCACCACTCATCCAAGCAGTAGTTACTATCATATTCCTCAGCTTCCAGTAGTTTGCTCCTCCTTCAATAGTTCTTAGCCAAGAAGCAACCACCACCCAATAGCTAAGTCTCCAGAAAATATTAACCAATGCCTAGTAGATCAGATTCCAACAAGAAAACCAGTCAGCTCCCAAACCATACCACAACATCCAATGCCCCAATTTCATGAACCAGCACCAGAAGTGGTTCTCATCCAATCTAGCCCCAACCACAAAACAGCAGCCAACACCCTCTTTAACCATACCCAGCCAAGCAACATCCATCAACCAACATCTCAGTTCCCAGCATTCAGAACCTCCTATCCGGACAGCTTCCATCATACCACACCTAGAAGTATAACAAACAGCATAGGACCTTCAGCACCCATGACCTGAACCAATAATATCATCACATCTCATCCCAGCATCAAACAGAAACCAGCACCATAGTTCCTAATAATCGAAAATTTCTTTCACACCTCGTAAACAACCAGCAACATAAGTATCTATGTTTTAGGTTGGTTTTGTGTTTTTTTGGTTCTTTTTACTGTTTTTAGGATATTTATTATTTTTTTGGTTTTTTTCAGAGTTTTATGTTTTTTTAGGTTTCTGAGGTTTTGTTTGGTGTTTTTCGGGGTTTTAGTTGTTTTTAAATTTATAGTTATTTTATATATTTTTTGGATTTAACTTTTTTTTAGTTTACTAGCTATTTTTAAGGTTCTAGGGTTTTTAATGGGTTTTATGGTTTTTTCATTTTTAGGTTTTTTGTTTTTAGGGGTTTTATGTGTCATTCAGTTTTTGTGGTTTTCATAGTGTTTTCAGGGTTTTTATGTCTTTTTACATTTTTATGGTTTTTAGGGATTTTTATGATTTTATGCACTTTCAGGGTTTTTGGGATTTTGATGGTTTTTACAGGACTTTTGGGTTTTCTGGTTTTTTTGGGACTTTAGGGATTTTTATGGATTTTTTTTTGGATTTAATGTTTTTTTATAGTTTTTAACAATTTTAGGTAATTGATGTGTTTTTAGTGTTTTTTGTGGGTTTTTTTTTGTAATTTTTTAGGGGTTTTAGGGTTTTAATGGAATTTTTGGGGTTTTTTGTCTTTTTATTTTTTTTTATTTTTTATTTTTTTAATGTTTTTAATATTTTTTTAGTTTTTATCATTATTAGGGGTTTAAAGGGTTTTTAAAAATTTCAGTGTGTTTTTAGGATTTTATGTAGTTTTATGTTTTTTGGGTTTTTATTATTTTTGTGGTTTTCATGGTTCTTAGTGTTTTTTGGTTTTAAAGTTTTTCTTAGGGTTTTTAGTGTTTTTAGGGGGTTTTATATTTTTAGGTATTTTTATGTATTTTTTAAGAATTTATTACTTATAGGGTTTCAGGTATTTTGAAGTTTTTATGGTTTTATGGGTATTTTTGTATTTATAGGGTTTTTTAATTTTTTGTATTTTTCATGGTTTTTAGAGGTTTTTATATTTTTAAGGTTTTTACGGGATTTTAAATTTTTATTTGGATTTTAGGATTTTTTATGTTTTTTAAGTTTTTGGGGTTTTCTTAGAAGTTTTCACAGTTTTCTAGGGTTTTTATGTTTTTAGTGATTTTTAATGATTTTCTTGGGATTTTTTTTTAGCTTTTTAGGGTTTTTAGGGATTATGAGGTTTTTTAGGGTTTTTTGGGATTATATGGTTTTTTCATTGTTAGACTCTATTAGTATTTTTTGTAGTTTTATGTGATTTTTGTTTCTTATGGTTTTCTTAGGGGTTTTAAGAGTTTTTAGGCTTTTTATGTTTTTAGAGATTTTAAATATTTTATGTTTTTTATGTTTTTAGAGTTTTTAGGGATTTGGAGGGGTTTTTGGGGTTTTTGGGTTCTTTTGGGTTTTTTGGGTTTTCATTTTTTTTGATTTCTTCTAAGTTTTAATGGTTTTAGGAAATTTTTAACATTTTTTGGGTTTTATAGGGGTTTTACAGTTTTTAGTGGTTTTTTACATTTTTATGGGGTTTTTGGGTATTTAAGGTTTTTAGGGGTTTGTATGGTTGTTAGGGTTTTTAGTGTCTTTTTAGGGATTGGTTGGTTTATTTTTCAATTTTTAGGGTTTTAGGGGTTTTAAGTGTTTCTAGGTTTTTAAGGTTTTTTAGGGGTTTTATGAATTTTAAGGTTTTTTATGTTTTCAGGGAATTTTTATAATTTAAATTTTTTTCTGGTATTTATGGATTATGAGGAATTTTTTGGGGTATTTATCATTTATTTTATTTTTATTAATTTCAAAGTGCTTTTACGTTTTTTATGTTTTTCTTAGGGTTTTTATTGTTTCATGGGTTCTTTACAATTTTACTGATTTTTAGTGAATTCTTAACATTTTTACGGTTCTTAGGGTTTTTTTGTTGTTAAGGGTTTAAAGGTTTTTAGAGACTTCTAACTTTTTTAGTAATTTAAATGGTTTTTATTATTTTTAGGTGTTTAAAGGGTTTTATTGGTTTTTTAAAAGAATAGGTTTTAGGGTTTTTTATGGGTTTTTATAATTTTTAGGGTTTTTAGGGGTCTTAAGGGTTTTTTGCTGATGTATGGTCTTTTTTTCATTTTTAGAGATTTTAACATTTTTAGGGTTTTCAATGGTTTTTTTTAGGTTTTTATGATTTCCTTAGGTTTTTTTGGGTTTTATGGTTTTTTTTACAATTTTAGAGTTATTAGCATTTTTTATTTTTATGATTTTTAGGTTTTTTGGGAATTTTAGGGAATTGAGGGTTTTTTGGGATATTGGGATTTTTATAGGTCTTATCATTTTTTTCAGTTATTTGAGGGTTTATGGTTTTATAGTTTTTTTAGCATTTTTAGTGTTTTATTTATTTTTATGTTTTTAGGGGTTTTAATTTTTTGAATATTTTTATGGTTTTCTTAGGTTTTTGGAGGTTTTTATGGTTTTTTATGTTTTTAGTGATTTTTTGATATTTTTATATTTTTTTTGGAATTTTATGTTTTTAGGGTTCTTAAGGATTTTGAGTGTTTTTATAGTTTTGTGTGTGGTTTATGTTTATTTAGCTTTTTAAGGTTTTAAGGATTTTTATAGTAATTTTAACATTTATTTGTGTTAAAGGGTATTAGGGATTTTAGTGGTTTTTAGGGTTTTCATGGATTTTTTAGAGTATTTTTATGTTTTAGGGATTTTGTGTTTTTTATCGGCTTTTAGGGGTTTAGGGTCTTTAGAATTTTTTAGTTTCTTGAGATTAAAGGTTTATTTAGATTTTATTGGTTTCATAGGGGTTTTCATAGGTTTTTTATGTTTTTAGGTATTTTTAAGTATTTTTTTGGATTTTTATGGTTTTTATAAATCTTTGGTATTTTTTGTTTTTTATTTCATTTTTAGGAATTTGGGTATTTATGGTTTTTAAAATTATTTAGGTTTTTAGGGGGTTTAATTGTTTTAACCTTTTAAATAATACTTAAAATTTTTATGATTTGTTGACTTTTTCTATTTTTAGTGATTTTTAGGGATTTTGAGGGGTTTTGTGGATTTTTAGGTTGTTTTACGCTTTTTAGGTTTTTTTAGTTTTTAGGGGGTGTTGTTTTTTTTCTAGTGTTTTTAGCATTTTTTCTGCTTAAAGGGTTTTATTATTTTTAGTAGTTTTTAAGGGTTTTAAGGGGATTTATATGTTTTTAGGGTCTTTTGGGGATTTTAGGTTTTAGGGTATTTTTATAGTTTTAATGCATTTTAGGTTTTTAGGGGTTTAAAGTGTTTTAGTTTTCTAATGGTTTTCATGGGGTTTTTCTGTGTTTTTTAATGTTTTTTTTTCTGTTTTTTTGGATTTTTATTATTTTTTTTGGTTTTTATTGCCTTTAAGAATTTTAAAAAAAAATTGGGGTTTAGGGTTTTAGCATTTTTATGTTTTTAAGTGTTTTTAGTGTTTATTAGGTCATTAATGTTTTCTTAGGGGTCTTTAGGGTTTTTAGTGTTCTTAAGTTTTAGGTATTTTAAGTGATATTTTAGGAATTTAAATGGTCATTTTGTTTTTAGGGATTTTGTGTTTTTTTGGGTTCTCAGGTTTATAAGGTATATGGTTTTTTTGGATTTTAGGGTTTTTTGAATTTTGTAAATTTTTTTAAAAAATTAGATGTTTTTAAATATTTTATAGATTTTAATGGTGTTTATATTTTTTATATGTTTTAAGGGTTATTATGTGGTTTTTATGGTTTTTAAGGGTTTTTATGGTTTAAAGGAAGTTTTAGGTTCTTTGAGTATTTTAAAGTGTTTAGGTATTTTAAAATCCTGTAGGTTTTTTGGATTTTATGTATTTTTTGGTTTTTATGTTTTTTAGGGGTTTAATTTTTTATGGATATTAATTTTTTAGGTGTTTTAAGGGTTTTTAGGGTTTTTATGTTTTTATTTTTTATGGTTTTTAAGGATTTTAGAGTATTTTGGTTTTATATAGGTTTTATGTGGTTTTAGGTTTTTAATGTTTTCTTAAGGGTTTTTAGGGTTCTTAAGGTTTTTTATATTTTCAGAAAATTCTAGGTAGTTTTTATGATTATTATGGGGTTTTAGGGTTTTTAGTGATTTTGTGTCATTTTAGGGGTTTTATGGATTTTTTTGGGTTTTAGGTTTGTTTTGAGTTTTTGTAGGGTTTTAAAGGTTTATATAGTTTTTGAACATTTTTATGGGTTTAAAGAGTTTTTTTGTGTTTTTAGTAGTTTTAGGGTTTTTATGGGTTTTTAGAGTTTTTAAGGTTTTTTGGGGATTTTGTTTTTAATGTTTTAGGGGTTTTTTAATTTTTAGTATTTGTTTTATTTTTTTAGGGGTTTTAAGTGTTTTTTGGTTTTAAGGCTTTCTTACGATATTTTATTTGTTTTAGGGTTTTTTATATTTTAATGGATTTTATGGAATTTTTAGCATTATTTTGGTTTTGTAGTTTTTTAAGGATTTTTAGGGGTTTCAGTGTTTTTAGGGGTTTTATATTTTTTTTTGTTTTTAGGTTTCTATGTGATTTATGTGTTTTTAAGTTTTTAAGTTTTTCTTTGGGTTTTTTCTGTTTCTTATGGTTTTTTCTATTTATAGGTATTTTAAGTCTATTTTATATTTTTAATTCTTTTTATGGTTTATAAGTATTTTGAGGGTTTTTTGGGTTTTTAGTGTTTTTTTGAGTTTTTAGTGTTTTTATGGTTTTAGAGTTTTTTATCCTTTTTAGGCGTTTAATGGGTTTTTATTGTGTTCAGTTATTTATTAGGGTTTTATTCATTTTTATGGTTTTAATTATTTTAAGAGGTTTATTGTTTTTATAGGGTTTTAGAGTTTTAGATTCTTATAGAGTTTTTAGCGGGTTTTTTTAAAAAATTTAGTTTTTAGGGGTTTTCAGAGTTTTTAGGATTTTATGGTTTTTTTAGGGGTTTTAGGGTTTTTTATGGATTTTAATGTCTTTTGGTATTTTTAGGGATTTTATTATTTTTATAGTTTTTAGGGTTTTAGGGATTTTGATGTTTTTAGGGGTTTTTGAGTTTTTGGGATTTTTAGTGTTTATTATGATTTTTGTGTTTTTTAGGGTTTTTATGTTTTTTAGGGTTTAAATTGTTTCTAGGTTTTTAATGGTTTTCATAAGGTTTTATATATTTTTATGATATAAGGATTTTTGTGATTTCTGAGGATTTTTATGGGTTTAAAGTGATTTTGAGGGTTTTAGGTATTTTTACAGTTTTAGTGGGTTTTATGATTTATTTAGGTTTTTAGGGTATTTTTCGAGTTTTTAGAGGATTTGTGGTTTTTATAGTTTTTAATGTTTTTATGGGTTTAAATGGGTTACAAAATTTTTTTTGGGTTTAAATGGTTGTAGGGTTTTTTTCAAGTCATGGATTTTTAGTTTTTCAGTTTTTATGGTTTTTATGATTTTTAAGGGTTTTAGGGGATGTATGGTTTTTAGGTGTTTTAGGGAATTTTACTGAATTTTTATGATTGTTAGGGCTTGTAGTTTTTTGGTTTTTTATTTTTTTAAATGTATTTAGTTTTCTAAGGACTTCATAGAGTTTTGAGGGTTTTGAGGGTTTTTTTCATTTTTAGGGATGTTAGGGAATATTTAGCTTTTACATTTTTATGGTTTATGGGTTTTTGAATATAAAGTTGTTTTTTGGGGTTTTGAGGGTTTTAAGGGTTTAAAGGGATTTGAGGTTTTTAGGGATTTATAGGGTTTTTTGGTTTTTTGGTTTTTTGGTTTTTATGGGTCATTATTTATTTTTGATTTTTTTTAGGGTTTTTATAGTTTTTGTGTTTTTTAATTTTTTTAATTATTTAAATTGTTTTTTGATTTATTATTTGGTTTATGTGTTTTATGGGGTTTTAAATTTTTTTGGGTTTCTTGGGATTTTTTTTCTACGATTTTTAGTATTTTTTAGATTTTTATGTGTTTTATGTGTTTTTATCCTTTAAAGTATTTCTAAGGGATTTTAAGAGTATTTATGGTATTTTATTTATTTTTATATATTTTTATGGATTTTTTTATTTTTATGTTCTTTTATAGGATTTTGGTATTTTTTGAGTTTTATGGGTTTTGGGGTTTTTAGTGTTTTTAATGTTCTTTTGATTTTTTGGGGTTAAAAGTGTTTTTATGTTTTTATGGGTTTCTTATAGTTTTTAGTAATTTTTAGGTGTTTTAACACTTTAAAGGATTTTGTTTGGGTTTTTAGTTTTTTATAGGTTTTAGGGTTTTCATGTATTTTTAGGGTTTCAGGGGGTTTTTAGGGTTTTCATAATTTTTTTTTGTTTTTAGTGTTTTTTTAGTATTTATGGTATTTATGTTTTTTATATTTTTAAAATTTTTTAGGGTTTAAAGGGTTTTTAAAATTTTTAGGGGTTTTTTCTGTTTTTAAGAGTTTTTTTTTATTTTTATGGGTTTTTATTTTTTTATGGTTATTAGGGTTTTATGGGTTTTAGGGTCTTTTGTGGTTTTTTTCTTTTTTTAGTTTTATGTTTTTAGGGGTTTAAAGTGCTTTTTGGTTTTCAATATTTTCTTATTATTTTTTAGGTTTTTTTGTTTTTAGTGATTTTAGGGTTTTTTAGAATTTTTATGGTTTTAGATGATTTAGGTATTTTGGGGGATTTTAGGGTTTTTATAGGCTTTAGGGGTTTGAGGATTTTTTTTCATATTTCTTGTTTTATATGGGTTTTATGTAGATTTATTTTTTAAGGATTTCTTCTAGTTTTTATGGGTTTTTATGGGTTTTTATGGATTTTTACATTTTTAGGTATTTTAAGGGATTTTTTGCATTTTATTATTTTAGGATTTTTATTGATTTAGAGGGGTTTTAGGGGTTTTTAGGGTTATTAGGATTTTCTAATTTCTTTAGATTTTTTTGGGTTTTTAGTGCCTATAAGATTTTTAGAGTTTTTTAATGTTTTAGGGGTTTAATGTTTTTATATAGTTTTTAGTGAGGTTTTGGGTTTTTATTTGTTTTTATGGTTTTTAAAGGTTTTTTCGGGTTGTAGGTTGTTTTAGGGTTTTTAGCATTTTAGGGTATTCGGGGTTTTTAAGTTATTTTAGGTTTTTAAGGTTTTCTTTGCATTTTTTGGATTTTTAAGGATATTTAATTTTAAGGATTTTTATTTCATTTTATAATTTTCTTGGTTTTTAGGGTTTTTAGGGTTTTTAGGGATTTTGATGGTTTTAGGGATTTTTAGAGTTTTTAGTTTTTTATGGTTTCAGGGGTTTTAATTGTTTTTATTTTTTAAGGTTCTCTCCAAGTTATTTTGGGTTTTTACGATTTTAATGTTTTTAGGTATATTTTAATATTTTTAGGTTTTGGGGGGTTTCTATGAGTTTTGAGATTTTTTCATGGTTTCCTAGGTTTTTGTGGTTTTTTTCGGGTTTTAGGGGTTTTTAGAATTTTTATGGTTTCTATGTTTTTTAGAGTATTTTGGAGTTTTAAGGGTTTGTAGATTTTATTTATTTTTTAATGTTTTTATGGTTTTCTGGATTTTTAATGTTTTTAGGGGTTTCTAAAATTTTGGGTGGTTCGGTGGTTTTAGGGTCTTTTATGTTTTTTTAATTTTTAGAGTTTGTAGGTTTTTATGGATTTCCAATGTTTTTAGGTTTTTAAGGATTTCTAAGGGTTCTTCAATGTTTTTAGAGTTTTTTATATTTTTACAGAATATTTAGGGTTTTATTTCTTTTTTGATTTTATGGACTTTTAGAGTTTTCAGGACTTTTTAGGGACTTTTTCCTTTTTAGGGGTTGTAGAGTTATTTAGAATTTTTTGGGTTTTAAGTGTTTTAATTTTTTTTCTTACGATTTTCTAGGGTTTTAAGGGGTTTTTGGTTTTTAGAAATTTTTAATGATTTTTTAGTATTTTTATATTTTTTTATGGGTTTAAGGATCTTATGGGTTTTTAGGGGCCTTTTGGGTTTTTATAATTTTTGTCCTTTTTATGGTTTTTTTGAGTTTTTTGGGTTTCTATAGTTTTTACCATTTTTTATGTTTTAAATTGGTTATAGATATTTTAGTGGTTTTGTTAGGTTTTTATAGTTTTTAGGGGTTTTAATGGTTTTTTCAAGGATTTATGATTTTTATAGTTCCTATGGTTTTTAGGGATTTTTTTGTTTTTAGGTTTTTAGATGTTTTACGTTCTTTTAGATTTTTGTGGTTTTATTAGATTTTTTCATGGATTTTTTCTGGATTTTTAGGTTTTTTTTGGATTTTTATGATTTGTATGTTTTTGAGGATTTTGATGGGTTTTATGTTTTTTTATAGTTTTTATGGTTTTTAAGGTTTTGAGGTTTCTAGTGTTTTTTTTGTTTTTAGAGATTTGAATTGTTTTTTGGAATCTATGGTTTTCTTTGGGGTTTTAAGGTATTTTAGGCATTTTTTTTGGTTTTAGGGATTTTTTGGGTTTTTTTAGGATTTTTATGTTTTTTAAGGTATTTAGTGATTTTTAAGGGATTTAAGGTTATTAAGGTTTTGTGTGTTTTATGAGTTTTTTTTGTGTTTTTTGGGTTTTTAGGGTTTTAAGGTATTTTAAAGTTGTTTAGTGTTTTTTGGGGTTTAAAATTATTTTGGAGTTTTTAGTGGTTTATCTGGGGTTTTATGGGTTTTAATATTTTTTATGGGTTTTAGGGGTTTTACGATGTTTTTATGGATTTTAGCATTTTCTGATTTTTCAATGGCTGATGTGTTTTTAGGTTATTAATGTTTCCTTATGGGTTTTTAGGGTTTTTAGGGATTTTATGGTTTAGGGGTCTTTATAATTGTTTTAGGATTTTGATGATTTTTTAATGGTTTTAGTGGGTTTTAAGTTTTTATGGTTTTTACCATTTTTAGGTTTTCAAGGGGTTTTATGTGTTTTTAGGGTTTTAAGTTTTTCTTTGGATTTTTCTATGTTTTTTTAAGTTTTTAAATTTTTAGGGATTTTTTGGATTTTAGGGTTTTTAGGTATTTTAAGTGTTTTGGGGGGTTTTTTGGTTTTTTGGGTTTGTAATGTATTTTTTGAGTTTTTTTAGGTTTTAAAGTTGTTTTAGTTTTCTTTAACGTTTTTATGGGTTTAAAATGTTTTTAATATTTTTATTGTGTTTTAGGTGTTTTCTGGGTATTTATGGTTTTTTAATGTTTCTAGGGGTTTTTATGGTTTCTGGGGTTTTTATAATTTTTAGTTTTTTTAATGTTTTTAAGTGTATTTATGTTTCTAAGGTTTTTATTGGAGTTTTAGGGTTTTTAGTGGTTTTTATGTTTTTAGGGATTTTGGGGATTTTTAGGTTTCTTATGGTTTTTAGTGTTTTAGGGATCTTGAGAGTTTTATGTTATTTAGTGTTTTTATGGTTTTTTGGGTTTTTTGAGATATTTAATTTTTAAAAGTTTTTATAGTTTTTTAAAATTTTAATGGTTTAAAGGGGTTTTTGGTTTTTTGGTTGGTTTATAGGTTTTTAATGGTTTTAAGGGGTTTTTAACATTACTTATATTTTTCCTAATTTTGGGGTTTTTGGGTATTTTTTGTGTTTTTTAGTGTTTTTATAATTTTTAGGATTTTTAGTGGTTTTAAGTGTTTCTAGGTTTTTCAATATTTGTATGGGTATTTCAGAATTTTTATGGGTATTATCTTTTATGTAATTTTTAGGGATTTTATGATTCAAATGTATTTTATGGTTTTTAGGGATTTGGAGGGTTTTTAGGGGGTTTTAGGGGTATTTAGCATTTTTAAGGTCTTTAGGGGTTTAAAGTGTTTTTATGTTTTTAATGATTTCTTAGGGTTATTCAGGGTATTAGGGTTTTTTATGTTTTGAGGGATTTATAGTATTTTAGGATTTTTATGTGTTTTTAGGGGTTGGGGTATTTTGATGGGTTTAGGTGATTTTAAGTTTTTTAGGGTTTTTATTGTTTGTTTTTTGGGTTTTCAAGGTTTCTGAGTTTTTTAGGATTTTAATGTTTTTAGATTATTTTAACATTTTTAGGGTTATAAAGGTTTTTTGTGTTTTAGTGGTTTTTAGTGTTTTGATAGATTTTTAGGGTTTCTAAGGTCTTAAGGGGTCTGTGGTTTTTAGTGTTTTAGGGGTTTTTATTATTTTTTTAATTTTTAGGGGTTAATGTGTATTTAGGTATTTATTATTTTGTTGAGGGTTTTTTGGGTTTTTTGGATTTTTACATAATTAAGGATTTTTTGTTTTTTAAATATTTTAATGGGTTTTTATGTTTTTTTTGTATTTTTATGGGTATTGAGGTTTTTTGGGGTTTTGGTTTTTTGGGTTTTTAGGGTCTCTTGATTTTTCAGGGTTCTTATAGTTTTGTATAGTTTTTAACATATTTGGGGTTTATAGTATTTTTAGAGTAGGTTTTTTGAGATTTTTGGGGGTATTTTAGGATTTTATTATTCAAAAATGTTTTTAGTGGTTTGGGTTTTAGGGTTTTTATGGTCTTTTGGATTTTTTTTTGTTTTTTAGCATTTTTCAAATTTTTAGGGATTTTAGGTTTTTTTAGGTTCTTAATGGTTTCTTAGAGACTTTCACAGTTTTTATTTTTTTCATTATAGGGATTTTAATTTTGTTCTGAGGTTTTTATGGGGTTTTAGGGTTTTTAGGGACATTGTGGGTTTTTAGTTTTTTAGGGTTTTTAAGGTTTTTAGGTATCTTTGGGGTTTTAGGATTTTTTTTTATTTTTAGGGGTTTTTAAAAGTTTTAGAGTTTTTTAAAAAAGAATTTTTGGTCTAAAGGGTTTTTATTATTTTTAGGGATTTATAAGGTTTTAATGGGGTTTTGAGTTTTTATGTTTTTAGATGTTTTCATGGTTTTTATAGTTTTTTATGGTTTTTAGTATTTTTAGTTTTTTCGGGGTCTAAAGTGTTTTGATGTTTTTTTGGTTTTATTAGGGGGTTTTGGGGTTTTTAAATTTTAGTAATTTTAGGTCTCTTGAAGATTTTTATGGCAAGGAAGATGTGGGGCCAGACTATTCCTGCTCCCCCTAAAATTTATATAAAGAAAAGGAAGACACCACAAGGGAGGGGCGAGGATAAACAACCCACACTCAAAACCCCAACAAGAATCACACCACAAAAAGTCCAAAATAAAAGACACACAAAAGAGAAACTCAATCAATGTTTCCACTGAAGTCATCCAATTCCACACCGAGGGATTCAAAGCTCGCACCAAGACCAACACTGATGTTAGTGAAGAAAAAGTCTGAGTCAGCTCCTATATCTATAGATTCCTAGACCGACTCATAGTCCTCTTATATTGTGAGCATAGACAAGAGTTTCTCTCTGGACCTCTCCTGCTCAACATTTCGCGAAGGGGGCCCTCTCTTGTTGACTTTATGATTCATCTTGACCGCCCTGGTGGTGGCCCGGGTCTCCATAGGTCTTGGAAGGGTAGGGTAATCCTTCCAATGCCTTCTTTGGGGGGGGGGGAAATGAAACCATCTTCATGGACTTCCTTCTCATTTATGACTCGCCCGCTAGCCGCACTTGAGGCCTCTTTGTTCCCATTCTTGCTTTCTATCCCAGGAGTTGTGCCACCCATTTTTTGGAGATTTTTATTTTCTTCCGTGCACCTGGCTATAACAGAATTTATCCCACTGTCATCCTAAACAAACCTCACCCAAATTCCCCTAGCCTCATCCTTAAGGGTAAACCTTTCCCATTCAACCATCATCATGTCATGTAGTAGCACACAATGGCCTTCAGCAAATTGAACACCATAAACAACCATGTACCTCTACAGTTTCAGGGCCAGCTCACCTTCATCAATGTTGGGGTTTGGTAGAGGAATCCCAAGACCTCTTCATCAAGAGAGCCTGGCACAACCCCCATGTCGGTTCTCTCCACGTCGCCGCACCCTGTGAGCATCAGGGGGAAGTTTGCTAACTGGGGTGTCACACCTCAAGACTCCAGTTCTGCCCCTCTACCATGATCATCTCTTTCCCAGCCAAGAATAGTTTGTTCTCATCCCCATCACTCATATCAAGCTCAGCCACATCCCCATGGGCGATATCACCCGCCAGCATAGCAGTATCACCAACCAGCGCAACCGAGGCTATGTCCTGCAACCTATTTTTCAGAGTCACATCATTTGAATCCAGTAGCATGCTACTACTAGCACCCCCACTTGTCTTCCTGCAGTCCTCAACCTCTCCTTCTAGGGAAAACATCAAGGGGGACTCCAGGTTTCCATTCCCATGCCAAGATACCTGCACAACAGCCTTCCCCTTCTCCCACTCTCTTCCTGATAAATCACTACTTCCGCAAAGCTCATCAGCACAAGACCGAGTTCTCCCTTCAACCATGAGCACTGTTTCAGTGATTTCATCTTGTAATTCACAAAAATTCCCAGCTAAACTAAAACTGAAACCACCCATTTCGATCAATTCTACTTCAAGATCGCTCCTAGTCATTATGTTTTTCTTGAGAGGAACATATACTACAGCAACCAATGGTTGGGAGGGAAAAGGACCAGTCACCCCCTTGACCCCTTTCACCTCCACTAGAGTTTGGTTTCTCTCACCAGAACTCAACTAAAACAGGTTTAAACCATTCTTACAAAGGTCATCACATCTGCAAAACTGATCATTATTCCAAATTTTCTATCAAATAGAATAGAAGACTAACCATGATTCAAAAATTATTGGCTGCTTCCAACAAAGCTCCTCTCCCATAGCAATCAAGACAGTATCCAAAAAATCCTTTGAAGCATCAATCTCAACGAAGGACCTTAGGGCAACATATTAAAAGAGGGCCCTAGTACTACTATCCACATAGAGGAACCTACCCACTAGATTCCCAAGAATTGAAATAATAGAGAAATTTTGGAAGGGAAGGAGAAGTTCGAGGAATCTAACTGAAGTCGCAACCATCGGGGAGTTATGCTTTAGGTGAATGTCGAAACTCCACCGGAAGAGGGAGAAGCGAGCGCCATTACATCTTCGAGGTTCGGCGGACCAGGCAGGGATTAGGTATTCCTCACATGTGAAGAAAATCATGATGTGATAGTCATCAACTAGACCCACTGTCGCATGATCCGGTAGATTCCAAAGTTCATAGACAAACCTTTCAAAAGTGTCCACCGGGGGGCTCCACTTCAGGAACCTTGAAAGCAGAGTTGACCGGTGAAGATATGAAGATTCATTGAACTAATAAAGTGAATGTGGGAGTTTCAATCGGCCTTCAAAGTGCTCTAGAACCATCGCACAAATCACCGTTCACAGAAAGGAGGGTAGAGAATCAGGGGATGAGAAAGGAGAGAAAGATAGGTTCTCAAAGGGAGGACCCTCCCCCGTAGAGAGGGGGGGGGGGGGGCGCTTGGGCTGCCATAATCTTCAACCTTGGAGGGAAGGGAAGCCTCCATCACGAGGGAGTCAAGCCACTGATGTCACCATCTCTTCCTTTCTGGGGATTTTTATGGGCTTTTAGGGTTTCTAGTGATTTTAAGGGGTTGTTTGGTTTTTTGGGTTTTTATTGTTTTCTTTCAGGGTATTAGAGTTTTTTAAAAATTTTGGGGGTTAATGTTTTTTATATTTTTTAATGTTTTCTATCATTTTAAAGAGTTTTTAGTGTTATTTGTAAATTTTTTGGGGTTTTATGTAGTTTTAGGGTTTTAGGTTTTAGGGGTATTATGCTTTATTGTCTTTACGGTTTTAGGGGTTTTAACACTTTTTTGTTTTTAAGGTTTTTATGTGTTATCAGTTTTTAAGGTTTTCTCAGAGGTTTTGAGGGTTTTTCTGGATTTTACATTTTTATGGATTTTGAGGGTTTTTAGTTTTTTGGGGTTTTGGGGTTTTTTCAGATTTTAGGTATTTTTTTTAAATTGTTAGGTTTTAATGTTTTTTAATGTTTTATGGGTATTGAAGGTTTTTAGAATTTCTAGTGGTTTTATCCCTTCTATGGGGTTTTTGGGTTTTTAAGGGTTTTTAGTGTTTTTCTGGTTTTTTGTTTTTTTGGTTTTATTGGGTTTTTATGGGTTTTTATGGGTTTTTGTGTTTTTAGGGTTTTATGGGTTTTAAGTGTGTTTAGGTTTTCATGTTTTTTATATAGTTTTCAGGGTTTTATGGGTTTTTAATTTTATAAGTGATTTTTTGTTTATTTAGGAATTTTCTTGATTTTTTAGAGCTTTTAGGGATTTTGAGGGTTTTTAGGGCATTTAGAGTTTTATTGGTTATTGGGTCTTTTGTGGTTTTTGAGTTTTTTATGAGTTTTAAGGTCTTTTATATATATTTAAATTTTTATGTGTTTAAAGGGTTTTTATTATTTATAGATGTTTTTTAGGGTTTTTAGGGTGTTTTATGATTTTTAGTGTTTCTAATGTTTTATAGTGGTTTTACTTATCTTAGTTTTATAAGGTTTTCTCAGGTTTTTTTCCAAGTTTTTTGGTGTTTTAAGGTTTTTACATGTTTTTCATGGGATTTAAGTGTTTTTACACGTTTTAATAGTTTTATATGTTTTTAGGTGTTTTATGTGTTTTTTGGTTTATAGAATTTTCTTAGTTGTTTACCATTTTAGGGGTTTTATATGATTTTTTAGATTTTTTACATGATTTTTATGGGGATTATTGGTTTTTTTGAGTTTTAGTGTGTCTTTAAGGATTTTGCGGGTTTATATGGATTTTAGTGGTTTTATGGATTTTATCAGTTTTTTGCATTTTTATATTTGTTAGGGGTTTTAAGTGTTTTTATTTTTCTAGATATTTCATTGGGTTTTTCAAGGATTTTTTGGGTTTTTATGTTTTTAGTGATTTTTATGGATTTTTTACGATTTTATGGTTTTTTTTTGGATTTTGAGGGTTTTAGGGTTTTATGGGTTTTATGAATTTTTAGAGGTTTTAGTGTTTTTATGTTTTTAGTGGTTTTAAGTGTTTTTACATTTTAAATGTTTTCTTGGGGGTTTTTAGGGTTTATAAATTTTTTTTACATTTCTAGGGTTTCTAGTGCCTTTTAGGATTTTTATGGTTTTTAGGGTTCTTAGGGATCTCAAGTGTTATCTATTTTTAGGGGTTTTTGTTTTTGTGATTTTATCGGGATTTTATGTTTTCTATGTTTTTTATATTTTTTAAATATCTTTACGAATTTAAAGTATTTTTTTAAAAGGCTCGGAGCATGAGTAAACACATGCTCCCCCAAATTTATTAAATAAAAGTAAATGTCATATGAATACACGAGGTACAATGGGCTTGTACCAGCAAGAGAAACAAAGAAAATAAAGGGCAGTGGCACTCCTAGATCATCCCTAAGGGCATGGGGGAGCACAACGTGAAGCAGCACACCTTGGCAAGTAGAACTCACCCACACCACAGCTCCAATCTTTGAGAACAATGTAGAGAAAACCCCCTTCTCCATTCCTTGACAATCCAAAAAACAAAAAGAGGGCAATGCTGCTTGTAAATTCATCAAAAGGGGTGATGAGCCTTCAATCCTTTTTATGTTTTTTTGGGTTTTTAATGGTTTTTAGGGGTTTTTAGGTTTTTAGGTTATTTTCATATTTTTATTGTTCTTAGTGTTTTTTGGGGTTTTAAGTGATTTTACATTTTAATGTATTTCTTATGGGTTTTTATGGTTCTTAGGGTATTTTATGTTTTTAAGGATTTTAATGGATTTTTTAGGTTTTTTATTTTTTTAGAGTTTTTATTGATTTTGAGAGTTTTTCTGTTTTTAGGGGTTTTATGATTTTGTTTGTAATTTTAAGCTCTTTTTAGTTCTTTATGGTATTTTGGGTTTTTAGAGTGTTTAACGTTTTTAATGGTTTAAAATAGATTTTAGAGTTTTAGGGGGTTTTGGGTTTTAATGTGTTTTTATGTTTTTAAAGAATTGTATGGGTATCTTGGTTTTTTGGGTTTTTTTGGGTGTTTTAGGGTTTTTAGAATTTTCATGTTCTTAGGGGTTTTAAGTGATTTTTGGGTTATATTGTTTTCTTAGTGTTTTTGTGGGTTTTTTTTATGGTTTTTGGATTTTTTATGGATTTTTAGGATTTTTATATTATTTTAGGGTTTTATAGATTTTTTGGGGTTTTAAGTTGCTTTTAGGGTTTATGTATTTTTAGGGTTGTGAGCAATTTAACATTTTTAGGGTATTTATGTGCTGATAGGTTTTTAAGGTTTTTTTATTTCTAGGGATTTAATGTTTTTTATGTTTTTCGGTATCTTTAGAATTTTGTATGATTTTTATAATTTTTAGGATTGTTATAGATTTTGAGGTTTTTAGAGGTTTTCAAGGCTTCAATGGTTTTTAGGGGTTTTGGGATTTTCTTTGAGTTTGTTAGGGTTTTTAAGGATTTTTAAAATTTTAGGAGTTTGAATGGTTTTTAGTGTGTATAGTGGGTTTTATGGGATATTAGGATTTTATGGTGTTTATGGGTTTTATGGTTTTAGTGGTTTTTAAGTGTTTCTAGAATAATTAATGATTCTAGGTATTTTTAGGGGTTTAGGTATTTAAGGTCTTCTTAAGGGTTTTTAGGGTTATTTAACTTTTTTGTATTTTTAGGCATTTTTTATTAATTTTATGGGTTTTAAGGTTTTCATGGATTTTGTGGTTTTTAGGGATTTATGGTTTTTAGAGATTTTGATGTTTTTAGGGTTTTTTAGGGTTTTTATCACTTTTAGGTTTTTAGGGGATTTAAGTGTTTTTAGGTTTTAAGGATTTCTTTGGGAAATTCATAAATTTTTGGGTTTTTATGTTTTTAGGGATAATTAGTATTTTTATGTTTTTTATACGGACTTTTAGGGTTTCTAGGGTTTTTAGTGTTTTTTAGAGTTTCTAACATATCTTGGTTTTTAAGGGGTGTTTGTGTTTTGAGATTTTTAAGGTGTTCTCATGGTTTTTCAGGTTTTTCCAAATTTTTAAAGAATTTTTAATTAATTTTTTTATATTTTTATTGTTTTTACTATATTTCGGTATTTTTTATGTGTTTTAACATTTTTAGGGTTTTTACACATTTTTGGGGGGGTTTAGGATGTTTTTATTTTATTTGTGTTTCTAGGTTTTTTAAAGTTTTTTTTTATATTTTTAAAATTTTAAATGGGTGTTTTTGTTTTAGCAGTTTTTAGGGTTTTACGGTTTTGTTAGGTTTTTTAATGCTTTAGGGTATTTCATCAGTTTTAGTGGTTTTAGGGTATTTATATTGTTTTTTTATAATTTTTAGGGTTTTAGGGGTTTTAAGTGTTTTATGGTTTTTAAATACTTCTTAGGGGTATTCAAGGATTTTATGGTCTTTTATGTTTTAGAAGTTTTTAGGGATTTTTATGTATTTTATAGGGTTTAATGTTTTTTAGGTATTTGGAGGGGTTTTACAGTTTTAAGGGTTTTTTATCATTTTTTAGATATTTATGGGTTTTAAGTGTTTTTAGTTTTTTTAGTTTTTTCTTTATTTTCTTTGGGTTTTTAGGGATATTTATGTTTTTAGGTATTTTTATTGATTTTTTATGATTTTTATATATTTTTATGGATTTTTAGGTTATTTATGGATTTTTAGGGGTTTTCAGGTTTAAGATTTTCTATTGTTTTTTTTGGGTTTTAGGGTTTTTTGAGTTTTTTAGGATTTTTATGGTTTTTAGAGTTTTTTAACTTTTTTATGGGTTTAAAGGGTTTCTATAGTTTTTAGTGGGTTTTATGATTTTTTTGGGTTTTAGGGTTTTTTAGGGGTTTTAGTTTTTTTATTGTTTTTTGTGTTTTTATGGTGTTAGGGTATTTTTAGTGGTTTTAGGGTTTTTATCATTTTTTTTTTGGGTTTTTTGGTATTTTATGTTTTTTAGGTTTGTATGGTTTTCTAATGTTTTTTCATGATTTTAAGAGGGTTTTATTTTTTTGTATTTTAAAGGATTCTTTGGGATTTTTGTGGTTATTTAGGATTTTTAGTGGTTTTATATGATTTTATATTTTTATGGTTTTCTTAGGGGTTTTCATTATTTTTAAGTTTTTTATGTATTTGAGAGATTTATGGGTATTTTAGTATTTCTATAGTTTTTTAGTATTTCATTGATTTGGAGTGTTTTTAGGGGGTTCTTGGTTTTTTGGGTTTTTATGGAACTGTGGATTTTAGCTTTTTTGTGTTTTTTAGGGTTTTAATGGATTTCAGAGTGTTTGAAACTTTTAGTGGTTTAAAGGGTTTTTATATTTATTAGGGTTTTTATTGATTTTAAGGGTTATACAGGTTTTAATATTTTAATGATTTGGGGGGTTTTAGGGTCTTTTATCGTTTTTTATGATTTTTGGGGTTTCAATTTTTTTTGTATTTCATGGGTTTCTTAGGGGTTTTTTGGGTTTTTACATTTTAGGGAATATAAGGTCTTTTTTCAGGAATTTAATGGTTTTAGGGGTTTTGGGGATTTTGAGGGTTATTAGTGGGATTTATGGTTTTTAGAGTTTTTTTAGGTTTTTAGGGGATTTAAGTGTTTTTAGGTTTTTAAGGTTTTCTTTGGGTGTTCCAGTGTTTTATGGTTTTTATTTTTTTACCAAATTTTATGGATTTTTTAATATTTATATATTTTTTAGTTTTTTTAGTCATTTTGAGTGTTTTTTTTTTGTTTTTTTGTTTTTTTAATTCTTTTAGTTTTTTAGAACTTTTTAATGTGTATAGTGTTTTAAATGATTTTTCGAGTTTTTATTAGTTTTTTGGGTTTTGTTGGTTTTTCGGGTTTTTTATTGTTTGAAGTGGTTTTTATGTTTTTTAGGAGTTCAAGGGAATTTAGAACATTTCTAGAGTTTTTATGGTGTTGGATTTTTTCATGTTTTTAAGGGATTTAATTTTTTGAATTTTAAGGTTTTCATAGGGCTTTCAAGATTTTCATGGTTTTTAGGGTTTTTAGTTTTTTAAGGATTTTGGGTAATTTTTAAATATTTTTATGGTTCTTTGGGGGTTTAGGGATTTTTATGGTTTTTAGGGTTTTAGGGTTTTTAGGGTTTTTATGGTTTTCATCATTTTTAGGTTTTTAGTGGTTTTATGTTTTTTTAGGGTTTTATAGTTTTCTATTTATTCTTCAAGTGTTTTATGGTTATTTACTCTTTAGTGCTTTTAATATGTTAATATTTTTTGTGGTTTTAGGGGTATTGAGGGTGTTTGGGGTTTTTATGGGTTTTAGGGTATTTTTTGGATTTTAGAGGTTTTTTTGTGTTTTTTAGGGGTTTTAGCATTTTTAGAGTTTTTTAATGTTTTTATGGGTTTAATGTGTGTTTAGTGTTTTTAGTGGGTTTTAGTTGTTTTATGTGTATTTATGGTTTTTGACGGTTTTTATGTGGATATTATGAATTCTAGGTTTTTTGGTGTTTTTATGTTTTTCAGGGTTTTTATTATTCTTTATGTTTTTAGAGGATTTAATTATTTTTAGGTTTTTAAGATTTTTTTAGAGGTTTTCAAGAATTTTATTGGTTATTCTATTTTTTGGGATTTCTATAGATTGTTTTGGAATTTTATGGGGCTTTAGTTTTTTTATGTATTTAGAGGTTTTTTCATGTTTTTTAGGGATATTAACGTTTTTAGGTTTTTTTGGGTTTTTAAAGTGTTTTTTGGTTTTTAAGGACTTCTTATGAGTTTTTAGGGTTTTTATGAAATTTTATGCTTTTAGGGATTTTGGGGCTTTGTTAATTTTTTTATAGTTCTTAATGGTTTTTAAGGATTTTGAGGTTTATAGGGGTTTTTGGGGTTTTAAGTGGTTTCAGAGTTGTTTATGTTTTTATGGGTTTGAATTTTTTTATGTTTTTTAGTTCATTCATTGAGTGTTTCAGGGTTTTTAGTGTTTCAAACATATTTAGGGTTTTTTAGAATTTTATGGTTTTTTGGGTTTTCCATTATTTTGAGTGTTTTTAGGGTTTCTTAGGGTTTTTCAGGGTTTTTGGATTTTTGGGTTTTTATGTTTTTCTTATTTTTTATTGGTTTGTATATATTTTATGATTTTTAATGGGGTTTAGGATTTTATAGATTTTAGGGAATTTTATGTTTTTTTTGTTTTTAGGATATGTTGGGGTTTTACCTTTTTTAGTTTTTTAGGGGTTTTAAATGTCTTTATATTTTTAAAGTGTTCTTGGGTTTTTAGGGGTTTTTACGTAATTAGTGATTTTTATGGTTTTTTTATTTTATTGGTTTTTATTTTTTTAGGGATTTATACGGTTTTGAGGGTTTGTAGGTTTTTCCTAATTTTGTGTGTTTTTAGGGGGTTTTTGGTTTCTTGGGTGTTTAAGGGTTTTTTGTGTTTTTAGTGGTTTTATGATTTTTTAGAGTTTTCTAATGTTTTAGGTGTTTAAAGTGTTGTTGTGGTTTTAGTAGTTTTTATGGAGTTTTTTTTATTTTTATGGGTCTTGAGTTTTTATTTGTGGTTATGGTTTTTAGGGGTTAATAGGTTTTTTTATTTTATCTTTTTTTCTAGTTTTTTGTGGTTTTAAGTGTTTTATGATTTTAAGGGATTCATATGGTTTTTAGGTTTTTAGGGGTTTTTAGGTATTTTTAGGGCCTTTTAGGATTTTTATGGGTTTTTTGTTTTTTATATTTTATTTAGGGTTTTATAGTTTTTTGGTGTTTTTGGGTATGTTTAGGATATTTATGTTATTCTGTGTTTTTTGAGATATTTCAGGGTTTTAAGGATCTTAAAGTATTTCTATCATTTTTAGGGGTTTAATGGGATTTTAATGTTTTTATGGTTTTTTAGTGATTTATGGGTTTTGTAAGATTTTTTAGGTTCATAAGGGTTTTTATTGGTTTTGGCGGTTTTTAGGGTTTTTAGTTTTTTTATTGTTTTTATGTTTTTATGTATTTTAAAGTTTTTAAAAAATATAGTGATATTTATGTATTTTTTGGATGTTTATATAATTTATGGTTCATAGGGATATTGAGGGGTTTTAGGGGGGGTTGTGGGTTTGGGGTTTGGGTGGGGGGGTTGAGTTTTTTAGGGATTTTTCAATCTTTTTAATTTTTTAGGGATTTAAATGGGGTTTTTATGTTTCAGAGTTTTGATGGGTTTTTTTATGTATTTAATGTTTGTAAGGGGTTATGTTTATAATAGTTTTTATGGGTTTTCATGTTTTTTAGTTTTTTTATGTTTTTATGGGTTTTAAGTGTCTTTTGGTTTTTATGAATTTTTTAGGTGTTTTCATGGTATTTTGGGATTTTTACATTTTTAGGGTTTTTAGTGATTTTTTATATTTTTATGGGTTTTTAGGGATTTATTGTTTTATGGGGGTTTTTTATTTTTAGGGGTTTTATGGTTCTTTTGGTTTTTAGGGTTTTTTGAGTATTTAAGTATTAATGGTTTTTTATAGTTTTTAACATTTTTTAGGTGATTGAAGGGTTTTTAGTGCTGTTTAGTTTTTTTACGCCTTTTAATGGTTTGGTGGGGGTTAGGGTATTTAGGATTTTTTAAGGTTCTTCGAGGGTGTTTCGGTTTTTTAGCATTTTATTTGTTTTTAGAGTTCTTAAGTATTCTTAGGATTTTAATGTTTTTTTAGGGATAAAAGGGATTTTAGAGTTTTTTTAAAATTTAATGGTTTTTAGTTATTTTTGAATATTTTTATGGGGTTTTAGAGTGTTTAAGTATTTTTTATGGTTTTTTGGGTTGTATGTTTTTTTTGGTTTTTTTGGTTTTTTCTGTGTTTTTTAATGTTTTTATGGTTTTTAAGAGTTTTAATGTTTTTGGTGGTTTAAAGTGTTTTTACTGCTTTTAGTGGTCTTATAATTTTTTAAGGGTTTTTAGTTTTTTGGGGTTTTTATGTTTTAATGGCTTTTAGGGGGTTTTATATTTTTATTAGTTTTTAGGGGTTTATTTGATTTTTAGTGTTTTTAGTGTTTTTAGTTTTCTAATTCTTTCTTAGGGGTTTTCATTATTTTCAGTTTTTTTACATTTTTATATATTTTTATTGATTTTTTAATATTTTAATGGGGTTTTGTAGTTTTAGTGTTTTTTAGCATTTTTGGTTTTTTCGTTTGTTTTTTATTTTTAGATCTTTTTGTGTTTTTAGGTGGTTTAAATGTTATTTAATGTTTTCAAATACTTTTATAAATCTAAATGGTTTTTATATTTTTATTAATTTTAGGGTTTTATGGGTTTTTAGATTTCATATTTTTTATGGTTTTTATGGTTTTTAGGGTGTTTTAGGGTTTAAATTTTTTTAGGATTTTAAGGGCTTAAGTGTTTTTAGGTTGTTATTTTTTTCAATTTTTTCATTATTTTTAGTGTTTCTAGTATTTAGGTATTTTTAAGGTTTTTTATAAATTTTATGGTTTTTAGGATCTTTAGGGATTTTGAGGGTTTTTAGTGTTTTTAGGGGTTATGTGGTTTTATTTCTATTTTTAGGGTTTTTTGGATTTTAGGATTTTAAGGGTTTTAGAGATTTAAATTTTTTAAGGATATTAAGGTGATTTTATAGTTTTTAGTTGGGTATTAGGGGTTTTATGTGTTTTTAGGTTTTATTGAGGTTTTGGGGTTTATATTGTTTTTATGGATTTTCATTTTTTTTGGTTTTTTCGGTTTTTTGTGATTTTATCATTTCTTGGTTTTAGGGGTTTTGTGATTTTTGGTTTTCCAGGGTTTTTATGGATTTTAGACATTTTAGGGTTTTTTATGTTTTTAGGGATTTTACGGCTTTATTAGGATTTTTAGGGGTTTTAGGTGTTTTAGGTATTTTTAGGATTCATAGGGGTTTTCTGGTTATTATTGTTTTTATAATTTTTTTGGTTTTTAGAGATTTTATTATTTTTTTTGTATTTTAAGGTTTTCTTATGAGTTTTCAAGGTTTTTAGGTTTTTTTAAAATTTTAGAGACTTTATATTTTTATGGTTTTTTTGGCATTTTTAGTATTTTTTCGGGTTTTTTTGGTTATTTGGTGTTTTAGGGTTTTCTTATATTTTTTTGGGATTTTAAGGATTTTTAGAGTTTTTTACATTTTAAGGGGTTTAAAGGGTTTTTAGTGTTTTTAGTGTTTTTTAGTTTTTATCATTTTAGGGTTTTGATGTTTTTAAGGATTTTTATTGTTTTTTGGTTTTTAGGGTTTCATGGTCTCTTTATGTTTTTTAGGGTTTTTAATGTTTTTATGTTTTTAGGGGTTTTAAGTGTTTTTAATATTTTAAGTTTTTCCTAGGGGTTTTCAAGGGTTTTATGTGTTTTCAAATTTTAGGGGATTCTTTGGCATTTTTATGATTTCTATGGGTTTTCAGAGTTTTTGTGGACATGGAGGGTTGTATGGATTTTCAAGGTTTTTATAGTTTTTTTGTTATTTTTAGAGTTTTTTTTATTTTTAGGGTTTTTTTAGGTTTTTATAGGTTTTTAACATTTTTAGGAGTTTAAAACGTTTCTAGAGTTTTTAGTGGAATTTTATGTTTTTTATGTGTTTTTATTTTTTTAATTGTCTTTAGATGGTTTGTGGTTATAAGGTTTATAGGGATTTTATGGATTTTATTGTTTTTTGGTTTTTAGGGGTTTAAACATTTTTAGGGATTTCATGTTTTCTTAGGTATATAAGGGTTCAGGGTTTTTTACATTTTTAGGTATTTTTAGGGACATTTTATGATATTTAGGATTTTTATGGTTTTTAGAGTTCTTTGTGAGATTTAGGGATTTTAGTTTTCTTTTGGTTTTTTGTGTGTTTTATGGTTTTAGGGTTTTTAGGGTTTTTATGGTTTTTAAGGATTCAAGAATTTTTATGGGTTTTAAATGTCTTTTTTATTTTCAGGGTTTTCTTAGGGGTTTTTATGTTTTTTATGATTTTTATATTTTTAGGGATTTTTTAGTATTTTTATGGGTTTTTGTATTTTTAAAGATTTTGAGGGTTTTAGGGGTTTTTATGGTGTTTATGGTTTCATGGATTTTTTTTCTTTAGTTTTTTTGAGTTTTTAGGGATTTTAATGTTTTAATATTTTTTAAACATTTTTAGGGGTTTAAAGGGGTTTTATATTTTTAGTGTGGTTTTAGTGTTTTTTGGGTTTTATAAGGTTTTCTAGGATTTTAGAATTTATTATTTTTTTTATTTTTAAGAGTTTTTAGGTTTTTATGGTTTTCTTTGGGGTTTTCATGTTTTTTTGGGGGGTTTTAAGTTATAGGAACTTTTTGGTATTTTTTATAATTTTTATGGTGTTTTAGGGTTTTTATTTATTTCAGGGTTTTAGAGATTTTTGGGGTTTTAAGTTGTTTTAGTGTTTTTTATTTTATTAGAGGTTTTATATATTTTTAGGTTTATAAGGTTTTCGTAGGTTTTTTAAGGTTTTTATTTTTTTTATGTTTATTTATTTATTTTTTGGTTTTTGAAGGTTTTTAAGGATTTGGGGATTTTTAGGGTTTGGGGTGGTTTTGGAATTAGGGTTTTTTGGTTTTATGGGAATTTAGGGTTTCTTTAGTTTATTAGGGACATTAGGGTTTGTTAGTGTTTTTTTAAAATTTTTATGGTTTTAAAGGGTTTATAGAGTTTTTAGTTGTTTTCAGGGTTTTAATGGGTATTTATTCTGTTTTATGTTTTCTGTGTTTTATGGGTTTTATTATTTTTTTGTATTTTTATGATTTTTATGTTTTTAGAGTTTTTATATTTTTTAGAGTTTTATTGTTTATTAAGTGTTTATAGATATTAGGTTTTATTTTAATTTTAAGATATTTTTAATATTTTTATGCATTTTAAGTGTTTTTAGGTACTTTGTGGTATTTTTGGGTTTTCTTACGGATTTTAGACTTTTTGTAGATCTTTTGGGTTTTTTGTTTTGATTGATTTTTGGAGGTTTAAGGTTTTTTTATATTTTTCAACATTTTTAGTGTTCTGAATGGTATTTGGTGATTTTAGTGGGTTTTGGAGATTTTTATGGGATTTTAGTGTTTTTAAGGTTTTTGGGATTTTTGTGGGTTTTGGTTGTTTTCAGGGACTTTTTTGGGTTTTTACGTTTTTTTAGTTTTTTTAGGTTGTTAGGGGTTTTAAGAGTTTTAAGGTTTTATGGTTTTCTTGTGGGAATTTATTGTTTTTTGGGTTTTTACGGTTTTTTCGTTTTGGGGTTTATTTATAATTTTATGGGTTTTTAGGGGTTTTAGTAATTTTGAGGGTTTTTAAGGGTTGTAGTGTTTTCTCAGATTTTTACCATTTTTTTGGTTGTTAGGGGTTATAGTTTTTTATGTTTTTCTTGTATTCATTATGACTTTCAGGGAGTTTGAGGGTTTTTAAGATTTTTTGTTTTTTTTGGGTTTTAGCGGTTTTTTTAATTTTTTTTGTCTTTAAGGTTTTTTAGAGTTTTTAAACATTTCTATGGGTTTGTATAGGTTTAGGTATTTTAGTATTTATTTATGGTTTTTATTTTTTTAGGGTTTTTTGAGAATTTTGTGTGGAATATGGGTTTTATAGGACATTAGGGGTTTTAGGGTTTTTAGTATTTTTCAGGTTTTTTGGGGTTTTAAGTGTTTCTAGGCTTTCAAGGTTTTCTTAGGGTTTTACTTGTTGTAGAGTATTTTTTTATTTTTATGGATATATAGGGAATTTTTAGGAATATTGTGGGTTTTTAGTGTTTTTAGGTATTTTAGTGTTTTTATTGGGTTTTAAGGTTCTTATGGGTTTTTTGGTTTTTAGAGTTTTTTAGTTTTTTAGGGTTTTTAGGGGAAGGAAGATTCGAGGGTCGGGCTATTCCCGCCCCCCCCCCCCCCCAAATTAATTAGCAAAGAACAAAGAGACACAAGAGACAAGGGAGGGGAGGGGTCAAACAACCCACACCTGAAAACCCCTTACAACATACGTAAAAAAGGAAAATCAAAAATGAAAAACAAGAGAGAAGAAAACACACACAACCAAGCAGCTACCACCATGATCCAGCAACAACCAGCATCCAGAAGCTCATAGCTAACAAGAGACCATGGGTTTTTATGGTTTTTATATGTTTTTATTGATTCTTTGGGATTTTTATATTTTTTGGGTTTCTAGGGATTTTGAGGAATATTTGTGGATTTAGGGTTTTATGGGTTTTATGGCTTGGGGGGGGTTAGGGTGTTTTTTTGAGTTTTTATGGATTTTAAGGTTTTTAAATTTTTTTAATATTTGTAGGGATTTAAAATGTTTTAACAGTTTTTTGTGGTTTTTTTGGGTTTTATAGGTATTTAGGGGTTTTAATGTTTTCAAGGGGTTTATATTGATTTTTTATATTTTCAGAGTTTTTAGGGTTGTTTAGGGTTTTAGGGTTCTTATATTTTTTATGTTTTAGGGTTTTAAGTATTTTTAGGTTTTTATGGTTTTCTTGGGGTTTTTCATGATTTATAGAGTTTTTATATTTTTTGATTCATTTTAATATTTTTTTTAGGTTTTTTAGATATTTTTAGGGTTTTAGGGTTTTAGGGTTTTTAGTGTTTTTAGAGTTTATAGAATTTCTTAGGTTGCGGGGGGGGGGGGGGGGGGTTAAGTGTAATTAAGTTATTATGGTTTTCTTTGTAGTTTTCAGGGGTTTAAAGGGGTTTAACATTTTTTAATAATTTGTTTTGTGATTTTTTTGTATTTTAATGGTTTCTAATAATTTTAAGGGTTTTTGGGTTTTCAGGGGGTGGGTTTGAGGTTTTAGGGTTTTATGTTTTCTTAGAGTTTTCATATTTTTGGGGGATTAGAAGGGATTGAGAGGTTTTAGGGATTTTTTATTATTTTTATGTTTTTAGTGGTTTTAAAAAAATTTGGCATATTTTTGGTTTTTAGATTCATTTTAGATTTTTTTGAGTTTTAGAGTTTTTATGTTTTTAGGGGTTTTATGTGTATTTAGGTTTTTTTGGCATTCATAAGGGTTTTTACGGTTTTAAGTGTTTTTATTTTCTTTGGGATTTTAGACATTTCTTAGGATTTTTTATGATTTTACGGTATTCATGGATTTTGAGGGTTTTTAGATTTTCAGGGTTTTTATTGTTTTTATTGTTTTTAGGTTTTTTTAGGGGTTTTAATTTTTTTTAGGGCCTCAAGGTTTTCTTATAGGTTTTCACGATTTTTAGTATTTTTAATTTTTTTTGGATTTTAATGTATTTTTATTTTTTAGGTTCTTTAGGGATAATGTGTGGTTTTTGGGTTTTTTAGGTTTTCAGGGTTTTTATGGTTTTTTTGGGGTTTTAAGGGGTTTTTTTTGTAATTTTATGAATTTTCAGGGTTTTAGAGTTTTTTAATGTTTGAGGGATTTAATTTGTTTATATAGTTTTAGGGATTTAGTGGGGTTTTATGGGGTTTTTAGGTTTTTTTATCATTTTAGAGGTTTAATGTGTATATAGAGTATTTAGGGATTTTTATGATTTTTTGGGGGTATTTAGGTTTTTTAATGTTTTAGGGGGTTTTATGGATTTTTGGGGTTTTAGGGTCTTTTAGAGAGTTGATGGATTTTAGCATTTTTAGGTTTTGGGGTTTTTTTGTGTTTTTATATTTTTAAGGTTTTCTTAAGTTTTTCTAGGGTTTTAGGAGTTTTTTTTTTCATTTTTAGGGATTATGAGGGTTTTTAGTGTTTTTAGGGGATTTTTAGTTTTTAGTGTTATCTAGGTTTTTAGGAGTTTTAAGTGTTTTTAGGTTTTTAGTGTTTCTTAGGGATTTATGGTTTCTTTACATTTTTACAGATTTTTTAGGGATTTTATTATTTTATTTGATTTGACGGATTTTGAGGGTTTTTAGTGATTTTAAGGTTTTATGTATTTCTTGGGGTATTCATGTTTTTTGAGTTTTATAGGGTTTTTAGAATTTTTAACATTTTGATGAGTTTAAATAAGTTTTAGAGAATTTTTGGGTTTTAGTGTTTTTATGGGTTTCTATGGTTTTTATGGTGTAGGGGGATTTTTATTTTTTAGGGGTTTTATGGATATTTAATGATTTTTAGCGGTTTTAAGGTTTTTATGGTTTTTATGGTTTTTCAGGGTTTTATGTGTTTTTTAGGATTTTAAGTTTAGTGTCTTTATGGGTTCTTTACAATTTTGGTAATTTCCTTGTATTTTTGTGATTTTAAGGGGGTTTTAAGATTTTGTGGGTTTTTAGGGAGTTTTGGGTTTTTTTGGTTTAATGGTTTTTTGGAATTTTTTAGGGTTTTATGGTTTGTAGATTTTTTTATAATTTTTATGGTTTTAAAAGTTTGGTAGATTTTTTAGTTGTTTTTTCTTTGTATTTATGGGTGTTTAGGCGTTTTAATCTTTTTAAGTGTTTATTATTTTGTGCAATTCTTGGGGTTTTAGGGTCTTTAATGGTTATTTATGATTTTTTCCATTTTATGGTTTTTAGGTGTTTTAAGTGGTTTTGGTTTTTAATGTTTTCTTAGGGTTTTTCAACGTTTTTAGTGTCTTCATATTTTTAGGGATATTTAGTACCTTTTAGAATTTTTATGTTTTTTTATGGATTTTTGGGATTCTATGTGTTTTTAGTGTTTTTTGGGATTTTTAGTGTTTTTGGGTTCTTTAGTTATTTTAAGTGTTGTTAGTTTTTTATGATTTTATAAGGATTTTTCAATATATATGGTTTTTAACATTTTTAGGTATTTTTATGTTTCTTTAAGATTTTAATGAATTTTGAGGGTTTTTTTTGGATTTTAGTGTTTTTAAAAAAAAATTGGGTTTTAATGGGTTTATAGAGTTTTTAGTGGGGTTTTAGGATCTTTATGTGTTTTTTGTGGTTTTAAGATTTTAGGGGTTTTCATTGTTTTTAGGGATTTCACGAGTTTTAGTGTATTTTCGGTTTGTAGCATTTTTATATATTTTTAGCGGTTCTAATTGATTTAATTTTTTTACGGTTCTTATATAGTTTCTCATTATTTTTAGGATTTTCTATTTTTTATTGTTTTTAGGGGTTTTAAGGATTTTGATAGTTTTAAGGGGTTTTAGTGTTTTTAGGGTTTCTATTGTTTTTTGGGTTATTAGGATTTTTTTAATTTTTATGGTTTTTAAGGATTTTTTGTGGTTTTTAATGTTTTTAGGTGTTTAGAGTGTTTTAGAGTTTTTAGCTATTTATGTTTTTTATTGGGTTTTCATGATTTTAATTATTTTAGGGGTTTTATGGTTTTTAGTGTTTTTAGCATTTTTAGTGTTTTTACAATTTTTTAGATTTTTAAGGGTTTTAAGCATTTTATGTTTTTTATGGTTTTTTGGGTTTTTATGGTTTTTATGGAATTTTACATTTCTAGGGATTTTTGGGCTTTTTTATGATTTTCTTGGGTTTTTTGTCTTTTGGTAATTTTGAGGGTTTTTTGGGTTATTTGGGTTTTTAATATTTTTTTATTTTTTGTAGGGGTTTTATGGTTTTTCATTGTTTTTTTAACAATTTAGGGGAGTTAAAGTGTTTTTATAGTTTTAGAGATTTTTTGTGGTTTTTATTGGTTTTAGGGTATTTAAGGTTTTAGGGGGGATTTTATGTTTTTAAGGGTTTCAGGGTTTTTAAGGTTTTTCCATGATTTTAGTTTTTTAGAGGTTTAGAGAGTTTTTAGGTTTTTCATGTTTTATTATGATTTTTTGGGTTTTTACAGTTTTAGAATTTTTTCAGCCTTTTTTAGGATTTTAATGTTTTTTTGGATTTTTGGGGATTTTTAGTGGTTTTAGGGTTTGTTAGGGTTTTAGGGTATTAGAATTTTTAGTTTTTATAGGGTTTTAAGTGTTTTTAGGTTTTAAGGGTTTCTCTGTTTTTTTCATGGTTTTTACCATTTTAGTATTTTTATTGATTTTTAATATTTTCAGGGATATTTAGTTTTTTTATGAATTTTGATGGATTTTAAGATTTTTTAGGGTTTTTTAGGTTTCTTTGGTTTTTAGGGATTTTGAATTTTTAGTGTTTTAAATGTTTAAGATATTTTCAAAAATTTTATGCTTCTAAAGGGTAATAGAGTGTTGAGTGTTTTTAGGGTATTTTTCGAATTTTAATGTTTTAGTGGGTTTTAAGGTTTTTATGGTTTTCAGGGATATTTATGGTTTTTAGGGTTTTGGTGTTTTTTAGGTATTTAGGGGTTTTATGTGTTTTTTAGATTTTATATGCTTCTTGGGTATTTTTAGTATTTTTCATATTTTTTTAGGTTTTTAATGAATTTTGGTCCTTTTAAATATTTTTATCGGTTTTTGGGGTTTTTATGGATTTTGAGGGATTATAGGGTTTTTAGTGTTTTTACAGTTTTATGGGGTTTTTTGGGTTTTAGATTTATTTTGAGTTTTTTTAGTTTTTAGTGTTATATAGAGTTTTTATCATTTTTAAGGGTTTAAAGGGTTTTAGCAGTTTTTATGTGTTTTTTGGTGTTTAGTGTTTTTAAGGTTTTTAGGGTTTTTATGGTGTTTAGGGGTTTTTAGGGTAGTTGGATTTTTTGTTTATTATGGGTTTTAACTATTTATAGTTTTTAATGTTTTATTATGTTTTTTAGGGATTTTAAGGTTTTTTTAGTTTTAACTAATTTAAGTATTTTTATGATTTTTATACTGTGTGGGGGATTTAAAGATTTTGTTGGGTTTTTAGGGTTTTTAGGGTTTTAGGGTTTTTATGGTTTTATGGTTTTTTTGGGAGGGGTTAGTTTTTTGGGGTATGGTATTTTTGAGTTTTTAAAAGAATTAGGGGTCAAAATGGGTTTTAAAGATTTGATATTTTTAGGGTTTTGTCATTATTTTGGGTTTTTAAGGTTTTAGGGTGTTTAATGGGTTTAAGGGGTTTTAGTTTTTTTTGGGATTTTCAGGTCTTTAGAATTTTTAGGTTCTCTGGGAGTTTTAAGTGTTTTCATGTATTTAAGGTTTTCAGAGGATTTTTCCGGATAATTGTGGTTTTTTTATTTTACTAGGGAATTGTAGATATTTTTTAGGATTTTTATAGACTTTTATGGGTTTTATGGGTTTTAAGGATTTTTAGGGGTTTTATGGATTTTGGGTTTTATGGTGTTTTGATTTTTTATGGTTTTTGGGTTTTTATTATTTTCATGGGCTTAAATTATTTTTAGAGTTTTTAGTGATTTTTATGTTTTTAATGGGCTTTAGGGTTTTTAATGTTTTTAGGGGTTTTAGGGTTTTTATATTTTTTTGGTTTTTAAGGGTTTTAACTATTTTTAGGTTTTGAAAGTTTCTAATGATTTTTAGTGTTTTTTATGTTTTTTTTGGATTTTTATGTATTTTTTAGTATTTTTATGGATTGTTTTTTGGGTTTTTAGTGATTTTGAGGATTTCTAGGGGTTTTTAGGGTCTTCAGTGTTCATATGGTTTTTTTTGGTTTTGACTGTTTTTTTGGTTTTTTGGTTTTTAATAGTTTTTTTATAGTTTTTATTGTTTTTCTCTCTTTAAAGGGGTTTTAGTGTTTTTATTTAGTTTTGCGGTTATTATAGTTTTTTTGGGTTTTTATGGTTTTCAGTGGTTTTTATGATTTTTAGTGGTTTCTAGGGTTTCTAGGGTTTTGTAGGGTTTTTGGGATTTTATCATTTTTAGGATTTTTAATTGTTTTAAGTGTATTAATTTTGTAAATTATCTCCATAGTGTTTTTCATGGTATTTAGGGTGTTGTATCTTTTTAGGGATTTTTAATGATTTTTTTTCTTTATTGTTTTGTTTGGGATTTTAGGGATTTTAAGGATTTTTAGTGTTTTGAATTTTTATAACTTTTGTTGTTTTTAGGGGTTTTAATAGTGTTGGGGTTTCAGTTAGAGTTGGTGTCATAGAACCAAATATTTTGACTTTTATTACATAGATATTTAATTTATTTAAATATTAAACATCTTATTACATATTGTCCATTTTTCTTGAAGACTATGATGTAATAATATCTTAGAGTATTTGTTGAATTGATAAGTTCATGGAAGTTCTCCGCTATGATGACATCCTTGAAATGCTATAACAATATTCTTAAATATATTTCAATTATTGGATGACATATTATAATGGGACACATATCATACAGACCGTCAGGTGCGAGTACTCATAAGCATATGAGACTTCCTCTCATGAATTTTGTACTTGGTAATCCCCAAGATAGGAGAATATGAGAACAAAAATTCCAATAGGAATTCCAAATATTTTGGTGTCATTATATATTCCTATCTGTGAGCATGTGTAATGATCCTTAGAATTTAAGATTATCATTACTACGTGTCACGGCTCACGCCCTTTGATTTATGGATGAAAAATGTCAAGTTGATTGTTAGCGGGAAGTAAGGTAAATTGGGTGTGTTGTGAGTGGCATGTTATTAATTAATAAGTCAAGGAAGGATTTGTCCCTTCCATTTATGGAAGTTGATATTTCTTCCCTTTGATTGAAATAGAACCGTAGCCCAAAATTCCCTGGCCATGGTGTAACAACGAGTTTAATTTAGGTAGTCAATGAACGAAATTACAAGAATAAAAGTTGATGGCACTATCATGAAACTAGCTTGATGAGATATTTAGACAAAGGGATTATATTACACAGTGATCATTCATATTGTAAGAACCCGGTTTTTGCTGTGAAAGACTTTGGAATATTCGCGATGATATTCCAGAGCAGCGCCTTTAGACGGCGTGCGATTCTGAGCCCCGTAGTGGCCGGAATTTAATTTTCAGTGCGTTCACACTAGAAATGATAAATAAATGGGATAACTCCTAAACGGAGTTCCGGATCAGATATCCGAGTGTACGGATGGGTGTGAAATGGGGTGTTTACCCTAGGAACGACATAAAACTTGTCGGCGCGGGATGTTTGGACCCCTCGCTTGCTTTCGGAAGGTTAAACGGATTAATTAATTAATTTATTTATTCACTTAATGGAGAAACGCTAGTATCTTCTAAATGGTGACTCGGATAGGAAAACCGAGGGCACCGTTGAGTTTAGAGCGTGCCGTTTACCCTAGGAGGGGTGAAAGTTTTGCGGGCGCGGCCCGTCTGTGAAAAATGCCCCAGGGGCGTTTTCGTAATTTGGCAGCCTCGGGCGCTAAGTTTAATAACTTTTGAACAGGGTCTCGGATTAAAATTCCGAGACCTCCGTTGCGCTCAGAGCGTCGTGTTTACCCCAGGGACGCCCTCCTTTTTGTCTGCTTTGGGAGCGGAGTTGGGGGCGTGCCGGGCGGGGTGTTTAAGTGTTTTTATTTAAACACGAACCCCCCCCTTCTTCCTCCTCTTCTTCTTCCTCACAACCTCTCCCCTCCCTTCCTCCTTTCCGGCAAGCTCCGGTGAGCTCCGGCGAGGCGACTCCGGCGAGGTGGCACCGGTGAGACGATGGCGCGCGGCAGATCGCGCAGGAAGCGTCGGGCGAAGTCCAACGAGGTAGCCGAATTTAAGTTTTCCTCCCCTTCCCCATTTTAATCCTTATTTATGCTCAATCACACCATTGGATCCTCGAACAAATCTCGTGGTTGTGTAGATCCCGTCCCGAGCTTTCCGGAAAGCTATCCGGATCGAAATTTTGACCAACGGATCGTTCCCGGTGGTCCTTGGAAATTTTCCGGCCACGGCCGGTTTCCGGCGAGGGTCGAAGGCTGAGGACGGCGGCAGCGCAGGGTGGCGTGGGGTGGAGCACGGCGGTCGGCCGAGGCTTCAGCAGGCGGCTGTCGGAAGCCGGCCGCGGCGCCGGCCGCGGGTATCGGCCAGCGGAGGAGAGGGGGGCCGCGAAGCGCGCGACCCTCGTGCACGACCGCGACCCGCGTTTTGCGGGTCGCTGTGGGGCATCAACCGGCCGCGAGGCGGCCGGTCGGGAGAAGCAAGTCGTGGCCAGCTGGCTGTGGCGCGGGGAACCAGACCCGCGGCTGAGCCGCGGGCCTGCTGTGCGGACCGGACCGGCCGGCGCGGGCCGGCCCAAGCAGGGCGGACCGGCCGGACCGGGCCGGTCCGGCCCAAGGGGCTTTGCGCCTCAGTCTTCGGATGCCCGTATTTCGTGCTACGGGCATCCGTTTTGCGCGCCGTCTATGGAAGCATGGAGCGTACGTCAAGGCGGAGTTTTTGAGATGGTTTCGGGAATTTTTAATTCCTGAAACGAGGGGCCGCGGAGGCACGACATGTCTTTAAGTAGACGGGCGTTTTCTTCCGAGATTTTGTTTTGGACGGCGCGGACGCGTCCAACGTCCGATTTAAGCGCTGTCAGTGGCGTTGGAACCCTGGCGTCGAAGCGGAGGTTTCCTTGGTGGTTCCGGGCGTTGAATCCGGAGTTGAGGCGTGGGCCCGACGACCCGTCTTTTGGGCTGCGTGTAGCTTTTAGCGACTCTTTCCTCGAACGTCCGTTCGGGGCGTGCGAGCAGTCGATGTTGGGTGTTTTTCCGAGGGCAACGCGTTGGCGCAGTCTGCCCGCTGTAATTCCGCACGATGGTGCGGGCCCCGCGAGGGCCATTTCAGGAGTTGACGGTGATTTCTAGCTTTATCACCGGGCGACCATTTTGGACAAGTGAATAGTCCATCTTGTGTGCTTTTATGAGAGGACCGCAATGATGCGATCCGTTCGTTGAGTTTCGGGATCGGGATGCGGGTCCCACGTGGCACCGCTCGTGTGCGGTGTGCTGGGATGCACCTTTTTCTCCGGATATCCGTTGCACTCAAGGGAGTAGTTCTTTTGATATGTTTTCCCGAGGGGGTCGCAAAGGTGAGATGCGCCCGACTGTTTTCGGGGACGTAGTGTGGGTCCCACCCGACCCGGCTACGGTGAATAGTGCCATTTTAATCGGGTGTCCGTTTTGGGTGATTGATTAGTCAATCCCGTGTGTTTTTCCGAGGGGATCGCAGTGGCGTGATCCGTTGGTTCAGTTTCGGGATCTTGGGGTGGGCCCTACACGGGTTTGGTCACGGTGAATAGTACATTTTTCACCTGTTGACTGTTTCGGGTGAGTGAGTAGTCTAACTCGTGTGTTTTTGCGCAAGGACTACAACAGTACAATTCATGTGGTTGTGCGGAGCCTCTTGCGCGATCTTGTTAAAATGTGGAAGCATGGAAGGTGCTCCAGCAGTGGTTTTCCCTACTTTGTTTGTAGCGGACCCTTGGCGTGTGATCGCGCACTCTTGGAAGAGTGATATAATTGGTTCACAAGGTGTGGTTGGCCATGCCTGGGCCTTTGCGGTGGAGTTGTTACATCACGCCTTCACGTTGATGCTGGGTTCCGTGGGCACGATAACCTTTGGGCTAGAACGAGGTATACTCCGGGAGTATACGAGAGCGCTTGGGGGTATGAGTGGTTCTTACCTGAGACTGTTTGTGCGCCTGGTTGGGGTTTGACTTGGGGCCACACGTCTTGTGGGCCCCATGTGCGTGTTGTGTTCTTCTTCGCGTACTTGGACCTCTCACGGCGTAGAGGGTCCCTCTGTGTGTTTGTTTGACCAGCAGGGCGGAGCTCTTCCCCTAGCTCTGTGCTCGTTGGTTGAACAGTAGGGTTGAGTGGCCTCCCCCTGGTTTCGTTCTCGATGGATCGGCCAGTAGCGGTGCTAGTGGAACCCCGTGATGGAACATGCGCATAACCTCTTTTGGGAGAGTTGTTCTGGAGTTGGGTGGTTGTGCGATACCCATTCCATGTTCGGTTAGCCAGTGTTATACCCTCCAGTGGAGATGGCTAGGGCAATTCTGAGTTCTACCCTCCAGCGGGGCTGGGCAGTGGGTTACTCATCGACCACTTTGGGATTACCCTCCAGCAGGGCTGGGCAGTGGGTTGCTCACTGACTTCTAGGGTTTACCCTCCAGTAGAGACTGGGCAGTGGGTCACCCGACGCTAGTAGGGTCTACCCTCCAGCAGTGGCTGGGCAGTGGGTCACCCGACGACCTCTTATGGTCTACCCTCCACCAGGGCTGGGCAGTGGGTCGCCCGCCGTCTTGTTCCAGGTCTATCCTCCAGCAAGGCTGGGCAGTGGGTTGCCTGTCGACTTATTCCAGGTCTACCCTCCAGCGGGGCTGGGCAGTGGGTCGCCTGATGATATGTTAAGGTCTACCCTCCAGCAGGGCTGGGCAGTGGGTCGCCTAATGATGTGTTATGGTTTACCCTCCAGCAGGGCTGGGCAGTGGGTCACCTGATATCTGGTTATGAATTACCCTCCAGCAGGGCTGGGCAGTTGGACACCTGTCGGCATTCCAGACTCAGTCCTCTCGACTAGGCTAGTCTGTGGCGTTCCTCCGTGTTTACCGGAGCGGGACCCTTGGTTATACGGGTCAGTGTTGTGACGACTTGACTTTGAGAAGACCTCTCGACTGTGGGGTAATGACGAGTTGTGGTTTGACGTTCCACCAGAACTCTCGAGTACGAGGGGCGCTTTCCCCACCGAGACGCGTTCTTGTGACGCGATCTAAAACTGTGCGGGCGAGTCAGTGTCGCCCAAAGTGGATAGTGTCGAAGTGCGGTGATTAAGCCCCTTGGCTTGTAGTTCGGGGTAGACGTGCGGGATGCTGGGCATCGATGGATTACTTCTGGTACTGTTGTAGACTCACCTTTCATGGGCTGAGCTACGAGAGGAATATCCCCTTACGAGCTTGTTCGAGCTTCTTCGCAGAGCATATATATGTATATACCTCGTACGAGTACCCACTCCTTGGGTTTTGGCTACTCTCCTTCCAGGAGAGGCGAAGACGCGCAGGGTATGCCACTTGCTTCCTGTGTCTAGCTTCTTGTGGTTGGATGAGTCTACTCTCCTGCTATAGGTAGCGAAGACTCGACGAGAAGTTCATCTTCTCACCGTTTCCAGCTCCTTGTGCCTGGATGAGTCTACTTACTTTCTCATGTTGGGTTGAGCTGGACTCTTTACTGCACCCTTGGTTGTACGCCTTTCTATTCCTTGTTCGCTCTACTGCTCACCCTTCGGTACCTCCTTTTGTTGCTCCCTCGAGCCTTCGGGGTATTCTACTGAGTATTTTTATACTCACCCCTACTTGTGCTTTGCTCGCACTTGGTGTGCCCTTGCAGAAAACAGATAGGTAGAGCGTGACTTCAGTGGAGCGTAGGAGCTTGGGAGCTTGGACCTCATGCGGTGGTCGTGGCCGGGTTCCAGGTGGGAGACCCATCAACAGTTTCTTTTGTTTACCTGTGGTCGGGTTGTGGCACTTTTTGGTTGGGCGTGTGTTTTTCCCCGTTTCTTTTCAGTTTTTACTTTGTGCTTGTAGAGGTCAATGCACTTTGTGGTATTGATATAGCAGTTGACCTTTCCTTTTCTTTTCTTGTCTTTACATTTACTCTAAACTGTTGCATTGAGTTTTCTGCGTGTGTGTGTACAAGTGCTTAGGCAAAGGCCTCCCTGAGTTGTTGTGCCTTTGGCGCTGGTCGTCAGCCCCTGACCTATGGAGGCGGGCTTGGGGTAGTTGCGGCTCGAGCCCGGGTAGGGTCGGGTCGTGACAAAGTGGTATCAGAGGTGGTTCGTTCCTTGGGACGTTGTGCGGATGTCCCTAAAAGAGGAATTGGTTGGGATATAGTGCAATAGTGTTAACGTGTCTCGAGAGTGGATCTCAGGCCAGGGAGTCCAGTGATGGTGCGACGGCCGATGTATCCATTCACCAGGACCTTGATAACCCGCTTGTCGACTCGGCATGCTGATACACTTGTTGCAGGGAAAATTGGTTTGTGCATCACATAGGATTGAGTCTTTGAGTGTCCTTCTTGAGTCAGCTCCACATTGTTGATATTGGTATATACATATATGCTCATCTGATCGCGACACTCCTTGATAACATTCAGGATGTCTCCGCGAGGACAGCCAGCCAGGATACCAGCTTTGGTTCGTGACGACGACCCTGTGAGCTACGAGGCCTCAGTCCAGGACCCATCATGCGAGCCCTTTCTCCAGGTGGTCCGGTAGCAGTACCCCCCCCACCTGTTGAGCAGGAGACAGTTTCAGCAGAGTAGGCTGAGTTTGAGCGCAGGTTGAGCACGCTCCGTGAGTTCCAACGGCAGAGACCACTGAGGTTTAGTGGTGATCCAGACCCTCAGCCATCAGAGGTTTGGCTCGAGGCAGTGGTTCTCCTTTTCAGGCTTGTGCAGACACCGACAGATCAGAGAGTGGATTTGGTAGCCAGCCTTTTTTCGTGGATCGGCTTGGCGTTGGTGGAGTCTGGTGACTCAGTTTCTTGACGAGTCGTCGTTTTCGTTGGACGAATTTCAGTTGTTGCTCCGTGAGGATTTTTGACTCTACTTCTTGCGCTCCGTTCGGATTCAGGAGCTCCTACAGTTTCAGCAGGGAGGGATGACAGTGGCCGAGTACGCGGCTAGTTTTGTAGACCGTGCACGCTTTTACCCAGACTTAGTCAATGACAACAACTTCCGAGCACAGAATCTTGAGCAGGGTCTCCGCCGAGAGATTCGTGATGTCATAGTACCCTTGGGCATTTCCACATATGCCGGGGTGCTAGAGCATGCGCTGGTAACATAGGGCTTCCTTTCACGTTCTAGAGTTGGTAGTGGCAGCAGGCACGTTGGAGCTGAAATGCCTGCTGCAGTTAGCAGGCTCTGGAGGACAGGACCTCGATGCAGGTGGCCTTCCCACTGCCGGTTTCGGAGACGTGGTCGTATACCACTGTGGCGAAAAGGCGCAGGGCCTCAGCCGAGGATTCCCTTCCGTGAGTGGATCCCGGACCGTGGTCGTACACCACAGTGGCACCGGAGGGCACCAGGGAAGCCTAGAGAGCATCGGTGCTATGCTTGTGACGGGCGAGGTCACTTGGCACGAGGCTGCCCGATCCGAGTTGCTGAGAGTTTCGGGCAGGCAGAAGGGCACCACCACGGCAGAGGCAGCACCGTGATCGGTGTAGTGGCCAGAGAGGTGGTTCTAGCAGAGGAGCGGGAGGATCTAGGGGTGGGGGACGATGTTACGAGATCTCCCCATCACCCCTAGGCAGTCCACTCCAGGCTCCGGGAGCTGACGGTTGGGACCACAGGTAGCCGCGAGCTTTGGATGTCTACGATCCTGCAGAGCATGGGATGGTGAGAGGTACCCATTGCGACTCTTCTACTTTTTGTAGTAGAATTGTTGGGCTCTGTGTGTGGAATGCTTTCCTCCTTGCTCCTTTCTTGAGGTGTTACCAGGGTGACGCAAGGCATCGGGTGTAACCCTGTGTTGGTAAGGAAAAAGGCGTGAGAACTTTTCCTTTAGTCGATGGTGTTGACTCCTTCGCTTCCCGAGCATGTAAGAGAGTCTTGGTTGCGGGACATCGACTGTGAAATCTTGCATGACCAGATATCCTTAGGTGCTTCACCATATGGATATTCTGAAGGAGGGAATCACCGGGCCTTGTTCCAGGTGCGGGCGGCGATTCCAGTGGCAGCGTGCGACGTAGAGGTTTGTTCGAAGAGGTGAGCTACCCCCGAGGGCCTTCGGGCCGTTTGAGACCGTGCAAAGGGATGGAGAGGTACCCTACCGCCTTTCCCAAACCCCAAAGTCTGGAGTTGGTGCACGACGTCAGCAAGGGCCGACCTAGCATGGACAGATCAATCCTTTGGTCTGTGTGCAGTGACGCAAAGCTGTGTGTGGGTTCTTCTGGGTATGAGAAAGCTAGGTGTGAGCTTAGTACCCTGTGTTGCTCCCTAGTTTTTCTTTTCGGGGATGAAAAGCTTGAAGGAGGGAATTATGTAAGAACCCGGTTTTTGCTGTAAATGAATTTGGAATATTATCGATGATATTCCAGAGCAGCGCCTTTAGACGGCGTGCGATTCTGAGCCCCGGAGTGGCCGGAATTAAATTTTCAGTGCGTTCACACTGGAAATGCTAAATAAATGAGATTACTCCTAAACAGATTTCTGGATCAGAGATCAGAGTGTACAGATGTGTGCGGAATGGGGTGTTTACCCTAGGAACGACATAAAACATGTCGGTGCGGGATGTTTGGACCCCTCGCTCGCTTTCGGAAGGTTAAACGGATTAATTAATTAATTAATTTATTCGTTTAATGGAGAAACTCTAGTGTCTCCTAAATGGTGTCTTAGATTGGAAAAACGAGGGCACCGTTGAGTTCAGAGCGTGCCGTTTACCCTAGGAGGGGTGAAAGTTTTGCGGGCGCGGCCCGTCTGTGAAAAATGGCCCCAGGGGCATTTTCGTAATTTGGCGGCCTCGGGCGCCAAGTTTAATAACTTTTGAACGGGGTCTCGGATTAAAATTCTGAGACCTCCGTTGCACTCGGAGCCTCGTGTTTACCCTAGGGACACCCTCCTTTTTGTCTGCTTCGAGAGCGGAGTCGGGGGTGTGTCGGGCGGGGTGTTTAAGTGTTTTTATTTAAACATGCACCCCCCCTTCTTCCTCCTCCTCTTCTTCCTCACAACCCCTCCCCTCCCTTCCTCCTTTCCGACAAGCTCCGGTGAGCTCCGGTGAGGCGACTCCGGCGAGGTGGCTCCGGCGAGACGATGGCGCGCGGCGGATCGCGCGGGAAGCGCCGGGCGAAGCCCAACGAGGTAGGCGAATTTAAGTTTTCCTCCCCTACCCCGTTTTAATCCTCATTTATGCTCAATCTCACCATTGGATCCTCAAACAAATCCCGTGGTTGTGTAGATCACATCCCGAGCTTTCCAGAAAGCTATCCAGATTGAAATTTTGACCACCAGATCGTTCCCGGTGGTCCGTGGAAATTTTCCGGCCACGGCCGGTTTCCGGCGAGGGTCGAAGGTGGCGGACAGCGACGGCGCAGGGCGGCGCGGGGCGGAGCACGGCGGTCGGCCTGGGCTTCAGCAGGCGGCGGAGGCGCTTCCGGGAGGTGGTGGCGGCTGTCGGAAGCCGGCCGCGGCGCCGGCCGCGGGCGCCGGCCAGCGGAGGAGAGGGGGGCCGCGAAGCGCGCGACCCCCGTGCACGACCGCGACCCGCGTTTTGCAGGTCACTGTGGGGCATCAACCGGCCGCGAGGCTTAGCTGCGGGCCGGCTGTGCAGACCGGGCCAGCAGGTGCGGGCCGGCCCAAGCAGGGCGGACCGGCCGGACCGGGCCGGTCCGGCCCAAGGGGCTTTGCCCCTCAGTCTTCAGATGCCCGTATTTCGGGCTACGGGCATCCGTTTTGCGCGCCGTCTGTGGTAGCGTGGAGCGTGCGTCAAGTCGGAGTTTTTGAAATGGTTTTGGGAATTTTTAATTCACGAAACGAGGGGCCGCGGAGGCGCGACGTGTCTTTAAGTAGACGAGTGTTTTCTTCCGGGATTATGTTTTGGACGGCGCGGACGCGTCCGACGTCCGATTTAAGCGCCGTAAGTGGCGTTGGAACCCTGGCATCGAGGCGGAGGTTTCCAGGGTGGTTTCGGGCGTTGAAGCCGGAGTTGAAGCATGGGCCCCCACGACCCGTCTTTTGGGCTGCGTGCAGCTTTTAGCGACTCTTTCCTCGGACGTCCGTTCGGGGCGTGCGAGCTGTCGATGTTGGGTGTTTTTCCGAGGGCAACGCGTTGGCGCAGTCTGCCCGCTGTAATTCCGCAGGATGGTGCAGGCCCCGTGAGGGCCGTTTCAGGAGTTGACGATGATTTCCAGCTTTATCACCGGGCGACCGTTTTGGACAATTGAATAGTCAATCCAATGTGCTTTTACGAGAGGATCGCAACGGTGCGATCCGTTCGTTGAGTTTCGGGATTGGGATGCGGGTCCCACGTGGCACCACTCGTTTGCGGTGCGCCAGGATGCACCTTTTTCTCCGGATATCCGTTGCACTCAAGAGAGTAGTGCTTTTGAAGTGTTTTCCCGAGGGGATTGCAAAGGTGCGATGCGCCCGACTGTATTCGGGGACGTGGTGTGGGTCCCACCTGACCCGGCTACTGTGAATAGTGCCCTTTTCATCGGGTGTTCGTTTTGGGTGATTGATTACTCAATCCAGTGTGTTTTTCCGAGGGGATCGCAGTGGCGTGATCCGTTGGTTCAGTTTCGGGATCTTGGGGTGGGCCCTACATGGGTTTGGTCATGGTGAATAGTACCTTTTTCACCTGTTGACCATTTCGGGCGAGTGAGTAGTCTAACTCGCATGTTTTTGCGCAAGGATTAAAATGGTGTGATCCGTTTGGTTGTGCGGAGGCTCTTGCGTGATATTGTTAAAATGTGGAAGCATGGAAGGTGCTCCAGCAGTGGTTTGCCCTACTTTGTTTGCAGCGGGCCCTTGGCGTGTGATCACGCACTCTTGTAAGAGTGATATAATTGGTTCACAAGGTGTGGTTGGTCGTGCCTGGGCCTTTGCGGTGGAGTTGTTACATCACGCCTTCACGTTGACGCTGGGTTCCATGGGCACGATAACCTTTGGGCTAGAACGATGTATACTCAGGGAGTATACGAGAGCGCTTGGGGGTACGAGTGGTTCGTACCTGAGACTGTTTGTGCGCCTGGTTGGGGTTTGACATGGGGCCACACGTCGTGTGGGCCCCAAGTGCGGGATGTGTTCTGCTTCGCGTACTTGGACCTCTCGCGGCGTAGAGGGTCCCTCTGTGTGTTTGTTTGACCAGCAGGGCGGAGTTCTTCCCCTGGCTCTGTGCCCGTTGGTTGACCAGCAGGGTTGAGTGGCCTCCCCCTGGTTTCGTTATAGATGGATCGGCTAGTAGCGGTGCTAGTGGCACCCCGTGATGGAACAGTCGTAGAACCTCTTTTGGGAGAGTTGTTCTGGAGTTGGGTGGTTGCGCGATACCCATTCCATGTTCGGTTGGCCAGTGTTGTACCCTCCAGTAGAGATGGCCAGGGAAATTCTGAGTTCTACCCTCCAGCAGGGCTGGGCAGTGGGTTACACATCGACCGCTTCGGGTTTACCCTCCAGCAGGGCTGGGCAGTGGGTTGCTCATTGACTTCTAGGGTTTACCCTCCAGCAGAGACTGGGAAGTGGGTCACCCGACGCTAGTAGGGTCTACCCTCCAATAGTGGTTGGGCAGTGGGTCACCCGACGACCTCTTAGAGTCTACCCTCCAGCAGGGCTGGGCAGTGGGTCGTCCGTCGTCTAGTTCCAGGTCTACCCTCCAGCACGGTTGGACAGTGGGTCGCCTGTCGACTTATTCCAGGTCTACCCTCCAGCGGGGCTGGGCAGTGGGTCCCTTGATGATTTGTTAAGGTCTACCCTCCAACAGGGCTAGGTAGTGGGTCGCCTGATGATGTGTTATGGTTTACCCTCCAGCAGGGCTGGGCAGTGGGTCACCCGATATCTTTTATGAATTACCCTCCAGCAGGGCTGGGATGTGGGACACCTGTTGGCATTCCAGACTCAGTCCTCTCGACTAGGCTAGTCTGTGGATTTCCTCCGTGTTTACCGGAGCAGGACCCTTGGTTATACGGGTCAGTTTTGTGACGACTTGACTTTGAGGAGACCTCTCGACTGTGGGGCAGTGACGAGTTGTGGTTTGACATTCCCCCAGAACTCTCGAGTACGAGGGGCGGTTTCCCCACCGAGACGCGTTCTTGTGACACGATCTAAAACCGTGCGGGCGAGTCAGTGCCTCCCAAAGCGGATAGTGTCGAAGTACGGTGATTGAGCCCATTGGCTTGTAGTTCGGGGCGGATGTGCGGGATGTTGGGCATCGATGGTTTACTTCTGGTACTGTTGGCGAATCACCTTTCTTGGGCTGAGCTACGGGACGAAGATCCCATTACGAGCTTGTTCGGGCTTCTTGGCAGAGCATATATATGTATATACCTTGTACGAGTACCCACTCCTTGGGTTTTGGCTACTCTCCTTCCAGGAGAGGTGAAGACGCGCTGGGTATGCCATGTGCTTTTCGTGTCTAGATTCTCGTGATTGGATGAGTCTACTCTCCTGCTATAGGTAGCGAAGACTCGACGAGAAGTTCATCTTCTCACCGTTTCTATCTCCTTGTGCCTAGATGAGTCTACTTCCTTTCTCTTGTTGGGTTGAGATGGACTCTTTACTGCACCCTTGGTTGTACTCCTTTCTATTCCTTGTTTGCTCTACTGCTCACCCTTCGGTACCTCCTTTTGTTTCTCCATTGAGCCTTCGGGGTATCCTACTGAGTATTTTTATACTCACCCCTGCTTGGGCTTTGCCCACACTTGGTGTGCTCTTGAAGACGACGGACAGGTGGACTGTGACTTCAGTGGAGCATAGGAACTTGGGAGCTTGGACCGCGTGTGGTGGTCGTGGCCAGGTTCTAGGTGGGAGACCCATCAACAGTTTCTTTTGTTTACCTATGGCCGGGTTGTGGCACTTTTTGGTTGGGCGCGTGTTTTGCCCCTTTTCTTTTTAGTTTGTACTTTGTGCTTGTAGAGGTCGATGCACTTTGTGGTATTTATGTAGCAGTTTCCCTTTCCTTTTCTTTTCTTGTCTTTACTTTTACATTGCACTGTTTCATTGAGTTTTCTGCGTGTGTGTGTACAGGTGCTTAGGAAAAGGCCTCCCCGAGTTGTTGTGCATTCGGCGCTGGTCGCCAGCCCCTGGCCTATGGAGGCGGGCTTGGGGTAGTTGAGGCTCGAGCCCGGGTAGGGTCGGGTTGTGACACATATGTTTATTTCATTGTTTCCACATTAAGTTCTTTCTCTGGGGTGCCTTTACCCATTGCTAGATAGTAATCTTGGAATTTAGGCAAGCCCACCTAATGCCAATGAGAAATAATTCTAGAGGGTCACACACTATGTGTTTTTTCTAGTGCTGGTTAAATTCTATTTGAATTTAATTAATAAATATTATTATCAAGATAGTGGAATAATTTTATTCAAGTTTAAATGATTGCATAAATTAAATAAATATTTATTCACCAGATTCTGGGTATAATATATTTATTTATTTTATTGAACATTTAATAAAAAATTATTTACTAGTTTGAAAATAAAATATTTATTTAAGAGAATAAACCATTTATTTTATTATTTCAGTGTTCAATAAATTTAATTGGAGTTCAAGCAGACCAAGAGTGGTCCGGTAGTAAAATAATTATCTACAAGATGATGAATTGTTATTTAACTAGTTGGTACAAATTAAAATAATAATAAATATACTATTATTTTATGATGTAGAATTTTATTTATTTAATTTAGGGAAAGTTGGAGCACCACAAATAATAATGCAGTGTTATTATTAAAATCATGGGATTTCTCTAAGGTTATGAATGTATTTAATTTCTGTTACATAATTAAATATTGTAACTATATCCTCATGTAAATCAATTGACATGTATGTCTATTATTCCATGTACCGAACTGTACACTCGATGAATTGGGAATTGTTGAGCTAAACAATTTCTCTCTCGAATCCTCTTCCCACCCCTCTCAAGAACGAGAGATGTTCTTCAAATCTGCAGAACAAGCGATCAACAACGACTGGAACAAGACACTCACTTCACCGCGCTAGCTCCTAGAGAATGAGAGGTGTCGATCGAAGGCCATCAGAGCATGTTTAGATCATCGCTAGAAGTATTTTAGTTTGGATCCTCACAAACACAATGAGATAATATAGAAGGGTCATTCTGAATAATTAACAACATCAATAAATAAAATACAGAATTTATAGGTATTATTTTCTTTATGAAATTTAATAAATTAATTATAAACATGATGTGAAAGATCCTCTCTAATGGTTTCGGGCCTCTTCCTTCTTTATCTAAATCATTGATTCTATCCCCGAGAGACTGGAATTTTATCGTCATATTTATCCTGGAATAATCAGTGATCATGGTAAAAATTAAAGTTAGGTAATGGACCAACCATGATTCTACTGTGCCCAAAACCTTTAAGTGGTACCATAGAAGTCACATCATAGTTTATAATTATTTAAATAATTATTTTATGATTTAAAGCTTAAAAATTTAGTTTGTCAATTAAATTGAATCGTTCTACAAATTTGAATCTTGAGATCTGTTCCTACTCTTTCGTTTGTCGTTCACCTTATAGAAACTGTATTTTATTTTAATTTTAATTAAAATAAAACGTTGGATCTCTTTTGGAGGTGCCATAGGTTCCTGGCCTGACAACACCAAAATACACGGTGTGTAGTTAGATTTACACACCATGTATCATGGTTCGATGCATCAGAACTGATCCACCAAACCAAGTTGTGCCATTAGAGTTTGTCTAAGTCTTCAAGACTCTTTGTGTTGACCAGGAACATGTGGCACACGGTTTCTAGATTACATGTCATGTGGACCACTGGAAATGGTATGTAGACCCTTCGGGTTTGGGTAGGACCGTGTACCCCATAAACGGCTTGCCCGACTGGAGACCGTATAACGTGGATACTACACAGCATGTGGCCCACTGGACACACTGTGTACTCCAATGATTTCTGAAGTACATATACATTTTGTACCCCCAGGTGCGTACTTAGGATAGACAGTGAGTGATAGTACACACTGTAGTAATTACACATTGTGTACTCATCCAAATTATGCATATTTATTAAAATTTATTATTATATTATACAAACCCTTGAGATGTGTACCATGGTGTAGGGGTAAAGCTGGGGCACAACATGTGATAGGTGTTTTATATATTTATATATATATGTGTGTGTGTGTGTTTAATTTAACATCTGTGTAATGTTCATTTCCACCCATTGGGAAGTTATGAATGAGAATTCATCGGGTTTCCTCCAAGGTATAAGTTAAATACAAAGATAATTTTAAATGAATTTATTTGTTTAATATTATGATGGATGATAATCTCAAGGAAATTAAGAAAAAGGGTTTGAGATAAAAGGATTTATTAATTAAAGATGATAATTAATTGATTCTATCGTGATTTCTATTAATCAATAATGATTAAATAATTTAATGATAGTTTTATTAAATGTGTAACTCATTGAATTTTTGTGTGTGATCTTGAGAAAGACCAAGGCCTTTTTATGTGATTGGTTTCATTTTAATTTATTTCGTAAATTAATTATTTGCCTGTGAGCCATCTCTCATTAATTTGTAGGGCTCGCATTCCCATAGTTTCTTTTATTCAAACCCCCATTTTTACCCCTCACCTACATGTTAGTTTGAAAGCATATGTAATCGATGGAACTCCCAAGCTAGTGGAGACAGTTCAAGTTGGAGACAAGACAAAACCAATCCTATGAGATATATAGGTGGATAGGTGGAAAGATGTATACGCGAACCCAAAAGGTTAAAGGTGTTTCTCCCCTAGGTCATGGATAGTTTCTCATCTTCTAGATAAACTAACCATTAGAAAATATCATGATCATGAAATTTATTTTGTTTTTTTTCGGTTTCATTGTTTATAATTATGTATGTGTTGTCGTTATCAAATAATAAATTTATTAAACAAGCATTCAAGATAGAACTAAAATAAACCAAGATTATGCGTAAATATTATCAATACATGGTTAATCACATAAGTAAGTTCCACTTAAAATTATCAATCATGTTATAATGATAATAATAAATTCACATATAAGATTTAAAATCCCTCAAATAAAATGGTAAGTCAGACCAAGTATTACGTTACTTGATTAAGGGAAAAACTAAATAAAACTATGTGTTTGACCAACCATTGTTGGGACACTTACTCTTATACAAGAAGCCATTATGAAAGGTTTCAGGTTGAATTAACCGTATTACACCAAAAGTAGTATCCCTTGCTAGAACCGGTGTAATATTGAGTGTAAGAGTTGAGGAAATCCACTGTCAGGATTTCAGTATTGGGGAGTCCACTCAACAGATCAAGGAGTTGAAATCCCACAGTTAGAAAAGACCTAACTTCATCAATACCTTCAAATATCTTGACCAACCCTTGTTGGGGTTATGATAAGGGGAATATGGATCCTTTCCACTAGAATGTCATGGGAACAGGACATTCCGAGTTCAATGGTGAGCGCCATTGGGACATGATAAAATAGTTTGATACAAAATAAAATTAGTTTATTATTTCTCATAAAATGTAATCATGAAAGTACTAATGATCTCATATTTTTATTATAGAATAAAAATGAAAAGCTCATCAACCACACTATCCCTACAATCAATTCTAGAAATCGAAAATATCCTCATTGGTAATAACTTACAGGAATGGTTTAGATTCCGTCGAGTTATCCTACTCCATGAACAGAAGTCTTACATATTGGAGTCAACATTACTTGATCCACCTACAAAATAGGTGAGTGATATGGATTTACAGGTCTGTGAGAAACATATGAATGATGCGATCGATGTTTAATGTTTGTTACTATCATCAATGTCTAGTGAGATCATGAAAACATGGATGGTTATATCATGCTCGAGCACCTCCATGGTCTTTACCAAGAGATAGCAAGATATCAAAGTATTGAGATCTCCAAATAACTCTTTTAGAGTAATCTTGGGAAGGTTTTCCCAACTCGGCCTCATGTACTCAAGCTCATTGTCTATATTGAGCATGTGGGGATTCTAGGGTTTAAACTCCCTGAAAAACTGGACACCGATCTTAATCTTGCAACACTCCCTTAGAGATCCTCAATATTTTTTATTAATTAAAATATGAACAACATTGATACGTCTCTATCTGATCTTTTTTATCCTTATTCGCCAAGTGTAAAAAGATATGAAGCATGACATGTTGTATGTTTTTATGATGAATAAGAGGAAAGGTAAGGCAAAGATCATTAAGCCCAAAGATTCTTCACACCCATCCAAGAAAAGGAGGATCAAAGGGGAGGCAAGGGAACATGAATCAGTTTGTTTCTCATGTGGAAAGAAGGTCCACTGGGAGAATAGCTTCACCTATCCTAAGAAGCAAGGGGAAGCTTTAGGTGTATTTTTTATCAAATGTAATATATATATTTCTAAAAATTGGTTATTAGATATAGCTTTTGGTTCACACATATATATCCAAATACAGGAACCATGTAGACTCAGAAATATTGCCTAAGTAGAGGTACATCTATAAGCATCCAACAGAGCCAGACTCACTGCTATAGCTATCAGGGACTACCACCTCACATTTCCAACAAGTATTATCTTAGTGTTAAAGGGTTTTTATTATATCCCATATGTTACTAAAAACATTATTTCTGTATCTAGATTAGAATCAAATGGATTTGTTTTCAAATTGGAAATGAATTTTTCTTCTTTTACAGATATATAACTTGTTTTGGTAGGGAAAATTTTTACAATGGATGTTACGTTTTGGATTACACAAACCAAGTAATGGAAATCGATAACAAAGTCACCTCACAAGACTCATACCACACCCAACTTTGGAATCACTAGTTAGGTCATGTAAAAGAAAAACACTTGACAAAATTACATCAAGATGGATATTTATATTCTTTCGAACTAAAACAACATGGCGTATTTCATGCATGTTTACAAGGAATAATGACAAAATCTACATTTAGGGGGAAAGGTGAAAGGGGTAAAGATCTTCTTGAATTGGTTAATACCGATGTGTGTGGACCATTTCCAGTTGAAGCAAGAGGAGGATACTCATACTTCAAAACTTTTACTAATGATTTTAGTATATTTGGATATATCTACTTAATGAAGTATATGTAAGATTCTTTTGATACATTTAAAGAATACAATAATGAAGTTGAGAACCATCTTGGTAATAATATTAAGTAACTCTTATTAGAATGAGGTGGAGAATATCATAATCAAGACTTCATTGATTACCTATATAATTTTGGGATCCTATCCCAATTCACTCCTCCTTACACTCCCCAGTGGAATAGTGTGAGAGAAAATAAGAACCACACATTGTTGGACATGGTGAGATCAATGATGAGTCATGTGAGTCTTCTATTATCCTTTTAGGGATATGCGTTACAAACAGCAATGCACATACTGAACCAAGTACTAACTAAATAGAAAAATAGTATTCCATATGAGTTCTAGAGTGGAAAGAAAGCCATGTTATCGAATCTACATGTGTGTTGAAGCGATTAATTTGTGAAGGACACATCAGGTAACAACATGAACCCCAAGGCACAAAGTGTTCCTTTTTAGGATACCTCAAGAAAACAAGGGGATATAACCTATAACCCCCCACCCAGAGAAAAGTTTATAGTATAAAGACACACCATATTCCTTAAGAGGGAGCACATATCCAAAAGAGATAGGGGGAGTGATATAGACTTAAATAAAGTTGAGGCTCAAGGTACACAAGAGTTGGTACATGAACAAATTCCACAAAGACCCTTGGACGAAAGAAATATTACAGAGACACAAGAACTGCGTAGGATTACAATAGAGGTTAGAGAACTAGAACAATACATTTTTCTAGTTACAGAAGATGGTGAATCTTTATTAGTTGATAATAATGATCCTATAACCTACAAGGAAGTAGTAAGAGGAACAGATGTTGCAAAGTGGGAAGAATCCATGAATTCTGAAATGTATTTCATGTACCAAAACCAAGAATGGATTTTGGTAGATCCTCTAATTGATGTAATTCTTGTTGGTTGCTAATGGGTTTTTAAGAAGAAACTGGACATAGAAGGAAAAGTCAGTACCTATAAGGAATGAATAGTTTCAAAAGGGTTCAAGCACCATCAATGAATTAACTACGATGAAACCTTTTCACCAATTGCAATGCTTAAATCCATCATAATTCTATTGGCCATTTCCACTTACCATGACTATAATACTTGGAAAATGGATATCAAAACAACCGTTATTAACAGGAACCTTAAGGAAGATGTCAACATGACACAACCTGAAGGGTTTGTGACTCCAAAGGATTGCAATTAGGTATTCAAGGTTCAGAAATCCATTTATGGATTAAAGAAAGCGTCCAGTTCATAGAACATTCATTTTGATGAATCCATAATGAAATTTGGTTTTTTTAGAACGAATGTGAGGATTGTGTCTATAAATGGTTTAGTGGGAGTGCACTGATTTTCTTAATAGTATATGTTGATGACATATTAATTATTTTAAGTGAGATACTAGTCTTATAGTCTATTAAGGCATGGTTGAATCAATACTTCTCCATAAGGTATTTGGGTGAGGCATCATATATTCTTGGGATCAATATCTATCAATATAGATACAAGAGATTGTTTTGCCTTAGTCTATGTATGTACATTGATAAGATACTAAAGAGATTCGGTATGGAACAACCTAATAGAGGATTGTTACCAACCTCACATGGAATTGCGTCAATCATTTATGTCATTATATGTACTAGGCGAGATGTCACCTACATATTGAGTGTGGTAGGAAGATATAAAGATGACCCAGGTGACCACCATTGGATGGCTATCAAGACTATCCTAAAGAATCTGAGGCATACTAAGGATATATTTCTTGTTTATAGAGGATATGAAAAACTAGTCATCTGAGGATTTGCATATTCTGGTTTCCAAACATATCAATATGAAATGAAGTTGAAAATGGGATACATATTCAGTTTTAATGGAGGTTTAGTAAGTTAGAAGAGATCAATGTAGAGTGTAGTCGCATATTAAACAGAAAATTCTGATTATATTGCATCTTCTAAGGCAGCTAAAGAAGTAGTTTGAGTTCAAAGCTTCATCCATGAGCTAGATGTGATACCTAGTAGTAGAGATCACATCACACTCTATTGTGATAATACTGCACTCGTGGATCTTTCAAAAAAGACAAGGTCACATCAATAGAAAAAGCACATATTTCGAAAGTATCATCTCTTGAGGGATTTTTCTTGGAGAGGTGAAGTGGCAGTGATTAGTATTTCTACAGAAGAAAATTTTGCGGACACCTTGACTAAATCCTTGACTTATCAGAAACATGATCATCATGTGAGGTCCAGTGGACTGAAAGTCATAGGTAGTTTCCTCTAGTCTAAGCAGGGGTTTGTTAGAGTTGGTTTCCTAGAACAAACTATTTGTACCTTGATTACATGGATATTTAATTTATTTAAATATTAAACACATTATTACATATTGTTCATTGTTCTACATGACTGTGATGTAATAATATCATAGATTATTTTTTGTATTGATAAGGTCATGGAAGTTCCCCACTATGTTGAGATCCTTGAAATGCTATGACAATAGTATTAAATATAGTTTGATGGTTTGATGACATACTATGATGGGACACATAGCATACAGACCGTCTGGTGAGAGTACTTGTACGAAGATGAGACTTCCTCTCAAGATGTTTTCACATGATAATATCCAAGACAGGAGATTATAAGAATAGGCCCACCAGTAGGAATTCCACATGTTCGGGTGTCATAGGATATTCCTATCTACGAGCTTGGGTAATGATCCTTAGACTTTAACATTATCATTAATACATTTCATGACTCACAGACTTTTATTTAATGACGAAAACCATCACACAGACAGTTGGCGGGAATTATGGTACATTGGGTGTGTCACAAGTGGCATGTTATTAATGGATAAGTCGAGGAAGGATTTTTATCTTCCCTTTATGGAAGTTTATACCTTGGACCTTTATTTTAAATAGAACCGTCGCACGAAATTCCATGGCCATGTTGAAATGATGAGTTTATTTCAGGTAGTCAAAGAACATTGTATCAAGCATAAAGATTGAGGAAACTATCATGAAACCAACTTTATGAGATATTGAGATAATGGGATTATATTACAGAGTGATCATTCATATGTTGATGTTGTTGTTGTGAATTTATGTTATTTCCCTTGGGTGCCTTGACCCGTTGCGAGACAGTACTCTTGTACTTTAGGAAAACCTGCCTAATGCCAATGGGAAATAATCCTAGTGTGTCACACACTAAGTGTTTTTTTGGTTGTCTTAGTTAAATTCTATTTGAATTTAATTAATAAATATTATTCTCAAGAGAGTGGAATAATTTTATTCAAGTTAAAATGATTGCATAAATTAAATAAATATTTATTCTCTAGATTGTGGGTAAAATATATTTATTTATTTTATTTAACTTATAATAAATATTTATTTACTTTTTTGTAAATAAAATATTTATTTAAGAGAATAATTTATTTATTTATTTATTTTTGTGTTCAATAAATAGAAGTTGATTTAGAGCAGACCATGGTTGGTTCGGTAGTAAAATAATTATTTGCAACACAATGAATTATTATTTAACTTGTTGGCACAAATTTAAATAATAATAACGCTGCTATTATTTTGTGGTGTGGAATTTTATTTATTATGTTTTTCACAAGATGGAGCACCATAAATAATGATGCGGTATTATTTTTTAAATCATGGGTTTTCTATAAGGTTATGAATGTATTTAATTGTTGTTACACAATTAAATATTGTAACTGACACCCCATGTCAATAAATAGACATGTACGTCTATTATGTCGTGTACCAATCTGCACACCCAATGAATTGAGTATTGTTGACCTAAACAACATCTCTCTCGAATCCTCTTCCTACCCCTCTCAAAAATGAGATATGTTCTTCAAGGTCGATGAAAAAGTGATCAATAACGACCAACACTAGAAACACGCTTAACCGCGATAGCACTCAGAGAACGAGAGGTGTCCATCAATGGCCATCAGAGCATTTGCAGATCACCTCTAGAGGGATTGTAGTTTAGATCCTCACAAGTGCAATGAGATAATCTAGAAGGGTCATTACGAATAGTCAATAACATCAAAAAAGAAAATATTGATGATCTATGTATTATTTTTTATGAAATTAATTAAATTAATTATAAACTTGATATTCAAGATCCTCTCTAAACATTTTGTGCCTCTTCCTTCTTTATCTAAATCATTAATTCTATTCTGTGGAGACTGGCGTTCATCATCATATTGATCCCAGAATAATCATTGATCGTGGTAAAAATTAAAGTTGGGTGTCATCCCAACCACGCTTCCACTATGTCCGTAACCTAAAATTTTAAGGTTTTATTATGGTTTTTAGTGTTTTTAGGGTTTTCTTGATTGTAAATTTTTAGGGATTTATAGTATTTTTGTGGGTTTTGGGGGGGTATTTAGGGATTTTGAGAGGTTTTATTGTATTTTGTGATTTTAAGAGATTTATGTTTGTGCGAGGGGGGGGGGGGGTGGGTTAGTAGTTTAATGTTTTAGATTTTTTAATGATTTTAGGGTTTTGAAGGTTTTTTAGAGATTTTTTTTTGTTTTTTATGAGTTTTTATGGTTTTTATGGTTTTTGGGGGTTTTATGGTTTTTGGGGGTTTTGATGGTTTTTTTTTGGTTTTAGGGTTTTTACCGATTAAAGGTATTTTAGGGGTTTTAGAGTTTTTTATTGGTTTTAATTTTTTTTAAGCTTTTAAGGATTTCATTGAGTTTTTTGGGTTCTTACATTTACAGGTATTTTTAGGGTTTTTAGGATTATTATTGGATTTTAGGGTTTTTATCATTTTTGAGGTGTTTTGGAGGGGGGGTAGGTTTTTTCAAATTTTTAGGTTTTTTTTCATGGATTTTAGTGTCTTGAGGTATTTATGTTATTCTATGGGTTTTTACAGTTTTTAGGATTTTATTCCTTTTTAGATTTTTATTTATTTTTTGGATTATAATGGTTTTTAGGGATTATAGGGGATTTTTTGGGTTTTAGGGTTTTAGGGGTTTTATGATTTTTATGGGGTGTTGAGTTTTTAGTGGTTTTAAGGTTTTTTTGAGCTTTTTAACATTTTTATCTTTTCAATGGGGTTTTATAGTTTTTAGTTCGGTTTTAATTTTTTAATAGGTTTTAGTGTTTTTATTATTCTTAGGAGATTTTATGGTTTTTAGGCATGTTTAATATTTTTAGGGGGTTTATGGTCTTTCTAATGGGTTTTAAGGCTCTAATTTTTTTTTAGTTTTTAGGGTTTTATGTGTTTTTATGATTTTTATTTTTTCCAAGGGTTTTTATGTGTTTTTATATTTTTAGGTATTTTTAGGGATTTTTTTATATTTTTATTTTTTAGGTGTTATTGGGATTTTGAGTTTCGTAGGGTTTTTGGAGTTTTTAGTGTGTTTTTGGGCTCCCACCATTTCTAGGATTTTAGTGGTTTGAAGTTTTTTTTGTATTTATGGTTTTCAAAGGGGTTATTAGGTTTTTAGTGTTTTTTATGTGTTTAGGTATTTTTTGAGTTTTTAAATATTTTTATGGATTCTAGAGTTTTTTGGAATTTTTAGGGTTTAGGGGGTTTTAGGGTTTTTATGTTTTTCTTGGGTTTTATGGGTCTTTTGAGTTTTTAGATTTTTTAGGGTTTTATAGTTTTTAGTGGGTTTTTAGGGTTTTTATGGGTTCATAGGGTTTTTGTGGTGTTTATGGAATTTGTTTATTTTTATGGTTTTTTGGGCATTTTTAATGTTTTTAGTGTTTCTAGGTTTTCTAGGGGTTTCAAGTATTTATAGGTTTTTAAGGTTTTCAAAGTCTTTTCCAAGGGTTTTAGAATTTTTTTACATTTTTATGAATATTTATGGATTTCTTATATTTTTATGGTTTTTAAGGTTTGTAGGGATTTTGATGGATTTTATAATTTGTATGATTTTTTAGGTTTTTAATGTTTTTTGTTTTTATGGGTTTTTGTGTTTTAGGGTTTTTGAGTTTTTTTAAATTTTTTATGGGTTTTTAGAGTTTTTAAAAAATTGGTTTTAAAGGTTTTTTATTTTTAGTCAGTTTTTAGGGACTTTATGGGTTTTTATGTTATTTATGGTTTTTAGGGGTTTTTATAGTTTTTAGGGCTTTTAGGGTTTTAGGGTCTTTATAGTGTTTAAAGGGTTTTTATCATTTTCAAGTTTTTATGGGTTGTATGTTTTTTTTAGTTTTCACGGTTTTTTATGTTTTCAGGGATTTTTAGGTATTTTTTAAGATTCTTATTTGTTTTTATGGATTTTCGTGAATTTTTTGATTTTTAGGTTTTTTTGGTGTTTATTAGGGTTTTTAAGGTTATATCATTTTTTTAGTTTTTTGTGGGTTTAAGTTATTTTTTGTTTTTAGGGTTTTATTTGGGTATTCCCATTATTTTAGACTCCTTTATGATTTTAGGGGTTTTGGGGTTTTTAGGATTTTTAGTGGTTTTACTGGGTTTTTAGGGTTTTTGGGTTTTTGGGGTATTTTGAGTTTTTATGTTTTTAATGGGTTTTAGTGTTTTTTATTTTATTTAGGGGTTTAAATTATTTTCAGACTATTTAGTGCTTTTAAGAGTTTTATAATTTTTAATGGTTTTTTATGGTTTTATTGTTTTTAAGGTTTTTACTATTTTTTAGAGTTTTTGGGGTTTTTAATGAATATTTGGTTTTTGGGTGTTTTAGGTTTTTTAGGTTTGTTAAGCTTATTTTCAGGGTTTTTTAAGGTTTTTTTGTTTTTCGGTATTTTTATGGCATATTTTGGATTTTTTTTCTTATTTTTTGGGTTTTTCAGGATTTTGATCGGTTTTATGGTTTTTTTGGCTACATGGTTATTTTTTGAGTTCATTATGGTTTTTATACTTTGTTAAAAAAATTTGGGGTTTAAAGTGACTTTAGATATTTGACTTGGTTTTTAGGGTATTGGGGATTTTTTTTCGTTTTTAGTGATTTTTGTTGCTTTTAGGGTTTTGGGGTTTAGGGTCTTTTATGGTTTTAGGTTTCTTTTTCATCTTTTAGGATTTTATTAGTTTTATGTTTTTTAGGGTTTTAAGGTTTTATTATATTTTTTTTGGGTTTTCATGGGCTTTTACTCTTTTATTTATTTTTAGGTCTTTTTAGAATTTTTATGGTATCTTAGTGATTTAGGGGTTTTGCGGGTATTTATGGTTTTTGGGTTTTTAGTATTTTTTATGGATTTCTATAATTTCTTAAGGTTTTAAGTGTTTTTAGGTTTGAAATGTTTTCTTTGGTGTTTTCATTGTTTTTGAGTTTTTTACATTATTAGAGTTTTTAGGGAATTGTTTTAGATTTTTATGGGTTTTAGGGATTTTATAGATTTTGAAGGGTTTTTTTCGGTTTTTTCGGTTTTTTGGGTTTTTATGAGTTTTTTTTGTTTTTAGTGTTTTTTAAAAAGTTAGGGTTTTTTGTTTTTAGAGTTTTTTATCACTTTTAAGGGTTTAATGGGTTTTAATATATTTATTGATTTTTTGGGTTTTTATTGGTTTTTATTGGTTTTTACGGTTTTAGGGGTTTTTTATAGTGTTTTTAGGGTTTTATGTACTTTTAGGGTTTTTTGGGGTTATTGGGTTTTTGGAGATTCTATGTGTTTTTAGGTTTTCTCAGGGTTTCTAGGGTCTTTAGAATTTTTTTCATTTTTTGGGATTTTGAATTTTTTTTTTGTTTTTAGTGTTTTTAGGGATGTTGAGGGTTTTAGGCAATTTTATGGTTTTTATCATTTTTTAGTTTTTTAGGTGATTTAATTATTTTTTGATTTTTCATGTTTTCTTATAGTTTTTAGGGATTTTAATGATTTATATTATTTTATGTATTTTGAAGTATTTTTTTATATTTTTTTGTAGGATATTTTTTGGGATTTTGAGGGTTTTTATGGTTTTTATGGTCTTTTTAGATTAGAAGGGGGTTTTTTAGTTTTTATTATTTTTTTTATATTTTTAGATTTTTTAAACATTTTTTTGGGGTTTAAATGGTTTTTAGAACATTTAATGGATTTTAGGGTTATTAGAAGGTTTTATGGTTTTTTAATGTTTTTAAGGGGTTTTATATTTTTTAGGGGTTTTTAGAATTTTTGGGTCTTTTAGGGATGTTTTTGGGTTTTTTTTCAATTTTAGGGTTTTCTAGTGTTTTATGTGTTTTTTTTGCTTTTATGGTTTTCCTATGAGTTTTTAGGGATTTTTTTTGTTTTCAGGTTTTTAGGGAGTTTTTGGGAATTTTATGAATTTGTAGGGTTTTAGGGATTCTGATAGGTTCTTGGGTATTTAGTGTTTTTAGGTTTTTCAATGTTTTTAGGTGTTTTTATGTTTTTAAGGTTTTCATAGGGTTTTTAGGTTTTTTTGGATTTTTCTGGGTTTTTAGGATTTTAATGGATTTTTATTGCCTTTTTGGATTTTGAGGGGTTTTAGTTTTTTTTAATTTGATTATTTAAATTTTTATAACATTTTAGGGGTTTGAATGGTTTTTATATTTTTTACTAGATTTTATGTTTTTTGGGCTTTAGGGTTTATTAAAGATAAAGTTGTTTTTATGGTTTTGGTATTTAAGAGTCCTTCGGGTTTTTTAGAGTTGTTATCATTTTTCAAGGTTCTTAGTGTTTTTAATGTTTTTTTATATATTGAAGGTCTTCTTATAAATATTCAATGGTTTTAGGGTTTTCATGTTTTGTTTTAATTTTTATGGACTTTTTAGGATTTGTTTTTTATTTTTAGTGTTTCTAGGGTTTTTGTGGTGTTAGGGGTTTTAGTGGTTTTATAGGTGTTTAGATATTTAGGGGTTCTTAGGATTTTTATGGGTTTTATGTGGTTTGAGGGGGTTTTATAGTTTTTTTGGGTTTTTAAGTTTTTAGGGTTATTTGGGGTTAAAATGGGTTTTAGAGTTTTTAGTGGTATTTTAGGGTTTTTTATGGTTTTTATGGTTTTTTAGGGTTTTAGGGGTCTTAAGGATTTTATGGGTTTTAGGGTTTTATGGTATTTTTGGGTTTTTAGGGTTTTTAGTAGTTTTTATATTTTTAGGGGTTTTATGTGTTATATTGTTATAAATATTTCTTTAGTTTTTTCTATGTTTTAAGGGTTTTTTAAGTTTTTAGGGATTTATAGGTATTTTCTTGGATTTTATAGTTTTAGGGATTTCAAGGGGATTTATTGTTCTAATGGGGTTTAGGGTCTTTATAGTATTATAATATTTTTTTAGGAGTTTTGTTTTTTAAAAGGGTTTTAAGGTTTTTAATGGTTTTTTAGGGATTTTTTTGTTTTTATGTTTTAGAGAGTTTTATGGTGTTTTAAAAATTTTATAGTTTTGGGGGTTTTTAGGGATTTTGAGGGTGTTTAGCGTTATTATGGGGTTTATACAATTTTTATGGTTTTTTCATTTTTTTAGAACCTTAGTGTTTTTATGGTTTTTAAGAGTTATATAACATTTTTAGGGTTTTGTAGGTTTTTAATGTTTTCAGTGGTTTTTAGGGTTTTATTGATTTTTATGGGTTTTAAAAATTTTAGGTTTTTTTAGTTTTTAAGGGGTTTTAGGGTTTTAGGGACTTTTTGAGGTTTTTATGGTTTTTAGCATTTTTAGGGTTTTTAGGGGTTTAATTTTTTTTATTTTTTTAAATATCTGTTATTATTTTTCTAAGTTCATTGGGGTTTTTTAATTTATATATATATATATAGATTTTAAGGATTTTAACTTTGTTAAGGATTTTTATTGATTTTGAGGGTTTTTTGGGTTTTTTAGGATTTAAGAGACTGTTTGGTTTTTTAGTTTTTTAAGGTTTTTAAGTGGTTGAGGTTTTTTTGTTATAAAGATTTTATTAGGGATTTTCAGGGGTTTTAATTGTTTTTATGTTTGTAGGAATTTTAAGGATTTTTTTTTTGGATTTTTATGATTTTTAGGAGTTATTAATAATTTGATGGTTTTAAGGGGATCTTTTGGGTTTAATGTTTTTTTTTGTTTTTTAGTTTTTTTGGAGTTTTTATGTGTTTGTAAGTTTTTTTTAGAGTTGTAAGCTTTTTTAGGGTTTTAAAGGGGTTTTAGAGTTTTTATAGGTTTTCTAGTTTTTATGGGTTTTCAGGGTTTTTTATGTTTTTTAGTTTTTTTATGATTGTTAGGTTTTTAGGTTTTTAACAGTTTGTAGGGGTTTAGTATATTTTTGGTTATGTGGAATTTTTGGTTTTTTATATTTTTATGGATTTCGTTGGATATTTGGGGTATTATGATTCTTTATTTTTAGTGAATTTCAGGGAATCTTACAGATTTAAATGGTTTTTAGGGGTTTTAGGATTTTTTGTTTTTTAGGGTTTTCGTGCATTTTTAGGGTTCTTTGGGTTTTTATCATTTTTATGGTTCTTAGGGTTTTTAAGTTTTTTTAATTTTTTTAATTTTTTCCTTATGTATTTCACAGTTTCTAGTGTTTTTAATATTTTTAGGGGTTTTTAGGTATTTTTTGGATTTCTTTTTGGTTTTTAGGGTTTTAGGGATTATGAGGTTTCTAGGGTATTTGGGGTTTTTTGGGATTTTATGGATTTTTGGTTTAATGTATTTTCTTATATTTGTAAGGGTTTTAATATTTTTAATATTTTTAAATTTTTATTGGTTTAAATTATATTTAGAGTGTTTAGTGGTTTTTATCTTTTTTATGGTTTTTAGGGGTTTTAAATTTTCAGCGGTTTTGTGGGTTTTAGGTGTTTTAAGGGTTTTTATACTTTTTTAGGTTTTGTAGTAGATTTATGTGGTTTTATGATTTTATGGTTTTCCTAGTGTTTTTTAGGGATTTTAGGTTTTTTATGTGTTTATAGATTTTTAGGGATTTTTATTAATTTTTTTGGGTTTTTGGGGTTTTGATGGTTTATGGTTATTTTTTGTTTTTGGGTTTTTTTTGAGTTTTTAAGGGATTTAATGTTTTTATGGTCTTTTTTTAATGTTTAGGGGGATAATGTGTTTTTATATATATTTTTCATTGTTGTTTAAGTTTTTATGAGTTTTTATGGGTTTTTTGGGGTTTTAGGGTATTTATGGTTTTTACATTTTTACATATTTTAGGGATTTTTTTATTTTTATGGTTTTTAGGGTTTTAGGGATATAGGGTTTTCGGGGTTTTGATTTTTTTAGTATTTTTATGGTTTTATCATTTTATTTATTTAGGTATTTTTTTTTTTGTATTTTTAGGTTTTAAAGGTTTTCTTAGGGGTTTTCAGGGGTGTTATCTGTTATTACATTTTTAGGTATTTTAAGAGTTTTTTATTATTTTTATGGTTTTAAGGGTTTTTTGGGATTTTTAGGGGTTTTAGAAGAATTTAGGGGTTTTATATTTTTTTATTTTTTATTTTATTTTTATGAATTTTTGATTTCTTTAGATTTTATTATGATTATTTAGTGTTTTTAAAAAAAATTGTGGTTTAAAGGGTTTTTAGATTTTTAGTGGGTTTTTATTGTTTTATTGGGTTTTATGGTTTTTATGGTTGCTAGGAGTTCTATGGTTTTATTAGGTTTAGTGTTTTTAGTGTCTTTTTAGCGGTTTTAGGGTATTTTTCATTTTTTCATTTTTAGGTGTTTTATGTGTTATTAAATTTTTAATGTTCTCTTATAGGTTTTCAGGGTTTTCAGGGTTTTTAGGTTTCCCTATATTTTAGAGAGTTTTAGTGATTTTTTATTATTTTTATGGTTTTAGGGGTTTTTATGATTTTGAGTGGATTTTAGGGTTTTTAGGGTTTTAGGGTTTTTAGTTTTCTTATGGTTTAGAGGTTTTTATGTGTTTTTAGGTTATTGATGTTTTATTAGGGGTTTTCATAGTTTTAGGGTTTTTTATATTTATTGACTTTTAGATATTTTTTAATATTTTAATGATTTTTTGGGTTTTTTGGGATTTTGAGGGATTTTTATGGTTTTTAAGGTTTTTAAGGTCTTTAAATTTTTTAGGTTTTTTGGGTATTAGGTGTTTTAAGGATTTTATTTGTTTCTTTGGGATTTTCAGGGTTTTTATCACTTTTGACAATTTTTGGGGATTTTAGGTATTTGTAATAATTTCATGGGTTTTTTTGGGGTTTTAAGGATTTTTATGATTTTTATGTTTCTTATGTATTTTATTTTTTTTTTGTCTTTTTTTGAGTTTTGTATAGTTTTCCAATTTTTTAGCATTTTTTGTCATTCTTATGGATTTAAAGTGTTTTTTGATTATTTTAGTGGTTTTCAAGGGGATTTTTGTGTTTTTAGGGGTTTAAAGGGTCTTAGGGTTTTTTATGGTTTTATAGTTTTTTTAGGTTCCTTATTGGTTTTATATTTTTTTATATTTTTATGGTTTTATTAGGGTATCTTAGGTTTTTAGGGGTTTTTACATATTTAGGGATATTTGAGGATTTTTTTAGGATTTTTATGGTTTTTAGAGTTTTTATATATTTTGTGGTGTTTTAAGTTGTTTTAGGGTTTTTAGCATTTTTATGTTTTTATGAAATTTTATGTGTTTTTAGGTTTTTATGGGTTTCTTAGGGGTTTTCATGGTTTTTTTGGGGTTTTATGTTTTTATGGATTCATATGTCTTTTTTTTTGTTTTTTTTGTTTTTTGTGTTCTTAGGTGTTTAAAGGGTTTTTATTGTTTTAATAGTTTTTATCTTACTATTTTGGGGTTTTGGGATATATTTTGAGTTTTTATGGTTCTTAATGTTTTTTAGTTTTTTTAAGGATTTTTTGTTTAATAGGTTTTTAGAGTTTAGTGGGGTTTTAGGGGATTTATAGGTCTTTTCTATTTTTATAGTTTCTATGTTTTTTATAGTATTTAACATTTTTAGGTTTTTAGGGGTTTAAGTGTTTTTTTAGGTTTTTAAGGGTTTATTAAGGGTTTTCATGGTTTTTTTATTTTAGATATTTTTAGGATGTTTTTGGATTTTTTTGGGTTTTAGTGTTTTTAGGGATTCTAGGGTTATTAGTGGATTTTATGGTTTTTTTCATATTTAGGATTTTTCGAAGCTGTATGTTTTTTTGGGTTTTAAGGTTTTCTTAGTGGTTTTCAAGGGTTTTAGGGTTTTTTAAATATTCATATAATTTTAGCGATTTTTAGTATTTTTATAGTTTTATGGTTGTTAGGTATATTATGAGTTTTATAGCTTTAGTTCCTTTAAGTAATTTTATGTTTTTGGGGGGTTTCAGAGTTTTATTTTTGAGTTTTTAGGGTTTTACTTTTATTTTTTGAGTTTTTTAACACTTTTAGAGGTTTAAAGTGTTTTTAGAGTTTTTATAAATTTAAGGTTTTTATGATTTTTATGTTTTTAGGGGTTTTATTGATTTTTGGGGGTTTATGGTTTTGGGTTCTTTTTTCATTTTTAGGGCTTTTAGCGTTTTTAGATTTTTTAGCTCTTTTAAGTGTTTTTGGGTTTTTAAGTTTCTCTTATGATTTTTTTAGCAGTTTTTAAATCTTTATTGACTTTAAGATAATTATTTATGATTTTTAGGGTTTGTAGGTTTTTTAGGGATTTTTAGTGTTTTATGGGTTTTAGGGTTTTTAGGGTTTTCTTAGGGGTTTTCAGTGTTTCTGGGTTTTTTTTGTTTTTAGGGATTTTTAGAACTTTTATGGATTTTTATAGCGTTTTTGGGCTTGAATGGATTTTCGGGGGATTTAGGTTTTTACTGCTTTTATGGTTTTTTTATGGGTTGTAATGTTTTTATAGTTTTTAACCTTTTCAGGTGTTTAAAGGGTTTTTATTTTCTATAGTGGTTTTTATGTTTTTTTTGGGTTTTGGGGTTTTTAATGGTCTTTAGAGGTTGTTATGGTTTTGGGGGTTTTAGGGTATTTTTTTTGGTTTTTGAGGGTTTTAATCATTTTTACGTTTTCACAGGTTTTAGGTGATTAGGGGTTTTAAAGTTTTCTTTGGGGTTTTCAGGGTTTTTAAATTTTTATGCATTTTATTGTTTTTTTGGATTTTTGTGGTTATTGGGGTTTTAAATGATTTTGAGGTTTTTATGAGTTTTTGGGGATTTTAGGGTTTTTATGTGTGTTTATGTTTTTACGGGTTTCTTAGAGTTTTGTGGGTTTTTTAGGGATTTTTATGGATTCTTTATGTTTTATGGCTTTTTATAGATTTTAGGGATTTCGATGGATTTAGTGGTTTTTAGGGGTTATAAGGTTTTAATGGGTATTTTTGGGTATGTAGGATTGTTTTTGATATTTTAAGGTTTTTATGTTTTTTAACATGTTTTGGTATTGAATGGGATTTAGAGTTTTTAGCTGGTTCTTACACATTTTATGGGTTTTTAGGGGTTTAAGGATTTTAGAGGTTTTTTAGTTTTAAGGGGTTTTAATGTTTTTCGGGGCTTTTTAGGGGTTTTATCATTTTTAGTATTTTTATTAGTTTGACATAATTTTTGGGTTTTTAGGTTCTTTATGATTTATCAGGGTTTTATGGTTATTTACATTTTTAGGTATTTTAGATATATTTTTTTTTGTTTTCTAGGTGTTTTATGCATTTTTATGCTATTTATGGTTTTTAGGGGTTTTTAGGGATTTTTCATTTTTAGGGTTTAGGGTTTTTAAGTCTTTTTATGTCTTCAATTTTTTTGCTATGTGTTTTTCAGGTTTTTTATTTTTATTTTTTAAAGGATTTTGATGTTATTTAGGATTTTTATAGAATTTTAATATATTTTTGTATTTTGAGGGTATTTTAGGGTCTTAGGTTTTTTGGTGTTTTTAGAATTCCTTATGATTTTATGTGTTTTAAGTATTTTAGGCTTTAAAGTTTTTCTTATGAGTTTTTAGGTTTTTCATTATTTTTTATGCTTTTAGGTATTTTTTAGATTTTTGTTGAATTTTAATGGGGTTTTTATTGGTTTTTTAGGGATTTGAGGGGTTTTTAGGGGTTTCATGGTTTTTTTGGTTTAAGGTTTTTTTTTATTTTTGAGGTTTTTTAGTTCTTAGGGTTTTTAATGTTTTTTAGATTTTTTTAAAATTTTTAAGGTTTTAATGTTGTTTTAGAGTATTTATTTTTTGGGGGGTTTTATGGTATGTTAGTTTTTTTATGGTTTTAGGGGTGTTTAGGTTTTTTTTGGATTTTTATGGTTTTTATGGTTTTTATGGTTTTTATGGTTTTTTTGGGTCTTCAGTGTTTTTAGGTGTTTAAAGGGTGTAAGAATTTTTTATTTTTAGGTTTTGTTTGTTGTTTTCAGGGTTTTTTGGTTTTTACAATTTTTTGTGTTTTTAGTGATGTTTTATTATTTTTTGGGGGTTTTATGGATTTTGAAAATTTTAATGTTTTTTGGGGTTTTAGGGTGTTTCGGGGGGTTTTTGGTTTTTTTGAGTTTTTTAGGGTTTTAAGGTTTGTAGAGTTTTTTATAATTATTTGGGGTTGGAATTTTTTAAGTGATTTTAGTTGTAATTAGGGATTTTATGGGGGTTTTAGGTTTTTTGGAGTTTTATGGTTTTTAGAGTTTTTTTTGTTTTGGGGTTTTTTGTGGTTTTTAAGGGTTTTATATTTTTTATGGGTTTTAGGAGGTTTAAAGTATTTATGTTTTTTTGTAGGGGTTTTCATGGTTTTAGGGTTCTTTATATTTTTATTTATTTTTTCTATATTTTTTTAGGATTTTTAATGTTTTTAGTGTTTTTAAAGATTTTAAGGGTTTTTAGTGTCTTTATAGTGTAATAGTTTTTTGGGGTTTCTTAGTTTTTAAGGGGTTTAAAGGGTTTCTTTGAAGTTTTTGACATTTTTAGGGGTTTAAAGGGAGTTTAGATATTTGTTTTGTGATTTTTATGGTTTTTACGGGTTTGGGGCGTAGGGGTTTGAACGACATGGGTTTTTAGGGTTTTTATGTTTTTATGTTTTTAAGAGGATTGTATAGTTTTTAGTGGTCTTGGTTCCTTTAGGGTTTCTAACATTTTTATGATTTTTTAGGATTTTAGGGGTTTTAATATGTTTTGGGTTTTAAGGTTTTCTTAGGGATTTTCAGTGTTTTATAGGTTTTTTTTACATTTTTAGGGATTTTTACAACTTTTAAGGATTTTTTAGGTTTTTTATAAATTTTTGGGTTTTTAGGGATTTTAGGGATTTAATGGGTTTTTAGCTTTTTTAATTTTGAAGTAATTTTATGTTTTTAAGGATTTCTTATGGGTTTTTATTGATTTAGTGTTTTGAACATTTTTACAGATTTTTAGGGTTTTTTGTGGTTTAATTGATTTTTATTGGGTTTTTACGGATTTTTTGAGTTTTTGGGTTTTAAAGGATTTAGATTTTTTTAGGGTTTTAAGTTGATTAAAATGGTTTTAGATTTGTAGAAATATTTAGAGTTCTAAGTGGTTTATTTGGGTTTCTTAACGTTTTTCGGCATTTTTATAGTATTTCAGGGTTTTTGGGTCCTTTTAAGGTTTTTAACAATTTTAGTGTTTTTAAGGGATTTAAAAGATTTTCAGCTTTTAATTTTTTTAGGTATTTTCATGGTTTCAGTGGTTTTTTACATTCATTATTAATTTTTTGTATTTTTAAGATTTTATAGGTTTTTATGGTTTTTAGGGATTTTAATGGGATTTAAGGTTTTTGGGGTGTAGTGATTTTATAAATTTTGTGGGTTTTATGGTTTTTTTAAAATTTTTAGTTTTTTTTAAATTTTCAAGAGTTTTTTTTAAATTTTTATGGGTTTAAAGGGGTTTTAGAGTCTTTAGTGGGTTTTATTTTTTTTTGTGGATTTTTAGGTTTTTCAAGGTTTTTGCGGTTTTTATTGTTTTTTGGTTTTTAAGGTTTTTAGGTTTTTAAGGGTTTAATTTTTTTTATTTTTAAGGGGTTCATAGGGGTTTTCATGGGTTTCTATGGTTTTTTTTCATTTTTTGGTATTTTAAGTCCTTTGTAGAAATTTTTATGGTTTTTAGGGATTTTGGTGGGGTTTTGGGTATTTTAATATTTTTATATTCGATTTTTAGGGGTTTTTTTAGATTTTTATAGAGTTTCTAGTATTTTTTTTGAGTTTTTAAAATTTTTAAGTGTTTAAAGGGGTTTTTGATTTTTTAGTGGGTTTTAGTGTTTATATGGAATTTTTTGGAATTTTTAATTTCTTTAGGGGTTTTATGGATTTAGGGGGTTTGAGGGTCTTCTTTTGGATTTTGGGGTTTTAGGGTTTTTTCAGGTTTTTTGGGTTTTTAAGTGTTTTTAGGTTTTTATGGTTATCTTAGGGATTTTAACGAGTTTATTTGTTTTTTACATTTTTATAGATTTTAGGTTTTTGTTGATATTTTTTGGGTTTTGTAGTTTTTAGGGGGGTTTAGGATTTTAGGGGTTATTGGGTTTTTAGAGATTTTTTTGGTTTTTAGTGGTTTAGGGTTTTTATGGTGTTTTGGAATTTTTATGTTCATTGGGTGTTTTATGGTTTTATGGGGTTTGAGGGTATTTTAGGGTTTTATGGGTTTTAGTGTTTTTTAGGTTTCTTAGAGTTTTTAAGTAATTTTAGGTTTTATGGTTTTATAGGGGTTATAAGGGTTTTGGGGTTTTTATGTTTTTTTTGGATTTTAGGGTTTTTATGATTTTTAGGGGTTTTGTGTTTCTTAGGGATTTTAAGAGTTTTTATTGGTTTTTAGGGTTTTTAAAATTTTTTGGTATTTTGATGGATTTAGTTGTTTTTGGGTTTTAAGGGCTTCTTACTGTTTTTCATGGGTTTTATGGTATTTAACATTTACACTACTTTTAGGTATTTTTTAGAATTTTATGGGGTTTTTAGGTTTTTAGGGATTTTTAGTGGTTTAGGGTGTTTTATGGGTTTTATTATTGGTTTTGGGTTTCTAGGGTATTTTTGAGTTTTTATGTTTTAAACAATTTTTAGATTTTTTTAAAAACAATTAGGGGTTTAATGGATTTTTGGAGTTTTTAGAGGTTTTATGGTATATTTTTTGTTTTTAGGTTTATAAGGTATTTTGGGGTTTTATTATTTTCAAAGGTTTTCATGGTTTTTAGTTAATTTTTATGTTTTTTAGGGTTTTTAGCATTTTTTAGGTTTTTATGGGTTTTTATTATTTTTAGGTTTTTAATTTCTTTCTAATAGTTTTTAAACAGTTTTAAGTTGTTTTATGTATTTAGGGATTTTTTTGATATTTATTAAGATTTTTATAAGTTTTTATTTATTTTCAGGGGTTTTGGGTGTTTATGGGTTTCAAGGATTTTAGGGCTTTTTATTTGTAAGGTTTTTTTAGTTTTTAGGGATTTTAATGTTTTAGATATTTTTTAAAATTTATAGGGGTTTTAGCATTTTTATTGGTTTTTATGGTTTTTATGGATTTTAGGGGTTTTATGGTTTTTGGGGAGTTTTATGGATTTTAAGGTATTTATAGGTTTTAGGATGTTTAACATTTTTTTTGATTTTATGGGGTTTTATGTGTTTTAGGTTTTTAAGGTTTTTTCTAGTGGGTTTAATGGGTTTTAGTGTTTATTTTAATTTTTTAGATTTTGTAGTTTTTTTAAATATTTTTATGGAATTTTTTGTATTTTAGGGTTTTTTCTATGTTTTTAGCATGTTCATTATTGTTAGTGTTTTTAACAGTTTTTATGGTTTAAAGGGTTTTTAGAGTTTTTAGTGTTTTTATGTTTTTATGGGTTTTATGGTTTTAGATACAATTAGGTTTTTTTATCATTTTTATGTTTTTAGGGGTTTTATGTGTTTTTAGGTTTTTATGGTTTTCATATAATTTTTTATGTTTTTAATTATTTTTTATATTTTTATTGTTTTTAGGGATCTTTTAGGATTTTTAGGGTTTTTAGGAGTTTTAGGGATTTTGAGGGATTTTATGATATTATGGTTTTTTTGGTTTTTTATGACCTTTAACATTTTTATGTTTTTAGGGTTTTTATGTGTATTTATGTTTTTTATTTTTTTCTTAGTATTTTTTAGGGTTTTTGGGGTTTTTATCTTTAATGTTTTTTTTATATTTTTATAAAAAATTTATGTGGTTTTAGGTTTTTAGGTATTTTAGGGGGGGTTTTTTGTTTTAATGGTTTTTTTTGAGTTTTTTTATGGTTGTAAGGGGTTTTAGAGTTTTTTTATCATTTTAGGGGGTTAAAGGGTTCTCATAGATTTTAATAATTTTTTAGGATTTTTTTTGTTTTTTGGGTTTTAAAGGTGTCTATGCGGTTTTATAGTTTTAAGGGGTTTTATGGGTTTTATGGTATTTTAGTTTTTTAGGGTTTTTAAGTTTTTATTTTCATTAAGTATTTTTTGGTTATAATCTTTTCTATGGGTTTTGTGGGTTTTTAGATTTTTTAAATTTTTTTAATAATCATATGTATTATTTATTAATTTTATTGTCTGTATTTTTTTTGGATTTTTAGGGAATTTTAGGCGTTTTTCGGTGTTTTAGGGATTTTAATGTTAGGTTTTTTTTATTTTTTAGGGTTTTTATGGGTTCAATTGTTTGTATGTTTCTAAATTTTAATTAAGGGTTTTCAAGGCTTTTTGTGTTTTTTTTATTTTTAGGGATTTCTAAGGTTGTTTTAGTATTTTTATGTTTTTTTGTTTGTTTTTAGGGATTATGAGGGGTTTTATGATTCATTTGAGTTTTTTATGTGTTTTAAGGTTTTTAGATTTTTTTAACGGTTTTTGAGGTTTAAAGGGTTATTAGAATTTTTAGTGATTCTCATGGTTTTATGAGTTTTTATGTTTTTTTGTGGATTTTAGTGGTTTTTATGTTTATAGGGGGTATTAAGGTTTTAGGGTCTCTTTAACACTTTTAAGGATTTTATAAATTTATTTGTTTTATAGGGTTTTTATGTGTTTTTAGGTTTTTGATGTCTTTTGAGTGTTTTTCTAGGTTTTAGGGTTTTTCACAATTTTAGGGATTTTAGAGATTTTTAAAATTTTATGGTTTATAAGGGTTTTAATAAATTTGAGGAGGTTGAGGGTTTTTAGGGGCTTTAGGGTTTTAATATTTTTTTAGTGGTTTTAAGAGATTTTAGGTTTTTTAGTTCTAATTATGTGTTTTTAGGGGTTTTGGAGATTTTTACATTTTTTAGTATTTTTATTGAAATTTTATGATTTTTATAGGCTTTTGTGTTTTTTTATTTTTGAGAGTTTTTTTATGATTTTTATGTTTTTATAGTTTTATTGGTTTTAATGGGTTTTTTGGGAATTTATTTATTTTTGAGTATTTTAGGGTTTTAAGGGTTTTATAGTTTGTAGTGTTTTTAGGGATTTAAAGAGATTTTATGTTTTTAGATGTTTTAGTGTTTTTAATGGTTTTATAATATTTTATTGGATTTATGGGTTTTGGGTGTTTTTTGGTTTTTAGGTTATTTTTAGGGGTTTTTAATGTTTTTTAGAATTTTTTATGATTTTAGGGGTTTTGATTTTTTTTTTTGGGTTTTAAGGTTTTCTTATGGTTTTTAACGGGGTTTTATTTTTTTACATTTTTAGGTATTTTAGGATTTTTTAAGGATTTATATGGTTATTATTATTTATGGGATTTATATGATTTTAAGGGTTTTTAAGCTTTTTAATGATTTTAAGGGTTTTAGAGTTTTTAGGTTTTTTAGGGTTTTAAGTATTTTTAGTTTTGTAAGGTTTTCATAGTTTTTTCTGGTTTTTTTTTGTTTTTTACTTTTTGGAATTTTAGGGATTTTTTTATTATTTTTATGTTTTTATGGTTTGTAGGAATTTTGAGGGATTTTTGGGTACTATATTTTTTTAGTTTTAAGGATTTGTTTTTGAGTTTTCAGGTTTTTAATGGTTTTTAGTTTTTTAGCGTTTTTAGTGCTTTAATGGGTTTTTAGAGTATTTAGTGAATTATAGGGTATTTATGGGTTTTAGGGTTTTTATGGTTTTTGGGAATTCTATGGGTTTTAGGGTTTTTAGGGTTTTTTCGGGTTTTGGGGGTTTTTTTTATCATTTTTATGGTTTTATGTGTTTTTTGGTTTGTAAGATTTTCTAAGGGTTTCTCATGTTTTTTTGGATTTTAGGTTTTTAGGAATTTTTAAAGCTTTTTAGGATTTTTTGGTTTGTTAGGGGTTTTGGGATTTTGAGAGTTTTTTATGATTTTCCGGGTTTAATGGTTTTTGGGTTTTTAGGGGTTTTTTTAGTTTTTGGGGATTCATTGTTTTCATAGTTTTTTAATGTTTTTATTGGATTAAATGGTTTCTAGTTTTTTAGTGGTTTTAGGGTCTTTATTTGTTGTTAGGGGTTTTTTTATTATTTTGGGGTTTATATTTTTTTGGTCTTATGGTTTTTATGAATTTTAGGGTTTTAGAAATTTTTATGTTTTTTGGGGTTTTAAGTGTTTTTGGTTTTTAAGGTTTTTTAGGGTTTTCCTGGTTTTTAGGGGCTTTTATTTTTTTAAGGTTTTTTAGGGATTTTATTATTATTTTTATGGTATTTAGTGTTTTTATGGATTTTTTTTGGTTTTTTGTATTTTAGGGTTTTAGGGTTTTTTTATTATTTATAGTGTTTTTTGATTTTCTTAGGGTTTTATGGTATTCATTGGTGCTTTTCATGATTTTTAGGGTTTTTTAAATTTTTAGTGATTTTATTGGGTTTTATATTTTTTTAGTTTTTATGGTATTTAGGTATTTTGAGGGGTTTAAGTATTTTTTGTGGTTTTATTTTTTTGATTTTCAGTGGTTTTTTTGTTTTTAGGGGTTTTAAGGATTTTAGAGTTTTTTAAAATTATATGGAATTTTATGGGTTTTTAGAGATTTTAGTTGTTTTAGGGTTTTTATTGTTTTTAAGGTGTTTAAAGGTTTTTAGTGTTTTTTTTCTTTTAAATGATTTTAGTGTTCTTAGAGTCTTTTAGGGTTTTTATCCTTTTTTAATGTTTTTATTGTTTTTTTGTTTTTAAGGATTTTGTTGGGTTTTTCAAGGGTTTTAGGGTTTTTTACATTTTTACGTGTTTTAGGGCCTTTTAAAAAAAAATTTGTTTTATTGTTTAATGGTATTATCACATTTTTGATTTTTTTAGTGGATTTATGATTTTTTAGACTTTTAATGTTCTTTTAGGGGTTTTATGGTTTTTAGGTTTTTTACGTTCTTATGGATTTTTAGATCTTATTTAGGATTTTTATAGTTTTTTATTGTTTTTATGGGTTTTATGGTTTTTATGTTTTTTTTTTGGGTTTTAGGGTTTTATGAATTTTTTAGGGTTTTAAAGGTTTTTTAGATAGTTTTATGTTTTAGGGGCTAAAATCATTTTTATATTTTTTAGTTATTTTTAGAGTTTTTATGGTTTTTAGGGTTTTAGGGTTTTTTAGGGTTTTAAGGGGTTTCTAGGGTTGTTAGGGTATTTATAGTGTTTTAAGGGGTTTCTAGGGTTGTTAGGGTATATATAGTGTTTTTATCATTTTTATTTTTTTAGGGTTTTTATGTGTTTTTTATTTTTATGGTTTTATCATGGGTTTTCCTGGTTTTTTGGGTCTTTTACATTTTTTGTTATTTTTAGTGATGTTTTTAGGATTTTTAGTGGGATTTTAGGATTTTTATGGGTGTTTTGGGGTTTTTATGTTTTTCGGGGGTTTTAATGTTTTCTGGGGTCTTATTTTTTAGATGTTTAATGTTTTTTAGGTTTTTTATCAGTTTTATTTTTTTAGGTTTTTATGGGTTTTATGGTTTTTCTGGGTGTTTCAAGTTTTTTAAATATTTAGTGGGTTTTAGTTATGTTTTAGGATTTATATTTGATTTTTTATTTTTTAGAGATTTTGAGGGTTTTTTGGATTATATGGGGGATTCAGGTTTTTATGATTTTTAGGGGGTTTTATGGTTTTTATGGTTTTTAGGTTTTTAGTATATTTTATTGTTATTATTGTTTTCTATGGTTTTTATGTATATTCAGGCTTTTATAGTTGTTAGGGGTTTTTAGTTTTTAGGGGTTTTTAGGATTTATAGATTTTATTAGTTTTTAGCGATTTTATGGATTTTTTTTTTGTTTTTAAGGTTGTCTAGGAATTTTATGATTTTTTATATTCTTACGGATTTTGAGGGATTTTTTTCATTCTTATGATTATTGGGGTTTTAAGGATTTTGAGGGTTTTTTGGGTTATTTAAGATTTTTAGGGGTTTTATGGTTTGATTTAGGTTTTTGTGGTTTTATATTTTTTTGGATTTTTAATGTTTTTAGAGTTTTTATAATGGATTTAGTGATTTAAGTGGTTTTTATAGATTATAGTGGAGTTTTAATGTGTTTTTGGGGTTTTAGGGGTTTTATAGGTAATTATGGGTTTTTATGGTTTTTAGGGTGTTTTAGAGATTTTTTATGGTTTATAGTGTTTTTAGGTTTTTAGAGGTTTTATTTTTTTTATCTTTTTAAGGGTTTCTTAGGGTTTTCATGTTTTATGGATCTTTAGGTTTTTGTGATTTCAATTCATTTTATGTTTTCTTGGTTTTTAGGTATTCCAAGGGTTTTTAGTGGTTGTTAGGATTTTTAAGGTTTCTTTTGGGTTTTAGACTTTTTTTAGTTTTAAGGGGTTTTTTGGTTTTTTGAGTTTTTTAATATTTTTACAATTTTAAAGAGATTTTTTTTGTTATTTAGGGTTTTTATGATTTTTTATGTTTTTTAGGTTTTTAGGGGGTTTTATGGTTTTAATTATTTTAGTTTTTTAGGTTTTTAGGGTTGTATTGTTTTAGGGGTTTTATGGTTTTTATAGTTTTTAATGTATTTAGGTTTATTGTGGTTTTAGTTTTTTTTATTTTTAAGGTTTTCTTTGGTTTTTCATGGTTTTTAGGTTTTTTATGATTTTAGGGGTCTTAAGGATATTATTGGTTTTCTATGATTTTTAGGTTTTTAAGGCTTTTTGGGTTTATAGGGTTTTTAGCATTTTTAGGGTTTTAGGTGTTTTAAGTATTTTTTGGTTTTTAAAATTTTCATTGAGTTTTTGGTATTTTTAGGGTTTTTTATGATTTTAGGTGATGTTAGGGATTTTTTTGGGTTTTTATGGTTTTAGGATTTTATGTTTTTTTGTTTTTAGGGATTTTTAGTGTTTTTTAGTTTTTATGTGTTTTAGGGTTTAAAAGTTCTTTTCTGGTCTTTTATGGTTTATTTGGGTTTTTTACATTTTTAGGGATTTTAGGGATTTTTAGTATTTTATTTTTTTTATGTGTTTTTAGGTATTTTTAGTGTTTTTATGATTTATAGGGTTTTAAAGGTTTTTTTAGGTCTTTAAGGTTTTTTGGGGGGTTTCAGGATTTTTTTTTTAGTTTTTTGAATTTTATGGTTTTTATAATTTATTAAAGTTTTAAAGGATTTAAAAGGTTTTGGGGGTTTTTACTGGGTTTATGGTTTTAAGGGTTTTTATATTTTTTAGTGATTTTTATAGTTTTTATTGGTTTCCAGGTTTTCAGGTATTATAGGGTTTTTAGTAGTTTATGTGTTTTTGAGGATTGTAAAGTGTTTTAAGATTTTTTAGGTTTTCTTTGGGGTTTTAAGGGTTTTCAGCTGTTTTACATTTTTATAGAATTTTTAGGATTGTTTAGGATTTTGAATTTTTTATGGTTTTAGGTGTGTTTAGGGTTTTAAGGAATTTTATGGGTTATTAGGGTTTTATAGTTTTATTAGATTTTAGAGTTTTTAATGTTTTTGAATATATTTAATGTTTAGGGTTTTAAAGAATTTTTAGAATTTATATTGGTTTTTAGGGTTTTTATGGGTTTTTAGTTTTTTTCAGTGTTTTATGGGTTTTATGGTTTTATGGTTTTATGGGTTTTTTGGGATTTAGTGTTTTTATATTTTAGGGTGTTTAAATTTTTTTAGGATTTTATTGTTTTCTTAAAGGTTTTTAGGGTTTTAGGGGTTGTTTATGTTTTGAGGGATTTAAAGGATTTTTAAGGATTTTTATGGTTTTCATGGTTTTTAGGGATTTTTAGGGTGTTTTAGTGTTTTTTATGGTTATTTGGGTCTTTTATTGGTTTTAGTGTTTTTATGGTTTTAATATTCTTTGAATTTTTTTTACATTTTAGGGTTTAATGTGTTTTTAGTGTTTTTCATTGTGCTTTATTTGTTTTATGAGTTTTTTTGGAATTTTTATGCGTTTAGGGGTTTTAGGGGTCTTTTATGGGTTTTTACGATTTTTAGCATTTTTAGGTGTTTTAGGATTTTTCATTTTTTAGGTCATTTGTGGTTTTCCTAGGGGTTTTCATGTTTTTTATTGTTTTTTATGTTTGTAGGGATTTTAGGGATTTTTGGATTTTATGGTTTTTAGGGATTTTTTGGATTTTACGGGTTTTTATGGTCTTATGCATTTTTATAGTTTTTATCATGTTAGGTTTTTAGTGGTTTTATTGTTTTTTGGTTTTTTAAGGTTTTCTTAGGGGTTTTCAGGGGTCTTACATTTTTATGCATTTTATGTATTTTTTATGATTCATATGAATTTTTAAGGTTTTAAGGCTTTTGATGTGTTTTAGTGTCTTTTAGGGGTTTTATTGTTTTTTTGATTTTTAGGGTTTTTTATGTTTTTAGGATTTTAAAGATTTTTCGAGTTTCTAACTCTTTAGTGGTTTAAAGGTTTTTTTTTAAAGTTTTTAGTTTGTATTTTAGTTTATAGGTTATTTATGTTTTTTAAATCATTTTAGGGGGTTTTATATTTCTTGGGGGGTTTTGGTTTTTCGGGTCTCTTTAGCATTTTTATCATTTTTTGGGTTGGGGTGGGGTGTTTATGTGTTTTTTAATTTCTGTGGATTTCTTATGGGTTTTCAGTTTTTTAGGTATTTTGATGCGTTTTTATAATTTTTATGGGTATTTAGGGTTTTTGGGGTTTGTAGTTTTCTTATGGTTTTCTTGGTTTTTGGGGATTATGTTTATTTTTTTGGTATTTTCTCAGTTGTTTAGGGCTCTAAGGGTTTTAGAGTTTTATTAAATTTTAGGGGTTTGAAGGATTTTTTGTAGTTTTTAGTGCTTTTTAGTTTTTTTTATGGTTTTTAGGGTATATTATTTTTTAGGGTTTCTTACAGTTCTATGGTTTTTGGGGTTTTTAGTGTTTTTATGTTTCTAATGGGTTTTTTCTATTTTTAGTTTTTTAGGTTTTTTTTGGGTTTCACATGGTTTTTAATGTTTTTTCACTTTTTATGGATTTTTACGTATTTTTTAATATTTTTTGGGGTTATAGGGTTTTTAGTGATTTTGAAGCTTTTAAGGAATTTTAGGGGTTTTAGGGGTTGTTATTGTTTTTATGGTTTATTCTGGTTTTTAGTGTGTTAGGGTTTTTAGATATTTTTTTGTTTTAATGGGTTTTAAGTGTTTTTTTATTTTTAATGTTTTCTTTGGATTTTTCACGGGTTTTTTTATGATTTTAGGTTTTTATGGATTTTTTTATCATTTTTTAGTTGTAAGGGTTTTAAGGTATTTTGATGGTTTTTAGCGGGTTTTAGTGGTTTTTTTGGTTTTTAGTGTTTTCTTGGTTTTTAGGGGTTTTAAGTGTTCATTGGTTTTTAAGGTTTTCATAGTGTTTTCAAGGTTTTTAGGTGTTTTTAATTTTTTTAGGGATTTTTCATTCATTTTAATAAAAATTAATATTTGTAGGGTTTTTTAGGATTTTATGGGGTTTAGGGGTTTTTAGTTGTTTTATGGTTTTTAGGGATTTTTGAGGTTTTTTTATTCGTTAGGGGTTTTAAGGTTTCTAGAGGTTTTTATAAATTTTAAGGTTTTAAAGGGTTTGAGAGTTTTTAGTTGTCTATAGGGTTTTATGTGTTTTAGGGTTTTTAATGTTTTTTTATTTTTTATGGTATTAGGGGGATTTTGGGTTTTTTTCGAGTTTATTTAGGGTTTTTTACAATTTTAAGCATTTATACGAGTTTTAAATATTTTTTAGTTTTTTTGGTTTTCATAGGGTGTTGCATGTTTTTAGGGATTTTTTGTATTATTTATGATTTTTATGGATGTTTAGGTTCTTTTGGGTTTTTTGAGATTTTGAGGGTTTTTGGGGGTATTTGGGATTTTAAAATTTGTTGTATTTTTTTTGGGTTGTTTAGGTTTTTTTGGGGTTTTATGTTCTTTTAAATTTTTACGGTTTTTATAGGGTTATTAGGGTATATTGGGTTTTTTGTGCTTTTAGGGATTTTTTTTGACATTTTAACATTTTATGGGGTTTATGGTTTTTATGGATTTTAAGGGGTTTTAAGGGTGTTTGGGATTTAGGGTTTTTTTTGGAGTTTTTAGGGGTTTCTAGGTTTTTTATAGATTTATAATGTTTTGAGGGGTTTACAAATTTTTTTTTAATTTTTAGTCAGTTTTTAAGGTTCTATGTTTTTTTTGTGATTTTATATTTTTAGGGTTTTTTTGGTTTTGGGGTTTTAGGGTCTATGATATATAATTTTTTTTTTGGTTTTCATCATTTTATAGGGTTTAGGGGTTTTATGAGTATTATTTTTTTAAGTATTTCTTAGTATTTTTATGGGTTTTGGGGTTTTTTACATTTTTAGAAATTTTAGGACATTTTTTGTAATTTTATAGTTTTTAGGGGTTTTATGGATTTTGATGGGTTTTGTTTTATTATGGTGTTTCATGTTCTTACAATTTCTAGGTTTTTTAGGGGATTTATGTGTTTTTATATTTTTAATGTTTTTTTTAGTATTTTTCATGTTTTTAGGGTGTTTTTATTTTTTATGCATTTTGTGGAATATTTTTGGATTTTTATTGGTATTTATGGTTTTTTTTAATTTTATTATTTTTATGGTTTTTAGGGTTTTAAGTTATTATTTTTTTAGGGTTTTTAGGGTTTTAGTGTTTTTTTAGGTTTATATGTTTTTTTAAGGTTTTTAGGGTTTTTAGGGGGTCAAAGGGTTTTTGTAGTTTTTATTGGTTTTTAGGGGTTTAAAGGGTTTTGTTAATGTTTTTAGTGGTTTTAAAGGACATAGGGGTTTTATGTTTTTAAATAATTTTTACAGTTTTTAGGTTTTTTAGAATATTTTAAGTTTATTATATATTTTTAGTGTTTTTAGTTTTTAAGGATTTCTTTGGGTATTTTCAGTGTTTTTTGGTTTTTATTTTTTATGGATTTCTAGATAATTTTTAATGATTTTTATGGTTTTTGGGTGTTTTAGGAATTTTATTTGTGTTTTAGGGTTTTCATTGTTCCTAGTTTTTTAGGGGTTTTATTTTTTTTGGTTTTATTAGGGTTTTTAGGGGTTTTTAGGTTTTTAGAGATTTTAGTCATTTTTAGGATTTTTATTGGTTATAATGTTTTTATGGATTTTTAGGGGTTTTAATGGTTTTTAAGATTTTTTGGTTTTTTGGGTTTTAAACCTTTTTGTGTTTTTAGGGTTTATATGAGTTTTAGTGTTTTCCAATGTTTTTAGGGCTTTAAAAGGGTTAAATTATTTTTAATACGTTTATAAGATTTTATATATATTTTGGAGTGTTAAGATTTTTTTGGGGCTTATGGTTTTTAGTGTTTTTGGATTTTTATGTTTTCTATGGTTTTAATCATTTTTTAGTGTTTTTAGGTGTTTAATAATTTTATGTTTTTAAAGATTAATTTGGTTTTTAATGATTTTGTTTTCTTTAAATTTTTTTGGGATTTTAGGGCTTTTTTGGATTATAACGGCTTTTAAGGGTTTTAGGGATCTTGAGGGGTTTTAATTTTTTATATTGTTTAATGGGTTTTTGGGTTTTTTTTATGTTTTTAATGTTTTAATGGTTTTTAGAGTTTTTTTTACATTTTAGGGGTTTATTTGGTTTCTATATTTTTTGGGTTTGAGTGTTTTTTGAGGTTTCAACGGTATTTTATAGTTTTTAGGGTTTTCAATGGGTTTTGGGGGGGTTTATGGGTTTTAAGGACTTTTGGGTTTTAGCATTTTTTAGGGGTTTTAGGTGTTTTAATGTTTTTAAGGTTTTAATAGGGATTTTCAAGGTTTTAGGTTTTTTACATTTTTACTGATTTCTTTTATTTTTATGGGTTTTAGGGTTTTTAGGCAATTTGAAGGTTTTTGGGTATTCTAGGGTTTTGAGATTTTATTTTTTTTGCATTTTATTAGTTTTTAGGGGTTTAAGCGTTTTTTTAGTTTTTTTGGTTTTATGAGGGTTTTCTTGGTTCTTAGGATTTTTTAGTTTTTATGTATTTTTTATAATTTTTATCATTATTAAGGTTTTTATGGATTTTGAGGGGTTTATGTTTTTTTGGATTTTATGGTTTTTTGGAGTTTTAGGGATTTTTTTGTGTTTTTTAGGGTTTTTATGTTTTTTTTAAACTAACATTATTAGCAGTATAAAGTATTTTAGAGTCTTTTTGTTTTTTATGGTTTATATGGTTTTTAGTGGGTTTTATGGATTTTATTGGCTTTTATAGTTTTTAGGGGGTTTTAGGGTTTTTAGAGTCTTTTATGGTTTTTAATCTTTTTAGTGGTTTTAAAGTGTTTTTAGGTTTTTAAATTTTTTATTAGTATTTTCAGGGGTTATATGGTTTTCATATTCTTAGGTATTTTTATGGTTTTTTTAATTTTTATTATTTTAATGGGTTTTTAATGATTTTGAGGTTTTTTGGTTCTAGGGTTTTTTAGGGGTTTCGACATTTATAGGTTTTTAGGGAATTTAAATGTTTTTAGGTTTTTAAGTTTTTCTTAGTTTTTTAGGGTTTCTTTTGTTATTTATATTTTAGGTATTTTTAGACGTTTTTTAGGTTTTTTATTCTTTTTGAATATTTTTAGGATTGTAAGGTTTTTTGGGTTTTTTTCTGGTTTTTTAGGTTTTTTAGATTTTTTATGATTTTTTATATTTTTTAGGGCTTTAAAGTGTATTAAGATTTTTTTGTGTCTTGTAGGTTTTTTATTGGTTTTTTGGGGTTTTAAGGGTTTTTTGGGTATTTTATGGGTTTTAGGGGTTGTTAGGGTTTTTTGTTTTTTAGGTTTTTTCGGTTTTTAGGTTTTTTGCTTTTCTTGGAAATTTTTGGTGTTTTTAAAGTCTTTTACATTTTTAGGGATTTTGAAGTCTTTTTTTGGATTTATATAGTTTTTAGTGTTTTTAGGGATTTTTAGGTGTTTTTGGGTTTTTTGGGTTTTTTAGTTTTTTGGGTTTTTTGGGTTTTTAGGGGTTTTTTTATTTTTTAAGGTGTTTTGAGGTATTTTAGTTTTTTTTATGGTTTTAGGGGTTTAAATGTCATTTAGTGTTTTTAGTGGGTTTTTAGTGTTTTTATGTGTTTTTTGGATTTTATAAGGATTTAGAAGTTTTATGGTTTTTTGGATTTTTAGGATTTTTAGTATTTTTTAGTTTTTTAATGAATTTTAAATATTTTTAGGATTTTAGTTTTTTCTTAGGGTTTTTTATCATTTTAGGATTTTTACATTTTACAGTATATTTATCTCTTTTTGATGATTTTGTGGTTCTTATAATTTTTAGGGATTTGGAGGGTTTTGAATTCTATTTAGGGTTTTACTATTTGTCTTGGGTTTTTATTGTTTTTTAAATTTTTTAGGGCTATAATTTTTTTAGAGTTTGTAAACTTTTTAGGGGTTTAAAGGGATTTTTATATTTTTAGTGGTATTTTAAGGGTTTTGTGGTTTTTAGAGTTTTTTAAGGTTTTAGGGGGTTTTATGGTTTTAGGGGGTTTAGGGTTTTTATGGACTTTTAAGGTTTTCAATTTTTTTTTTAGGGGTTTTATGTGTTTTTATGTTCTTAATGTTTTCTTATGTTTTTCATGGTTTTTAGGTTTTTTATGTTTTAGGGGTTTTTAGGGATTTCTTAACATTTTTACTGTTTTTTATGTTTTTAGGGATATTGAGTGTTTTTAGGATTTTTAGGTTTTTAGAGTGTTTTTGGGTTTTTATAATTTTATGTTTTTTAAGGTTGTAACTGTTATTAAGTTTTTAAGGTGTTCCAAGGGATTTTCAGGGTTTTATGGTTTTTACGTTTTTAGTGGCTTTTAGGTCTTTTTTAGGTTTTTTATTAGTTTTTAGAGTTTTTAGAGATTTTAAGGGATTTTCATGTTTTTAATGGTTTTTATGGTTATTATAGGTTTTTTGGGTTTTTATGGTTTTTTTTGGTTTTTTAGGGTTTTTACAGTTTTTTGGAGTTTTTTGTGTTTTTATTGGTTTTTAGATTTTTTTATTGTTTTTAAGGGTTTAAAGGGTTTTTAGATTTTTTAGTTGTTTTTAGGGTTTTATGGGGTTTTATGGTTTTTAAATATTTTATGGTTTTCATGGTTTTTATGGTTTTAAGGGGGGGTTATGTTATTTTTAGGGTTTTTTAGTGTTTTTAGAATTTTTTAGGTTTTAAATGATTTTTATGTGTTCTTTGGTTTTAAATTTTTTCTTGGGGTTTTTTGGGTTAGTTGGGGTTTTTCATTTTTAGGTATTTTTAAGGCACTATTAGGATTTTTATTATTTTTTAGGGTTCTTAGATATTTTGATGGTTTTTAGGTTTTTTATGTTTTTTATGGTTTTAGGTATTTTTTATTGGTTTTAGAGTTTTTTATGTTTTTTTAGGGATTTTTAGGATTTTTATGGAGTTTTTGTGTTTTTATGTGTTTTTAAGATTTTAAGTGTTTTTAGTGGTTTTTAGTTTTTTTTTAGTTTTTTAGGATTTTAACTGCTTTTAGGATTTTTTAGGTTTTCTAAGGGTTTTCAGGGGTTTTAAGACCTTTATGTATTTTTACTGTTTTTGGGGTTTTTATGTTTTTAGGGTTTTTGGGATTTTTGGGTTTTTAGGGTCTTATAGTTTTTGTGATTTTTTTGTGTTTTTTGGGGTTTTATAGGGTATTTATGTTTTTCTTGAGTTTTTTAACATTTTTTGTAGTTTAAAGGGTTTTTAGAGATTTTAGTGGTTTTTCATGAATTTATAGGTTTTTTATGGTTTTTTAAGGATTTTAGGGGTTTTAGGGTTTTTACGGTTTGGAGAGTTTTTAGAGATTATTTTAAGGGTTTTAAGGTTTTTATCATTTTTATTTTATTTTGGATTTTTAAGTGATTTTAGGTTTTTTAAAAAAAATTCTTTGGGTTTTTATGGATTTTGAGGTGTTTTATGAGTTTTTGGGGGTTTTTTATGGTTTTTAGGGGGTTTAGGGTTTTTTATGAGTTTTTTATGTTTTTCTGGATTAAGGGAATTTGTTAATGTTTTTTGGGTTTTATGGGTTTTTAGAGTTTTTTATGGTTTTCAAGGTTTTTATGGGTTTTTTTGGGTTTTTAGGGGTTTTATGATTTTTAGTGATTTTTAGGGTCTTTTAGGGTTTTTAGTATTTTGAGGTTTTTTAGGTGTTTTAATTGTTTTTTGGTTTTTATGGTTTTCTTAGTGTTTTTTAATGTTTTAAGGGTTTTTTTATGTTTTTATGGATTTTTAGTGCTCTTTAAATTTTTAATGGTTTTTATGGTTTTTAGAGATTATGATGGTTTTTAGAGTTTTAAGGCTTTTTAGGGTTTTTTATCATTTTTTAGATATTTTGGAGTTTTATGTGTTTTAGGTTTTTAATGTTTCCTTGGGGTTTTCAGTGTTTTTTTTGGATTTTAGTTTTTTAGGTTTTTTAGGGATTTGTTATGATTTTTTGGGTTTTTAGGGAATTTATGGATTTTGAGAGTTTTATGGTTTTTTGGGTTTTTAGAGTTTTTATGGTTCTTTTGGAGATTTAGGGGTTTTTTTATTTTTTATATTTGTTATGTTTTTTATAGTTTTTTAATTTTTTTAGTGGATTAAAGGCAGTTTAGAGTTTTTAGTGGGTTTAGGGTTTTATGGGTTTTCTATGGTTTTAGGGGTTTTATGTTTTTAGTGGTTTTTAGGGTTTTTAATGATTTTTAGGTTTTTAGGGGTTTTAACTTTTTTTAGATTCTTATTGTTATTATTGGGTTTTTCTTGGTTTTTTAGAGTTTTTATGTTTTTGGGAATTTTTTGGTCTTTATTATGATATTTATGGGTTTTTAGGGTTTTTACAGTTTTTAATGTTTTTTAGGTTTTTAGGGGTTTTATGTTTTTGTTGTTGTTAAGTATTTCATATTTTTTTTCATGGTTTTTATGGTTCTTAAGTGTTTTGGGATTTTTAGGGATTTTTGTGATTGTCATGGTTTTTTATTGTTTTTTGGGGTTTTGAGGGTTTTTTGGGCCTTTTAATATGTTTAGGGTTTTATGGTTTTTTTGAATTTTATGTTTTTTTTATTTTTCTTGTGGTTTTAAGTATTTTTTACAGTTATTTAATGATTTTAGTGGTTTAAATGGTTCGTAGAGTTTTTAGTGTGTTTTTAGGTTTTTTACAGTTTTTATGAGTTTTTAAGGTGATTAGGGGTTTTATGGTTTTTAGTGTTTTAGGGTTTTTTCATTTTTTGTGTTAATAGATGTTTTCAGTGTTTTCAGTTTTTAAGTTTTCCTTAGTGTTTTTTAGGGTATATTGGGTTTTTTAAGTTTTTAGTGATTTTTGGGGAGTTTTTTGGATTTTTCAATTTTTAAGGGCCTCTATGGATTTTCAGGATTACCAACGCATTTTAAGGTTTTAGAAGATTTTTTTTAATTTTTTAGGTTTTTTGTTGGGTTATTTTTTATTGATTCTATGTTTTTAGAGTTTTTTAATATTTTTAAGTGTTTAGAGGGGTTTTAGAGTTTATAGTGGTTTTTAGGTTTTTATGGGTTTTTAGGTGTTTTTACGGTTTTTTTTTGTAAATTTATGGTTTTTAGGAGTTTTAGGGTTTTTATGGTATTTTTGGGTTTTTGGAATTTATATATTTTTTGGGTTTTTAAGTGTATTAAGGGTTTTAAGGTTTTTTATGGTTTTTCATAGTTCTTAAAATTTTTAAATTTTTTATGGGTTTTTAGGATTTTTATGGATTTAAATTTTTTTATGGGTTTACGGGTTTTTCTTGGGGGGTACTGTTTTTTATATTTTTAGAGGTTTTAAGTGTTTTAGGTTTATAATCTTTTCCTAGGGTTTTTTAGGTTTTTTAGGATTTTATGTTTTTATGGTTTTTGGGTATTTTATATAATTTTTATGGTTTTTAGAGGTTTTAGGGATTTTTGAGGTGGGGGATAGGGTTCTTAGGGTTTTTATGGGTTATTTGGTATTTTATGGTTGTAATGTTTTATTTAGAGGTTGAAAGTTTTATTTTTTTCATTTTTTAATTTTTTAAGGGTTTAATGGGATATTAGAGTTTTTAGTGGGGTTTTAGGGTTTTAATGGGTTTTAGGATTTTTTTAAGTTTTTAAGGGTCGTATGTTTTTTTATTATTATTAGGGTTTTTTAGGATTTTTATTTTTTTTGTTTTTTAGTGGTTTTGAGTGTTTTCATTTATTAAATTTTTTCTTCTGGATTTTCATGGTTTTCATGTATTTTTAAATTTTTATATATTTTTAGGTAGTTTTTAGATTTTTTACAGTTTTTTTAGGTTTTATGGATTTTTAGGGGGGTTCGAGGTTTTTACGGGTTTTATGGGTTTCTATGTTTTTCGGGTTTTTGGAGGTTTTTTTAGTTCTTGGTATTTTAATGATTTTTTAGATTTTTTTAAAAATTTTAGGAGTTTAAATAGTCTTAGAGTTTTTAGTGGGTTTTAGTGTTTTTATGGTTTTTTAAGGTTATTAAGGTGTCTAGTGGTTTTTTGGTTTTTTGGTGTTTGGGGTGTTTAGAGAATTTTAGCATTTTTAGAATTTTTTAGGATTTTAGGTTTATATTTTTATTTTTTAGGTTCTTAATGTTTTCTTAGGGGTTTTCAAGGTTTTTAGGGTTTTTTATTTTTTTTGGATTTTATGGATTTTTTAGTATTTTTATGGTTTTAAGGATTTTTAGTGATTTTGTTGGGTTTTCAGGGGGTTTTTTAATGTTTTTAGGGTTTTTAGGTTTTTTCGGGGGTTTAGGGTATTTTGAAATTTTTTGGGTTTTAATGTCTTTTAGATTATTTAATTTTTTTTAGGGTTTAAAGGGTTTAATTTTTTTTGTTTTTATGGTTTTATGGATTTTATGGGTTTTATTGTTTTTAGGGGTTATATGATTTTAGGGTTTATAAGGTTTTTTTGGATTTTATGATTTTTAGCATTTTTTAGGTATTTTAGGGGTTTTGGTGTTTTTATGTTTTTATGGATTTCTTAGGATTTTTTAGTGTTTTGGGGTTTTTTACATTCTTCGGGAATTTTAGGGTTTTTAAGGATTTTATTGTTTTTATTATTTTTAGGGATTTTGAGGGATTTGATGTTTTTTGGGGTTTTTTGTGTTTTTTTGGGGGTTTTGGTTTTTAGGGATCTGTGCGTTTTTTAATTTTTTAATCATTTTAAGTGGTTTTATATTTTTAAGGGTTTCATTAGGGTTTTCAAGGCTTTTAGGGTTTTTTACAATTTATGATATTTTTAGGGATTTTTTAGGATACTTATATTTTTTAGTGTTTTTAGGGGTTTTGAGGTTTTTAATGGTTTTTAGGGGGGTTTTTTAGTGTGTTTGGGATCTTAGATTTTTTTTATTTTTCTAGGGATTGTAGGGGTTTTTAGATTTTTTTAACGTTTTTAGGGTTGTAAGGTGTTTCTAGAGTTTTTAGTTGTTTTTAGGGATTTTATGGGTTTATAGGGTTTTTATGTTTTTAGGTATTTTTACGGGTTTTATGGGGTTTTATATTTTTAGGGTTTTAGGTACTATTTAGGGTTTTGGTGTTTTTGAGTTTTTTTAGGGTGTTTAAGTGTTTTTAGGTTTTTATGTTTTTCATAGGGGTTTTCACGGTTTTTAGGGTTTTTTATATTTTTTGGGGACTTTTAGGGATTTTTAATATTTTAAGGTTTTTAGGTTTTTAGGGATTTCGTGGGTTCTTATAATATTTTAGGTTTTATGGGTTTTTAGGGATTTTAGGATTTTTTTAGGGTTTTTTGTGTTGTTTGGATTTTAAGGTTTTCAATGGGTTTTTCAGGTTTATTATAGTTTTTTTACATTTTTAGGGATTTTAGTGATTTTTTAGAATTTTTTGGGGGTTTTAGTGTTTTAAGGGTTTTTGAGGGGTTTTAAGGTTTTTAATGTTTTTTGTGTTTTTATTATTTTATGGGGTTTAGGATATTTTTAAATTTTTATGGGTTTTTATGCATTTTTGTAGTTTTTAACGCTTTTGGGATCAAAGGGTTTTTATAGTTTTTTTGCGATTTTTACGACTTTTATGGGTTTTTAAGGTTTTCAGAGGTTTTTTGGTTTTTTGTTTTTTAGTGTTTTTTAGGGTTTTCAGAATTTTTAGTAATTTTTATGTATTTTTGGAGTTTAACGTGTTTTTAGGTTTTTATGGTTTTTAGGGGTTTCCATGGTTTTTAGAACTTTTTACATTTTTAGTAATTTTCCGGGATTTATTAGGATTTTTTGGGGTATTTTGGTTTTTTAGGGATTTTATGGTTTTTAGTGATTTTAGGGTGTCTAGTGTTTTATGCTTCTTTGGGTTTTCAGGGATTTTTTTGTTTTTTAGGGTTTAATATTTTTTGAGTTTTTTGACATTTTTAAGTGTATAAAGGGTTCTTAGAGTTTTTTTGTTTTTTTGGATTTTATGGGTTTTTAGAGTTTTAAGGGTTTTTAGGGGCCATTTTGGTTTTAAGGTGTTTTAGTATTTTTAAGTAATTTTATAGTTTTTATATTTTCTTATGTTTTTAGGGGTTTTAAGTGGATTTAGGATTTAAAGCATTTCATAGGGGTTTTTAGGTCTTGTATGGTTTTTTACGATTTTATGTATTTTAATGGATTTTTTTGATTTTTATGGTTTTTAGGGGGTTTTGGGATTCTGAGATTTTTTTTGGTTTTTAGGGTTCTTAGTGTTTTTAGGGTTTTTATCATTTATTAGGTTTTTCATGGTTTTATGTGTTTTTGTAAGGTTTTCTTATTGTTTTTTAGTATTTTGGGTTTTTACATATTTAGAGGTCTTTATGAATTTTAAGGATATTTATGATTTTTTAGTATTTTTATTGATTTAAAGGGTTTTTAGGGATTCATTGGGTTTTATGGATTTTACTGTTTTTTTGGGGATTAGGATATTTCTATTTTTTTAGGATTTTAAGGGTTTTAATAGTTTTTTTTAACATTTTATGGTTTTAATGGGGTTTTATAGTTTTTATTGGTTTTTATGGTTTTTATGGGTTTTTAGATTTTTCTATGGTTTTTTTGTGTTTTTAGGGTTTGTATGGGTTTTTAGATATTTTGGGTCTTTTTTGGGTTCTTATTGTTTTTTTGTTTTTAATGGTTTTAAGTGATTTTTGGTTTTTATGTTTTTCTTAGGGGTTTTCAAGGAATTTATGGTTTTCTATGTTTTTAGTATTTTTATGGGTTTTTGGGTTTTTTATGGATTTTGTGGGCTTTTTGGTGATTTTAGTGTTTTATGGTTTTTAGGGTTTTCGTTTTTTTAGGTTATTTATGGGTTTTATGGGTTTTTAAGTTTTTAATGTTTTCTTATGGGTTTTTAAGGATTTTTATATTTTTTGGGGATTTTTAGGGTTTTTTTTATGATTTTTATAGTTTTTTAGTGGTTTAGACTTTTTATGGTTTTAGGGTTTTTCAGGGTTTTCCGGGTTTTATGCTTTGATTGTGGTTTTAGGGGTTTTTTTGATATTTTTAGGGTTTTAATTTTTTTATAGTTTTTTAAAATTTCTTGGGGTTCTTTGGGTCTTTAGAGTTTTTAGATAGTTTTTGGGTTTTTTATTGGGTTTTAGGTTTTTTAAAGGTTTTTACATGTTTTATAGTTTTGTGGGTTTTTAGGGGGTTTAGTATTTTTTCTTTTTTTTTTGGGATTTTAGGGATTTTTTATGTTTTATGGGTTTTTAGGGTTTTTAGGGATTTTAAGGGTTTTTGTGATTTTTAGAGGTTCTTGGGTTTTATTTTATGTTTTTTAGTTTTTATAGGGATTTTCATGTTTTTTAGAGTTTTTTTGTGTTTTTAAATGTTTAAAGCATGTTTATATTTATTTTGTGTTTGTAGGTTTTTTATGGTTTTTGATTATTTCTAATGGTTTTTAGGGATTTTATAGTTATTAGAGGTTTTTAGGGTTTTTAACATTATTTATGTTTTTTGGGGGATTTTAATTATTTTTAGTTTTTTATGGTTTTCTTAGTATTTTTCACGTTTTTTAGGTTTTTCTATGTTTTTCAGGATTTTTAGGTATTTTATATGCTTTTATGGTTTTTAGGGTTTTTTTAGGGTTTTTAGGGTTTTTAGGGTTTTAAGGGTTTTTTAGGGTTTTAAGGGTTTTTTTAGGGCTTTAAGGGTTTTTTATTGTTTTAAGGGTTTTTTAATGTTATTATTGTTTTAGGGTTTTTAGGGTTTTTAAGTTTTTATTAGCGGTTTTCAGGGGTTTTAGGGTTTTGTACTTTTTAAGCATTTTGGGGATTTTAAGGATTTTTATGTTATTTTAAGGTTTTTATAGGTTTTTATCATTTTTAGGGGTTTGGGGCTTTTTTAGGTTTTTATTATTTTTTTTAGTTTTAGGGGTTTTTAGAGTTTTTAGGGTTCAATATTTTTTATATTATTTTAAATTTTAGGGGTTAAATGGTTTTTTTTGTTTTTACTAGTTTTTTTGGTTTTATGGGTTTTGGGGGGGGGGGGTAAATATTTTTAAAGATTTTTTAGGTTCTTTAACATTTTTTAGTTGTTTTAGGTATTTTTAGTGTTATTATATTTTTAAGGTCCTCTTAGGGGTTTTCAAGGTTTTTAGGGTTTTTTGATGTTTTCAAAAAAAATCGGAAATTTTTAGGATTTTTATGGGTTTTTAGGGTTTTTAGGTATTTTAGGTTTTTATGGATTTTTTTGGTTGTTTTGGGTTTTAGGATTTTTTTTAGTTTTTTAGGGTTTTTCGGTTTTTTAAAGTTTTTTAAATCTTTTTAGGGGTTTAAAGGGTTTTTATAATTTTATTATTTTTTGTGTTTTTATGGGTTTTAGGGTTTTTTATTATTTTTAAGGGTTTTTATAGTGTTTAGGGTTTTTATAATTTTTTAGGGTTTTCTATGTTTTTAGGATTTTTAGGGGTCTTAAGTGTTTTTCAGTTTTTAAGGTTTTGTTAGGGTTTATTGTGGTTTTTTACATTTATAAAGATTTTTAGGGATTTTTTTGGATTCTTATGGTTTTTTAGGTTTTAAGGGATTTTAAGCGTTTTTACAGTTTTTACGGTTTTTATGTTTTTTTATTTTAGAGTGGATTTTTTAGTTTTTTAGGGTTTTTAATGTTTTTTTATAGTTTTTTATCATTTTTATGGGTTTAAAGGGTTTTTATATTATTGTAATATTTTAAGGATTTTTTGGTTTATTAGGGTATTAGCAGTTTTTATAGGGTATTTTATGGGTTACTAGGGTTATTGTTAGTTTTTATGGTATTTTGGTGTGTTTCGGGTTTTTTAGGGTTTTTATCATTTTTAGTGTTTTTAGGTTTTTAGGGGTTTTAATTGTTTTTATATATTTAAGGTTTTCTTAAGTTTCTTAAAAGTTTTAAGGTTTTTATGTTTTTAGGTATATTTAGGGGGTTTTAGAATTTTTATAGTTTTTTTAGGTTTTTAGTGTTTTTAAGGGGTTTTAAAAAATTTAGGCTTTTTGGGATTTTTTGGGTTTTTAGATATTTTTAGGGTTTTTAGGGGTTTTAAGTGTTTTTATGTTTTTATTAGGGTTCTATAGATTTTTTATGGTTTTTCATGTTCTCATGGACTTTTAAGGATTTATTAGGGTTTTAGGGGTTTTTTTGGGTTTTTAGGTTTTTTAGGTTTTTTATGGTTTTTTATAGTTTTTAGGGGTTTTATATTTTTTAGTGGGTTTTTAGGGTTTTATGGAATTTTATGGTATTTTAATTTTTTTAGTGGTTTTATGGTTTTTAAGGTTTTAGAGTTTTCTATAGTTTTTATAGTTTTTTAGTTTTTTAGTGGTTTAATGTTTTTTTAGGTTTTTAATGTATTCTTAGGGGTTTTTAGGGTTTTTAGGGGTTTTTTGGGGTTTTAGGTGTTTTCATGGAATTTTATGATTTTTAGATTTTTTTTGGGTTTTTATAGATTTTGTGTGTTTTTAGGGTTTTTTTAGGGGTTTTAGGGATTTTATAATATTTTTGGATTTTTAGGGGTTTTTTCTATATTTGGGTTTTTAAGGTTTTATAACATGTTTAAGGTTCTGAAGGGGTTTTACAGTTTTTATAGGTTTTTAGTGTTTTTATTTTTTTTGGGGGGTTTTATGATTTTTAGAGGTTTTTTTGGTCTTCTAGGGGTTTTACCATGTTTATTTTTTAGGGGTTTTAAGTGTTTTTATGTTTTTATTAGGTTTTTTAAGGATTTTAGGGGTTTTTACATTTTTTGGGTATTTTTAGGGATTTTTTATTATTTTCATGGGTCTTTAGGTTTTTAGTGTTTTTATCATTTTTTAGTTTTTTATGGAATTTATATATTTAAAATATTATAATATTTTCTTAGAGTTTTCATCATTTTTAAATTTTTAGGGATTTTTATGGATTCTTAAAGATTTTTATGTTTTTTTGGGTTTTTTGGGTTTTTCATGATTTTAGGGTTATTTAGGGTTTTAGAGTTTTTAGAGTTTTTATGTTTATTTTAGTTTTTAGGGTTTTAGAGTTTTTAGAGTTTTTATGTTTATTTTAGTTTTTAGTTTTTTTAATGTTTTTTGGAGATTTTAACATGTTTAGGGGTTTAAAGGGTTTTTATGGGTATGTTTTTAGGGTTTTTAGGAGTTTTAGGGTTTTTAGCATTTTTTAGGGTTTCTGGGGGTATTAAGTGTCTTTAGGTTTTTATGTTTTTCTTATCTTTTTTCAGGGTTTTTAGGGTTTTTAAATTTTTTGGGATTTTTTTGAATTTTTATAACTTTTATCATTTTTTAGCATTTTGATTGATTTTGAGGGTGTTTAGGGTTCCTTAGCTGTTTTAGGGTTTTTTGGGTTTATAGTTTTCTTGTTCTTTTAGGGTTTTTTAGTTTTTAGGGGTCTAATGGTTTTTATATTATTTTATGTTTTTAGGGGTTTGAAGTGTTTTTATAGTTTTTAGTGGTCTTTTACATGTTTTATGGGTTTTTTTGGGTTTTTAAGGTTCATAGGGGTTTTTATGGGTTTTTTGGGATTTAGGTTTTTTAGGGTTATTTATGGTATATATATTTTTTTGTTTTCTGAGGGGGTTTTTTGTTTTTTAGTCATTAAGTTTTTCTTATGGTTTTTAGGCTTCTTAGGTTTTTGTGTTTTTAGTGATTTTTAGGGATTTTATAGGATTTTCATGGATTTATGGTTTTTAGGGTTTTTATAGTTTTTTGAGGGTTTTGTTTTTTTCTTTTTTTAAGGTTTTTGAGTTTTTTTTAAAAAATTGTGGTTTAATGTTTTTTTTTGAGTTTTTAGTGTTTTAGGGTTTTTTTGGATTTTTTTAGGTTTTTTGGGTTTTTAGGGTTATTTAAGGTTTTTAAGGGATTTTATGGTTTTCAGTGTTTTTTTGGGGTTTTAAGGTATTTAGCGCTTTTTAGGTTTTTTTAGGGTTTTAAGTGTTTTTATGTATTTAATATTTTCTTTGGGGTTTTTATAGATTTTAGGGTTTTTAAAATTTTTAAATACATTTAGAGATTTTGTAGGATTTTTTCGGATTTCGAGGGTTTTTATAGATTTCAGGGTTTTTTGTTTTTTTTGGGTTTTAGGGTTTTTTTTTGAGTTTTTAGGGTTTTTATGGTTTTTTAGATTTTTTAAAATTTTTATGGGTTTAAAGGTTTTTTAGTGTTTCTAGTGGGTTCTAGGGTTTTTATAAGTTTTTAGGGTTTTTAAGGTTTTTAATTTTTTTTGGTTTTTAGGGGTTTTATGGTTTTTAATGTCTTTTAGGGTTTTAAGAGTTTTACGAGTTTTTTGGTTTTTAATGTTTTCTTAGGGTTTTTTAGTGTTTTTTTTACATTTTTAGGGATCTTTTGGGTTTTTTAGAATTTTGATGTGGAATTTGGGGTTTTTGGGATTTTGAGGGGTTTTATTGTTTTTAGGGTTGGGGGGGTTTTAGGGTTTTTATCATTTTTAGGTTTTTTAGGGTTTTAATTTTTTTAGGTTTCTTAGGTTTTCTTTGTGTTTAATGAGGATCATGAAACCCATGGGAATCAAGGGGTTGAAGGTGAACTTAATGAGGAGGGTGGAATGCACATGATTGTACAAGACCCTTTACAAAGAGTTGGTGGATCAATGAAAAGGGAGTGGAATAAGAGAATGAAGGAGGCCTTAAATGGGTTAATCATGGAATATCAAAGGGAGGTCCAATACCATTTCTTAGGGGAAGCATTAAAACATATATTTATTTTAACTAAGGCCCAAACATGCTTTTATAGACCCAGCGCATGGTCTTCTATGAATTTCAATCCCATCGCACCATAGAATCATCAAACTGAAAAATGGTGGGCTAGTTGTATTTAATTTCCAAAAGGGTGGGCTACGTGTAACTTAAATTCATGTCCATGGTCCAAAATTATCAAAAACATCATTTAGGCATTTATAACTATGAAAACTAGGTTTTAGACTTTTGTATCACTCTTTGGATATAAATAGCCCCCCTTGTACACTTTGAACATCATAAATAAAGGTAATGTTATTGTGGTGAATTTTTCTTTTAGCCTTTGTGTTCTTTATTAATTATTGACTTATCAAATGATTGGTTATCCTTTTTGGAATCTTTGGGCTAGAGTTATTAGAGAAAAATTCTCTTTGGGTTCTACCATGACCAACTCCCTCCTTTCTTCCTTATTTTCACCATTTGTAGCTCTTATCACTTGTTTTCTTAAAGATATCCAAGTACTCAAAACACAAATAATGAACATGGTGTTTAGGAAACGTCCTACCAGATCTCGGATAACATATCATTTGGCATTAGATACCAATTTCAAGAAATCAGGTTCATCGCATTTTTATCCCTTCTTCCATGTTCTTTTCTCTTTGAATCAGGCGGACATCAATTCTAGTCAATTTTTCTCTCCACCTATGAACATCATTTCATAGAAATTTTTGACATAAAATATATCAATCCTTTATCTGAGAAGATCTTATTTCTTCCCCATTTGGAATCATTTAAATTAATTCTATAAATCGTGAGATAAAATGAGATCAAATTTTGTGATGAATTATTCAATGTTAATACCACACATGTAGAACCCTTGATTTTAAGTACTTAACCCATTATTTAGGTATTTTTAGTTTATAAAATTATTAGGTTATGTTTTGGGAGTTTTTTAGGATGTTTTGAACTTTATAGGATTTTATAGAGGTGTGCGGTTTGGGAACAGCTAGTAAAAACCGTACAACACCTCCAAGAGACTATGAAACGGAAACCGTTGACATTGGTTAAGTGCACAGTTCTTCCAAACTGTATGGATTTCTAGTATAAACTATGAAATTCCTGATAATGTGGTATATCATGGTTGGTTCATGGTTTGTTTAACCATTTAATCCAACTATTCAAGGTGTATTTAGATGCCTTGGCTCATGCATGGTTAGCATACAGTTTCCCTAACTGTGCACACTAACACTACACCATATAAAATTAAATACAAAAATTGTGTATCTAATTTAATTTAACTCCAAAACCTATATTTTTTTCCTAAATAGTTTGTATCATTAATTATTCTTCCTCCCAACAAGGTGTGGAAAATTCCATTTGATTTGGGATTGATTTCTAGGAAAATCCATGTGCTTTGGAGACACGGATTCTTCATTAACTATTTGTTCTTAATCATTTTCCCTAGATCTATTCTATTTTCCTCTATTATAATTGTGGATCTATTTCATTGGGGATATATCCATGTTATGTTATTTCAATACTTATGGGATATGATTGTTTTTATTGATGTTAATGAGATCTAATTTGGAATCTTTAATATTTAATCTCATTTGTTAAAGTTGGTGTGTCATTCGTCATTTTCAATTATGATTGAGAGGTAGGTGGATTTTCTACAAAATACTCTTGATTATAACATGAAGTATTTATTTAAAATTGATTTAATTAATTGAAATTTTAGTTAAAATAATAGTGATATTTGATGGAATTATTGTTTGAATTATGGTTTTGGAAATCATGAGAATTTAATGTCTTTTTGGAAATCCATTGTTTATAATTTTAAAATGGTGATTTCATAATTATTATCGATTAATGGAAGTAAAATATTTTCTGAAATTATTTTATTGAAATGGTTTGATATTATTTGGGCATAATGGTTGTGCATGATTTGAATGGGATGGATAATGGTTGTGAAGTACCACCATCAAAGGGACATAGTATTAATGTGAACTTCCACCACTAATGGTAAGACCAAGATTGTGTATGTGTTTTTTTAGGATGTGTGTGGAAATGAAAATGTATATTCAAAATCATAAATTGAAGAATGTTTAAAATATTTATTGATATTCCTTGAAAAATTATTATTTCAGTTATTGATGTATTACTTGAAAAAAAATGTTTTTAAGGATTTTTTAATTATTTTAGATGGATAACTATTTTGATTAGATATAAACTACTTTAAGTTATTTTTATAATATTTTGTATAAATTTTCTAACAAGACCAATCCTAGTGGAATTATTTGGGAATTCATTGAGGAAATCTTACTGAGTTTTATACTCTCCCCATTCTTAGGAACTACGATATGTTTGAAGATGTCATATATTGAGACACAAGTAAAGGCAAGGTATCCCAGTTCTTTAGTGATGTATTTTGATACCTTGGATTGGGAAAGTTTATATAGATATTGTAGAAGATTGGGAGTTGTTTTAGTTTCTTTGGTGTCTTTTGGTTTTGTTATAATTTGGTTCCATGGGTTATGTCACATTGATTCTACTTATACTTTGATATTTTCTTTTGGTTTAGCCTTGTATTGGATTGAATTTTAATACTGATGCATCATTAAAAAGTTTGGTTGTTATGGTTATCATTAGTTTGGGTGTTTATCTTTAAAGTGAAAATAATCCCCCCAAAAATTTATGAGGCCCTTGGAATTTATTTTCTTCCTTTTGTGTCTTGGGCATGTCCCCTAACGACTAGTATCTCCCCCATCACATCTCAATCCAATGAGGAGGGGCCAGATATTAAAATGGAAACATCTTCTTCAGTCCTTGAATTTGAAATTTTATTGTTTTATATATTAGGATGGTAAAAATAATATAGGATTTTCATAACTTGAAATTGAATGTAAAGACCTAGAAATTTCAAGGAATTTTTTTTCTTTTATATTCTTTGAAATTTTTCGAGTCCGCAGTTTCTGACGACGACTGATTCCGAGGCCCAGTGGGCCCAGAATCAATTTCTGAAGTTTTGTTTCGGTACGTTCATTAAATGTACATGTGGGTTTTTCGAACTTTTTAATGGGTGCTCAGAATAGAAATATGAGGGCACCTTTGAACTCGTAGCACCAGTTTTCGCTTAAGAAGGCTTTCACCTCGACGACATATGATCGGGTATGAGAGTTGGTTTTTGGGTTTCAGGTGGATTAATAAAATAAAATAAGTAACAACTTATTTTATTTTAGTTGAACTCACACCATGTGTTAGTGTTTGTTAAAATCTCCACACGGGGCTTAACCCCCCATTTAATGGAGAGGGAGAGGAAACCTCACAACCCTCTCATTTATTGTTGTGTGTCAACAAAAAATTAAAGCTATCAATTAATTTTATGTTTCAACATAAAATTAATTGCTGCAAAATAATTTTATGTGTCAACGTCGAATTAAATGATGTGTGTCAACATAAAATTAAAGTTATCCATTAAATTTATTTGTCAAAATAAAATTAATTGCTTCCAATTAATTTTATGCGCCAACGCTTTTAATTTGATTGACCACCATTCTTTTTTTAACAACATCATTGGAATTTAGTAAGGTTCCTAATAAATGAACCGTCATAAATTCCACGATCATTATATACCTATCCCCCTATCCTATATATAGGGAGATTGGGAGGAGGATTTGGGATGGCTTCACCAAGCGATGAAGCACTGGTAAAGTGACGCGATGCCCAACACTTGGAGGATTACGCTTCCTCCGACGAAGAACGCGAAGACTCTGGCGACGACAAAATCTTCTTTGGATTCTTCCTCAGAACCCCTTTCCGACATGGGATCTCTTCGACGACCCTTCATCCTTCCTCTTCGATGAAGCACTGTCAGTCATGCGGCGCCCGACAAGCCTACCCACGTGCTGCCCGGTGCTCACCCCGGCCAAAACCGCAGCCAACCCAGCCCGCTGAAACCTTTCCTGCACGCCCTGCGCGCTTCCAGCGCCCCGCTCTTTCCCAGTGCCCTTCGGGAACCCAGGCTGCCCTCCCGGCGCCCAAACCGCCTGCCCGGCGCCCCCTGGATCCCAGGATGCCTGCCCAGCGCCTGCCCGACGCCCAAGCTACCCTCTCAGCGCATGCTCGGCACCCAGGCCGCCTGCCCAACCCTTTCCTGGTGCCTAGGCCGCCTGCCCGATGCCCCCCAGTACCCACGCCGTCGGGCCTGTGCCCTCCCAGCGCCCCGGTCATCTTCCCGACGCCCGATCGGCTGCCTGGCGTGCCCCCTGCCCTTCCCGGTACACCTGTGGCCTTCCAACGCCCCGTGCATCCTGCCGTTGGATTCTCAGGCTAAGCCGTCCGAGTCGCGCCCCTCATTGTGCCGGTCGGACCTGCCACTGGCCTTCGGGCCGAGTCGCCCACATGGTGACTTCCACCCGAATTGTCCACGTAATCCCCTGGGCCGGGCCCAGTGGACTGGGCCAAAGTTAGAGGGCTGAACCGCCCAATGAGTCAGGTCGACCCAGACCGGGTCAACCCAGACTGAGTTGGGCCGAGTCGGTCCCACCGGGTCAGACAGGACTCAGGCCCACTTTTGACCCTTTGTTGTATTGGCCATATCTTTTGCACCGGACGTCCGTTTGACGACCCGACAGTGGCGTTAGTATTCTATTTGAGAAATGGTCCCTTTAAAAATACCCCATGGGAATTCTGGGTATAGTTGAGATACGGTAGGGTTGGTCCGTACACGAAACCTACCGGGCTCCTGGGAAAAAAGTCTAATAACTCACAGACCGGGCGTTCCGTTGATGCAATGTCTGTTGCATTGAGACCCCTATGATGTGGTGGACCTTTTAGATACTTATTCGCGGTACTTAATGACAATTGGAGTATCAGCTTGTAGCTGGTGGAGCAGACCCTCCCGGAGATGAGCGAGTAGACTACGGAGACCTAGAAGCTGGCTAAGACCTGATGACTGCTTGTCGGATTCGTTCAGTGTGACTTGACTAGCCCAGTGGGGATTACTACTATGTGAGGCGGAAGTCCCATGGAAGATAATGGATACTGTGTGAGGTGTAAGACCCACGATACTCAACAGGAGGAGTACCTCTGTAGGCTATTAGGGGGAGCGCTACTGTGTGAGGTTGTAGACCCATGGCGAGGTGCACTACTGTGTGAGGTGGCAGACCCGCGATACTCGATAGGAGGAGTACCTTAGCAGTCTAAGGTTAGTGAGTAGCACCTCATAGTCACGACAAAAATATTGTGCTCGACAGAGGAGAAGTTCTCCAGCATTCATCATTTTGTTAATGAAAATCCTGGTTTGAGCTGAGTCAATGACCTTGGTGTTTTCCTCATGATTGAGATGGGTTACTTGATAACTTAGGTATATGTATGGGTGTATACCTAAGTAATGGTTATCTGTTGAAATCATACTTTTTGGTTTTTCCTTGTTGGATTTTGTGAGACCTTGAGGGTCTCGGGGTCCCTACTGAGTATCGTTATAGTCACCCCTGCACGGGTTACGCCCGCACCTCGTTGTGTTGGGTGGAGATGACGAACAACACTGATGGAGGCCTAGAGTGCCAGGACGGGATGGTACCCAGAGGTGGATCTTATGACATTTCGGTACACGGTGGAGTCTAACGGATGTAGAGTGCTGAGAAGGCCATCTGTACCTACCCTTTAGGTAGGAACCCCGGAGGACGATCCCATAGCTGCTTCCACCTTCCAGCTAATTTTCCCTTTTTAGTTGTACTTGTTTTAAGTTGTATTTGTACATTATAGTTGGTCTTGTGTTATGGCCCTTTTACTTTCCAGCACTTCTTTTGTATATAGTTTTTCTTAGTGTTTGCTTCTGCTTGTACTGTAGTTGTGTTTTCACGTTTTATAAAGGAAATGCCTTCCCAGTTTTTGGGAAATACACAATTGGTGCTAGTCGCCAGCCCCTGGCCTATGGAAGGCGGGCTTGGGTAAGTCATATTACAGGCCCCAGGGGATGGGTCGTGACATTTAAATCATAAAAATCCATGGCTGAACTCTTTAAACTAAAACTCAAGTTACCATGGATTTGGGTACATGAGTGTGTTGAGACACGTCTACGAGTTGTCACCTCATCCTCGGGGGTTTATTTGTTGTGAAGAGAATGAAATCTATTGATAAAAATGACTTCCCACTAATAGTAAATAATTCATTTTGAGTAATGATTTATGATTTGATGAAAAAGTTTTGTTTTTTGAAAATAGTTGAAAATGTTTTGATTTTCAAAAGATTGGTGGAATTTTAAAAAATGATTTGAAAGTGGAAGTTGTTGAATTTTGGAAAGCTTTATTTGATACATGTGATGTGGTAAATTTTAAATTTCCCAACACTCAGTTTCTAGAGAGTGATACTAATTGGATTTTTATTTTGGTTATATTGAATTGAATTAGGTAGGAATTGTAGAAACTAACTAGAATAGGTTGCTGAGAATGTGGTTGCACATGATTCATGGGTGAACCAATAGTTAGTTCAAAGTATTGTCTATAAATTTCAGGCCATGGAAAAAGTTATCAAAAATAATGAACCCAGGAATGTGGACTTTTAATTTCAATTCTAAATGTATAATAAACCCATATTTTGGGGTGATTTAGAACTATAAAAATAAGAAATGTGGCTTAATATGATGAAATGAATCTTCGACTCCTTGGCACACCAGCTAAGCTAAAATTAAAGTTGGAAATATACATGTGGGGGGATATTTCACAACAATGGTGGGATTGATTAGTTCAGGATAAATTGGACCAAGGAATGACTGGGGAGATATTTAATAATTTTTTAACAAATAATTCTATCCACATACATTATGGATTTTAAGGACAATAGACTTATTTAGTTTGAAGTAAGATAACCACACAATGATAGTGTATGATTTTTTTTACAAATTTAGTCCTCTTTGCACCAGAAGATTCCTCATGTTCATCCTTGAAGGTATGTATTTTTGAATCCGGGTTGAGGACATATATTTTCTCAAAAAAAATTATACTTTGAATATCAGATTATAGAGTAATTTTCAATAGAGAAATAGTGGAATAAAGAGATATATAAAGAAGTACAGTTGAAGAAATCATCATAATACCTATGGGAACTGGTGGGAAATATATTTCTAGGAATAATTAGAAGAGTTCCAGTTATTTCCAAGGTAGTGTTATGACTCATAATCAAATAGTGATATCAGTGAATCTTTCTCCTAAAATAAAGTGTACACTCGATTGTTTTCAATGTGGTTCTCTCGATCACATAAATCGATATTGTACAGCACCACATAGAGCATGTAAAAATTGTAATAATTTGGGACTTCTACAATGTTATTATCATAGTTCTTTGAGGTATGGTTCTAGGGACACATCTCATGCTTCTCAAGCATCATATTCATTAATAGGATGAGTGCACCAGAATAGATTTCATTTGAAAACCCAGGCAATCCATGGAGAATCTAGGAATACAATGATTCCAAAACCAGTTCAATCTCAATAGGACAGGAAAGAGAAAATAACAGTCCGTAATAAATTGTATAGAGTTGATAAAGTGATCTTGGATGAACAATGAAGACATTCTGTAGTGAGAGGTAAGATTCTTTTTAACGTTACCCTTATGAATGTTTTATTTTATATGGATTTTTCGAATTAAATTATTTCTTCTCATGTTATGGATCTTATAATTTTTCATATTGACTTGATTTCATCTATTTTTAAACATCAAACTCTTCTTGGAAAAAAATAATATCAATCCTTCATGTTAAAATTGTGTTTTATTACTATAGACGAGGATGAATTGATTTCAGACTTATCTATGCTTGATATGGATTTCTATGGATTAATCTTGTGTATGGATTTGTTGAAAATTTTCAAAGATCACATAAAATTTTATACATGAAGGGTATGTTTTATAACTAATGATGGTTTTGAGACTCTCTTTAGAGGATATAGAAATGTAAAGAATAGTGGAGTGGGATTATTATACCCAAAATTTTTAACTATCTCATACGAGTTGTAGCCTTGACGTTGTCATCTATGGATGGATTGAGAATAGCGGTTCTCCAACAATTTTTTATCATTTTACTGATATTTTTCCAATAATTTCTCAGGGTTTCGATCACAAGAGAAGTATAGTGTACTAGTGATATCATTATAGGGAATAGTCATATCTCACTTCATTCTTATCAAATAGAACCAACAAAATTAATAGAATTTAAATTCAATTTGGAAGAGTTGGAAAACAAAGGGTTCATTCAGCTTTATACATCTTCATGGGTAGAACCCATTATTTTTGTGAAAAAGATGGATATAACTCTTAGAAATTGTGTGAATTATCATAATCTTAATCTAGTTAAGATAAGGAATCAATATCCTCTTCCATTCATTTAAGACCTATTTCACCAATTGAGGGGTGAGGGTTGGCGCCCCACTCTCCAAGTCTCCATTCTATCCTCATGCTAGGGTTACTTTATAATGTTGATGATTCCTCCCTATTATCATCCCCCTTATGGTGAGAGAATTCTTTCTTTAGCATGTTTCTTCTTATTCCAGTCCCATTCCCTTTTTATCCCCATAGATATCTCTTGCTTCAACCTTCACTCTTGTTTCTGGAACCATCATGAATAAACCCACCTTGGTTTAACTCTATGAAAGTCTGGAGACTTGGGAATCTATCAGTGGTGGAATCCAGAGATCATCTTCTTCTTTATTTCTAGGTTCACTTATTTGGGATCATTTCTTTAATCTCTTGTATCTCCCAGCTCTAGTACTACTTTTTAGTTATCCTCCTCTACCCTTATTTCCTTACCGACCATGAAATAAAACATTTTTTGGTTAAACACAATGGTGTTTTAAGGTATTTTGGGATGGTGGGGTGTTAAGGCTGAAGGTGGTTCCATCTCAGTTTTCTCCAATTTATCCTTGTTTCCTTCCTTGATTTGGGATTTCTATTTCATGGTCTTGGTATGTTCTTAGTGATTTATTTCTATTATATGGTTTTTCATTTTTCTTAGAGGCCTAAATGATCCTTGATGATGTTTTGGTTTTTTATTTTTTTTGGTCATTTTAGATGGTTTCTTTTTGATATGGTGTGGCTATCGGTGATAGTGAATATGATGTTTTTTATTCAATTTTTTGATACTCGATTCAGTTTTGGGTCTACATTTCTTCAATAATGGTGATGATAGTTTTATATTTGAGTTTATATATTCATTAAGATGCTAGTGGTTAATAATGTTGGATTCATTTTTTTAGGTTTATGGTGATCAGTGGCTTCTTCCAATGTGTGGATTCCGGCAATGGATTTTGTGGGTCGATATGATGGCTGGCATCTACTCAGGAAGGAAGTCCCTATGCTCAAGGACTATGTGGTTTCCATCTTCTAATTTCACCTTTTTCATTTTTTAATATTTAATTTGTAATTATGGTAAATTTTTAATTTTAAAATATGTTTTAAATTTTATAATATATGAATATCTATGAGGTTACCACTCAACCAAAAAGTTGATTCTAAAAATTAAAAAAATGTATTTAGAGAACCAATTGATGAGAGCTGAGTGGTTCTCTAAAATTTACTTGTGTTTGGAATATCACCAACTACAATCTCAGGTGGAGGATATTCCAAAGACAAATTTTAGAAGTATATATATCCATTATGAGTATATGTTTATTCATTTTGGTCTTATGAAAGCACTAGCTATCTTTATGGTGTTGATGAATCATATATTTCAAAGGTATCTAGATTATTTGGTGGTGGTATTTTTGGATGAAATATTATTGTAATATAGGGAAAAGGATGATCATGAGAAACACATATCAATAGTGTTGGTTAACTTTCAAGATCATCATTTATAATTCAAACATTGAAAGTCTTATTTTTGGATACAAGTGGTCTGTTTACATGGCCATATTATCTATGAAAAATGTGTTTCTATGGATACATAAGAATAGAGATTGTTATCTCTTAGAAACTTTCAAATAATTTCTTTGAGATATGAAATTTTCTTGGCCTGGATAGTTATTACTAATGTTTTTTTCATAAATTTTCATGACTAGCTTCACTAATGATAGCTTTGACAAGGAAAATTGTTCCATTCCAATTAAACAATTAGTGTCAAAATTTGTTTCATGAGTATAAAGTTCACCTTATAAGAGCACCAATCATGATATTTCTAGAATAAAGACAAATATATTTGTTATATTGTGATTATTTATGATCTGTGTTGGGGTGTGATATCATAAAGATATATCATTTTGTTTATTATAGATTATGGAAGTTACGATTTCATGAGAAAAACTACACAATGCATGATTTGGAATTAGCTATTGTGGTTCATGCTTTTAATACTTATTATCATTATCTTTTTGGTGATAAATTCATGGTGTTTATAAATAATAAGATCTTGAAACACATTTTATCACAAAGATATTTGAATCTGAGACAAAGAAGATGGATTGAGTATATTCAAATGTTTGACTTTGACTTAATGTATACACTGGTTAAAAGGAAATTTTTTGGTGGATGTATTAAGAATAAAGTCATATATTCATTTTGTGAAATATGCTTCATATAAATGGATTATAATGCTAATGATTCCCAATATTCACATGGATTGTGAAGATCTAGGTATTGTTGGTGTTTTTCTTTCTAGATTTTTTGTTCTTGATTTGGTAGATAAGATTAAAGAAACACAAACATATGATTCTTAATGTATTGATATGAGGTAAATATAAAATTGTAGGGATAAAATTGAGGGATTTAATCTTGATAGAAGATTAGTTTTTTGGTTTTGGTATCAGATGGTTGTACCTTTGTCTTATAAGGAAAAACTCCTTCATGTTTATCACCAATTGAGATAGACTATTCATCCAAGAATAAAAAAATATGTATAATGAATTGAAAGAACAATTTTTTTTGTTTTGGTATGAAAATAAAGGTGGATGGGTATTTTATAAGACTCATCAATTAGAAGGTTAAGGAAGATCACCAATAACCAATGGGTATGTTGTAGTATTTACGGATTCTCATATGGACTTGGGAGAAGATAACTATGGATTTTCTAATAGGTATACTAAGAATGGTTCAAAAACATGATTCCATATGGTTGATAGTGGATCATATAAATAATCCATACTATTTCATCCCTATTTTTAAATGCAATACAGTAGAGGAATTGTCAAAAATCTATATTTGTGAACTTGAAAAGTGAAATTGTGTTCTTATCTTGATTGTATCTGACAACGACCCTAGGTTTGCATCTTGTTTTTTTAAATCTTTATAGTAATACCTTGGGACATAGTTGACTATGAGAATAGTGTTTCTTCAACAAACAGATGTAAAATTGAAAAGGATTATCCAAACATTGGATTACATGCTTAGGGATTGTGTAATGGATTTTGGTGGCTCATGGGAGGAGCTTATACTATTAGTGGAGTAATCAAACAAAAAACATTATAAGGACTCGATACATATGGATACTTTTGAAGCATTATATATGGATACTTGTTATTATACACTTTTTTGGGTGGAAATAGGTGACACTTTACTTGTTATACAAATCCTTGTATAAGATATAATGAAGATGATTCAGTTAATAGGAAATAGGATGGAGATGGAAAAGCGTCATCAGAAATAATATATGATCATCATCAACAATTTTTTTTATTAGGTGAGTGATCATTTGTTATTGATAATATCTCCAAGTATTGGGAATTATCATTTTGGAAAGGAGGGAAATTTATCTCTTCGATAAATAGTCCCTTTTGAGATACTGGAACGGGTGGGTTAGGTGGCATATCGGTTTTATTTCCCACCAAGGTTCAGTTCAATGCATAATGTGTTTCATGTATCACAATTGACTAATTATCAACTTAAACCTGACCATGTGATTAGATGGGATCATGTATAACTATATATAATTGATACGGTGGTTCATGAGCCGGTACAGATTCTAGATAGGCAAGAGAAAGTATTGTGTAGGAAAACATCATTCTAGTGCATATTTTATGGAAACATGGTGAGATTTAGGAGGAAACTTGGGTGTTTTAAAATTAAATTATTTATGAATGGATAGAACTATTTAAGGAAAAATCTAATTCTCTACTTTCTAGGGACAGAAATACCATTTGTGGGGAGAATTTAGCACCCTCATTTTCTGGTACTTGAACATTTATTTATTTATATTAAGTATATAAAATGATTAGGTTAAGTGTCAGGAGGTTCGTAGGATATTTATAATTTTTTTTGTCTTTTATAGAGGTTCAAGGTTAGATAATATTAATTAGAAACCATGAGACACCTCTAAGAAACCATGCAACTAGAACAGTGGATGTTGGATAGGTTCATAGTTATGCACAAGGTTTGGCCAAACCACCTGAATTCCCAGTAGAAACCATGAAATACTGGATAGTGGGGTATAACATAGTTGATGCATAGTTTTTCTAATCGTCCAATCTAATCATGTGAGGTATTTTTGGAGGTAGTGGCTCATAAACGACTAGTGAATAGTTTTCTTAACCATCCATTATGGAAAATTAGTTCCAAATTTTTTGGATCCAATCTAATTTACCTTCTAAACCAATCATTTCCCCCTAAAAAGGCCATAACACGAATTCCTCTTCCTCCAAAGGTAGTGGAGAAAATTCATTTCGATTTTGAGAGTGATTCCTAAGTGAATCAATGTTTGTTAGAGAACCATATTTGTTAGTAAGTTCTCGTTCTACATCATTTTAATTAGATCTATTATACATGCCTCTTTTGGAATCATGGAACCAGTTCGTTGAGGATGGATCCATGTTTTGTTATATCAATATTGATAGTATATGATTATTTTGATTTAACATAATGAGATCCAAGTAAGAATCATTAATATTTAGGTTTTTTTGTTAATTTTTTTGTGTTTTTCTTCATTTTCACCTATGTTTGATAGGTTGGTGGATTCTCTCTTAACTCCTATTGATTAGAAATTGAATTATTTATTTCAAATTGATTTAATTTATTGAAATTATTCAGAAAATAATGGTTTTATTTGGTGTAATTCTCATTTGAATTATGGTTTGGTAAATAATAGGTATTGGATGGATTTTTTGGAAAACCATTATTTATAATTTTAAAATGGTGATTTTAAAACTATGGTTGCTTACCAAGTAAATTATTTTTTGAAATTATATTTTAAAAATGGTTTTATATGATTTGGTCATAAAGTTTGGGAATTATTTTAATGGGATGGGTAATGGTCATGAAGTACCTCTATCAAAGGGATGGATTATAAACATGAAGTTCCGCCTTAAATGGTAACACCATGATTTTGTGTGTGTTTGTGTTGAGGATGTGGAAAATTTATGCCAAATCATAAATTGAGAAATGGATAAAATCTTTTTTGATGTTCCATGAAAAATGATTGTTTTATTTGTTGATATATTCCTTGAAAAATGGTTTTTAAGGATTGTTTGATTATTTTCATTAGAAAACTATTTTTTATATAAACATATTTGAATTGTTTTTAAATTATTTTATATAAATTTTTTAACATGGTCAATCCTAGTGGAGTGATTTTTGAAGTCATTGGGGAAATCCTACTGATTTTTATACCCATCCCCTACTTGAGAACTATGGTGTGCATGCAGATGTTATATATTTAGACACAGATAAAGGCAGTTTATACCAGTTCTTTAGTAATTCTTCTTGATACCTTGGGTTATACATTTGGATTTGGGTATTGGGGTAGATTGGGAGGTCTAGATGGTTTATTTGGTGTCTTTTGGTTTTTTATCATTTGGTTTTATTGGTTATATCACATTGATTCCACATATGCTCTAATATTGTCTTTTAGTTTAGTCTTGTATTTGATTTCATTTTGGTACTCATGAATCATTAATAAATTGGTTTTTATGGTTATCATTGTTTTAAACATTTTATATTAGATGGGAAAATCTTCCCTCAGCTATTTATGATCCCCTTGGCATTTATTTCTAGCCTTTGGTGTCTTGGGGATGTCACCTATAGCCTAGTAGATCCCCCGCCACTTATCGATCCAATAAAGAGGGGTAGGATGTTACAACACATATCTCACTTTGAATCCATTTTTTTGTTTCAAATTATTCCTTTTCCTACATTTACTTATTGAAAATTCATCTTGTTTCCACTATATTTATTCAAAACTAGAGCCAAATTGTTTTAAAAAAAAGCTAAAAAAGTGCAACATATTGAGTCCAATGCCCATTTATCGTTTTTATTCATCCTCTATCTTCCCCTTACCACATTTTCCTATTCGATACAGTTTTAATTTTATCTTTGAATTCTATTTCTGGATTTCAACAGACCAGCGATCCTTTAGATTTATTGAAATTGGGTATGAACGCTATAGGAAGCATGTGGAGTGGTAAAAGGAAAGAGTGTTATATTTTAAAAAAAAAATTTGAGTGAACCATGAGTGAACATAAAATTTTATAGTGTAAACATATAAGGAAGTGTGTGATGTCCATATTCTTATTTCATAAAATTTTCCTGTAGGATTGTTAAATATAGGAGGTGAGTAAAACTAATGAAAAGAAACATAAGTTTTTCATGATGGATTTACAAGAACAATTACCAAGGTAAAATGTGAGGATGGATAAATTTAAATCCCCTTACAATTCTATTGCACCACCAAGGAGGGGGGTCTTTGAAGAACAGGATGAGTTCTCTGATTTTCATTAGTCACCAATTTGGATAAAGAAACCACCATAGAGGAAAACCAATGATCTTGGATGATTAATATTTTGGATTCATTACTTCCAAGGTAATAATGATATCAAAACATAATTGGAATGGGAATAGAAGGTAGAGAATGTTTTTGTTTTTCAGTACTATTTAGAAGAAAATAAAGTAATTTTGGAGGCTTTGGAATTCACTGTCTAAGATAGTATTTGGTGTGTCCAACTATAAGGGAGTCAATAAAAAATTAGAGAAATACCCATCCTCACATGGAAGGATATAAAATTGGTAATGTGTAAGAGGTTTGTTTCTAGCCACTATTATCGTGATTTGTTCCTCAAGTTGTAGGGTTTGAAATAAGGTGCTTTGAGTATTGATGAGCAACATAAAGAGATATAAATCATCATGATTCAGGAAACTATTGATGATGATGGAGAGGCCACTATGTAAATGTTTTTTGATGGAATCAACCATGAAATTCATGACATAGTGTACATGCGACACTATTTGGATATGGAGGATCTTCTTCACATGGATTCTAAAGAAGAGAGTCAAGTAAAGGAAAGAAGTATGATCCCTACATCTTATAGAAAGGATTCTAAATATTATTTAAATTTTAAGTATTAAAAACCAAAATAACATATAAGGGAACAAAAAATGGATTCAATGGAGGTGACCACACTAAAAACATTATTTCCAGAATCCAAATGAAAAATAGAGGCAGGTATTATTTACAAATCACATGATATGTTTTAAATGTCAATTATTTAAAAAACATTCCTCATAATTAAAAATTAATAGGATCATGATTATTTTGGATGATGGAGATTTTCTTAGAGATAGATCAAGATAAGATAAAATTACAATACTTGAGGAGTGTTTGTAGGTGGGAATATAGATCCTCATACATGGAGAAATTCAAATGGAAAGTCATGCTTTAAGTACACAGACCAAATTAGAACATGATCAAGATAAAATGGAGCAAATTTCTCATACTATATGCCTCATAAAAGATAAGTTATGTAGTATGATCACTAATGGGGATGGTTTCAAAAATATAGAAAGTGGTTTGATGGTTAATAAATTGTGTTTAGCTATAACCAAGCATCATAGGCATTATGGATTGTAATGGATAAATAATAGTGGGTATGTTTAAGTAACTAAGAAAGTAAAATTTCCATTTTCTATTGGTAAGTATGAAGACTAGGTAATATGTCATGTTGTTACCATGAATTCTAGTCATATTTTATTGGTATGTACTTGTAAATTTGATAGGGGATTTACACATGATGGATACATCAACTTTTATTCATTTCAGTACAATGGGAGGATGGCTATACTTACACCATTGGGGTTGTTTCAAGTATATCAATACCAATTGAGGATTGATGGAGGTTATAAAAGATATAAAACAAAATTGATAAAAAAAATAGAGAGAATGGAATAATAAAAAGTGAAAAAGGTGTGATGAGTGACATCAAAATAAATTAGGGAAATAAAAGAGTTAAAAAAAGAGTGAAAACAATAGTATTGATGTAAAAGTGAGTTTATTTTTCACGAAAAATATTGATAAAGATATATTTAGAGGGGAATGAAAATACAATTCTTCTATTAAAGTGAGAATTATTAACTAATAACTCCATTACCCCATTAATTACTTCTTATTTTTTGTCTTTATTACAAAAATATGGTGATCAGTGTTGAAAATGAGAAACTTTTAATCGAGGTGGTTTTGTATGGAAAAATTTGCAAAAGGGGATGTTCCTAAAGTAATGAAAATAAAATCTTCATGTGTGAGGATATTGAACTTTATAAGTCTTATAGAAGATGAATGATAATACCTACAATATTGAGTTACTTAATAGGTATATAAATATTGGTTTCACCTTTATTGTTGTTAATAAATATCCGTTTGAATCTTTAGATTTGACGATGAATAATTTCAAAGAGGGAGGATATGATGAGGATCATGGAACACATTGGTATTGAGGGGTTGAATGAAGTATTCATGAGAAAGGAATAATGTGCATGATTTCATAAGATCTATTTCCAAGAGTTGGTGGACCAATGAAAAGGGAGGAGACCAAGATAATAAAGGACACCTTAAATGGGTTAATCATGGAATTACCATGGGAGTCCCAATAACCTTTATTATGGGAAGCATCTGAGCCTATATTTACATTAATTGAGGCCCAAACATGATATTAATAACCCATACCATAGTGTTATATAAATTTCAATCCCACCCCACCATGGAATCCTTAAACTCCAAAGTGGTGGGATAGTTGTATTTAATTTCCAAAAGGGTGTTCTAATTTCCCCTTAAAGTCATAGGTATGCACCAAAATGGATAAAAAAACATAATTTTTGCTTTCTTCTCATGAAAAATAGGTGTTAGACATTTGTTTCACTATTTTTTTTATAAATATCCACCCATTTTACTCTTTGAACATCATGAATGAGGTTAATGTTATTATGGTGAGTCTTACTTACAACCTATGTGTTCTTGCTTAATTATTGACTTATCAAAGGACTGATCATTCTTTGTGGCATCTTGTGTCTAGATTTCTCAGTGACGAGTTTTATTTGGGTTTTACCATGACTATATCTCACATTTATTCCTTATTTCCATCATCTATATCCATTCTCACTTCTTTTATTAAAAATATATGGGTTCTCCACATAGAGATGTTGAAAAAGTTTCCCAAGACACTTACTAGAGGGTCTTGGATTGTTTTTCAATGTTTTCAGGCTTTTAGAGGTTTTTTTAATGATTTTTACTTCTTTTTAGGATTTTTTATAATTTTATAGTTTTTATGGATTTTGTGGGATTTTAGGGTTTTCAGGGTTTTTATATTTTTATGGCCTTTTTTGGGTTTTTTGAGTTTTTTAGGGTTTTAAAGTTTTTTATATATTTTTAATGTTTTTAGTGGTTTAAAGGGTTTTTATAGTTTTTATCATTTTGGTAGGTGTTTTTGGGATTTTTATACTTTTTAGGGGTTTTATGGTTTTTAGGCTTTTACATATATTTACTTTTTGGGGGGTCTTTATATTTTTTAGGTTTTTTAGGGTTTTTAAGTAGTTTTATGTTTTTATAATTTTCTTTGGGGTTTTCATGGTTTTTAAGGTTTTTTACATTTTTAGGGATTTTTATATTTTTTTAATATTTTTATGGTTTTTAGGTTTTAGGGATTTTGTGGGTTTTTAGGGATTTTATGGGCTTTTAGGTTTTTATGTATTTTTTTTAGTTTTTTAGGGTACTTGATGTTTTTAGAGTTTTTTTAATGTTTTTAGGGTTTTAAAGGGTTTTTAGTGTTTATAGTGGTTTTAGGGTTTTGACGGGTTTTAGGATTTTTTATGGTTTTAATGGTTTTTATGGTGTTTATTCTTTTAGTGTTTTTAGGGTTTTTAGTGTTTTGTAGGTTTTTTAGGGGTTTAAAGTTTTTTTAGGTTATAAAATGTTTCTTAGGGGTTTACAGGGTTTTCAAGGTGTTTTATGTTTTTAGGTATTTTTAGTATTTTATTTATTTTTACGGTTTTTATGAATTTTTAAGGGTTTTAGGGTTTTTAGGGGGTTTATCATTTTTCTTTTGGTTTTTAGAGATTTTTATTTATTTTGCACGATTTTTATGGATTTTAGAGTTTTTTATGTTTTTTGGGGTTTAAAGGGTTTTTAGAGTTTTTAGTGGTTTTAGGGTTTTTATATGTTTCTAGTATTTTTAAGGCTTTTATGAGTTTTATTATTTTTTGGGGGTTTTTTTAATTTTATGGTCTTTTAGGGTTTTAGTGTTTTTATGTTTTTAGGGGTTTTAAGTGTTTTAGGATTTAAGGGTTTCTTAGAGTTTTTTAGGGTTTCTAGGGGGTTTTAGCACAATGGGTAATTGAAGTATATGTGACGGGTCATTTGTGATGGGGTCTCATTACAAATCACCCATTGTAGAAAATGGTGTCATGAATAGTTTAACTAGCTTTTAAAAACCCACTTTTACGACAGTGTTAACTACCCGTCACAAAAAACATTAAAAAATATAAAAAAATTAATATAATAATAATAGGAATGATAAAATAAATAAAATAATAACTTATAAAATTAATAAAAATATAATTTAAATAATAAATAATTATAAAAAAATAAATAATAATAATAAGCACAATATGTGTAATAGTATAAAAAAATAAAAAAAATAAAAAAGTAAAACAATAAATAAACAAATAACATAATAAAAATAATAAATAAATAATATAATAATAATAATAATAATAATAATAAATAAGAAAATTATATAATAAAGAAACATATTATTCGCAACAATATAAAAACACACTATATATAAATGTAAATATATGGATTAATAAAAATATTACAAAAAAAATACATTAAAATGTTTATCAGAAAAATTATATAAATCCCTGAGTGGGAGGGTCATCTGGATGAGTTGGAGGAGCTAGTGGAGCGGGTTAAGTCAACTCCATCCTTAAACCATGAGTCAGACGTCGCATTTATTCCATCGTTTGCTCATATTATTGTTGCTATCATTGATGCATATCCCACAACTACTACTGTTATTGTCGACGAAGCTCTTCCTACTCCCTATGCATGGTCTTTATAAGATCACCCTGAGCTCACAACTATTCCTCATATTGTTCAGTAGATGATGATGACTCTCCATGAGATCCTCTTGATATGTATGATGACATCACATCAGTACCATAATAACTATCAGGAGTCAATCGAGAGTTGATACCAATAACTCCACCTTTATCGAAGACATAAGGAGTCTCATGAATCCATGTTGCATCATAAAATATTGATGCAATAAAGGTCTAGTCCTCAATATTGGCCTCACTCTCAGCCTGTGTCTAAGATTTGGTGGCTTCATATGAATCCTTCAATTGCCCATTTAAAATTAAAATTGTTAAAATATTCTTTTTAGTTAATTTTAAAACTCACAAAGAAATTATATTAACCACAATATAATGTTGGAGATCACCTCTAATATCTCTCATGACAGGATCATTGTATATCCTCCTATAAACATAAAAAATTGTAATATCAAGTTATTAGATTTCCTATATGAGTATAAAATAAACAATTTACATTTAATGTTATATAAATTATTAAAAAAATGTACTTACCAAATGTTGTTGATTCATACTAAATGTACAGCTACCAACATAATGGGTCACTTCCTGTCTCTCACAATTCTATCAACCTAATTATTCCCTCCTCTGAAAAGTATCTCTCATCTAATATGAACATAATATATCCCAAAACTGAGATGAGATGTAATTTGGTTGGTGGGTGTAGTAAGACATATAAAAATCTATGACTCTCACTTTCTCAATTGTTGTCATCCTCAGATTATTCAAAAAATGAAGGCAATGCTCATTCATAAATCCCTCACATACCTCCCCGATATATTCTCACAGGCTATCATCAATGTTATAATATAAAAACGAAAAATAATTAATAATATCAAGTTATTAATTAAATAAATTTCCAAATAACTATTATTTATTTATGTACCATCCAATGATCGAACATGTGGTGCTAAAAAACAATGGGAATATGATCCCATGTAACCCATGATTCAGAAAAATAATTCCACAATATATAAATTCTCTATCCCACATATATATGAGAAAACTTTTGAAATAAGAGAATAAATAATCAAAAAATTAGAATATAAATAAAATAATGAAAATTAATGAAAACTAACTAAAATACACAACTGAACATACCTCGACATGCATGAATAAAACTAAATATGTGGAAGTCACTTGATGATAGGGTCAACAATAATCATTCTCACAAGATCATGACCCCTCTAAGTCATCATTTTACCAACAATATTATGGGGGTCATATGATGTAGCATTATGTTTTTCATCAGCTAGAATAGTATCATCCAAATCATGAATAGTATTAGATAAATATTCATCATCAATTTGAAACATAAATTGCTTGTTATCAAAAAAATAAATGAAAATAAGTATTATATTTGGATATATATTATTTATTATTATAACCAGTATTTAATTGTTTAAATTTTCATCTTCATCTTCGTATGTGATGGTATTAATATCTTCATATTCCTCCTCAGTATCATCAATTTCCATGGGAGTTTCATCTTCATCATCTATTGTTATTTAAAATCTACTTTTTACATCAACAACATCATCACCTCCATTGACCCAAAACTATGGGGTTTCATCATTGATATTCATGTCTCTTTATGGAAAAGATTGATTTGTAGTTTTATCTTGAAAAATTTCAATTCCTTTCACTTTAGTGGAACTAAATTAACTTTGGATAAATTAACTTTTCTGAGATTCCATTTTTATTATACTCCACTAATCACTCAAATCTATTGAAGTAGCACAATAATTTTCATAATAAATTTTATGTTCTTAATGAGCCAATAAAAATGGTTTATTTACTATAAGAAGGATTTGATATTTAATATCAATGATTCCATGGCATGGATGAACATGTAAGCCTCTATCAATGTCCAACTAGTAAAATTTAAACGTCATTACATAATTCTATCCTAGATAAAAAAGATCAATTATTTCATCCAAAATTCCATAAAATTAAACTTAACATTCTATATGATGAGATACTCTAAAAAAACACCACTATTCATTGTTTTTTGTTCCTCATATACTAGTGTATAAATTCAAAAACCATTCACCACATATGAATTATAATATTTAACCATTTTGGATAGTTGGTTACCCAATACACACAATCAATTATCAATTTTATCAGCAAGTTGAGATATTTAAAATTTTAAAAAATAGTTATCTATATAAAAATTATTAAATTTATTGTATATGTTAAACCATTAAAAATTTACATTTCCGTTTTTTTAAAGTAGTATGAAATATTATTTTGCTGACATTTTTCAAGAGAAGATGCTTTAAGATGTGGTAACTTTTTATTGAAATGATTATCATATTATATAAAAATAAAATGATAATAATTTACATAAAATTAAATAGAATAAATAATATAGTCATTCATAATAAAAATGGTTCAATTTCATCACACTTGAGAAAAACATATGTATGAGCCCTATGATATTTATCCTCTAAAAGCCATCATTCATGAACTCCACCCAAGTCAAGTTCATTTTTATTAAAAAATAACAATTGGTTGCTCATTTAATCATCCACATTTACCTCATTATAGACCATGTGGTTATGTTTTTATGGATAATCATATTGAAAATAATGATAGAAGAAGAAAAAAATCCTCTTACAAATAATCTTCTACAATGGATCTTTCAATTGATGCTTTGTTACAGTCCTTTTTCTTTAATTTACACATGCATCTATCAAATGGATACATCCATCAAAACTGTAATGGATATTTTCATTTTTCTTCAAGCATAAAATTTAATATCAAATGTTCTATTGAATCAAAGAAATTAGGTGTGATTTTTTTTCAATTTACATAAAATTAAAACAACATCTTTTTACAGTATACTTAGTGAATCATATTCTATTGTCACTACAAAAATATGTTATAAAAAATATGATATTTATATTAGCTCATATCAAATGATAGAATTAAATAAACCATTAAATCCAATCAGTATAAGTATTTCTATTATAACATGATAATCACGACTTTTGAATTTGATAATATGACCATTTTTGACACATAAAGCCAAATTGGAAACATGACCATCTTAAAGCCTGAAATTTTAAATCCATTGAAAAAATAATAAATTATTTTATTTGGAAACTATATAAGATTATTTTTGATTCATTATCTTTTGTAATGTGAAATTTTCAAATAGTTCAAGTTCTGGTCACCTACAAATTTGGGAAAGATCTAATTGTGCCTTTACATTATCTTTGATCTTACCAGGTGTGTCCAAAACAATATAAAATATATTATAAAAATAGTTCTTCGCAATATGAAAAACATCCAACATGTACCGAACTACCAAATCAGACCAATATGGCATGTCCCAAAAAATTACTCTTTTTATCCAATTGTGTATCCCCAAAGCCATCTATTTTCTTTTGGTTTATAGTTGGTCTAAAGGTAACAGAATGTAATGAAGATACAATAAATTTCATCTAAATACATGATATCATTGTTGTAGGTCCATCTCTTTCAATTATACCTTTTCTGAAATAATTTATATTCCTCTGAATAGGATGATCGGTTATAAGAAATCTGTGATAATAGTCAAAAAAATAAGGTTTTCTTCCATTGATGATCATAAACACTTTATTTTATATGATACAGTAAAAAAATTATTTTGGAACATGTATACTCCATTTAGATAACATGATATATACTATTATGTCACCAATTGTCCACATCAATGTAGATTTCACTAAGAAATGTTGTTTCGAAAAAATATTATATGTACTGACCTCCACAATATATTTAACTCATCAATAAATGGATTCAAATAAAAATCAATATCCTCTTTATTGTATGTCCCAGAATTAATAAGGTATAAAATATATATGGATCATTAATAAAATTCAAAAGAGGTAAATTATACATAGTTATAAAGACGGGCCAATAATAATATTGACTACAATAAGAACCAAAGGGAAGTGATCCATCAGTAGAAAGACCCAATCAAATGTTTTGAGATTATGAAGCAAAATATGGTTTTACTTGAAAAAAATATTTCAATGAATCACCATATGCATGCTGATTTATGATTTTTCAAGTTGAAATATTGGATTTGTGATATGAAATCAATGACACGGTGTTCTGAGACATAAATAAATGCTACAATTCGGGCGTTAGTGGGAAATTCCTTAACTATTTTTCAGGAATCAATCCAGACATCCCTAGTTAAGCCTCTTTGACTATCAATTTCCCACATATAATAAATCTACATAATGATTCATTATCACTATAATATAAGAGGCGATCATTTTAACATGCATTAATCTTCTGATAAACAATACCCAATTTACTAATAAGACTCTTTCTCTCATAGAAATTTATAGGTAACACATTTCCTTTAAGCAACAGTGCTTTAACCGAATAGAATATCTAATCAAAATAGATATTTTACATTTCATTATCTGATTTAATAGACATAAAATGTTTAACCACTTCAAATTTTCACATCGGGCAACTAAGATATAAGGCATCCTTAGTGGACTTTATCAACTCATAAAATTAGGATGGTTCTAACTCAAGAGTTAAATCAATATCATCCTAAGTTTTAATTTTTTGAAAAGACATTCCATACACATCATATACTAAATTTTGAAACAATGATGTATTTGTAACCAAATTATTAGTATCTTCTCCAGAACTACGTTCACCATATTGAAACCAAAAAATATAAGATTTCTGAAAACCAAAATGCAATAGATAACCCCCAATGTTGTCAAATGTTTCAAACCTCCTCAGATTACATTTATTACATGGACACATAATTTTCCATTCTGAAACAAACTTTGGTTTTGATGAGTCAAATGATAAGAAAGCTTTAATACCCTCAATATATATAATATTTTTATGAAAACTACTAGGATTACTACGATGATTTATCTAATTGTGATCATGTAATAAAGACTATTTTCCACTTCCGTATTCCATAATTCTCTAAAAACTATAAAAAAAAAAAATTTATGATTAATTTGATATAAAAAACATTTTCCAAAAAAGAGTTGAAAATAAAAAAATTAGTATTAACTTATAAATATTATAATTTTATATATTTACTTATATTTTTTAAATAATTACAATTATTTTTTACCAATTACAATTACAATTATCTAATTATAGTCATTTAATGTCCAGTTCTACCAATATTCGCTAATTACCACTAATTTTTCTATTTTTCTTATAATTACCACTATTTTTTAATAATAATAATGATTTACCATTAATGTTTACTAATTTATATCTATTTTATACTAATTAATACTTAATATTTTTAAAATTTTATAAATAATAGATTTTAAAAACATTAGATGATGAAACAAATTTTTTCCAACCATGTCTAAATTGTTTATTGCACCAATTTACTGTAATTATCACTATTATTTTTGTAATTATCACTATTTTTTTAGTAATTAATACTAAGGTTAAATATAATTTAATATAAGTAAAAAAATATATTCTAAATTAAAAAACGGTATACATCAATGATTTTTCATCTCCACTGATTGTTCATGACATTATAATTGATGACCTATTTCATTTTCAATTTTCTAGAAATTTATAACAGTTTATATTATTTCATAGAAATTTATAATAAATTATTCTAATTTATAACACTAATTAACACTAATTAAAACTAATTAACACTAATTATTACTAATTAACACTAATTATTACAAATTATAAGAAATTATTACAAATGTTTGCTAATTACTTTTAATTTTTAATTTATTTTACTAATTACCATTAATTTTTACTAATTATAACCAATTTTTTACTAATTACCACTAATATTTACAAATTACCATTAATTTTTACAAATTATTACAAATTATTACTAATTACCACAAATGATTTCTAATTGTTACTAATTTTTACAAATTATAACTAATTATCACTAATTATTATTAATTATCACCAATTATTACTAATTATTATGAATTACGACTAATTGTTACTAATTACCACTAATTTTTACTAATTACCAATAATTTTTACTAATTACCACTGATTTATACTAATTACCACTATTTTTAATAATTACCAGGAATTTTAAATAAAGACCAAAATTTATTACTAATTGTAAATAATTATTACTAATTATTACTAATTATTACTAATTACCACTAATTATTAATAATAACCACTGATTACTACTAATTTCCATTAATTTAAACTAATTACCACTAATTAAAACAAATTTTTACAAATTACCACTAGTTACTACTAATTTTTACTAATTACCACTAATTATTATTAATTACCCTTAATTATTACTAATCACCACTAATTATTACTAATTACCACCAATTGCCACAAATTACCACTAATTACCACTAATTTTACTAATTACCACTAATTACCACTAATTTTTAATAATTACTAGTAATTATTACTAATTTATAATAATTACCTCTGCTTATTAGTAATTACCACTAATTATTACTAATTATTACTAATTATTACTAATTGCCACTAATTATTACTAATTATCACTAATTATTACTAATTAGCATTAATTACCACTAATTACCACCATTTTTTACTAATTACCACTTATTACCACTAATTTTTACTAATTACCACAAATTATTTCTAATTATTACTAATTATCACTAATTTCTACCAATTATTACTAATTATACCTAATTATTACTAATTATAACTAATTATTACTAGTTATTACTAATTACCAATTTTTTTCACTAATTACCACTAATTTCCACTAAAATTTACTAATTACCACTAATTTTTTCAAATTTCCACTAATTACTGCTAATTACCATTTATTTTTACTAATTATTTGTAATTATTACTAATTATTACTAATTACCACAAATTATTATAAATTACCACTAATTACCACTAATTACCACTATTTTTTACTAACTATCATTACGTACCACTAATTTTTACTAATTACCACTAATTATTACTATTTATTACTAATTACCACTAATTACAATAATTGTTACTAATTTTGACTTATTATCTCCAATTACTACTAATTACTAGTAATTATTAGTAACTAGTACTAATTATTACCATTTGTTAATAATGTTTACTAATTTTAACTAATCATTACTAATTATTACTAATTACTATAAATTATTATAAATTTTTACTAATTATCATTCATTTTTACTAGTTATAACTAATTATCACTAATTAACACTAATTTTCACTAATTATTACTAATTACCACTAATTATTACTAATTACCACTAATTGTTACTAATTATTACTAATTACCTCTAATTGTTACTAATTATTACAAATTACCATTAATTTTTACTAATTACCACTAATTTTTACTAATTATAGGTAATTATTACTAATCACCAATAATCACCACTAATTTTTACTAATTATCACAAATTACGACAAATTTTTACTAATTATCACTAATTACCACTAATTTTTACTAATTATCACTAATGTCCACTAATTATTACTAATTCCCACTAATTACCACTAATTATTACTAATTACCACTAATTACCACTAATTGTTACTAATTGACACTAATTATTACTAATTACTACTATTTTTTATTAATTACCGTTGATTTTTATAATTAATGTTAATTTTTAATAATTACCATAAATTTTTACTAATTACTTCCAATTTTAACTAATTACTGCTAGTGTTTACTGATTACTGCCAATATTTATTAATTATTCTTTATTATTTCAAATTACCATTAATTAATACTAATTACTGCTAATTATCACTTATTATTGATATTTTATATTAGTTTATAATAATTTTTTTACTAATTACGAATAATTATTACTAATTACTACTATTTTTTAGTAATTACTGATAATTTTTAATAATTATAATGATTTATAACATTTTTACTGATTAATTCTAATTAATACTATTTGCTGCTAGTTTTTGCTAATTACCATTAATTATTAATAATTACAACTAATTTTTTCTAATTAGAGCTCATTTGTTTCTAATTTCTAGTAATTATAATTAATTACCATAAATTATTACTAATTACTGCTAATTACAACTTATTATTACTAATTTTTATTAATTTTTAACAATTTTTTACTAATTTACAATAATTTTTAATAATTATTTTGATTTATCACTATTTTTTACTAATTACCACTAATTAATACTAATTAACGCTTTTTACCGCATTATCATTAATTATTACTAATTACCTGCTAATTGTAGCTATTTACCATAAGCTAAAACTAATTAATACAAATGAAATATATTTACTTTTTAATTATAAACATTACTACCAATTAAAACTAAATATTACTAATTTAAAATAACTACAACTAAATTAAAATATTTACTTCCAATTATAAATAATTACTTCTAATTGACACTAATTACAACTAACTAATAGTATTAAAATATAATAAAAATGGAATAAATAAAATAAAAAATTAAAATAATACATAAATACCTCAAAAATGAATCTTTTGTGCGCTGTAAACTGCAAAATTTCATTCCTCATATTTTTTTTACTTATACCTGAAGGAGGGACAAACTGAAGAAAGGACAGGTGAATTGGTGAATGGAGAGAAAAAATTCTATATGGGGGATATATATATCTTATATTAGTAGCGATAGGAGTATTTGTGATGGGGTTCCCATCGCTAATAGTTCCGGCAATAAATGCTTGAGGTGGCCGTTAAAAAACAAATTGTGATGGGTCTCATCACAAATACTCACCTATCGATAGAGTATATGCAATGGGTGAATGATCTCAGCACAATTACCTTTACATGACATAGGGTATTTGCGACGAGACTTAGTTCCCATCGCAAATACCCATTTCCATGTTTTTTCTGAGAAGGCACACCAATAGTTTTTGCGACGGGTTTGTTTATACATTGAAAATACATGTTTGTTAAATAGTATTTTCAACATGATTATAATCTCATCGCAAATAGTCCTCTAGAAGTAACTATTTGCGATGGGTGCAAGGCCCATATTGTAATTTTTTGGGATATTTAGGTTTTTTTATAATTTTGTTTTGTTTTTAGGTATTTTAGGGATTCAAGGTGGTTTTAGGGTTTTTCAGTTTTTTAACAGTTTAAGTATTTTTAGGTTTTTAAGGTTTTCTTAGAGTATTTCATCTTTTTTAGGATTTTTTCATCTTTTATGGAATTTTTAGGAAATTTTAGAATTTTTAAGGTTTTTTGATGTTTTTAATGATGATGTGGGATTTTAGGGGTTTTAAGGTTTTTTGGGTTTTTATGGTTTGTCCAGTTTTTTAGGGATTTCTTATGTTTTTTTTTGGTTTTTAAGGTTTTTAAGATTTTTTAATGTTTTAAGGGGTTTAAAATGGTTTTTAGAGTTTTTAAGAAGTTTTTAGGGTTTAGGGTTTTTAAGGTTTATAGGGGGTTTTAATGGTTTTTGGGTTTTTTTTGTTTTTTAGGATTTTCAGCATTTTTTAGGGTTTTTAAGGGTTTTAAGTGTTCTATATTTTTAAGGTTATCTTAGGGGTTTTTTGGTTTTTTCTAGGTTTTTTTAATTGTTTAGGGATTTTTAGGGATTTTTAAGATCTTTATGGGTTTTTAGCATTTTTAGGGATTCTAAGGTGTTTTATTGTTTTTAGGGTTTTTATGATTTTTTAGTTTTTAGGGTTTTTTAAAGTTATTTAGGGGTTTTAAGGTTTTTAATGTTTTTTAAAATTTTTAAGGTTTTAATGGAATTTTATATTTTTAGTGGTTTTTGGGATTTTTATGGGTTTTTAAGGTTTTTAGAGGTTTTATGGTTTTTATGGTTTTTAACATTTTTCAGTTTTTTAGGGTTTTTAAGTGTTTTAGTTTTTTATGGTTTTATTATGTTTTTCAGGGTTTTTAGGGTTTTTACATTTTAAGGATTTTAGGGTTTTTAGGGTTTTTATGGATTTTTGATTTTAGGGTTTTTACGGGTTTTATGGGATATTTGGGTTTTTAGGGGTTTTTAGGTTTTTAGGTTTTTAAAGGTTTTTTTATATCTTTTAAAATTTTTTTGGTTTAAAGGGAATTTAGATTTTTTTGTTGGTTATTAGCATTTTCGTCGAATTTTTGGGTTTTTTATGGTTATAGGGAATTTTATGGGTTTTTGGGGGTTTTTGGGCATTTTAGGGGTTTTTCGTGATTTTAGACTTTTTTAGACTTTTTGGGGTTTTAAGTGTTTTTCGGTTTTCTTAGGGTTTTTTCATAATTTTTTTGGTTTTTATGATTTTATGAATTTTAACAGATTTTTAGGATTTTTATGGGTTTTTATGTTTTTAAAGGATTTTATGTGTTTTTATGATTTTTTATGGGTTTGGGGTTTTTCATAGTTTTTTGAAGTTTTAGGTGTTTTATGTGTTTTTAGGATTTTAATGTTTTCTTAGGGGTTTTAGGGTCTATTTGGATTTTTTAGGATTTTTAGGGTTTTTATGATTTTATTATTCTTTTAAAATTTTTAGTCATTTTGATGGTTTTTATGGGTTTTTTGGGTTTTTTGGGTTTTTATTGTTCTTTTCGTGATTTTGTATTTTTTGATTTTTTATGGTTTTTAAGATTTTTAAAGTTTTTTAATGTTTTAACGGATTAAAGGGTTTTTAGATTTTTAGTGGTTTTAGGGTTTTTGTAGTTTTTAGGGGGTTTTATGGTTTTTAGTGGTTTTATGATTTTTAGGGGTTTTTTCTAGTTTTTAGGGTCTTTATAGTTTTTACTTGGTTTAGTTTTCTTAGGGGTTCTGAGGTTTCTTTAGGTTTTTAAGGTTTTCTTATAGATTTTCTAAATTTTGAGGGGTTTTTATGTATTTTGGGATATTAATGGATTTTGAGTATTTTTATTGTTTCAGGGTATTTAAGGATTTTTAGGGGTTTAGGATTTTTAGGGAGTTTGAGGGTTTTCTAGGGTTTTTATCATTTTTAGGGTGTTTATGTGTTTTAAGGGATTTTAGGATTTTTAAGGTTTTCTTCGAGATTTTCAGGGGTTTTAAGGGGGGGGGGGGGTTTAGTGTTTTATGGATTTGTAGGGTTTTTTGTGTTTTTCAATTTTTTTAGGGGTATAATGTGTTCTTAATGTTTTTAGTGATTTTTAGGGTGTTTATTAGTTTTAGGGTTTTTTAATGATTTTAAGATTTTTTTTGGTTGCTATGGTTTTTAGGGGTTTTAGGGTTTTTTTTGAGTTTTTAAGGTTTTTAGGGGTTTTATGTGGTTTTAGGTATTTAAGTTTTTCGTTGGGGCTTTCATGGATTTTACGGTTTTTTACATTTTTAGTGATTTTTTGGTATTTTTAATGTTTTTTACGGTATTTAGGGATTTCTAGGGGGTTTTTGTATTTTTTAATGTTTTTATGGGTTGTATAGTTTTTATATTTTTTTACTTTCTTTATAGGTTTTAAGTGTTTTTAGATTTTTAATGTTTTTATAGGGTTTTTGGGGTTTTTGGGTTTTTTATATTTTTAGGTATTTTTAGGTATTTTTAGGGATTTTTGTTATTTTTAGGGGTTTTTTTTGGATTTTGAGGTGTTTTAGGGTTCTTTTCATTTTTTATGATTTTTAAGGGCTTTTAGTTTTTAAAATTTTTCATAATGTTTTATAAGGATCATGGAACACTTGGACATTGAGGGGTTGATGGCGAACTTGATGAGGAGGGAGTAATGCTCTTGATTGTACAAGACCCATTGCGAGGAGTTGGTGGCCCAATGACATGGAATCCATCCAAGAGAATGAAGGAGGCCTTAAATGGTTTCATCATGTAATTTCAAGGAGAGGCCCAATAACCTTTCTTGGTGGAATCATTCAAGCCTATATTTACATTAATTAGTGCCCAAATATTCTTTTAAAGAACCATTCCATGGTTTTCTATGAATTTCATGCCCACCCCACCATGGAATCTTCAAAGTCAAAAGTGGTGGGATAATGTTCTTTAAATTCCAAAAGGGTGTTCTATTTGTCCCATAAATCCATGGGCATGTTCCAAATTGTCAAAAGAAACATTTAGGCTTTCTGAATTTTGAGAACTTTTTGTTTGAATTTTGTATCACTCTTTAGCTATAAATAGCCAACCCATTGTACTCTTTGAACAAAATGAGTGAAGGTAATTTTATTATGGTGATTTTTTATTACATCATTTCTATTGTTTCTTAATTATTGACTTTTCAAATGATTGTTCATCCTTTTTGGAATCTTGTGGAAAGAGTTCCAGGAGACAAGTTCTCTTTGGGTTCTACCTTGACCAACTCTCTCCTTGCTTCCTTATTTCAACCATTTATATCCCTTATCGCTATTTTATTATATATATATGGTTTCTAAACACACAAAAATTGAACAAGGTTCCTTGGACACTTCCTACCGGGTCTTGGGTCATGTATCATTTGGTATCAGAGCCTAATTGGAAGAAATAATTTTCATCATTCTATTATCCATTCTTCCATCTTCCTTTCTCCTTGAATTATGCCGACATAAATCCTGGTTCACTTTTTTCTTCACCTACGTACATAATTTCTTCATCATTTTTACCTATAGTATATCCATAATGTACTTGATAATCTATTATTTCTACTCCAACTAGAATCATTGAAATCAAACCTATAAATCATGATATACAATGGGTTCAAATTTTTGATGAATTCTAAAATTTTAAGAATGTGAATATAACACCCCCAGTTTTAGGTATTTGACCATTTATTTGTATATTTTAAGTATATAAAATGATTAGCTTATTTTATGGGAGGTTCAGAGGAGATTTGGCATATTCTGAGGCTTTTATGGAGGTGCATGATTTGAGAACAGTTAGTAGAAACCATGCCACACATCTAAAAAATCATGCAAATGAAACAGTGGAAACTGGGGAGGAGCATTATTTAGTGCACGGTTTGGCCAAACAATGATGATTCCCAATAGAAAATTTTCAATGATGTATAGTGGGGTACAACATGGTTGGTGCATGGTTTTTCTAACCTTGTGAGCCAATTGTGTAAGGTGTTTTTAGACGTTGTTGCTTATGCATGGTTAGCGCACGGTTTTCCTAATCATTCTCCCTAACTGTGCACCATGGAAAATTAGATCTAACAAATATGGATCTAATAAAATTTATCCATTAAACAAATAATTATATCCTAAATAGGTAATAACACTAATTCCTCTTCATTCTAAGGAAATGGAAACAATTCCTTTCAATCCAGAAGTAATTCCTAGGTGAATCCAATGTGTTGGAGGATTAGATTCGTCCTTAAGTTCCTGTTCTTCATTATTTTTCTTAGATATCTTATCATACCTTATTTTGGAATCTTGTATCTATTATATTTAGGATATATCCATGTTGTTTGATGTCAATGTTGGTGGTATATAATTGTTTTTGTTTAAGGGAACAAGATAAAAGTTGGAATATTGAAGATTTAAGCCAGTTTGTAAAATTTGTTTTGTCGTTAATTATTTTTTATTAAGTTTTAGAGGTAGGTGTATTCTCTATAAACTCATCTAGATTATAAAATGAAGTATTTATCTCAAATTGATTTAATTAATTAATTTTTTTTTAAAATTATGGTGTGATTTTATGGAATTCTCTTTTGAATTATGGTTTTGGAAATCATGGGAATTAGATTGATTTTTGAAAAACCATTGTTTATAATTTTAAAATGGTGATTTTAAAGTTTTGGTAGGTTTATGCAAGTAAATTATTTATTGAAATTATTTTATTGAAATGGTTTGATATGAGTTGGCTATAGTGGTTGGGATTGAGTTGAATGGGATGGATAATGGTTGTGAAATACCTTCATCAAAGGGATGAAGTATAGATATGAAGTTCCACTATCAATGGTAACACCAAGCTTGTGTGTGCTCGTATTGAGGATATGTGTAGAAATAGAAATTTTTATGACAAATACAAAATTGATAAATAGTTAAAAGCATTAATGATTTCCCTTTAAAATCATTATGTTATTGGTTGATGTATTCTTTGAAAAATATATTTTTTATGGATTGTTTTGTTGTTTCCTTGGAAAACTGATTTGGTTGGATATAAACCCTATTAAATTGTTTTGAAACTATTTTATATAAATATACTAACATGTTCCATCCTAGTGGTGTGAGTTGGGAATTCCTTGGTAAAATCATACAAAGTTTTATACTCACCCCATGCCTAGAAACTATAGTGCATTTTTAGATGTTATATATCGAGATAGAGGTAAAGTAAAGGTATCCTAGTTATTTAATAATGCTTCTTGATACCTTGGGTTGGGCATGTGGATTTAGAACTTGGAGAATATTGAAATTTTTTGGTGGTTTCTTTAGTGTATTTTTATTTTATTATCATTTTGTTCTATTGGTTATGTCACATTGATTCCTCTTATACTGTGAAATTGTCCTTTTTTAGGCTTGTATTGGATTTAATTTTGGTAATAATGCATTATTAAGAAGTTTGGTTATTATGGTTATCATTGGTTTGGTGTTTTTTATTAAAAGTTAAAATCATTCCCCAGCTGTTTATGAGGCCCTTGGCATTTATTTCAAGCCTTTAGTTTCTTGGGGATGTCACTTAATGCCTAGTATCTCCACAGTCACTTCTCAAGAAAATGAGAAGGGGTGAGATATTACAAATGGTACGAACTTGTTTGGTACTTGACTTTAAAATCATATTTTTTTGTCTCTTGGGATAGTATTAAGTATATTGGATTTTTGTAACTTGAAATGTAAAGTATAAAAAGGCATTATGGACCACTTTATACTGAAACTCAAGTTACTAGGGAGTTAGGTACATGAATATTTTGAGAACCTTCTAGGAGTTGTCACCTCATCATCATGGGTTTAGCTAATGACAATATCATGATATTAATTGACAAAAATGACCTCCCACTAAGATTATATACTTCATTTTGAATAATGATATAGTATTTAGTGAAAAATTGTTGATTCTTGAAAATATTTGAAAATTATTTGAATTTGAAAAGCATGGTGAAATTTTAAAAAATTGTTTGAAAGTGGAAAATGTTGAATTTTGAAATAATTATTGTGATATGTGTGATGAGGTAAATTTGAAATTTCTGAGCCTTTAGTTTCTCTAGAGTGAGACTATATAGATTTTTCTTTTGGTTATAGAGAATGGCATTAGGTAGCTGCCTTATAAACCAACCAAAAGAGGCTGCTGCGAATGTGGTTTCACCTGATCCATGGGTGAACCAAAAGTTGGTTCAGAGTATTTTCTACGAATTTTAGTCCATGGACAGAGGGAGATAAAACAATGAACTAAGGAAAGTGGGTCATTCAGTTCAATTCCAAAATAATTATCAACCCATCATTCCAGCTAATTCATAAATTGAAAAAATTAGAAGTATGTCTAAATTGGATAAATCAAATCATTTATTTACTTGGAACAATATTTGAGTTGAAGATAAATTTAGAAACGTATATACTTGAAGATCTTTCACTCCAGTGGTGAGATTTATTAGTTTAGGCTAAATTGGATCAAGTAAAAACATGGAACAATTTTTAAAATTTTTTTAACAAACAATTCTATCCTCATATGTTCTGTATTTTAAAAACAAAACAATTTTTAAGTTTGAAGTAAGTGAACCCCATAGTGACATAGTATGATGATAAATTTATGAGTTTAGTCTACTTTGAACTTGAAGTTTCTACAAGTGTGTCCATTAAGGTAAGAATTTTTTAATCAGGGTTGAGGTCAGATATTCGCTCAAAAATTATAATGATTTTTATATCAGATTATATAGGGATGGTCAATAGAGAAATAATAGTTTAATGGGATATATAAGTAAATATGGTGGGATGAAGTATGTTAATACATATGGGAACTAGTGGGAAAACTAATGTTGGGAATAATAAGAATAGAGACACGTATTTACAATATGGTGGTTTAACTCAGAATTAGACAGTGGGATCAGGGAATCTTCATCCTAAACCAAAGGGTAGACCTAATTGTTTTCAATGTGGTTTTCTAGATCACATAAAGAGATATCATAGAACACCACCTAGATCTTGTCACAATTTCAATAAGATGGTAAATATAAAGAATTATTTTCACAATACTTCAAGGATGGGTGATAAAGATACATCTCTTGCTTCATAGGTATCATATACTTTGGCAGGATGATTTTATAAAAATATATCTCATTAGAAAACCCATGAAATCTATATTGATTCTAGTAATACCATGACTCATCAACATTGGAAAAACAATTAGGTTAAGGAAGAGAAAAGAATAGCGAGTAATAAATTTTATTGAGCTGAGAAAGTGATCATGAATGGTCAATTAAGACCTTAGACAATGATAGGTGTGATTATTTTTAATGCTACCATAATGAAATATTTGTTTAATATAGGTGAGTCGGATTCATTTATTTCTTATCATGATGTTGATCTTATGGGTTTCTATGTTGATTTTATTCCCTCTATTTTAAAACTTTAAAATTCTCTTAGACAAAAAGAATTTCTAGCCTTTG